>CM060906.1:404059198-405309198 GCA_030737815.1 Allium fistulosum
ATAATTAAATTTCAAAATAGAAGATGAATATACTTATATAAATCGCGGGCATCCTTAACCGGATCAACCGTGACTTCAAGAACAGATCGATGCAGAATTCCAAGAAAAATCAACATTTGATCGCAAGAGATAGCGGCATCTAAACCAAAGATATAGAAATCTCCGGTGAATCAATGCCAATTGTGAAGGAGTTTCACCCCTTCACAAATCATTCAAAGATTGGCGGGACCGCCTATTCTTATAGAGATCATTCGAAGTGGAGTTATGGGATACTCCAGAATCAAAAGAATACCAATAGAGAGGGACAAGAATGAATTTTGAAACCGTAGGGAACGTTCCAAAGTTAAACGGAAATCGAGTCAAAAGGAAGAGATTAAACTCGAATGAAAGAGATTCTGTAAATAAATTTACAATATATGCTAAGTTTCGCCTAGAGCCTCGCTCTGATACCAACTGTAACGACCCGCTATTTTGGACCATTCAAATCGACAATAATCCACACATGTCTGACTTGAATAATTCAAAATATCAGATTGTTAATTTAAATTTGGCAAAACTCAGCATATGCAGTAAATAAATCAATCACAGAATCACAGACACAGAGTAATACAATAATACGCAGCGGAATAGATAAAATAGTAGTTCATGAAGCTACTATATAAACATCAGAGTTAGAAACAAAATACAACATAATATCTCAAATGTAGTGAAGTCTCCAGTACAACAGATGACTTCTCTGGACAAATCAACTAGAAGAGCTGAAAGCTGAGGCGATAGTTGGATCTCCAAAGGAAGCTCCAAACTCCAAGGAAGAGTCTCAATGCTGTATCACTCGGTCTGACCCGAGCGTAAGGCAAAACACAAAACACTCGAGTCAGGATTAACATTCTTATATAAATAAATCCAACTCAAGTGAAATATCAACGGAAATACAAGTAACTTAAAGGATGTTTGGGATAACCATCCTCTAAGGATCTTCAGAACTATCTACAAGATGGAAATATACATTATAACACCGTGGTCATTTAAATTTAATTTATACTTCAAAACCCACATTTCATTTCAAATATATCTATTTTCCAAAATAGTATATATATATATATTAAATGATTTAAAAAGGGAAGTATTTAAAATTTCCTCAAGTCTGGCAAATCGATTCAAATCAACTTCAAATTCCAGATTCAAATTTATTCAAAGCTCAATTCATCAATTTAATTCAGTTCTAAAAAAACCATTTATTTTTTCAATATATTTCAAAGCTTTAATACTCAACATTTTCCAAAGTTAGATTTAACAGTTTCATATAGCTCTTGATTTAACTTCATTATTATTTAATCAAGGAATATTCACTTAATAAACTCAATATCATCTAACTAGCCTTACATTTCATTTTTACTAAATATTTTCTTAAATTTATTTAAGCAAGAATTATTCATTAAATTATTTAAATAAAACCCAAGTTATAAATTATATCTTAAATCTCAATTTCAATAAGTTCAAATTGGTTTAATTAATAAATTATCTTTCCAACCTTAACTTATTAAAATTATTACCAAAATCTATTTTGAAAATATAATTTTTATACTCAAACATCTCATAAGTATTAAATCCATCCTAATTTAAATTAAATAATTTAAGGCTCAACATTTATTAAAACCATATATTTCTTTCCAAAACCATAAAATTCATTTTCAAAATATTTATATATATGGACCACCGGTGTCTGTATATATAACTCATATGGTTAAGTGATACGAATATTTATCATTTCAATCCAAAATTTAAATATATACGGGTAGATATCATTTCGACCCGTAATCCCAATTTCAATTCAAATGAAAATCGCTTGGGTTTATCATTTCAACCCATAACGATTTTCTCCTATTCTAAAGTCCGTTCGGGTATGTATCATTTCAACCCATAGTGAATTCTATACTAACAGGGAACTTGCAGAGTGATAACAGATACAAAAAAAAAATATAACAGCAGGCATATATCATCAGTATAAATAACAGATACGGGTGTCAGATGTCACAGGTGAACAGATATAAATAATAGTAATAACAGGCATATAATACTAGATACTGGTGTCAGATGTCACAGGTGAACAGATATAAATAATATTAATAACAGGCATATAATACTAGATACTGGTGTCAGATGTCATAGGTGAACAGTTATAGATAATAGCATATATAACAACGTAAATAACTACAACAGCATATTTCAATTGCTATTTCAAATGAAATCAAATTTAACTAATAAAAGAACGTTAATCGTGAGTGATTGCTCACCTTTCGAGGTTAGAGAAGTTTGATACACAACAAGCTACAATTGAATCACGATCTAGACTATCGACCGATCCGACAACAAATCTTGAAGCGAAGTAAGATTGGCACGAATTTTTGACGGACAAAGCTGATAACAGGA
Source organism: Allium fistulosum (assembly GCA_030737815.1). Classification (NCBI taxonomy): domain Eukaryota; kingdom Viridiplantae; phylum Streptophyta; class Magnoliopsida; order Asparagales; family Amaryllidaceae; genus Allium; species Allium fistulosum. The sequence continues at coordinate 404,061,629 of CM060906.1, forward strand.
ATTGATGAGAATTAATCAACTTAGCTTGATATAAACTGAACGAAATATATAATATATTCTATTTTAAAACAATACACATATACTTATGAGTATAAACAAACGTATAACATAGATATAAACGTACATACATACTATATTTTAAAAAAATCAACTTTTTTTTAAAAGAATCAATATACTTAATATATATGTGGTCCCAACAAATCATATATAAGCTATATATATATATATTATTAAAAATCATTGTTTAAATTAAACACATGCAAAATTAAAAGCCAATGTAATTTACCGAATCATATTGTATTTCCAGACTCAACTAGATCCTACATATATATAAATTATGCCACTTAGATATACTAACAGACTGCACATAATTTATATACCTATTATATTTAACAATATATATATATATATTTTTGAAAGAAATATTTAACAATATTTATTATAACACAATACAAACTTACTATATTATTATATCCACACTTTAAACAAATCCCAACAAATCTGTATAAAAACATATTATACACCCAACATATTATAAAAGTATGTACTGCTCATAAAGTAATTATGCAGACTCACATATTTTAATGAATTCCACATGCAGGTTACTATGCAAAAGGTGAGTATATATATATAGGGTATAAAATATATATATATAATCTCTTCTTCATTAAACAAGACAACTGACATAACTCTATATATAAACTAACGTATACTAATATATAAGTTGTAGAACTATGGACATCTACTAGTACTGACATGTATAAAAGTATATATAAGTTATATATGTGACCACACACGCAAATATCTTTACAATCATGAAGACTACCACCCAAAAATATATATTGTAAACATAAATACATATACATAAGGACGTATATATGGTTTAAACTCATGCATAACTAACATATTAAATGATAACTATATATATTTGTCTTTTGAATTCCATACATTTATATGTACACACTAACAAAATACAAAATTTACATCCTAAGCAACCAAATATTCGAACTCAGTGCATACTGCACTTACGTATGTGAGATGGATATCACAAAAAAAACAAACCGACTATATAGATATATATATTTGCACACCTACCACAACATAACAGAGAAGGCTTTCGGCCATGAGAGGAGCAAGGCGGGGAAAACAACGGTGGCTGATGGTTCGGTGATGCGAAGGACAGCAAAGGTTGAGGCTACTGAAGGCTTCTCGGTGGACGTGGGGAAAGTGGAAAGTGATCGGAGCAAGGTGAGGTGGCCAGGGACGAGTTTAAAGGATGCCTACGCTTGTGTGGGTGGAGGCGATTGACAGGGAAGGCCGGATCTAAATGGGAGGAGCGGACTCAGGCGGGTTGTGGTTTTGAGGTAGGCGTGGGGCTGCTGAGAAAAATGGAGGTAGTAGGCTAAGCAAAAGGGGATGGGAATGGTGAGATGGAGGTTGTGGGGTCAGGTTTTTATGGTGGTGGTGCTGCCGAGTGCTGACATGGCGGAGGTTGTGGGAGGATGGGCGAAGCTGGCGGAGATGCAGGGGAAGAGATGCTGCTTGAATTCATGGTGGAGAGATGATAGTTGTGTGAGAAGTTAACAGGGAAACAAATGAAATGGAACAAAACGAAAGAGATAAAAGAAAATATACGTGCACCCCGAAACGTTTGTGTCTTTTCGGATTTGACTTTTGGGTGTTCAAACCGAAGAGTGGAAAAGGACACAAGATATATCTGTGATTAACACAGCGAGCTGGAACAGATGGAGGACAAAGAATTGCAAATGGACCCCATTTGGTGAATCGTTACACTTTGCATTTTGTTGATTCTGTCGCACACCGGAATCCGAAATAATCTAATGAATATATCACGGTGATCAGTGCGATGAGACGGACAAGAGGAAACAGAAATATCAGTGTCAGGACCTTCCTATCAAAAGTCCATACGGACCCTGATATACGTTGCTATTCCGTACGGAAAAATCCAAACTGAGCTAGAAACGTCCGAATTTTGCGAAACGAATTTCACAGTCCAATTCAGAATGCTCTGAATAAATTTTCTCCTGTTGACATATTTTGATTTCGGAAAACTTTTAAATTTAGCTGTTATTAACCGGTTTGATTTGAAATGAAATTTCACAGGAAAATAAACTTCAATATTATCAGATGAAAATTTACCAGTTGCTATATTAAAATAGACGTATCCCAAATAATAAATTTTTTTAATTTCAAATTTTATTGTTTAAAATTTCACAAATTTCCAGTTAAATATACTTTTAAAACCATTAAATTTTTGCGGGTCGTTACAATTCTCCATTTCCACTTCCCCGCTTCTCTCTTCTTCCCTTGATTTCTTCCTCCGGACTCCTTAGGCTGCCCAGGCTTGTTCTGGACATTGACTTGGACCTTTCCCGAGTTGTCTCCGGACTGCTTCACAGCAACGTTACTTTTCACTGACTCTTGGATAGGTCCTGGTGCCTTATCTCGCCTTACCCACCTAGCCTCCTCTCTTCTTATGAACTGATGTGCCTTTGAGTAAAAAATGCTCTAGTGTGGTCGGAGGTTTTCCTGCCAACCAGTCTCCAAACTCAGACTCCGGATCCACACCTCTCATTACAGCCATCAATATCGCATGATCATTGGGATTACAAACTTCAGTTGCCGCAACATGGAATCTTTGTAAATATTCCTTCAATAACTCCCCAGGATTTTGGATCACACTTGACAGAGACATTACGTCCTTTGGATGCGTAGTGTGTATTCTAAACTGCTCAATAAACTTCTTTGCCAACTCCTCGAAATTGGATACGGACCGCGGAGGAAGTCGGGTAAACCACATAGTAGCGATCCCAAATAGAGTGATCGGAAAACATCTACACTTGGTGGCATCATTCGCTCTAGCTGAATACATCATCCACTCGTACCTCATGACATGCTGTCTGGGGTCGGTCTTTCCCTCATACGCAGGGATAGTAGGCATATTAAACTTCTTGGGGTACTCTGCTTGCAACACAGCATCTGTGAACGGAGTGTGACTCCTTGATACTCCCCAATAATCATTCAACAAACCCTGATTTTCTTTCATCAATTGTCTGACCATGGCTGTCAGGTCTGGTGTCTGTATGGAAGGTGGGAGGTTAGAGTCCGTTCTACGTGACTGTCCGTGTTGATGCCTCCTCTCTTGGTGATCTGCCAATCGTGCGTCTTGAGGCTCGACATCATTAGCGTTTTGATGGTTTGGACCTCCAGCTTCCACTTGTACTCCAGTCCCTAAGTTTCCAGCTCCGACTTGGTCGCGATTTCCAACTGTTTGGGCGGTAGCACCCGTCCGTGCAGCTTCAGTCTTACGGCGTCTATGCCTGGGAGGTTCATCAGAAGAAGTTGAGCTGTCGGATGAGGAATAGGGAACGGGATTGCCCCCAGCATTCTATTGCTGCTGTTGAGTGAGTTGTGCCATTAGGTTGGCGTTAGCTTGCATCTGCTCTCCTAGTTGTCTCCTGCTTTCCCTGAGTTCTCTCATCAGGTCGTTGAACTCTATTCTGGTAACGACTGGAGCTTGGTCCTGGGGGGCAATTCCTATACCCGGAATTGTTGGTTGATTGCTAGGTCCTGCTTGTTGCACGCTAGCAGTCTCATGGGCATCCGCATTATGAGAAGCTGACCTGGTACGTGGTCTCGCCATTGTAGAGTTATTCGTATAAACACTGAGTAGAATCAATGGATGTCCGTTCAATGAGTCGGATCTTCTTTGGGGGATTTGTTCAATCCAGTAGCTTCAAAGCAGATCCTTAAGGTCTGAGAATTCAATTCTCAGTGAAAGCACCAAAGTGTTAGCACCAAAATTGGTCACTAACCTCGTAGAGAAAGATTGTGTGGAGAAATAAGTGATGAAGGTAAATTAAACAGAGGAGACAATGCTAATTTAAATGCAGAAAGTAAGAACACCAAATTTATAGTGGTTCAGCGTAATTGCCTACGTCCACTTTGAGGTTAAACTTTATTGATCTTCTCAATAGTTGGTTACAAATACAATTCGTGAATCAAATGCTTGAATGAAGTTGTTAAGTAGAGAAGATGAGTCTCAAAAATGGCAGAGTCTCCCCACTGTTCTCCAAAAAAGAACCCTTTTCACTGTGACCCTGCCCCTCTATTTATAGGCAAATATGGGCTGGACTTCCCAAGTGGGCTTGGTGGCCGAACACTCTAGCCTGAGTACAGTGGTTGCTGCTTGCCGAACCAGGCATGCCGAACGCCATAATGCCGAACGATCCTTTCCATGCCGAACGGTCCCTTCTATGCCGAATGGTACGTTTGATGTGTGGGAAGTGCAGGATGGTTGCAGTTGAAGCCGAACGTAACTCTGTCTGAGGCTCTTGGCCGAATGACGCATTCTGGCCGAACGATAGTGTCATGTTGAGTAGCTATGTACACCGAACGTCTTCTGGATGCCGAGTACTCCTGTTGTCGAGTACTACTGTTGGATGCCGAGTACTACGCCGAGTATCATGGGATGCCGAGCACTCCTGTTGCCGGGTTCTACTTTATGCCGAACACTAATTGATGCCGAGTGTTGCTCGATGCCGAGCAGCCCTATACGCCGAGTAGTCCTGTATGCCGAGCTCCAGCTGATGCCGAGTACTAGTGGATGTCGAGTACCCCTAGACGCCGAGCAGTCCTGTATGCCGAGTACTACGCCGAGCAGCCCTGGACGCCGAGTACTATGCCGAGTGCCATCTGACGCCGAGTGCTATCTGATGCCGAGTGCCATCTGATGCCGAGCGCTAGTTGACACCGAGTACTATAGATGTCGAGCACCAGTGAATGCCGAGTACCATTGATGTCGAGTACTATAGATTCCGAGTTCTCAGTTGCCTGGTCAAATCTCCCGGAAACACTATGCGATTGATTTGTGAAACCAATTTTGATTTCAAATTCCAAAGTGTGATGTGATATTCGAAAGATATATGTATATATATTTGTAAAATTTGAAACGAGCCGGGGTTCAGTCCTTGAGTTTTGGATTTGATTTGATATAACCCTATTTTTGGAATTGATTTACTGATTTAATTGTGATTTCCAACTCTTGGATTGAAATATGATTTCTTCGACTATTTTGAAGGTTCGAGCACTTCCAAATCAAGGTTAACTTTTCAAAAGCTAAGAAATATTGAAGTATAAAGTATATAAGTTTGGTATGTATGTTTAAAGTATGTAGTAATATGATTTAAATAAGTTGAAACTGTTTTGTTAAGTAAATGAATAAGGCTATTTTGAAATTTTTTCTAATATGAAGTTTAGATTAGAAATGTTTTGAGAAGAATTTAGTCTTCAAAATATTTTCAATAAAATTTAGTTAAATGTTTTAACTGGGTAACATCTTTATAAAACTATATATTTAAAAAGTTGGAATAGATACATAAGTTGTACGTATGCTGTTTTATTCGCATAATTAAATTGATCCAAGTTTGAGTACACAAGTTCGAGGTGAATTACACCATTTCGTGTTAGGATTCTTCATTTGGTTCTTGATGGCGAATGTTTGATATGGATTTTGGGCTTGATTCTAGAATTCTCTATCATAGTATATGGCTATGTAAGGAGACTGATGGTTTCTAGTCGAGAAACCATATCGAAATCCGCATTAGGGAAGTCGAATGGACAATACTAGATCGAAAGCGAACTTGTGTGATCGAGCGAGCGATCGAATGTGACTTTGCGAAATGATGACATATGTACATCTTATATTCTAATATCATTGATATACTTGACGCTGAAATTGGAAGTTGTTGGGTTGGATATCTTTGTAATTTAATTGGAATTTTTCCTTTATGAAAAACTACTATCAATTTAAAACCAATTTTTTTTTCTTTTCTATTTTTCTTTTATTTTCTTAAACAAACTATTTTATTCTATTTTATATACAAAACTATTTTACAAAACTATTTTATGTACAAAACTATTTCACAAACTAATTTGTATACAAAACTATTCTAAACTCAAAACCTTTTAGTAAGCAAAGATGTTCAATCCCATATAGCTCTTCGTACAGTGAAATTTATTTTTGAAAATTTTGATCCTTATATAAGATGGACTTTATGTAAATATAAGATGATTTTGGAAATGAATTGTTTGACTTAAACTATATTAATTTGGAAATTTGGATTTATTTTCTAAATTTATTATTTTGGAAACTTTGGAGCTGAAGATATTTGATTTGGGAGAATAATTTGGTGAAAGCGTATATGATTTTGAAAATTATATTGATATTGAAACAAAATTGAAATTTGAGAACCTTATGTTACTAAATACTTGATTTGGGAGTTATCGAACTTATATAAAATTTGGTTTGTATAAGTATGATGTTGATTCGAAAACTATTTATTTGAAAAGGTACTCAATTTGAAAAGTGAAATCTTATAAAATTGAAGTCTATATAAGTGTGATTTGATATACTATTGATTTTGGAAAGTATTTTATTTGAAAATGAAATCTTATATATAATGGACTTTATATAAGTATGATATTTGAAAGTGATTTGAAAAGGTACTATATGATACATATTTTCGAAGTAAAGATATGGAAAGTGCCTTATGCTTGATATCCGCTTTGTGGCCACATTGTGGATTCATTCTATCGATATTTCTTTGATTTTTGGTTTTCCGGATATGATACTCGAGTTTCCATCGAATTCCATGGCAATCTCCATGGTCTTACAAGCGCGACTTCATAGCGTAATCGCAAGGTTGGGGGGCGGCCTACGGGTACGGATGTTTCCTGGGAGATCCAGGCGTAACCATTGTGTATTTGCGATCTATTGAGTCGCTTGGTAGCGTAATCAGCAGGGGCTGCGAGAGCCTAGGGTATGGATGTTTCCTGGGAGATCCAGGCGTAACCATTGTGTATCTGCAGTACTACCAGTCTTCATAGCGTAATCGCAAGGTTGGGGGGCGGCCTAAGGGTACGGATGTTTCCTGGGGGATCCAGGCGAAACCATTGTGTATCTGCGATCCATGATCGACATGTTTTGTTTTTTTTGTTTGGATTGTACTTTCCATATCTGTTTTTAAAAGGTTTTCCAGTATTTTCACTGGGTGTTGAAACAGGTCTACTAAGTACCTAGAGAATTCTAGCTTTGCGCCTGATCAACGCACTGCCAAAGTCTGCAGGAACGAGGATAAACTTGTTAAGACATCGAGTTATAAAAGTATTTTGATAAAATATTATAAAGGATATTTTGATCAGTTATTTCCTTTCTAAAAGATTTTAAAGTGTTTTAAATATTGTTTACCTCTTCAACCAACAATTTTAAATTAATGGCTCATCCTTGTCTTTCTTCCTATTTTCCCTTCTAGCTATTCCTATTCTCCACCTTATTAAACTTACCCATAACAACAGTTATCAGGTACAATTTTAATCATCTTGTCATCTTGTCTTAATCCTATTCCATTTTATCTTTTCTGTGTTTTCCATACCTCATTCCTTTTCGAGGACGAAAAGATTCGAGTGAGGGAGAGTGTAACAACCTTGTATTTTGTGATTATTTTACTTGTATATTTTGGTTATTTTAATTGATTTCCTGATTTAAAAACTTTATTTTATTTATTAAAATGAATAAATTTTGTTATTTTAAATATAAATTTTGATTTTGATGTGAATTAGAATTCCAAACATGACTAAAAAGAATATTTTCCAGAAAAGTGAATTTTGGTCAATATGGTCAAACTTTGAATTTTAATTTAGAAATTTGAAAGTTTGAAAATTTTAATTTTATCTTTTATTATGAAATTAAATAAAATTTTAAGAATACTGCTTTTCGTTTCGTTGAAATCTGATTTATAATGTGAAAGTTATGCCCTTTTAAATATTGTGTGTAATTTGCTGTATTTAACAAAATTATTTATTTTAAATTATAAAAATAATATTTTATTTGGTCATGTAATATTATAATTTATATTTATATGGGTAAAATAACATGTTATGTATATATTTTGGTTTTAAAACATTTTAAAGATATAATTGGCATTTTCCAATGTCAGCTGTATTTTGTTTAAAATTCTAATTTCCAGTTTCAATTAATTAAAGTAATTCTTTATTTATTTTTCTATTTTTTTCTTAAAATATTATTTTATTCTCATTCCCACTTTTTTTTGTTCCTCGTTTATTTTATTTATTTGACCTTTTATTTGTTTAAAGTGAAATAGAAATTTTATAAGGCTAGTGATATTTATTTGTAATTTTCATGTCTTATTTCCAATTTTTAAACATTTTTCTTTAGTTCTTTTTCCATTTTCTCTAAATTAAATTATTTATTTCACTTTGAAAATACTTTAGAAATTATTTTATTTCAAAATTTTGCTTTAGAATATTTTTAAAATGAAGTAGATAATTTTCCAAAGACAATCGTGATTTATTTGTAATTTCTAGACCCTGTTTTCAATTTTTAAGCAATTTCTTATATTCTTTTTCCATTTTCTTTAAAATTAATTATTTATTTTTATTTATAATATTTTGTTTCAGTTGTTAGAGCTTATTTCTGAGTTTATTTTTGTTTTATTGGAATTAAAAAGAAAAAGAAATATGAAGAGTTCAAAATTGCTTAGAAACTGATGTCCTTTCACCTCCTTAAGTCTTTTCAATTGCCATAACCCCTCCTTTATGTTTTGGCCGTGACTTTTACTTTTGTTTTCATGTGAAAAACCTCATTTTTCATTTCATCATTCGGCCACTTCAGATCTGAAGCAAAAGCTTTGGGTAATGGTTTCATTTTTCTTCTTTTCTCCTTATTTTTCTATGAAAATTGCCTTGTTTCTCTTGTTTTTGGATAGGCCTCTCCTCCACATCCACGGCCACAAACTGCTACATCTCTTCCCTGCCATCAAAACCAGCTACTCCTCTGGTCTTGACCAAGGCCGAGCCACCATGATGCCAAAACTCCACAAAAATTGCAAAACAAGTCATAAAAACATGATTGTTTACCACTATTGCTTCACCACTCCATTTTCCACCACCACCACCACCTTAGGCCGCCTCCACCACCTCTGGCCAGACCACCACACACCTTTCCTTCCACTGACCTGATCCATACCCCTCTGACCTGACCACACAAGCCCATGGCCAAGCCATTTTTGTGAACAAAATCCACCTATTTTGCCTTAAACTCTTCATCTTGTATAAACTTCATCCTCATATTCTACTACCTAGGCCATGCATACACATGACCAAACCTGAGCCAAACTTGTTCAAACCAGAGCCAAAACAATCCCTAGGCCATGACAAAAGAATAGAGAAAGCAAGGCAAAAGATTTGGCATTCGTATCTCTTTTTATTTAAAAGTTATTTCATTTCTAGTGTATTGAAATTTATGGTTTGCTTTGATTTTTGTTTGGGTTGTAACACAAGATCTATATCATTGGATTTGCTCTCCACACTCAAATTGTATTAGAGTTGTCGTGCCTTCGTAATCTTTGTGTTGTGTGCTTTGTTGGCAAATCTCCAGCTTAACATGTGAGTTATTCTCACCAGACAATCTGTACCTAAATAACTGATAAACCGACACCACTTGAATCTGTAAATGTATTGCATCCTATTATAACTGCTATGTTATGATTATATGATGTTCACCCATGCTTAAACACTTGTTATATCATATGTTACTGTTATATTATGTTGTTCTTTTATTTTTATCAGTTTATCACACTGCAAGTTCCCTTTAGATTAGAATCACTATGGGTTGAAATGATACATACTCGAACGGACTTTAGAATAGGAGAAAATCGTTATGGGCTGAAATGATAGGCCTGAATGATTTTCAATTATTTTAATTTACTTGGGATTGCGGGTTTGAAATGATCAAACCCCGGTTTTCTTTGTAAATTACGGGTTGAAATGATATATTACCCGTATCACTTTACCTAGGCTAAAAATGAAATACAGACCCGTAGTTAAAATATGTTTTTCTAAAAATTTTAAAATATGTTAGAAATGTAAATATTATAATATTTTGATTTAAATCTGATAAAAAAATGATTTTTGTAAAGCATTATTGATTTTCTGAAAATTTATAAGTGAAATAAATTAATGGTAAAGTTAGAAAATCTGAAATGTAAGTTATTTTGGGAAATTTTAATTTGGTGATAATTGGAATTTAAATTAAATATGATAAATTCATGATAATTTGGATTAAAGTGAATTTAAATGATTTTATAATATATTAATGATTTTTTTTTAATAAAGTTAAAATGTGAAATGAATGAATATTTAAGTTGAAATTTTGAAATATAACTAAAATTGGAAATTTGTGAATTTGGTTAAAAGTGGATTTTTAAGTTATGTAAAAAAAAATGGAATTAAGTTATATTTGAAAATTTAAACTTAAGTGTTAAATTAATTTAATTTAATGAATTTATAATTTAATATTGGAATTTAATAAGTGAATTATTATTAAATTTTGATTTTTGAATGGAGGTTTAACTTTATAAAATCATGAATATAAGGGTTTTTGAATGATTGTTTTAAAAATGAAATTATATGATTTTATAAGTTAAAAATGATTTATATAAAAATATAATTGTTTGTGAAATTATACTGAATATTTGAAGTTAGTTAACTGCATTTCTGAAATGCTATTAAATTCTAATGTAAATGATAATACAACATTTGTAAATGCTGTAGTTAATAATAATGAACCAAATGGCTAAATTTAATTAAAGGCTATTATAGCATTTTTGTAAATGTTATAATGGTTGAATTTAACTAAGTTTATTTGAAACTAATGTAACCCTATTACAGCATTTTAAATGCTGTCTTTTGTTAAATTGAACTATTTTAAATGTGACTTTCTGTAGCATTTTCTAAATGCTGCGAAAGTTGAATTTTCATTGTTTTAATTAATTTAAGTGAACGAATGAACTTTGAAAAGTTAAATTTTTGGAAATTTAATAATTTAATTATTAGATATAATAACTTCATTTTATGATTTAAAATGAAGTAATTTGTTTCGAAATATAAACTATTTTGAAATATGATATTTTGATATTTTGAAATGGATTTTTTGAATGATATTGAATTTTGGAATGATATTTGATTTCGAAGTGTAAAATACCATTTTGAATTTTAACCACGGGATGTATTTAATTTATAGTTTAACTGATCCTTAAGGGATGGGCGATCCCAAGCATCCTTTGAGTTATTATGCATTTCTACTACATTTCACTTGAGTTGGTTTACATTATATAAGTATATATTGTCCCGACTCGAGTGTTTTGTGTTTTACTTTACGCTCGGGTCAGCCTGAGTATTTACAGCTTAGCTTTGGATTTCTTTTCTAGAGCTAGGAATCGCTGGAGATTCTGCTTGTCTAGTTATCTGTTTCTTTCAGTTCAGTTGTTCTATTTCAATTCTGGTATTCATAAACTTCTATTTATTGAGATTTCTATTATATATGTTTTCAAAAAGATATTATGTATTATGTTTTTGAGAGTTTGTTATAGTAGCTTCATGAACTACTATGGTTTTTATATTCCGCTGCGAGTTATTCTGATATGTTCTTTGTCTGTGAGTTTGTGTATTTGATTACAATCTGTTATTTTGAATTATTCAAGTCGAACATGTGTGGATTATTGTCAATTTGAATGGTCCAAAATAGTGGGTCGTTACATCAACGGTATAAGTATATTCATAAATCACTGCACTTTCGATACTTATTAATCATTTCCATATACTCATAAAATGGTATAAGTATATTCATAAATCTTAGAGGAAATTTCATGTTTCCAAAACCATATTTGAAAAGGGTAAAAAACAATGTCATTTCAAACATTGTTTACTAACCAAAACACTTCACGCTTAATCATCATCTTTAAAACTTCTTTCAAAATCTTATTGTTTTTCAAAAGAAAAATTTAATGCATAAAAAATGTTACTTAAACATTGTTACTATAAACCCAAAATCACTTTCATACTTGTCGTTACTTTAAAACATCCCCATTTAAAGCTCTAAGTATTTCAATTCTTATTAAACAAAGTAATATACCTTTTAATTAACTTTATAAAACCATTAATTATAACACAAGTGTTATAATCTAAAAGCGTCCTCTTTTATCCCTTTTATAAAATGCTTAACTTCTTTCCAAACTTCTAAATATACAAAAATACTTTCAACATGATTTAAACATTTATTACGAATATACCTTAAAATATCTATCATAAAACCTATAAAAATGGTTTTTATGATTTAAAACCTTCACTTAACCATTCATAAATGATTATCAAATTAATATCATACTTTGGTATTTTTCCCAAACCAATTTCCTTTTGTCAAACACGCCAAAACTTTGTAAACACAACCAAATATTTTTTTTACATTATATTCACATTTCAACTAATTTAATCATTGTTAAATACAATGGATTTTAAAGTGCATATATAGCGCCAGTTTCGCTTCAACCAATCATAATGCAATATCAAACATGTGAACAAGAAGTCCAAGCCACGATACATGTTTTAAAGGATTTATAAGAGAGATTATACTTCAAATAAATTTGTCACCTGCTTTCCAAAGCAATAAGCAATCCAAAAGGGTTAACTTGCAGTGTTCTTTATTCTAATTTATATTTAACACAACAAACAATTATACTACAACAAACACAAATAAACTGGTGAGTAAACCCACCTCCAAACTCCTCTTATGCATTTGCCTTCTCTAGAGAAACTCAATGCCCCCGCTGCTATGGCCTTTCTCCACCATTAGCTACTCCACGACCAAGCCCTGGCATGGCTACTCAAGACGAGCACATCTACCCATGACCGCATACAAATTTTGACACATACCGAATCGATGCCCTCACTCACACGATCCCAACGGATCCAAAATCATCGAATTTCGATGCCTCTAGCTCCAGATTTAATTGATTGAAAAGATTATGGCTACATTATTTTGTTTTAGAAGATAAAGAAAGAAAGAAGAGCGAGGTTAGGAAATATGTTAAGTATATGAGGTATTATAGGCTTATGATTAGGAAGCTTATGGTGTAAGCTTTTGGAATAAGTTAAAATATAATAATTATTTGGATAAGAATGAAAATGGTGGTCATATAAAAGAAGGAAGCTTAAATGTTAAGTAATACATATAAGTTAAAATATAATAGTCATTTGGATAAGTATAAAGATAGAATAATTTCACTTTTCATTTTATAAGTTAAAAAATAATATTATATGGATAAGTATAAAGATCGAAATATTCCACTTTTCTTCTTATAAGTTAAAATATAATATTTTATGGATAAGTATAAAGATAGAAAGATTCCACTTTTCTTCTTATAAGTAAAAATATAATATTATATGGATAGACTTGAATGAGAATCATTATGTTTTTTTATATTATTGTTTTATTAGGCAATTTATTATACCATTTTTTTGTTAGGCGGATCATTCTGCTATTTTGTTTTATTGGACAGGTCATTATACTATTTTGTTTTATTAGGTAGGTTATTATACTATTTTGATGCTCTTTTGTTTTATTAGGCAAGTTAATATGCTACTTTGTTTTATTAGGTACTATTTTTTATTTTATTTTTATTCTCTTAAATTAAAAGTCGAATGTTTTTAGCTCGCATGATCACATAGCACATCCGTCATGAAATTCGTTAGCATATATCACCTAATTATTCCGGTTTTAATGGCATTAGTTTTGTCAAAATCCGAGACAATGCTCCAAGATGATAATTCCATGTTTTTCGAGATCATTTTGTCCACCAGATCGTCCGATTTCGAATATAGCAATCCTTATACTCATTTCGATTCACAACATCGATTTGGACTCAACGGATGTGGTCTTGAGTCCTATTTCGATCATATGCAAAAGACATATTTTTGGACCTTCAATTCAATAACGATTCAATATTTAAACTAATTATATAAATATCATATCCGTTAAAAATACTGATCATTACATTCTTCCCCCTTAAAAGGATTTCGTTTCCGAAATACCAACAAAAACAACAAAAAAAATAATTGCACAATAATACATAACATAATTGAACAAGCCTACGGTTTGCTCAAGTTCAGAATCCTATCATTGCCCAAAGATGATAAATAATCTACTAAGCGTACCTTACACTCAGCAACCTCAAGTATTGCTTAGTCAATCATTTATACTACCTCGAAGAATTTGAAGAGTCATCCCCCAAACTCTCCACAAGCTAACGGACATAACATATAAATATTATTAAAGCCCGTACGACGCATGTATATTATTTGTATACAATACCAAATCTAATCACTAGCTCGATCACGTGGATTTCCCTTTCGAACTAGTATATCTCACGTGACCTTTCTAATATGGAGTCTGATCCGGTTTCTCAATTAGAAACCTCCATTCTTCTTACATAGCTATAGCTATGATGGAAAACTTCAAGATCATATCGAAAATCTATATCAAGTGTTCGATATCAACAATTTAGTGAGAAATCCTTATTCGGACCGGTATAAATCACCTCGAACTCATGTACTCGAATCCTAAATCGAGAACTGATATGTGAATAAAATGAACTACATATAACTTACGCACTTTATTCCAATTTGTTTCTTAACTACACCAATTTCATCTCATCTTAATTCACATTCATTTCCTATATAGTATTCCTCATTTAATACTAAAATCATTTATGAATCATTTCATAAAATCATTACTTAAGTTTATATTCGTATAACACTCTTCTACGTCCTAAGTGTAACGATCAACAAATTTATCACTTTAATAAATTATATTTATTTTTAAATTTATTCAAATAAAAGGTTGATAATAAAAATAATTTTGTTTTGAGTGACCATAAATAATAATAAATCTTATTTTGAATAAATATTCACAAAAATATTTCCCTTGGAATTTAAGTCGATAAAATGGTCGAAAATCGTTTTATCGATAAACAGCTCTATAATCGTAAAACGTCGCGCACGGAGCTGCATACATACACTTATTTTTATAATCAAATAAGAATTTGAAATAAAATTAATTATCTTAATTTTGGAAATTAAATGTACATATGTCAACACCAATAATGGCATCGTATTTAAATACAATTTTATGAATTTAAATTGAGATTTAATGATTTAATAATTATTTTAATTATTCAATTATTATTTTAAACGATGATAATTCATTTTGAATAGTTACAAAGTAATAATAAATCATTTATAATAGTTTTATAAAGTTAGAAAAGTAATTTGAAATTATAAGGAAAATCACTATCGCTTTATAGGTAAAATAGCAATTACTGTAAATAATTTTTAATATTAATTTATATGGTTTTATAGATAAAATGTGATCATTTTAATTTATTTAAAAATGATTAAAATTTATTTTCAAATTTTGTTTACATTTGTATGTAAATTAAAATATAAGTGAAAATATACTAGTCACATGCACCCATGAACACTCATATATATATATATATATATATATGCATATACATATAAGTACATATACATATAAGTACACATATAACACATGATAATATCTAAGATATTTTAAGTTTACTTAACCCTTAAGCAAGCACAAAGGTCAACACTTGCACATCAAAGTACATACTTGAGTATGCACAAGGAGTGGGTGGTCATCTCAGCCACATGGGTGATGGAGATGGTAATGATGGTGTTGATGGTGGATAATGTAAGGAAGAGATAAATATCTACCTCTCCACTTGCCTATAAATACCCATCCACTTTGCCTCTTTTTCATTCCTTTATAACTATCTCAACCGAATGAAATGGTGCAAATCTTTTTTTCAAACCATTTAAAATTTCAGTGGCTACAAGTTTCTAGTTGACCACTTCTTCCCATTTTAAGCTTAGCTATGATCAAAACTCCATTCACCCCAAAGCATTTTCGAGCCTAATTTTAAAGGCCGAAAGTACCTATTTTTCATTCGAGTATAACTCCTCCAATATAGATCCAAATGAAGTAATTATATTTTTAAAACCATGTATAATTCCGGTGGAAGTGAAGAAAAAGATACGAAAAAAAACATTTCAGGTTTAACTGAAGCTGTTCAAATAGGCATAGGTCAATTAAATGGTATTCCCATAGCAATTGGGGTTATGGATTTTCAGTTTTTGGGGGGTAGTATGGGATCTATAATAGGAGATAAAATCACTCGTTTGATTACAACTTTCTTGTTTAGCACTTCTTCCAGTTGTGAGCTTAACTATGCCAAATTTCCACTTTTTTATAGTGCATTTTCGGGCTTCCTTTTTACGAATTCAAGAATACCCTCTATTCTTTTGATCATAAATTCCTCAAAACAAATTGAAATCCAGTGTTTCTTTTATTGACACCGTAGAACAAAGAATTTCCTACAACTTTCATTTTTACCACATATCCAAATTCAAAGAGTAGAATATCCAAAAACCCAGGAGAAAATGAACTATTTTTAGATCTAGTTTTTGGTAAATTAAATAATAACTCAAGTCCTACACCTCATTCCCCATGCTTGGCCGAGCATCATTTTTGGCATCGAATGGCCGAACATGCTAGGAGGCAAGGTGTTGGTGTTTGTGAGCTCGTATCGCGAGTTAGTGAAGCCATAGCCCTTTTTCTGATAGAAAATCAAAGTGAGAAACTCTTATTTATATTTTATTTTTGGACGATGATATGGTGTTTGAAATGGATGTTTAATATGCTTTCATCATCTAGTTTGGTTGTTTAATATGAATGTTGAATATATATGCAAGTCACGGAAATACACGTCGATAAGCACTATGGAAATCACTTTCTTCTATTTAATGAATTGGTGTATGTGGAATGTTAAACCTCTTTTAAAAAATTTAAAATGAGTTTGAAATGTTTTATAAACATATGAAAGTGTTTTGTTGAAGTTTGAAAGATAACTGAAATTTTAGTCAAAATTAGGCGCGTCGCATAACAGTAGTTCGCGATTTCACGCCTTAAAAGTCAAACGAGTATATAGGATGGAATATAGCTCAAACTTCTTCGAGATAAGAATTTTTCGAACTATTATATCCATAGTTGTCAAACAAAGAAAGAAAATAGAGATTTCGATAAGTGGATTTTGAAATATGAGTATATAAAAAATGAATTTCCAAATGATAAAAAGCCATTTTAATCAATATAGCTTAAAATGCACTTTCCGCAGCACTTTTCTGCAGCACTTTTCTATAGCTTTTGAAATATAGGTTTAAACGCAACCATTCTTTTCCAAACCTTTTATAAATGTTTTAAATGATTAATAAAGTATTTTAAAGGATATTTGAAGGATTTATTGAATGGTTAAATGTTAAATGATTTAGAGTCGATCAAATTTCTTGACCGCCTTATGGGTGTCAAAGAGGTAGTGTCTAGACTTGAGTTTGGAAAACCAGTTACCTGCTCTCCCTGGCTATTCGGACTGGCCCGATAAAGGAGATAGTAAATTTGATTTACTCGGATCAAAATTTTCTAAAGTATATAGGATAAAATTTTCCAAATATAAATAACTTAGATTTTATAGGGATAATCTCCTTGTACTCGGTGTTAAAGCCCAAAGAAGGAACTCTTACTATTCGTGGAATTTAAAAGGTAATTTCGCCGTTACTCTGCCCATAGTACTTTTTGAATACGGGAATTGATATTGAGTAGAATTAGATAATGTCTATAAATTCTGCTCACTTAATATTTATTGGTTTTGGATTAACATCCTAGATTACATGGTTTTAACTCAATCAAAACTTTGAGTTTGAATTAAGGAATTTATGTTAAGATTTAAATGAAACGATTTTGAAATATTTTCCTAAGTGAAAAATGAAATGATTTTGAATTATTCCCGGTTTTAAAAAGGTTTAAAGTAATAAAAAGGTTTAATAAGAGAGGTTTAATGATTTCGTATATACCAGAAAGAATGTTTTAGAAATATATATCTCCAGAAGATATTTTGATAAAAAGAAATTAGTTAATTAAAGAATTATTTCCTATTCATAGAATGTCCCTTTATCGATGATTGGTTCGAAAGGAACAGGGTTCGGATTTGGGTAGTTCATATCCGAAGACCACTTCAAACCAATTTAGGTACTCGAAGTGAAGACATGATTTGATTTGGAAGATGGAATGTAGGGCTGCTTGTCCCTGACCCTCGGGGGAAATTCCCATATTATATTATGTGGTAGTAGTTCTTCATTTCAAATCTTCGATGCAAGGACTTCTCGCTACTAATCCTAGGTGTAACTCCTAACAGGATGTGGTAGGAGAGTGCCTTCGCTTTGTCCTGTTCTTGGACAACTTGTATGGACGAATGTTTGGCACTACATTCCTAATTACATAAATTGATTTCTATGAACGTATCATTTGTTTGGTGGCAGAGAAGGCAATTTTTCTTAGCTTAACACTCTTTCCACAGATGTACAAGCTCAGGAGTTATACATTTGTAGAAATCAATTGTGTGATCATGAAATGGCACTGTGGCATTCAAAGTGGAATGTGCAATGTGAAAGGTAAAACGTTACCTCACGCCCCATCAACCGGAAATGGTTAAAGCATGGTAGATGCGGCGGAGCTAGTGGGTCGCACCCATTAGGAGATGGTCATTGCCTTTCTAGATTACTCTCTATATGTCGAGTATGTGGTGTATGCATTGGGATCCAGTTAACGGTCGGTAACGACCGGGGTGATGTCATGTTTGGTACTATCCATCGAAGGGGTAGGCCGATTCTATGTTGGTATAAGAGTTCAGTATTTGGACCCTAGGTATATCTCTCTAGAGGTATACTATATAGAAGGTAGTCCCTTACCTTACCATTGTTTGGAAATCCATTCTCCAATAAGTGCTTTTGGACTTGATTGTAAACTTATTATGCCGTCAAATTTAACCAATGTAACAATTTCGGCTATTTGAATATATTTACTTGAAAAGTGTTTTTCAAAAAATGTCATTAAAAATAATATCAAATGATTTTACATAGTAAATATTTTGGTTATCATATGGTGAAAACTCTTTCCGTGTTTATGTGCGGCATGGTCTTATGAGATACCTTTTGTTTTCAAAATGCGTATTTGAAGTTTCTCGCACCAGTCCCATGACCAACCCGGAGTTTATTTTTCTTGTCCCTTAAACTTTGGGTGCCCTAATTTCCTCAGGCATCCAAGTAGTTAGGAAAGCATGAAGTATTTTGGCATGGAGCATGGATCATGGAGCAATTTGGGTCTTTTGAAGAGGTTATCTATATTCCGTTGTACCTGTATTATAGATCCACCAGCACTTGTAAGGATCGATCGTTATAACTATCCTCGTTGGGTTAGTACAAAACTCTGGTAGATTACTTGGAGTGATTGTACGTAAACTTCCATATGTAGAATTATAAGTTGTTTTAATGAGATATGAGATTCTATTTTTTCTATCTTTCATTTTTATTTCTTTTTACCACTAACAATCGAGTTTTCAGCTCTTGTTGCGGCATGTGAATACCGAGGATGTATTAGTGTCGATTTTCGAGGGTTGAAAATTCTCGTTCATCACATTTGGTATCAGAGCGCAAGGTTAAGTGAGAACCTTGGCTTTGGGGTAAAGTCTCATTAGAGATAGGGTTAGTAATACCCTACGATGAGTAACTCATTAGAGATAGGGTTAGTAACACCCTGGAATGAGTTTGAGAGTATTATATATGAGCGCGTATTTGTTAATGGTATATACAAATGTTTTTGGTTTTGAAATTTTGTAAACGAAATAATTTTACCTAGGATTATATTTTGAGTATAAATAATATTTTTCAAGTAATATATTGAATAAGGAAATCGTATTACTCAGTTATTATCATTAATTGATGGGTTGCTTAATTTAAAAGTTTAAATATGAACACCTCGTGAATATAGTTTCACAATTTGACTATGGGGCATTCGATAAATAATAATGTTGGTTAAGATTAAAGGAATTTATTTACGATAAATAAATCTTATAAATATTTTTTAGGGGCATTTCACCAAAAGGACAAATTTTGCAGTCTAATTAGTTTCTAGGACACACATTCAAAGAAATTACTTTCAAGGCCAAAATAAGCAGAATAATTACTTTCAAGGACAAATTCAACAGTCCAATTACTTTCAATGACATAATTTCATAGGTTTTTAGGCCCTAGAAACTAATTATTTTACATTTTGTCCTTGAAAGTAATTATTTCAATTGTATGTCCTAGTAACTAATTCCACTTACTAAAGAGGCCCTTGTGGCTAATTTCCACTATGTTTTATATAAGTGATTTTATAAAATGGATTTATAAATTTGCTTTATAAAGGAATTTTTGAGAATTTAAATTACGGTATTTTTAAAAGGAATTTCAAATGATTTGTGAAAAGGAATACTAATAGAATTATTTCTAAAAATGGGATTTTGAAAACCATAAACAATCTTATGGTTAATTGAATTGAGTGGCTCAAAGGTAACTAAAAATGGGCAGCAGAGGTGTTTAGATGTTAAATGCTTCTCTTGAGTATAACCCTTTTGTTAAGGAAATATGCGATACTATTGGTAATACCCAGTTACTTAGTATCATTTTTAAGTTACTCGATTAATATAATTTTCTAAAGTTAAAAAGGATAATGTGAATCATTAGTTGATAATTTAATTAATGGTTGTCAGTTTTTATCAAAGTGTATTATCTTAAATGATATGCATGGGTATGCTTTGTTCTTTAAAATAAATGTTTAAAGTTATTAATGAATGGTTTTGGCTTGATAGTAAACGATGGTTTAGCAACATTTGGTTTTAAACCATTCAATGACAGTTTGGAAGAAATCTTATGGGTATACTTAGATCTTTAATAATGGGATTTTAAAGATAACAAAAACTATTAGAGTCTTTTATAAAAGATAAAAAACATTATAATTAACATGTTATAAAAAGAGAAGTTCATTATAATAACGTTTTGGTAGTGATTGTTTTAATCTCTTTGATTATATTTTAAAGGTAAGAAAAAAAAACTTGTTAGATATACTTATAACATTTGAATAAGTATATAAATACTTTTCAAGTATTAAAACTGGTTTAAATAAAGAGAATATATACATATATAAAGGAAGTTTTTCTTAATAAAGGAGTGTTAGTTGATAAAGCAAGTTTTAACTAAATAAAGAATGTTTTCACATTTGATATTAGCTAAAGGAAGTTTATGTTGATTTACAATTTAATGAATTATCTTGAAAATTAGTTTTCCAGAAGCTATCAAGATATGGTTAGAAATATATCATAATAAAAAAGATATTTATCTTTTGAAAAGAAATGTGTTTTTAAGTAGAAATATTTGGAAATAAAAATGTAAAATGGTTATGTATAAAGAAGCATCTTTATAAAAATTTGAATAAAGAATGGAAGTTTTATGAAATGTTTTCATAATTGTTTTTAGATTGTTAAATTCATGTGAAGTATGTGGATTATTTCGTCGCACGATTTAATCTAAGATTCGAGTGTAGAACTTTGACGTGTTTGACACTTATCCAAAATAGGATTTATCACTCGATTCTTAACGATGAACATTGATGAGGGTTTTTGGTTAGATAATTCAGTTTTCTATCATATTTGAGAGCTATGCAACGAAATCTAAAGTTCTGATCAGAAAGCCTTATCAGAGTCCGCACTAGAGGATCAGGGATCAATACTAGTTCAGAAGTAATGTTGTGAATTCGAATAGAAGATCGAATCGGATATTGCATATGGATGATCTATATACATCGTACGGGTGTAATTTTAAAAATAAATAGTTTGGGCAAAACCTTTGGATTTTTATTTTGGGTAATTTAGGAGACGAAATTCTTTTAAGAGAGGAAGTCTACAACGACGCGCAAATTTATCACTTTGATAAATTATATTTAGTTTTAAATTTATTCAAATAAAAGGTTGATAATAAAAATAATTTTTTTTTGAGTGACAATAAATAATAAAAAATCTTATTTTGAATAAATATTTGCAAAAATATTTCCCTCAGAATTTTAATCGATAAAACGGCCAAAAATCGTTTAACGTCGCGCACGGAGCTAGATACATACATTATTTTTATAATTGAACAAGAATATGAAATAAAATTAATTATTTCATTTTTGGAAATTAAATGTACTTATGTCATCAATAATAATGGCATCGTATTTAAATATAGATTTATGAATTTAAATTGAGATTTAATGATTTAATAATTATTTTATTTATTCAAATAATTATTTTAAATGCTGATAATTCATTTTGAATAGTTATAAAGTGATACTAAGTCATTTATAATAGTTTTATAAAGTTATAACAGTAATTTGAAATTATAAGGAAAATCAATATCGCTTTATCGGTAAAAAAGCAACTAATGTAAATAATTGTTAATATTAATTTATATGTTTTATGAATAAAATGTGATCATTTTAATTATTTAAAAATGATAAGAAATTTAATTTCAAATTTTGTTTACATTTCTATTTAAATTAAAATATAAGTGAAAATGTGACCGGTAATCGGTTTCCAGGTTTCCAACGGTTTAACGAATGAAGTTGTTCGAAGTCATCGAAACGTCGTTTATTCTCTTGTGCACATACATGTACATGCATTTACATGTCACATGAACACTCATGTATATGCATATGCATATAAGTACACATATTGTAACGACCTGACAGTTCGAACCATTCAAATCAACAATCATCCACTCATGTCAGACTTGAATTGCTCAAAACAATAGATTGTTAATTTTTATATTGGCAAAACTTAGCATATACATTAAATAAATCAATCACAGACACAGAGAAATATAACAATAAGCAGCATAATAGATAAATAGTAGTTTATGAAGGTACTATATAAACATCAAAGTCTGAAATAAATACAACGGAAATCTCAAATATAGAGTAGTCTCAAATACAAAAGTAACTGACAAGACTGAACATAAATAGCTGGAAATAACTGAAAGCTGAATAGATAAAGACAGATCTTCAAGCAAAGCTCCAAGCTCCAAAGATGAGTCAAATGCTGTGACACTCAGTCTGACCCGAGCATAAAGCAAAACACAAAACACTCGAGTCAGGATTAACATTCTTATACCAGTAAATCAACTCAAGTGAAATGTCAAGTGAAATACAATATAACTTAAAGGATGTTAGGGATTCCCATCCTCTAATGATCCGTTAAACAATCTACATACATAGTACAATACGCTACATAGATAATGTCTATAGTAAAGTAAACTATAAAAATAGCGTTAAGGCGTTACCCATATCCCCCTTAACACATTTTGTATATTCATGTAGTCTATACAGATACTGTAAGCCCCACCAAACTGATGGGATACTCAGGGAGCACTCCATAGGTACGGTACAAAACAAACTCGTAGAGGGTGCGATAACGCATGTGACAAGGCACGCGAGGCAACGCTAGGGTAGGATTCTACTGTAACGACCCGTATTTTCACGGATCGAAACATCGTAAAGGAGTTGACCTTTGGTTGCATTTCTGTTAAGTTTCAGATTTTGGCAGAATTTTGTCTAAGTCCTAAGTCGTAGCCGACTTATGGGTTCTGGACGAGTTAGTGTTAGGTCGTGGGTTAGTTGGAGCGACCTATAGAATTATGCAACCTAGGATTTAGTTAAGTGTTAGGTCGGCTGGGAGAGTTAACGACCTAAGGGGTAAGTCGGGGACGACTTAAGGAAGTTACGACCGAAGAGATAGGGGGCAGCGACCTAGTAGCTAGCGGGTCAGCAGAGTTAGGTCGTAGCCTGGTTAAGAGTTAGGTCGGTTGGAACGACCTATAGAATATTAGCGACCTAAGTGTTGATGACTTAAGGAATGACCGACCTAGTGGATAAGCAGTGAGCGACTTAGGAGTTGTGTTAGGTCGTTGGAGCGACTTAAGAATAGGTCGCATAAGTGGTTAGGTCGCATAAGTCAGTAGGTCGCGTGATGTTTTAGGTCGCGTGTTGGCTTAAAGTGTTAGGTCGAGAGCGACCTATGGGTTAGGTCGGCATGTGTTAAGTCGTTAGGCTTTGCCTAAGTGTTCGGTCGTACTTGTTGTTAAGTCGCGCGCTTGTGTTGCGTTGAGTCATAGGTCGCGCGCATTAGGTCGTAGGACGCGTGAGTTGTTAGGTCGCGATCTGTGTTAGGTCGGTAGGTGCTTGTGTGTTAGGTCGTAGGTCGTAACCCTGTAGAGCTGTTAGATCGGAGATTCTGTTAAGTCGTGTGGGTTTTTAGGTCGGCAAAGTTTAGGTCGTAGGTCGGCATAGTGTTAAGTCGGCAACGACTTAAGAAGGCAGCCGAGTTAAGAATTTCAGCTATAAATAGGAGGGCTTTGTTCCATTTTTGGGATGCGGATTTCAAAGCGACGAAGTGCTGCCATTTTGAGAGCTCGACTTCTACACTTCTTCACTTCTTTTCTCCACTTTAATCTAGTGTTCCTTTCATCCAAATCGAAGATCAAGATTGAAGATTCAAGAGCTTAGATTGAAGATCTTCATCTTTTCAAGAGAGATTTCTTCGTTTGAAGCGGATTCGTGATAGATCAAGCTTGATCCTTCGCTGTCCAGATCTGAAGCCTGTTGATTTGAGGTTGTTTAGGTGATTTGGTGAGTGGTGATTATCTCTCACACGGATCCAAAGGAGTATATCGGATTGTTGGCTCGATTTGGTGTTAAAATAGTATTTCCATGCATTTTCTTCATCCTAAGTGTAGATCCATGTAGATCCATTGTTCATGATGATTTGACAACCATTTTTACTAAGTGTTAACCTATGCAAGTTCATTCATCAAGAGTGTAGAGATAATTCTCATGATTTCATGCTTGTTAGACTTTCAACTCTTTATTTACGAAATTGCCATTATTGTGATAATTGTCTATTTAGATCTTATTTGAATGCTTGATTGTTTGGATTAATGTTTGACTTGGTTGATTGCTATGAATTAGATGATTGATGATTTGATTTAGATCGAAGACGATTCAAAAGCTAAGGGAAAGGCTCTTGAATTGGGAAAGCTACTCGTGGCATATGTAGCGGGATAATGAAGCTCTTATGCATAGATGATGATGTTGAGATGAGACTTTGCGAGGATGTGATGAAGCGAAGTATGATATGAGATAGTCTTGGTCTAATCCAGACGGGATCATTCCAAGCACGTTGGTAACT
The DNA here is from genome assembly GCA_030737815.1 of Allium fistulosum. NCBI lineage: Eukaryota > Viridiplantae > Streptophyta > Magnoliopsida > Asparagales > Amaryllidaceae > Allium > Allium fistulosum. The sequence continues at coordinate 404,086,735 of CM060906.1, forward strand.
CGGTGATATGATTCGAGTTAAGAGTAATGGATGCTTGAGAGCCGCTTGAGCTAGTACGGAAATAGTCGTCAAGGAGGATGACTAGGAGGCTTGGATAGCATCGTTGTTGAAGGTTCTAGCATGCTCTAAGCAAGAGTACGTTTGGGCAGATTCGATAGTCCCAACAGCCAACTGTTGATGGTCGAGTACTCTGGGCAGATTCGATAGTCCTAGGCACGGGCTGCGACGACGTGCGGGAGTTATGTCTAGAACCGGGGTTTCCATTAGCCCTTGACGGACGGCTGAAAGAATGTGCCGGTCATTCAATTAACGGTGATATCGAAGCAATGATAACAGTGAGCCAGAGTCATGGATGTTTGGTTGTATCGTCATTCGGTCTCAAGAGCAGTGTTTTCTGGGTGCTTATCTGATCTTGGTTTAGGCCTTGGGGGTTTGTGCTTGGAAAACATCGCCCTTGACTCGAGTGATAATTTCTTTACTGTACATTATATGCTCTATTATGTTTGCTTCTGCTTAGTGTGTGTCTAGGGGCTATCACCGTAGAAAGAGGTTGGAGTGGGAGGGTTGTATTCCTATTCCTTTTCCTTTATGCTCTTTTGGTATGTTGTTAGTTAATTTACTGCTCACTAAGACTGTTGTCTGACTCAAGGCTTTATTTTTTTAATTCTTATTGCCTTGGGCTGTTCGTCCATTTTGGGACGGGCAGACTAGGTAGCAGGTGACAGGTGCTGTTCTCTTCTCACGATGCTGATATCGAAGACGAGCTAGAGGGTTGCATATTATCTTCTTATATGTACTGGATGTTCCGCTATTTTATATTCTCTGAGAGATATGTAGTGAGGCTTGATGTATTGACTATTTGGATGTTTGTATTCAACTATTATGGAGTTTTATATGATGGCATTTTGTTCTGTAAAGCTTCACTATACATATGTTCTATTGTATTTTGTCCATGCGCTGTGAGTAATACGATAGATTCTGTTATTTTGACCTACCCTGACAATCGTCCATGGTCGCCTGGCACACTTTACAGCGCACTATCTCTAGATTACGTGCAGGGGTCATGGGCGGTCGTCACATTTGGTACCAGAGCATTGGTTAATCGATTTTACCCAACGCTCGCTGTCGTAACTACGTATGAGAGACGTAATTGTAATTTGATGGATGATTACTATATATAATATAGTAGCTTAGAAGTAAGTTAGTCCTTTATGCAGTTGTTTCTCTAGATGTTCTAATCATTCCTTTTTATAGATATTGAGAATGATTCGAAGAGGGAGACCAGCTGCTAGGGAAGGCCGTGCTACTGAGGGGACTGCTGATTATGCAGCCATGTTCGAAGCTATGATGACTTCGATCATGAGAAGGATACCAGTTCCGGGGGCAGCAGTAGATGTTGGAGTTCAAGTCCAAACTCCGAAACCAGTGGATTTTGCTAAGTTGTGCAAGGACTATACTGCTCTTGGAGGGAAGGTTTTCTTGGGAACAGAATCAACTATCGAAGTCCAGAGATGGATAGATGCTTGTAGAAGGATCTTTGGTGATTTGGGAATTGATGATGCAACTAAGAGGAAGTTGGCATCAAGGCAGCTTCAAGGGAGAGCTTCTGATTGGTGGAACTCTATTACCATCACTACTCCGGAGGAAGAGATTACTTGGGAGCAATTCCAAGTTAGGTTTGAAGCTAAGTTCATTTCTACAGCTCAGAAGTCTGTTCTGTTCAAGAAGTTTGTGGAGCTCAAGCAGGGTGGAAGATCTGTTCTTGAGTATGTTTCTGAGTTTGAAGCTTTGTCCAAGTATGCCCGGTCATATATTGAATCTGCTTATCAGAAGAATGAGAAGTTTGTGACAGGCTTGGACGGTTATCTTGGGAGGCAGTAGGTGGATCATTTGGACGATTCATTTGAGAAGCTTGTGGAGAAAGCTCTCAGGCATGAGAGTCTGTTTCCTAAGGAAGGATCTGTTGTTGCTGTGACCAGGGAAGAGTCTAAACCCCAGCAGGGTGGAAACAAGAAGAGGAAGCAGCAGCAGTAGAAGGGTAAGGATGGCCAGAAGAAGCCGAAAGGCGAGGTGACTTGCTACAATTGTCAGCAGAAAGGCCATCTCTCCAGGGATTGCAAGAATCCGAAAGCGCCGGCGAAGTGCCACAACTGTGACAAGACGGGGCATTTCAGGAAGAATTGTCCAGAACCGAGGAGGGACAAGCAGATTGTGCAAGCTTATGCTTTGGGAGCTGTTCCGTCGTCTTCGAAAGCTCCTACCGCTGAAGAGAAAGGAAAGAGTGTGGTTGTTCAAGGTACTCTTTTCCTATGTGGTGTTCCAGTTAGAGTTCTGTTTGATACTGGAGCGTCGCATTCGTTTGTTTGTAATGAACTTGTAGGCCGGTTAGGTTTGGAACCGGATATTGTTGATATGCCATTGGTTGTGACTAATCTAGTTGGGGGTTCGTCTTGTTTGTGCATGTTATGCCGTGGTCTAGTTGTATCGAGTCATGGTTGCTCTTTTGTTTGTGATTGCTTTGTTCTGAACTTTGCGGGGTTCGGAATTATTTTGGGTATGGACTGGCTTAGGAAGTATGCGGCTAAGGTTGATTGCGAGAGGTTGGAAGTGACAGTCGAGAATGTGGAGGGGCGAAAGGTTGTGATACGATGTAAGCATGAGGAAGGCGTCTTCATGAGCTTCATGTATTCGCTGGTTGTTCACGGGATGGACTGTCATCGGTGCCAATCGCTAATGGATTCGAGGATGTCTTTGACGAAGTCAAAGGGTTGCCGCCGCATAGAGAGATCGAGTTTCGTATAGATCTAGTTGAAGGAGACAGACCTGTTGTGATGCCTCTTAGGCGGATGGCGCCTAGGGAACAGTAAGAGTTGAGGGTGCAAGTTGATGATCTTTTGCAGAAAGGATTCATTCGGCGTAGTGTGTCCGAGTGGGGTGCACCAGTTGTGTTTGCAACCAAGGCAGATGGGTCGTTGAGATTGTGCGTCGATTATCGTGAGCTGAATAGGGTGACTAAGAAAAACAAGTATCCATTGCCGAGAATAGATGACTTGTTTGATCAGCTTCACGAAGCCAAGGTGTTTTCTCAGATGGATTTGGCAACGGGATTTCACCAGTTGAGAGTGGCTAAGGATAGTGTGCCGAAGACTGCTTTTAGGACACCATCCGGTTTCTTTGAGTGGCTGGTAATGCCGTTTGGATTGACTAACGCGCCAGCATATTTTGTGGATCTTATGAATAGAGTGTTCAGAGATCAGTTGAATAAGTTTGTGCTTGTGTTCGTGGATGATATTCTGATTTATTCCAGAACTGAAGAAGAGCACAAGACACACTTGCGTATTGTTTTGGAGATTTTACGGAAACATCAGCTGAGGGCTAAGTTTTCGAAGTGTCACTTCTGGAAGAGTGAAGTGAGGTTCTTAGGCCATGTGATTTCTGGAAGTGGAATAGCGGTTGATCCCGCTAAGGTGGCAGCAATCCAGGATTGGGTTAGACCTAAGAATGCATCTGATGTGAGAAGTTTCCTTGGATTAGCAGGATATTATCGATGGTTTATCAAAGACTTCTCCAAGATAGCTGCATCGTTAACAGGATTGACGAAAAAGAACCAAGTGTTCAGTTGGGATGCTAAGTGTGAGCAAGCTTTCGGAATCCTGAAAGAGAGATTGACAAGTGCTCCTGTTTTGACTATTCCAAGTGGGAATGATGAGATGGTGGTTTACACCGATGCATGTGGTACTGGACTTGGAGCAGTGCTGATGCAGAGGGAAAAAGTTGTTGCATATGCCAGTCGACAACTGAAGCCGCATGAAAGGAATTACCCAACTCATGATTTGGAGTTAGCGGCGATTGTATTTGCTCTGAAGATGTGGAGACATTATCTATTGGGAGTTCGATTCGAGTTGTTTACGGATCACAAGTCATTGAAGTATCTTTTCTCCCAAAAGGATTTGAATCTTCGGCAGCAGCGTTGGCTAGAGTTTTTGGCATCATATGATTTTGGTATAGCTTATACTCCGGGAAAAGGTAACGCAGTGGCAGATGCGTTAAGTCGAAGACATGCAGGACTGGGAGCCATGTTTTCAGAATGGAAGAATCTCGAGTATTTAGCTGGATTTGACTTCAGGCCTAGATGCGAATTGGAACCTGAGATGTTGGCAAACTTATCAATAAGACCGACTCTTGTGGAAAGGATTGGCGAGAGTCAAAAGCGAGATGATAAGATTGTCAAGATTATCCGTGATTTGGAATCTGGATTGGATCCAGAAAAGGATAAAGGATTCGAGGTCGATCGAGAGGGTTGGCTTCGGAAGCAAGGACGACTAGTTGTTCCCGAGATAGATGAATTGAGGAGTGAAGTTCTGAAGGAAAGTCATCACTCGAAGCTGACAATTCATCCAGGTGGAAATAAGATGTATCGGGATATGAAGAGAACCTACTACTGGGAAGGTATGAAGAAAGATGTTGGAAATTTTATTTCCAAATGTAAGAACTGCCAGTTGGTAAAAGCCGAGCAGAAGAAGCCAAGTGGATTGCTTCAGCCATTAGAAGTTCCTACATGGAAGCGGGAGCAGGTATCGATGGATTTTATCGATGGATTGCCTAGAACCAGAATGGGAAATGAAGGGATTTGGGTTATTGTAGATCGTCTGACTAAGAGTGCGAGATTCATTCCTGTTCGATCGACTAGGACTGCATCAAAGTTGGCTGAGTTGTATGTTAAGTGGATAGTTCGATTCCATGGTATTCCGAAGAGTATAGTAAGCGATCGAGACCCATTGTTCACTAGTGGATTTTGGAAGAGCTTCCAGGAAGTTTTGGGAACCGAGTTGTGTTTGAGTACAGCTTATCATCCTCAAATAGATGGTCAGACCGAGAGAGTCAACCGAGTTTTGGAAGATCTTCTTAGAGCTTGTGTTTTGGATTTCGGAGGATCATGGGAAGATCACCTTCATTTGGTGGAGTTTGCGTACAACAACAGTTACCAGTCAAGCATTGGTATGGCACCGTATGAGGCATTGTATGGAAGACCGTGTAACTCTCCGACATGTTGGTTGGAAACGGGAGAAAAGCCGTTACTTGGGCCAGCGATGATTCGACAGACTTCAGATTGTATAAAGATCATTCGGCAACGAATGAAGGCAGCCCAAGATCGTCAGAAGAGTTATGCCGATAAGCATCGTAAGGATTTGGAATTCGACGTAGGTGATATGGTTTTTGTGAAGATTTCTCCTCTGAAGAATGTTATTCGATTCGGGAAGAAAGGAAAATTGACTCTGAGATTTGTTGGACCATTCCCGATCATCGAGCAAATTGGAAAACTCGCTTATAGATTGGAGTTACCAGAGAAGATGTCGAGTGTGCACAATGTTTTTCATGTATCGTATCTACGGAAGTATGTGCACGACTCGAATACAGTAGTTTCTGCTGATAGCTGTGAAGACTTCGAAGTTGATCTAGTTGATAGGAGACCTCGTAAGCCACTTCGTGTTGTTGAAATCGACACGAAACAGCTTAGGAGGAAGGTAGTTATGTTGCTCAAGATACAATGGAGTGATGATGATAACGACTGTACGTGGGAGGTGGAAGAGAGGATGAAGGCAGCTCATCCTGAACTCTTCAAGGTATGGCCCTAAGGTGTCGTGTCATCTCACGATATTGTAACTTGTTCTAAGTTTTAGAATTCTGTACGCTAAGCTAGAATTCGATGTATGGTTTGTTGATTGCTATGGTTGGTAGGCGTACAGAATAGTCTATGATTGCTTTGTTGTTTGGAATTTCAGGGGCGAAATTCCTAATGGGGAGAGAATGTAACGAACCGTATTTTCACGGATCGAAACATCATAAAGGAGTTGACCTTTGGTTGCATTTCTGTTAAGTTTCAGATTTTGGCAGAATTTTGTCTAAGTCCTAAGTCGTAGCCGACTTATGGGTTCTGGACGAGTTAGTGTTAGGTCGTGGGTTAGTTGGAGCGACCTATAGAATTATGCAACCTAGGATTTAGTTAAGTGTTAGGTCGGCTGGGAGAGTTAACGACCTAAGGGGTAATTCGGGGACGACTTAAGGAAGTTACGACCGAAGAGATAGGGGGCAGCGACCTAGTAGCTAGCGGGTCAGCAGAGTTAGGTCGTAACCTGGTTAAGAGTTAGGTCGGTTGGAACGACCTATAGAATATTAGCGACCTAAGTGTTGATGACTTAAGGAATGACCGACCTAGTGGATAAGCAGTGAGCGACTTAGGAGTTGTGTTAGGTCGTTGGAGCGACTTAAGAATGTTAGGTCGCATAAGTGGTTAGGTCGCATAAGTCAGTAGGTCGCGTGATGTTTTAGGTCGCGTGTTGGCTTAAAGTTTTAGGTCGAGAGCGACCTATGGGTTAGGTCGGCATGTGTTAAGTCGCTGGCCTTTGCCTAAGTGTTCGGTCGTACTTGTTGTTAAGTCGCGCGCTTGTGTTGCGTTGAGTCATAGGTCGCGCGCATTAGGTCGTAGGACGCGTGAGTTGTTAGGTCGCGATCTGTGTTAGGTCGGTAGGTGCTTGTGTGTTAGGTCGTAGGTCGTAACCCTGTAGAGCTGTTAGATCGGAGATTCTGTTAAGTCGTGTGGGTTTTTAGGTCGGCAAAGCTTTAGGTCGTAGGTCGGCATAGTGTTAAGTTGGCAACGACTTAAGAAGGCAGCCGAGTTAAGAATTTCAGCTATAAATAGGAGGGCTTTGTTCCATTTTTGGGATCCGGATTTCAAAGCGACGAAGTGCTGCCATTTTGAGAGCTCGACTTCTACACTTCTTCACTTCTTTTCTCCACTTTAACTAGTGCTTCCTTTCATCCAAATCGAAGATCAAGATTGAAGATTCAAGAGCTTAGATTGAAGATCTTCATCTTTTCAAGAGAGATTTCTTCGTTTGAAGCGGATTCGTGATAGATCAAGCTTGATCCTTCGCTGTCCAGATCTGAAGCGTGTTGATTTGAGGTTGTTTAGGTGATTTGGTGAGTGGTGATTATCTCTCACACGGATCCAAAGGAGTATATCGGATTGTTGGCTCGATTTGGTGTTAAAATAGTGATTTCCATGCATTTTCTTCATCCTAAGTGTAGATCCATGTAGATCCATTGTTCATGATGATTTGACAACCATTTTTACTAAGTGTTAACCTATGCAAGTTCATTCATCAAGTTTGTAGAGATAATTCTCATGATTTCATGCTTGTTAGACTTTCAACTCTTTATTTATGAAATTGACATTATTGTGATAATTGTCTATTTAGATCTTATTTGAATGCTTGATTGTTTGGATTAATGTTTGACTTGGTTGATTGCTATGAATTAGATGATTGATGATTTGATTTAGATCGAAGACGATTCAAAAGCTAAGGGAAAGGCTCTTGAATTGGGAAAGCTGCTCGTGGCATATGTAGCGGGATGATGAAGCTCTTATGCATAGATGATGATGTTGAGATAAGACTTTGCAAGGATGTGATGAAGCGAAGTATGATATGAGATAGTCTTGGTCTAATCCAGACGGGATCATTCCAAGCACGTTGGTAACTCGGTGATATGATTCGAGTTAAGAGTAATGGATGCTTGAGAGGCGCTTGAGCTAGTACGGAAATAGTCGTCAAGGAGGATGACTAGGAGGCTTGGATAGCATCGTTGTTGAAGGTTCTAGCATGCTCTAAGCAAGAGTACGTTTGGGCAGATTCGATAGTCCCAACGGCCAACTGTTGATGGTCGAGTACTCTGGGCAGATTCGATAGTCCTAGGCACGGGCTGCGACGACGTGCGGGAGTTATGTCTAGAACCGGGGTTTCCATTAGCCCTTGACGGACGGCTGAAAGAATGTGCCGGTCATTCAATTAACGGTGATATCGAAGCAATGATAACAGTGATAGCCAGAGTCATGGATGTTTGGTTGTATCGTCATTCGGTCTCAAGAGCAGTGTTTTCTGGGTGCTTATCTGATCTTGGTTTAGGCCTTGGGGGTTTGTGCTTGGAAAACATCGCCCTTGACTCGAGTGATAATTTCTTTACTGTACATTGTATGCTCTATTATGTTTGCTTCTGCTTAGTGTGTGTCTGGGGGCTATCACTGTAGAAAGAGGTTGGAGTGGGAGGGTTGTATTCCTATTCCTTTTCCTTTATGCTCTTTTGGTATGTTGTTAGTTAATTTACTGCTCACTAAGACTGTTGTCTGACTCAAGGCTTTATGTTTTTAGTTCTTATTGCCTTGGGCTGTTCGTCCATTTTGGGACGGGCAGACTAGGTAGCAGGTGACAGGTGCTGTTCTCTTCTCACGATGCTGATATCGAAGACGAGCTAGAGGGTTGCATATTATCTTCTTATATGTACTGGATGTTCCGCTGTTTTATATTCTCTGAGAGATATGTAGTGAGGCTTGATGTATTGACTATTTGGATGTTTGTATTCAACTATTATGGAGTTTTATATGATGGCATTTTGTTCTGTAAAGCTTCACTATACATATGTTCTATTGTATTTTGTCCATGCGCTGTGAGTAATACGATAGATTTTGTTATTTTGACCTACCCTGACAATCGTCCATGGTCGCCTGGTAAACTTTACAGCGCACTATCTCTAGATTACGTGCAGGGGTCATGGGCGGTCGTCACATCTACCGTTTGCATTCCCAAACTGGTGGTAACGTATAACAACTACAATCGCCCACCTCGAGACACACTGGCATAACCATAGGTTCACCCAATCAAATCACAAAGTAATAGAATGGTATCGAAGAAGCATGCACGATCGGAGGTGCGACCTCACTTTGCCCGGTATAGCTCTTGTTTTAGCCACATCAAGCTGACTCGTGGGAGTCAGGGTTGCGCTAATACCTCATATAGAATCATCGCATCCTACTTCGTTTTGGAATCTCCACCACGTGCACAGTTGTTAAAGTGGCTTTCGGTATTGGCAGAGAGTATGACACCGTGGTCATTTTTATATTTTAAACAATTTATACTTCATATCAAAATATCATATTCATTTAAAATCATATCACTTCTGAAATCATATTCACTTTCAAAATCATATTACTTTCGATATCATATCACTTTCAAAATAATATTCACTTTTGAAATCATTATTTCCTTTAAACCATTTCCATTTCCAAAATCATCACAACAAAATAGTTTAAACCATCATATCAAAATATTCACATTATATCCACTAAATAATAACAGTTCCAACTTAAATAGTTTAAATATTGAAAATAGTTTATATATATTGAAATAATTATAAATTAAACATAGTTTATATATTTAAAAATAGGTTATAGATTAAAATAGGTTATAGATTAAAATTCTTTATATCAAAATAGTTTCAAATTAGAATTGTTCCTTCCAATTTCACAAATCAATTCAAATCAACCTTAGGTCCAAAATTTAATTCAATTCAATCTCAGTTTCATAATTTCAATTAACGGGTGAAAGGTTCAATTCAAATTCTCAATAAAACCATTTAAATTTATATCGATTTCAAATCTAGGTTGGAATAGTCACTCCAAATTCAATAAGTTTCAAAGTTAAATATTCAAACACTTACAATATAAATTTTATTTATATTTCAACATTCAACTTTAATTTTTATTCAAATTTGAAAATATTCACTTAATCATTTTTAATAACATTTAAATAAAATCTCAAATTACAAATTTCAATAAAATCAAAAATTAAATATCTAACTTCAACTATATTTAATTCTAAAATATTCCCCTAATCACATTTTATAAGCATTTAAAATAAAATCTCAAATTACAAATTAAAATTAAAATTAAATATTCCATTTTATTTAAATTTGAAAATATTCATTTAATCACCTTTAATTAAATAAAGTTATAAATTATACCTTTCAAAATCTCAAAATCCATACGTTTCAAATCAATCCTTATTTAATTCAATTCTCAAACAAATTAAATTAGAAATTAACTTAATTTATCTTCCCAACCTTTATTTTATTAAAGTTATTACAAAATATATTTTCAAAATATTAATCTAATTTCAAATAGTTTAAAAATTATTATATATATATATTAGTTAAATTAAATTTTTATTAAATTATATTATATTAAATTTTTATTATTAAATCGATTTTAAATCTAGACTATATAATTTAAAAATAATATGGTTATAAGTAAAATTTTATAATTTACATTTTAAAACTTAACTTATAATTTTAAAATTTCTAAGACATATAATTTTAAAAATCTAAATTTTAAAAAATAAAATATCTTTATATTATATTTAAAAATCAATATTTATTAAAACCCATCTATTTCCTTTCAAACTTTGGAAATCATTTTTCAAAAATAGACCAACGGTGTCCGTATATAATTTTCTATCCTATGGTCAAGTGATACAAATATTTATCATTTCAATCATCATTTCATTCGCAATCCCAAAATTTAAATAAAATCGCTTGGGTTTATCATTTCAACCCATAACGATTTCCCATAATCTAGAATATCACTCGGGTATGTATCATTTCAATCCATAGGGAATTTCTAACCATCAGGGAACTTTTAGAGTGGGTACAATATGATAATAATATAACATATCAACAACAGGCATATATCATTAGTAACACATTTAAATATAATATATACAATAGGTTTTGGTGTCATATGTCATAGGTAAACAATTGCAGATAATGGCATATAATATTTAACAATTAAATAACTTAAAAATTCAAATTTAACAACATATTTCAATCGCCATTTCATGTGAATTAAATTTACTAAATATAAGAATATTGATCGTGAGTGATTGTTTACCTTTCACGGCTAGAGAAATTTGACAATACGACAAGCAATGAAATTTTGGATCACAAACTCTACGACAAATCCAAAGCAAAGCAAAGCGAAGCTGGCACGACCTTGAACTCGATGGATCCGATGAAACAAATATATATAGCTATTTATTTTAAAATCTAAAACTTAAAACACGTATTTAGAAATAAAATCTTTAATATATATATATATATATATTTGAAAATCAATATTAAATTTCGAACCCATATATACATTCCTTTTTTTTAAGAAGACAAGGCTTGAAACACTATATTATATTATATATAAAATACGAAAGCTGGTATAGAATGCAAACTTATATATATATATATATAATACCCATATTTTAAATAATGAAAACAGGCAGGTGGAGGCTCAAGACTTGGTGGAGGGTGGCTACTGTGGTCGGATCTGGTCGAGCAGTGCGAGGTCAAAGGCGGAGGAAGGTTGAGGAGGCAGTTGCGTGGTGTTAGGTTGGGCTGATGTGGGTTCACTTGGGTGATGGAAAAGTCAGAGTCTATGGAGTACAGGGTAGCGAGATAATGGGGTTTCATGTGGGAGCGGAAGGTATGAGGCCGAGCGGAGAAGGTGGGCGCAGTCAGGTGTGGTGGCGGGCTTAGGCAAGCGAAGCACTGACAAGTGGAGGGCGCTGGTAGGATGAAGGCGAAGTAAGGCGGGTTCTGGCGGTCAATGGTGGAGGCTTCATGATGGTGGGTAAGGGCGGAATAAACTTGGGTTCGGCTGTCCCGTGCTTGGAGGTGATGGTGTGGGTTTGCGGAGAGGGCTGTGAGATCTGTGTTGCAGCCAGTAGGAGGAGAAGCGTGGGCGGAGGTCAGGTGGAAGGGCTTGTAACGGGCAGATGTGGTTGAGGGGAAGAGGACTGGTAGGCTGTGCTTGGAGAGTGAAGTCGGCGAACTACCGTGTGTGGATGGGGTGGGCTATGTGGCTGAGCAAGGCGGTGCTGCTGTTTCAGAAAGGTGGTCGGTCAGATCGGTGAAAGTGCTTGGCAAGGATGAGGGGACGGTGATGGTTGAAAGGGGGTTTGGGTCGGAGGAAACTTTGGACTTTGGAACGAGATCTAGGTGAGAACGAAGACGAACAGCTTCCAGGAACTATACATGCGAATTGCAAACTAATATACTATATTATAACTTTTATTTTCTTTTTTTCAAAACAATTCAGAGAACACGAAATTGAAAATGAAAGGGAGAGAACTAATAGGGACGAACCGGTGTATTCAGAAATGGTAGAATAACAAACATCAGAAGTTGAATAGCTAGGAGTATTAATAACAAGTGGTCATTTATTTTAAGTTGGTAGACAATGAATGGTCACAGGAAACCAAAAGACTATAGAGATGGTACCGATACGGTTAACCGTTTTGTGGATTTTGCCGCGTACCGGACACCGAAATGCATAAATGAATATACTACAAAGATCAACACAACGAGATGAACAAAATGCTACACAGATATCAGCGATATGATCGACCGATCAAAACTCGATATTCACTACCAAACTACTGCTAATTTGCCGAAAATAAGATAAAATGGGCTACAGCAGTCCAAATTTGGCGAAACAAAATATGATGCCTCACTCAGAAAATGATTTACCTTTTAATTGTATAAAAATATTTTGATTTCTAAAATATTTAATTTTCATCAAACTAACTGATTTTAAATTGAAATTGAAAATTACACAACAAAACTAACTTTCATATTTTCTAACAAAATATGACACTTGCTACGTTTAAATAGACGTATTCCAAATATCAAATTTTCGTTGCAAAATTTTATTATTTATTTTCAAGAAAAATTTAGTTAATTACGTTATTAAAAATTGTTAAAATTTACGGGTCGTTACACTCTCCCCTACTCAAAACTTTCCGTCCCCGAAAGAGAACGAGATAGGAGAATAGAAGCAATAGATAGGAAAGGTAGATTCGAAATATATAATACCAGATACAACAATTAATTCAAAACCATATAAATTTCATTCACATAGTATATTTCTTTAATGTCAATATCACTTAAGCTTTCTCTTGTATAACCTTCAATTATAAATTTACATTACAATTTAACTTTTTGAATATTTCAGGTAAGTTATATATATGTTTTAGAATGCAGTTGAGTATTATACAAATAAATTTTCCTTAGTTCAACTGTTTCAAGTGTTTTAAATTTCATTTCTCATTTTAAACACTCCAATTATTCAAAAATTTGCTTCATTTCAATAATTGAAACCATCACTTGGTATAGAACTTAAGGGTTAAATTTCCGGTTTCACTTAAAATAATTTTGAAATAAATAAATAAATATATATATATTATAAATCAAATCATACTCAAGAAATTCAAGTCAAATTCCAAAACTAAAGTGTAGCAAAGCTACTAAGTGGTCTCCCCACTTTGAGACTCGAAAATGAATGTCGAAGATGCTCCAATCATCACCAAAATTATTTTCCAGTGACAAAAGAGGAGAGTACAGACTTACTTCCCTTAAAATTCTTTGAAAACAATTTCTATTCGAAAATACTTTCAAATAATACAAATAATATTTTGTCAAAACTTTAAAAACCAAATTTAGAAAAGCACCTGAAATTTAATTCTCAAATCATTAATTTTAAATTCATTTAATTTGCAAACAGATTTATAAGCCATGTTTATAAAATTTCATTACCTTATAACATACAGATAGTTAATGGTTAGGAATGTTGACAAAACAACAAATGATAATCTAGTATTATCATTTCTAACAACCAATTCATTAACTATCAAATTTCAAAAAATTATACTTTTATATATAAAATATAATCATACATAAAATTATTCCATTTACCAATTTTGAAAACAATATTGTGTCAGTTTTCTCTGTTCAAGTGTTTTGGAATTCCTATCGATAGCGTTGGCCAGGTGAATCGATCGAAACCCAAAAATTCAACTCGACAACTCAAACAACACAATATAAAACATTTTTATATTAATTACAAATACGTTCTCTCATAGGATGATTTAAGAATAGATTTATAAACAAAGATAGAGATTCAAATTTAGAGGAACCCTAATCAAAGAGAATTCTAACCTGGATGATAGGATCGAAAGGAAGATAAAATAATTAAATTACAAAAGAGGAAAGATGGATAGACTTATATTAATCGCGACGACCTTAAGCGGGTCAACCGAGACTTAGAAAAGGCAAGAATATCATCAACGAAAACCAAGTCAAACTTGTTGAGAACATCGTGGAAAAGGCGAATCATGAGATTGATGGAGAAGATAGGGGCATTGGTTAATCCAAAGGGCATGGCTAACCTTTCCTAGAAACCATTCTCTATTCGGGGCTACCCGAAGCTAGTGAAAACCGGTAGCAAGATCGAGCTCCAGGAATAAGATCAATGCGGAATTCAATTTCCCATTTGGGAGGAAGAGCTGTAACTTCACCATAAACATCAGGATAATCCCTAACTATTGGGTGGATAAAAATCACTAGGCTAAGAATCAAGCAAGAAGATGGAACTGCCTGCATAATCCTGAGGCGTTCGACATTCGATCACAAGAGAATTATCCGGGTCGTCTACTAGAGAAATGGTTTGGGCTTTGCAAGTGATAACAGCATCAAAATCGAGGACATAGGAATCTTCGGTGAATCGATGCCTATTGTAAAGGAGTTTCGCCCCTTTACAAATCATATAGAGGTTGGCGGGACCGCCAATGGGATTAGTCACACAAAAGGACGAAGTTGCAAATTGAGATGGTAAAATGGGCTCAAATTTATTACGGAGATCAGCAGAAATAGAGCTATGGAGTGCTTTAGTATCAAAAAGAACACGAATAAGAAAGGACAAGAATGAATTTCAGAACAAAATTAAAGTTCCAAAATTCAAAAGAAATCTTAGTCAAAGAGGATCCTAACAAAGTATTTCAAGCTCGAACGAAGACGATTCTGTAATCAATTTTACTCATTCTAGGGTATTACTACCCTATATCAAATGATTTTTTACTCCATATGCCAAGTTTTTCTTAAACCAGAGCTCTGTTATCAACTGTAACAACCTGGCATTTCAAACCATTCAAATCAACAATCATCCACTAATGTCAAATTTGAATTGCTCAAAACAACATATTGTTAATTTTTATATTGGCAAAACTCAGCATATACAGTAAATAAATCAATCATAGAATCACAGACACATAGTAATATAACAACAAGCAACGGAATAGATAAATAGTAGTTCATGAAGCTACTATATATAGATCAGAGTCTGAAATAAATACAATGGAAATCTCAAATACATAGTAGTTTCAAATACAAAAGTAACTGACAAGACTGAACGGAAATAGCTAGAAATAAGTGAAAGTCGAATAGATAAAGACAGATCTTCAAGCAAAGCTCCAAGCTCCAAAGGTGAGTCAAATTCTATGACACTCAGTCTGACCCGAGCATAAAGCAAAACACAGAACACTCTAGTCAAGATTAACATTCTTATACCAGTAAATTAACTCAAGTGAAATGTCAAGTGAAATACAATATAACTTAAAGGATGTTTG
Source organism: Allium fistulosum (assembly GCA_030737815.1). Lineage (NCBI taxonomy): Eukaryota > Viridiplantae > Streptophyta > Magnoliopsida > Asparagales > Amaryllidaceae > Allium > Allium fistulosum. The sequence continues at coordinate 404,102,076 of CM060906.1, forward strand.
GGATTCCCATCCTCTAAGGATCCGTTAAACTATCTACATATATAGTTACAAATACTGTAAGCCCCACCAAAATGATGGGATACTCAGGGGGCACTCCATAGGTACGGTACAAAACAAACTCGAAGAGGGTGCGATAAGGCATGTGACAAGGCACGCAAGGCAATGCCAGGGTAGGATTCTACCGTTTGCACTCCCGGACTGGTGGTAATGCATAGCAGCTACTACCGCCCACCTCGAGACACACTCCCATAGTCAAAGGTGCACCTAATCAAACCCCAAAGTAATAGAATGGTATCGAAGAAGCATGCTCGATCGGAGGTGCGACCTCACTCGGCCCGGTATAGCTCATGTTTTAGCCACATCAAGCTGACTCACGGGAGTCAAGGTTTTGTTAATACCTCATATAGAATCATCGCCAAACCATACTACTTCATTCTGGAATCTCTACTACGTGCACAGTTGTTAAAGTGGCTTTCGATATTAGCAGAGAGTATGACATTATCCGATCTCGGTCTCTTTAACAACCAAAAGCTTATTTCACACCGTGGTCATTTTTATATTTCAAACAGTTTATACTTCATATCAAAATATCATATTCATTTAAAATCATATCACTTCTGAAATCATATTCACTTTTGAAATCATATTACTTTTGAAATCATATCACTTTCGAAATCATATTCACTTTCGAAATCATTATTTCCTTTAAATCATTTCCATTTCCAAAATAGTCACCACAAAATAGTTTAAACCATCATATCAAAATATTCGCATTATATCCATTAAATCAAAACAGTTTCAACTTAAACAGTTTAAATGTTGAAAATAGTTTATATATATTAAAATAGTAATAAACTAAAAATATTTTATATATTTAAAAATTGGTTATAGATTAAAATAGTTTATATATTTAAAAATTGGTTATACATTAAAATAGTTTATATCAAAATAGTTTTAAATTAGAATTGTTCCTTCCAATTTCACAAATCAATTCAAATCAACCTTAGTTCCAAAATTTAATTCAAATCAATCTCAGTTTCACAATTTCAATTAAAGGGTTAAAGGTTCAATTCAAATTTTCAATAAAACCATTTCAATTTATATCGATTTCAAATCCAGGTTGGAACTATCACTCCAAATTCAATACGTTTCAAAGTTAAATATTCAAACACTTACAATATAAATTTCATTTATATTTCAACATTTAACTTTAATTTTATTCAAATTTGAAAATATTCACTTAATCATTTTTAATAACATTTAAATAAAATCTCAAATTACAAATTTGAATAAAATTAAAAATTAAATATCTAACTTCAACTATATTTAATTCCAAAATATTCTCCTAATCAATTTTTATAAGCATTCAAAATAAAATCTCAAATTACTAATTTAAATCAAAATTAAATATTCAATTTTATTTAAATTTGAAAATATTCATTTAATCACTAATTAAATCAAGATATAAATTATACCTTTCAAAATCTCAAAATCCATACGTATCAAATCAATCCTTATTTAATTCAATTCTCAAACAAATTAAATTACAAATTAACTTAATTTATCTTCATAACCTTTATTTTATTAAAGTTATTACAAAATCTATTTTCAAAATATTAATATAATTTCAAAATAGTTTAAAACATATTATATATATTAGTTAAATTAAATTTTTATTATTAAATATATTTTAAATCTTGATTATATAATTTAAAAATAATAAAGTTATAAGTAAAATTTTATAATTTACACTTTCAAACTTAACTTATAATTTTAAAATTTCTAAAACATATAATTTTAAAAGTATAAATTTTACAAAAATTAAATATCTTTATATTATATTTAAAAATCAATATTTATTAAAACCCATCTATTTCCTTTCGAACTTTGTAAATCATTTTTCAAAAATAGACCAACGGTGTCCGTATATAATTTTCTATCCTATGGTCAAGTGATACATATATTTATTATTTCAAGCCGCAATAATTTAATATTTACGGGTATATATCATTTCAACCTACAATCCTAAAATTTTAATAAAATCGCTTGGGTTTATCATTTCAACCCATAGCGATTTCCCCTAATCTATAGTATCGTTCGGGTATGTATCATTTCAACCCATGAGGAATTTATAACTATCAGGGAACGTGCAGAGTGGGAATAATATGATGATAATATAACATATCAACAATAAGCATATATCATCAGTAACACATTTAAATATAATATATACAACATGTTATGGTGTCATATGTCATAGGTAAACAATTGCAGATAATGGCATATAATATTTAACAATTAAATAACTTAACAATTCAAATTTAACACAATCGTCATTTCATGTGAATTAAATTTACTAAATATAAGAATGTTAATCGTGAGTGATTGCTCACCTTTCGAGGCTAGAGAAATTTGACAATACGACAAGCTACTAAATTTTGAATCACAAACTCTACGACAAATCCAAAGCAAAGCAAAGCTGGCACAATTTGGAACTCGATGGATCCGATGAAACAAATATATATAACTATATATTTTAAAGTCTAAAACTTGAAACACGTATTTAGAAATAAAATCTTTAAAATATATATATATATATATTTGAAAATTAATATTAAATTTAAAACACATATATATACATTCCTTTTTCTTTTTTAAGAAGACAAGGCTTGAAAGACTATATTATATTATATTATATATAAAAACGAAAGCAGGTATAGAATGCAAACTTTAATATATATATATATATATAACATAGAACAAAAGACAGAGCTTATATTATATATATATATATAAATATATATATAATACCCATTTTTTAAATAATGAAAACAGGCAGGCGGAGGCTCAGGAATTGGTGGAGGGTGGCTACTTGTGACGACCCGCCCTTCACGACCCTCGAAAATCGACACAAAATACTCAACAGTATAATATGCCGACGATCGAATGCCGAAAAAGACAGATTGTAGAAGAATAAGAAAGTAGATAGAAGAAGAAAGAACTAAACAAATCAGAACCTCACAGTCGCAGCGGATAAAATATAATATACAGAATAGATCTTTACACAAAATGAAAACTATATCTGTTTATATACAATACATCATCATCAGAGTATATCATAATACAATCATCAATATCCAGTCAATCAGTCAATACAACAATCACAACAGCGGAATAATACAAGTACGAGAAATACGTCTCGGACCTCCAGCTCCTCTCCTGAGCTCCATAGCAACCTATCCTGTAAATATACTCGGTCTGACCCGAGCATTATAATAAAATAACACCCGAGTCAGTCTGGAATACCAGCGCATCATAAATACACCCAATTGATTATTAAAGTTTCAAAAATTCTTTGAAAACAAAAGCATCTCGTAAGACCACGCCACAAATAAACATGTCGGGTTTTTACCTTACGATAGCTAAAACACTTTTTATAGAAATCCACTGATATTATAATAGTGTCTATTTACAAATACTTATAAAATAGCCGAAATTGTTACATCTATTAAATTCCGGCATACTAGCCACAACGTGGGTAATACAAACAAAACTCGTACAAGACACGTAGGGAGAATGGATTTCCAACGAATGACTAGGCACTGGGGTACCACCTGTCACAGTACGTGGCCTAGATCACAGTACCGAGGAGTACGCCCGCTCCCCTACAACACAAGGCCGGAATCACCTATGGGCAACTCCGAATATAATCACCCCACGGTTGTGATCAGCAACCGCACCACTAAGCCGAAATAAAGGGACATCTAGACAGGGATGACCATACTCTCCAATGGGCGCTACCCACGAAGCCTTGCTGCATAACCCCTGATTTTCAGTCATTCCCGGTTGATGAGGCTTGAGGCTAAGCATTACCTTTATAGCACATATCCCTTAGAATGCCCATCGTCCGCCTGACGATGTTTTCGCAAGCATTCGTCCATACAAGTCCGTCCCGGGTCCGAACGAAACCGAAGGCACTACTCCTACTACATCCATTTTGGAAATATCCTCAGGATTAGTAGCGACTAGCCCTTGCTCTTCACAGCTCCATCTTCGACTCCGAACACGTTACACGAAACATACAAACCGGATCGAAGTCGTATTCGAGTCTCCAAACCTAGAATCCCGTTATATGGAAACTCGATCCCGGTCTCTTCGAAACGATCAGCGCATTTGGCCAATATTGATAGTCGGTGATTTAACTATCAACTGATGTTCACAAAACATCCATAAGCATCCATCGCATAATAAATAATCTCCATATTATTTATTTGCTTCTAATATCTTTCAAATATATATTTCCACATTTTCAAAACTCGTTTGAAAACAATTTTCCACTCTTCCTTTACAAGGTAAATCTTTTACCCTTTATTCCCATCGGAAATAACCAAGTATAAAAAAATTTGCATTTAAAACAGTTAAAATACTTTATACTGAAATATACTTTAAAATATGAAAATTACTTCTATTTATTTACTCAAAATATGAATTTAAAATATGTGAAGAAAACTAGTTATTAACACATAAACTTTGATTTAAAAATAAGGGTTTTAGTTTAATTAAATTCAAATAGCGTTATAAGAAGAAAAATGCTAATTTTAACAACTTAAGCTAAAACCAACTTTTAAATAAATCCATTTGTAAAAATAATTGCTAATATACTCCCAAATTATTACGGTATTAAAATTATTAATTTATTTCTTTAAAAATAACGATTTCTTAAAAATACTTTTAAAACGAGTTAAAACTTAACCTTAGTTAAATAAAATCTTTTGTAAAACATTTACTTGGTTTTCCCAGGGAAACACTTTCCATTTAAATATTTCAAAGAGTTCTTTCATATAAATCCACTGATTTATTTCAAGTCAATTATGTTTCAACATAAATTCCCAAATCCCATATTTAACTATAACTTCATCCGAAGTTCACACCCAATTTTCCAATATCCGGAAATTCATTTTAAAATTATAGTTTAAAACATTTTAAATAAAACAATTTTGTAAATTTTCAATGAAAGCCGGATTTCCAATTTACTTAATTCAAATTCCAATGAAATACGGCATTTCAAAATATTCTATTCTCATTTGAAACTTGTTAATTTATAGTTGGAAACTTCATTTTAACATATTTCAAATTTTCCGGATAACATTAGTCATTACTAAAATAAACCACTGTTATTTTACTCAATTTATAATTTCATAGAATTCATTTCCAGAAAATTTATTATTTTACATTTAACGATTGATAAATTTTCCACAATATTTAAAATCCCAATTTTACCAATTTACATTTTTCCATTCCAAAACAGAATCCAATTTTTATATTCCTTTAAATTCCTTATTTAACAATTCCTTTAATTTCTTTTAAATCCCAAATCTATTCATTTATAATTTAATTCTGGAATTTACCATTTATCTACAATATCACAGTACAATTTAATGTCAGATTTATCAATCACAACACATAAACATGCATCATTATCAACTATAAAATAATTATTACATTGTGAGGAATCCAGTTGGATCCCTCCAACCTGTTTCTCCCTGCATCCACAAATATTAGCACATCACAATATAAATATCAATCCAAAATGATAACAACGGTTATATTCTGCCAATCACACAGATATTTAAATATCAATTATTTAAAATGCCTAGCATCCAGATGTGAGTAAGAAAACTCACCTTGAGTTTCGGCGAGCGTTCGAAATTTAAATTAAATCAAACAACGTTCAATTTAACTCAAATTTCTACTTGTCCGGAATGACTATGGATCTGCACCATCATGTATTACGTCTCTCTGCGATTCCAATGTCGCCGGTTTCGTTAAATTCTGACAACGTACGCAAGAGATATTCAGTTTTAAAGACATACATATATAAAATTTATAAAACAATTTCTTTTCTTCTCTTTTTAAAATACCAGAAACGAAATCTGGCCGTCCATCATGATCAAAATCTCAGGCCGCACGTCATCTTCTTCCACGACTCGCGTACGTGCTCCAGATCGAGGCAGCACCCATCCCCACGCGGCCTAGGGTTGCCAATCGCGGCCACGAAACTCAACGAAAATTTGATCAGCTCCCATCAAACGAAGCCCCTCTCCGACGCCTATCTTCAGCCCCAACCCGCCCTAGCTCGGCTTCGCCATCACGTGGGAAAACGTGATCAAACGCAGAACGAACGGAACCAATATCTGGCTTCAAACGGCGACGATAGGCAAGATCTACCGTTGGATGGGTAGATGTCGAGGTGATCTACAACTTCCCAGTTGAAGTCGATTCGCAAAAGCTGATGGATTGATCGCAAATCGAAGAGGAAAGTCGATAATTTTCGGCCATTAAAGATAAAAGTGGCGGCACTAGGGTTTTGATAAATAACGTGAATTTATATAATTGTTTAACATTATTTAATTAATAAAATTTCTCAATTTAACCGTTTATGCATACGACCTCCAATTCTCACGTTCCGACAAGCAATCCCGGGGTTTTTCTACGTTCCGGACATAATGGAACAAGTTTCGTAAGCTAATTTGATCGTATGCGCGAGATACGGAATAATACGATCGATTTAAAATTAAATCGGTTAAATCGATTTCGAGACGTTTCGAGCTACCACGGTCAAACGACAACTCCGATTGCTCCGAAAATTGAAATACTATAATAACTCTCTATTACGGATCCAATGGAACTGGTTTCGTCAAATTCCGAGACTGTGCCCCGGAAAGCTATTTTAACTCGTCTATTAAAGCGAGCGATTTTCAAAATTTAAGAAAACGCTTAAAATTTTCACTTTTAAAATTTTATTAGCTTAACAATAAATCATATAAAATCTATAAACACATTAAAAATCATTCTGACTCATTCCGGACTAAAATCTGATTAAATTGCATTTTAATAATATTAAATTCATTTTTAAATTAATATAAAATCCCAAATAATAATTTATTCACTTTAAAATTCATCTAAAAATCCAACAATATTATTTATAACCAATCGAGCTTAAAAATACACTTAAAAACCAGTTTTATAATCATTTACCCCAAATTCACATTTTATCCCAATTTCGAATATTTAATTATTATTCAAATCTAACTGAAATATCATATTTAATACCTATAACTTGTTTTATAATTTGAATTCGATTCTCTGTGTTTTCAAAATTAATTAAAAATCCTCAATGAACATTTAAAATGAATTAAACGTCCATAATTTAATAGCTCAAAAGTCTGGGATGTTACATTCCTCCCCCCTTATAAAAATTTCGTCCCCGAAATTTGCTAAGGTAGAAATATACTTCCCAACCCATTTACTTACCCAATTGGCTTAGTTAAAAACTTATATTCACTTTCCAAAACCCTTCAGCCCAATCCAACATTTATTCGCTTCATTTACTCTAAAGCCTTTATTTTAATACTCGCTTTCAAAATAACTTTACTTATTAATAAATTTTCCCAAAAACCCCAAAAATTTTCTAACTCCCAAAATTTCTGGAAAATTTTGGCGGAGTCTCCTTTGTACGGAGGAGCTTCTGCGATATCGCAGAATACACAAATATATATACATCGGCTCACACGGCCGGAAACCAAAATATATCACAATATATATATATATATATATATATCATTTCCCAATTATATTTGCGTAGGCGTACCTTTTAGCAAATTTTTAATAGCAAGCGGCTAATATAACGCATAAACACGCTTCAACTCTCTCGAACGCCTCCCGTACCTGTACTAAACTCAACAAACTTATCAGTTTCAAAGATATGAGCATTTTAATAACATTTCCAATGTAAATGCAAGCCAAACATATCCATCTCATAACCAAACCAAGCATAGTTCATAATTTAACTATGACGACCGCCCATGACCCCTGCACTGAATCTAGAGATAGTGCGCTGTAAAGTGTGCCAGGCAGCCATGGACGATTGTCAGGGTAAAATAAAACAACAGAAGCTATCGTATTACTCACAGCGCATGGACAAAATACAATAGAACATATATTTAGTGAAGCTTTACAGAATAAAATGCCATCATATAAAAACTTCATAGTAGTTGAATACAAACATCCAAATAGCCAATACATCAAGCCTCACTACATAACACTCAGAGTTATACAAAACAGCGGAACATCCAGTACATATAGTAAGAAGATAATATGCAACCCTTCAGCTCGTCTTCGATATCATCACCGTGAGAAGCAAGAACAACACCTGTCACCTGCTACCTAGTCTGCCCGTCCCAAAAATGGACGAACAGCCCAAGGCAATAAGAGTTAAAACATAAAGCCTTGAGTCAGACAACAGTCTTAGTGAGCAGTAAATTAACTAACAACATACCAAAAGAGCATAAAGGAAAAGGAATAGGAATACAACCCTCCCACTCCAACCTCATTCTACAGTGATAGCCCCAGACACACACTAAGCAGAAGCAAACATAGCAGAGCATACAATTTAAAGTAAAGCTACTATCACTCGAGTCAAGGGCGATGTTTTCCAAGTACCAAGGCCTAAATCAGATAAGCACCCAGAAAATACCGCTCTTGAGTCCGAATGACGATACAACCAAACATCCATGACTCTGGCTATCACCGTTATCATTGCTTCGATATCACCGTTAATTGAATGACCGGCACATTCTTTCAGTCGTCCGTCAAGGGCTAATGGAAACCCCGGTTCTAGACATAACTCCCGCACGTCGTCGCAGCCCGTGCCTAGGACTATCGAATCTGCTCAGAGTACTCGACCATCAACAGTTGGCCATTGGGACTATCGAATCTGCCCAAATGTACTCTTGCTTAGAGCATGCTAGAACCTTCAACAACGATGCTATCCAAGCCTCCTAGTCATCCTCCTTGACGACTATTTCCATATTAGCTCAAGCGCCTCTCAAGCATCCATTACCCTTAACTCGCATCATATCACCGAGTTACCAACGTGCTTGGAATGATCCCGTCTGGATTAGACCAAGTCTTCATCTCATGATTGCCTCGCTTCATCACATCCTCGCAAAGCCTCATCTCAACATCACATCATCAAATCTACGCATAAGAGCTTCATCATCCCGCTACATATGCCACAAGCAGCTTTCCCAATTCAAGAGCCTTTCCCTTAGCTTTTGAATCGTCTTTGGTCTAAATCAAACCATCAATCATCTAATTCATAACAATCAATCAAACCAAACATTAATCCAAGCAATCAAGCATTCAAATATGATCTAAGTAGATAATTATAACAATAATGGCATTTTCATAATTAAAGAGTTGAAAGTCTAACATGCATGAAATCATAAGAAATATCTCTACAATCTTGATGAATGAACTTGCATACGTTAACATATGATAAAATGGATGTAACATCATCATGAATAATGGATCTATATGGATCTACACTTAGGATGAAGAAAATGCATGGAAATCACTATTTTAACACCAAATCGAGCCAACAATCCGATATACTCCTTTGGATCCGTGTGAGAGATAATCACCACTCACCAAATCACCTAAACAACTCCAAATCTACACGCTTCAGATCTGGACAGCGAAGGATCAAGCTTGATCTATCACGAATCCGCTTCAAATGAAGAAATCTCTCTTGAAAAGATGAAGATCTTCAATCTAAGCTCTTGAATCTTCAATCTTGACCTTCGATATGGATGGAAGGGATCACTAGATTAGAGTAGAGAAAAGAAGTGAAGAAGCGTAGAAGTCGAGCTCTCAAAATGGCAGCACTTCGTCGCTTCGAAATTCGGATTCCAAAAATGAAGCCAACCCCCTCTATTTATAGCTGAAAACCGCCCCTAGGTCGCTCGGAGTTAGGTCGTATACGACCTACGACCTATAAACCCCACCGACCTAAAGCCTCTTCAACCTAACAACCCAGGCCACTGCAACCTACGACTTATCACCCAAGCGCTTCAACGACCTAACAAAACCCTTCCTCCTACGACCTAACAAGGTTACGACCTATGACTTAGCGACTTAACCATAGGTGCGACCTAACAGTGCTACGACCTAACACTTAAACACATCAGCGACCTAACGCTTAAGCGCTTACGCGACCTAACAATCGTAGCGCCTCAGCGACCTAACTGTGTTACGACCTATAACCTCAGCGACCTAACACACTAACGACCTAAAGCACTGCGCGACTTAACTATGCGCGACCTAATACTAAGCCAAAACCCAGCGACCTAACAACCTTAAGTCTTCACGCGACCTAAAACATGTTACGACTTAGGACTTAACTCGTACGACTTAACTCCCATAGGTCGTATACTCCCTAAGTCGCTAACCTATAGGTCATACCAAGACACTAGGTCGCTACACAGCTACCTCCAAACTCCTTAGGTCGTTGCCGACCTAACAATGCTAACTCGGAACCACTAGGTCGCTCATCCCTAGGTCGTTAACTACTGGGTTTAACTTGCTTACTCCCATAGGTCGCTCCAAACTGTCCACAATCTAACTCTTAACTCGCCTATCCCCTTAGGTCGCAGACTTTCGTTAAGTCGCTCATGACTTATCACCTAAGTCGCTAACAACCCATGACTCTCTTAGGTCGCGTACGACATAGAACTTAGGCAAATTCCAACCAAAATCTGAAACAATCCGAAATTGCTGAAAATTCCAGATTTTGACAAACTTTTCAATCCGTAAAAATACGGGTCGTTACATTAACAATGTTAACCATAATTTATTAACAATACAAAGATTTCAATCACCTTTCAAATTACTTGTTCAAGTCCAACTTCGTTTTATTTCACTTAAATGATTTACATTCAAGTTTACTATATACCATTCATATTTATTACAACCAATTCATTTCTATTTCAATATGATTAACATATGCCTTACTTACATTTCTTTATTTTAACTTACATTCCCAATTTGATTTACAATCAAATTTTATTTTAAATTTGAAGCATTCGCATTCCTTTTATGATCCATTTTCAATCATATGCAAAATTACTCATAAAAAGGTTAATTCATTCCTATTGATTTAAAGTCCATTCCATTTGATATTTTTAACCAATTCACTTGCGTTCATATACTAATTCTTTAAATTAGATTCCAATCCATATCAACTTATCCAAAAATCAATTTCAATTGCTTGTTAAACCACTCAACTCCGAATACAAGCAATTTCATGTCATTCAAGCAAAATAATCACCACTTAAGCTTATAACCATTTAAAATTAATTCCAACTTGGATTCATATAAATTTTACTCCATTGCATGGTTCACAATCCAAGTATTTTTATTCCAATGCAATTTGTTAAATTAAATTAAACTTTCCTTACATTTTATTTCATCTCAATAATTAATTTATACCATTTCACTTGCAATTAAATTTTATTATCTATCAAATTGCACTCAAGATTACTTAATAAAACTTATCGACCATTATTTTTGTCTTCAATTAGCTTAAGTTCTTTTAAATATTCACAATATTCACATTCCTTCTTAAATCAATTTTATTTTATTTCCATTAAATCAATTTCCAATTCATTTACAACTTAAATGCTCTTTGTTTACTTATCCAATCCATGTACGAATTTATTTATTAACAAGGAGACCATTTAAATTATTTCTCTCATTTGAATTTTATTTACAATTCAAACCATCACCATTATGATCTAATCCCATTAAACATTCACACTTCCTAATATTTATTATCAAAATTAAATCCCATTCCACAACTGGATTTTATTTACCTTTCAAATTTTGACTAAACTATCAAAATTTTATTCATTACCAATATAAATTCTATTAAATTAAGCTTACACTTAATTTATTTCCAAACAATCATTTGGATTTAGTTGAGTAAGCATTTACTTTATCCATCATCACCTCAACTAAATTAAACTTCCATTTAGTTCAATTTTTATCCCATTTTAATTCAAGGTTAACTAAATTATATATGTATTTTCAATTCAATTCCTTTCCAGAATTTATTCAAGTTCATCTACGCTTTATTTAGCCAACTTGGATTTATACTATTTCCTTTACTACCCTGAATAAGAATTTAATTACATTCATTCTTATCCATAACTCAACTAAATTTCAATATTCAGCTTAATTCCATTTTAGTCGAAGTCAAACCCAATTCAATTTAATTTTAATTCTCCATATACAAGTTCAAACTTATTTACTAACTTCAGTTCACTTACCTCTTTTATATTTTATAATTGTTTCACCTTACCTTGCATTCCATTTAAAATTAAGTTTGAATTCACCATTCCATTTATTATTTCCATTTGTGATTATAATTCCATTTTACTTGAGTTAAAATCAAATCTTCCATTCTCAAGTTCTCCAACTTATTTACTTGTAAGTTTATATTGCTCATTTCAAACCAATCCACATTTTTATAATCACAATGTCAAATTTTAACACTTAATAGCTTAAGAATATGAATTCATTTGCACAATCATAAGCATTTACATTTCACCTTTATATCAACTTTCCCTTTAATTCCAATTCATTTAGATTTAATTCAATTTCAAATTCTTAATTTTATTTAACTTATCCTAAGTTAAATCCAGATATATTCCATTCACCTTCATTTATTCAAAGTAAATTTACATTCCATATATACTCAATTCTTCTTTAAATCAACTTTCCTTTATAAGTTATATAGTTGAATCATTTCAACTTTCACATATTTATTTTAAAATAGAATTCCCAGAATTCAATTTACCCGGTTTTATTTCAAACCCAATTTGAAATAAAAATCAACACATTTCTCTTTTGATATTCAAATCAAATACCAAATTCCAAAGCAATTTGTTTTTACCAAACAATTTTCTTTTTGAAAAATTCCAAAATCACTTGTTTCCCAAACAAGTCCCAAACAATATCATAACCAACATTTTTGGTAGCAATCCATCACTTTAGAAACTCGAAAATGAATTCTAATGATGTGGCCAGCATCATCAGGATTATTTTCCAGCGACTGTAGTGAGTTCATGGCTTCCTTACTTCAAAAATTCATCTCAATCAATTCCCATTCAGAAAGATTTTCCAAAATATACCCCATTCTTTCAAATGTTTTTGAAAACATTTCTAACATTTCCACAATGTTAAATTCTCAAACCTTTGTTTAAATACATTTAAAACACTTCCCAAAATTTCGGGCATTTAAAATTCTGGTTTAAATCAAATTTTAATTATACTTCTTCTTATTTAAACATATTCAATCAATTCCATTTAGTTATAAACCATTTTAATATTTTAAATTCCTATTTGCTTAGAAATCATTTCGAATTTTAAATCATATTTTAATTTCTTATTCAATTATGGAAGAAACAATCAAACAAACATCCAATATATATAATAATTTAGAAAATTATTTCCTTATATCAAAATATAATTTTGGGTAAAATTATTTCATTTACCCACTTTAAAAACAATACTATGTCGGTTTATCTTGTTTAAGAGTTTAGAAACCCCTATCGATACGGTTGTACTTCCCGCACCGACCAGAATTTATAAACACTCAACCGATAAGTCAACACAGTACAAAAACAATTTTATATCCACTAACAAATACGCTCTCATAGCTATTATTACACTCAACTCATAATAGAGTACTTCTGACTCTATTTAAAATGAGAAACATTACCCACCAAAGCCTAGGTTGTCGCCAACCTAAGCTCTGATACCAAGTGTGACTGTAACGACCCGTATTTTCACGGATCGAAACATTCTAAAGGAGTTGACCTTTGGTTGCATTTCTGTTAAGTTTCAGATTTTGGCAGAATTTTGTCTAAGTCCTAAGTCGTAGCCGACTTATGGGTTCTGGACGAGTAAGTGTTAGGTCGTGGGTTAGTTGTAGCGACCTATAGAATTATGCAACCTAGGATTTAGTTAAGTGTTAGGTCGGCAGGGCGAGTTAACGACCTAAGGAACTGACCGACTTAAGGATATGGCGACTCAAGGGTAGGCAGACTTAGTAGAGTGAGCGACCTATGGGATTGACCGACCTAAGAAATAAGTTAGTTAACGACTTAATAGTTAAGTCGTTGGATGAACTAAGGGGTTAAGTCGGAGGGGTTGGCTAAGTCTTAGGTCGCGTATTGGCTTGAGTGTTAGGTCGCGTAAGCGCTTAAGTGTTAGGTCGTAACACTGTGAGGTCGCGTGGGTTGCTAAGTTGTTAGGTCGCTGGGTTTCGTCTAAGTGTTAGGTCGCAACCTGTGTTAAGTCGTAGATGACTTAGGAGTTAGTGGTTAAGTCGTCTAGACGACTTAGTAGTTAGGTCGTATCCCAGTTTGTTCGCGACTTATGTTAGGTCGCGTAGATGTTTTAAGGGATTAGGTCGTAACTCGTTGGGTTGAGTTAAGTGATAGGTCGTTAAGGCGTGTCATGGTTAAGCTGTAGACAGATGAGTGAGCTAAGTCGTAGGTCGGCTACAATGATGAGTCGTACCCTCTGTTAAGTCGTATCTTGGTTGGGTCGTAACTTTGTTAGGTCGGTGAAGCTGCTAAGTCGTTAGGTCGTATAGGGGCGTGTGTTATGTTGTGACCGACTTAGGAGTTTGGCTGCTATATCGTTAAGTCGTAGGTCGTAGCCTATGTGTTAAGTCGCGAGCGACCTAGGAGTTAGGATGGTAAGTCTTGAGACCTGGTTCGTTAAGTCGCGCGCATTGTTTAGGTCGAAGAGCTGTTAGGTCGTATAGGTTTTAGGTCGGCAAGGTCTTAGGTCGTAGGTCGGAGACGACCTAATTCCGGGCTACGACTTAGGGAATTTCGCCTATAAATAGAAGGGGGTTGGCTTCATTTTTGGGACCCGGATTTTGACGCGACGAAGTGCTGCCATTTTGAGAGCTCGACTTCTACACTTCTTTTCTCCACTCTAATCTAGTGATTCCATCCATCCAAATCGAAGATCAAGATTGAAGATTCAAGAGCTTAGATTGGAGATCTTCATCTTTTCAAGAGAGATTTCTTCGTTTGAAGCGGATTCGTGATAGATCAAGCTTGATCCCTCGCTGTCCAGATCTGTAGCGTGTTGATTAGGGTTTGTTTTGGTGATTTGGTGAGTGGTGATTATCTCTCACACGGATCCAAAGGAGTATATCGGATTGTTGGCTCGATTTGGTGTTAAAATAATGGTTTTCATGCATTTTCTTCATCCTAAGTGTAGATCCATGTAGATCCATTGTTCATGATGATTTGACAACCATTTTACTAAGTGTTAACCTATGCAAGTTCATTCATCAAGATTGTAGAGATATTTCTTATGATTTCATGCATGTTAGACTTTCAACTCTTTAATTACGAAAATGCCATTATTGTTATAATTGTCTACTTAGATCATATTTGAATGCTTGATTGCTTGGATTAATGTTTGGTTTGATTGATTGTTATGAATTAGATGATTGATGGTTTGATTTAGACAGAAGATGATTCAAAAGCTAGGAGAAAGGCTCTTGAATTGGGTAAGCTGCTCGTCGCATATGTAGCGGAATAATGAAGCTCTTATGCGTAGATTTGATGATGTGATGTTGAGATGAGGCTTTGCGAGGATGTGATGAAGCGAGGCAATCATATGATGAAGACTTGGTCTAATCCAGACGGGATCATTCCGAGCATGTTGATAACTCGGTGATATGATTCGAGTTGAGGATAATGAATGGATATGAGAATAGTCGTCGAGGAGGATGACTAGGAGGCTTGGATAGCATCGTTGTTGAAGGTTCTAGCATGCTCTAAGCAAGAGTACGTTTGGGCAGATTCGATAGTCCCAACGGCCAACTGTTGATGGTCGAGTACTCTGGGCAGATTCGATAGTCCTAGGCACGGGCTGCGACGACGTGCGGGAGTTATGTCTAGAACCGGGGTTTCCATTAGCCCTTGACGGACGGCTGAAAGAATGTGCCGGTCATTCAATTAACGGTGATATCGAAGCAATGATAACAGTGATAGCCAGAGTCATGGATGTTTGGTTGTATCGTCATTCGGACTCAAGAGCGGTATTTTCTGGGTGCTTATCTGATTTAGGCCTTGGTACTTGGAAAACATCGCCCTTGACTCGAATGATTATTACTTTACTTTAAATTGTATGTTCTGCTATGTTTGCTTCTATTTAGTGTGTGTCTGGGGGCTATCACTGTAGAAAGAGGTTGGAGTGGGAGGGTTGTATTCCTATTCCTTTTTCCTTTGTACTCTTTTGGTATGTTGTTAGTTAGTTTACTGCTCACTAAGACTGTTGTCTGACTCAAGGCTTTATGTTTTTAATTCTTATTGCCTTGGGCTGTTCGTCCATTTTTGGGACGGGCAGACTAGGTATCAGGTGACAGGTGCTGTTCTCTTTTCACGAGGCTGATATCGAAGACGAGATGGAGGGTTGCATATTATCTTCTTATTATATGTACTGGATGTTCCGCTGTTTGTATTCTCTGAGTGATATGTAGTGAGGCTTGTTGTATTGACTATTTGGATGCTTGTATTCAACTATTATGGAGTTTTATATGATGTCATTTTGTTCCGTAAAGCTTCACTATACATATGTTCTATTGTATTTTGTCCATGCGCTGTGAGTAACACGATAGATTCTGTTGTTTTAATCTACCCTGACAGTCGTCCATGGTCGCCTGGCATACTTTACAGCGCACTATCTCTAGATTCGGTGCAGGGGTCATGGGCGGTCGTCACAGTGACGACCCGCCCTTCACGACCCTCGAAAATCGACAAAAAATACTCAACAGTATAATATGCCGACGATCGAATGCCGGAAAAGACAGATTGTAGAAGAATAAGAAAGTAGATAGAAGAAGAAAGAACTAAACAAATCAGAACCTCACAGTCGCAGCGGATAAAATATAATATATAGAACAGATCTTTACACAAAATAAAAACTATATCTGTTTATATACAATACATCATCATCAGAGTATATCATAATACAATCATCAATATCCAGTCAATCAGTCAATACAACAATCACAGCAGCGGAATAATACAAGTACGAGAAATACGTCTCGGACCTCCAGCTCCTCTCCTGAGCTCCATAGCAACCTATCATGTAAATATACTCGGTCTGACCCGAGCATTATAATAAAATAACACCCGAGTCAGTCTGGAATACCAGCGCATCATAAATACACCCAATTGATTATTAAAGTTTCAAAAATTCTTTGAAAACAAAAGCATCTCGTAAGACCACGCCACAAATAAACATGTCGGGTTTTTACCTTACGATAGCTAAAACACTTTTTATAGAAATCCTCTGATATTATAATAGTGTCTATTTACAAATACTTATAAAATAGCCGAAATTGTTACATCTATTAAATTCCGGCATACTAGCCACAACGTGGGTAATACAAAAAAAACTCGTACAAGGCACGTAGGGAGAATGGATTTCCAACGAATGACTAGGCACTGGGGTACCGCCTGTCACAGTACGTGGCCTAGATCACAGTACCGAGGAGTACGCCTGCTCCCCTGCAACACAAGGCCGGAATCACCTATGGGCAACTCCGAATATAATCACCCCACGGTTGTGATCAGCAACCGCACCACTAAGCCGAAATAAAGGGACATCTAGACAGGGATGACCATACTCTCCAGTGGGCGCTACCCACGAAGCCTTGCTGCATAACCCCTGATTTTCAGTCATTCCCGGTTGATGAGGCTTGAGGCTAAGCGTTACCTTTATAGCACATATCCCTTAGAATGCCCATCGTCCGCCTGACGATGTTTTCGCAAGCATTCGTCCATACAAGTCCGTCCCGTGTCCGAACGGAACCGAAGGCACTACTCCTACTACATCCATTTTGGAAATATCCTCAGGATTAGTAGCGACTAGCCCTTGCTCTTCACAGCTCCATCTTCGACTCCGAACACGTTACACGAAACGTACAAACCGGATCGAAGTCGTATTCGAGTCTCCAGACCTAGAATCCCGGTATACGGAAACTCGATCCCGGTCACTTCGAAATGATCAGCGCATTTGGCCAATATTGATAGTCGGTGATTTAACTATCAACTGATGTTCACAAAACATCCATAAGCATCCATCACACAATAAATAATCTCCATATTATTTATTTGCTTCTAATATCTTTCAAAGATATATTTCCACATTTTCAAAACTCGTTTGAAAACAATTTTCCACTCTTCCTTTACAAGGTAAATCTTTTACCCTTTATTCCCATCGGAAATAACCAAGTATAAAAAAATTTGCATTTAAAACAGTTAAAATACTTTATACTGAAATATACTTTAAAATATGAAAATTACTTCTATTTATTTACTCAAAATATGAATTTAAAATATGTGAAGAAAACTAGTTATTAACAAATAAACTTTGATTTAAAAATAAGGGTTTTAGTTTAACTAAATTCAAATAGCGTTATAAGAAGAAAAATGCTAATTTTAACAACTTAAGCTAAAACCAACTTTTAAATAAATCCATTTGTAAAAATAATTGCTAATATACTCCCAAATTATTACGGTATTAAAATTATTAATTTATTTCTTTAAAAATAACGATTTCTTAAAAATACTTTTAAAACGAGTTAAAACTTAACCTTAGTTAAATAAAATCTTTTGTAAAACATTTACTTGGTTTTCCCAGGGAAACACTTTCCATTTAAACATTTCAAAGAGTTCTTTCATATAAATCCACTGATTTATTTCAAGCCAATTATGTTTCAACATAAATTCCCAAATCCCATATTTAACTATAACTTCATCCGAAGTTCACACCCAATTTTCCAATATCCGGAAATTCATTTTAAAATTATAGTTTAAAACATTTTAAATAAAACAATTTTGTAAATTTTCAATGAAAGCAGGATTTCCAATTTACTTAATTCAAATTCCAATGAAATACGGCATTTCAAAATATTCTATTCTCATTTGAAACTTGTTAATTTATAGTTGGAAACTTCATTTTAACATATTTCAAATTTTCCGGATAACATTAGTCATTACTAAAATAAACCACTGTTATTTTACTCAATTTATAATTTCATAGAATTCATTTCCAGAAGATTTATTATTTTACATTTAACGATTGATAAATTTTCCACAATATTTAAAATCCCAATTTTACCAATTTACATTTTTCCATTCCAAAACAGAATCCAATTTTTATATTCCTTTAAATTCCTTATTTAACAATTCCTTTAATTTCTTTTAAATCCCCAATCTATTCATTTATAATTTAATTCTGGAATTTACCATTTATCTACAATATCACAGTACAATTTAATGTCAGATTTATCAATCACAACACATAAACAGGCATCATTATCAACTATAAAATAATTATTACATTGTGAGGAATCCAGTTGGATCCCTCCAACCTGTTTCTCCCTGCATCCACAAATATTAGCACATCACAATATAAATATCAATCCAAACTGATAACAACAGTTATATTCTGCCAATCACACAGATATTTAAATATCAATTATTTAAAATGCCTAGCATCCAGATGTGAGTAAGAAAACTCACCTTGAGTTTCGGCGAGCGTTCGAAATTTAAATTAAATCAAACAACGTTCAATTTAACTCAAATTTCTACTTGTCCAGAATGACTCCGGATCTAGACCATCACGTAGTACGTCTCTCTGCGATTCCAATGTCGCCAGTTTCGTTAAATTCTGACAACGTACGCAAGAGATATTCAGTTTTAAAGACATACATATATAAAATTTATAAAACAATTTCTTTTCTTCTCTTTTTAAAATACCAGAAACGAAATCTGGCCGTCCATCACGATCAAAATCTCAGGCCGCACGTCATCTTCTTCCACGACTCGCGTATGTGCTCCAGATCGAGGCAGCACCCATCCACACGCGGCCTAGGGTTGCCAATCGCGGCCACGAAACTCAACGAAAATTTGATCAGCTCCCATCAAACGAAGCCCCTCTCTGACGCCTATCTTCAGCCCCAACCTGCCCTAGCTCGGCTTCGCCATCACGTGGGAAAACGTGATCAAACGCGGAACGAACGGAACCAATATCTGGCTTCAAACGGCGACGATAGGCAAGATCTACCGTTGGATGGGTAGATGTCGAGGTGATCTACAACTTCCCAGTTGAAGTCGATTCGCAAAAGCTGATGGATTGATCGCAAATCGAAGAGGAAAGTCGATAATTTTCGGCCATTAAAGATAAAAGTGGCGGCCGGTGGAATTTCACTAAGGTTTTGATAAATAACGTGAATTTATATAATTGTTTAACATTATTTAATAAATAAAATTTCTCAATTTAACCGTTTATGCATACGACCTCCAATTCTCACGTTCCGACAGGCAATCCTGTGGTTTTTCCGCGTTCCGGACATAATGGAATAAGTTTCGTAAGCTAATTTGATCGTATGCGCGAGATACGGAATAATACGATCGATTTAAAATTAAATCGGTTAAATCGATTTCGAGACGTTTCGAGCTGCCACGGTCAAACGACAACTCCGATTGCTCCGAAAATTGAAATCCAATAATAACTATCTATTACGGATCCAATGGAACTTGTTTCGTCAAATTCCAAGACTGTGCCCCGGAAAGCTATTTTAACTCGTCTATTAAAGCGAGCGATTTTCAAAATTTAAGAAAACGCTTAAAATTTTCACTTTTAAAATTTTATTAACTTAACAATAAATCATATAAAATCTATAAACACATTAAAAATCATTCTGACTCATTTCGGACTAAAATCTGATTAAATTGCATTTTAATAATATTAAATTCATTTTTAAATTAATATAAAATCCAAATAATAATATATTCACTTTAAAATTCATCTAAAAATCCAACAATATTATTTATAACCAATCGAGCTTAAAAATACCCTTAAATACCATTTTTATAATCATTTACCCCAAATTCACATTTTATCCCAATTTCGAATATTTAATTATTATTCAAATCTAACTGAAATATCATATTTAATACCTATAACTTGTTTTATAATTTGAATTCGATTCTCTGTGTTTTCAAAATTAATTAAAAATCCTCAATGAACATTTAAAATGAATTAAACGTCCACAATTTAATAGCTCAAAAGTCTGGGATGTTACACTACTATGGTCGGATCTGGTCGAGCAGTGCATGGTCAAAGGCGGAGGAAGGCTAAGGAGGCAGTTGCATGGTGTTAGACTGGGCTGATATGGGCTCGCTTGGTGATGGCAAAGTCAGAGGCTATGGAGTACTGGTTAGCAAGATAATGGGGTATGACGTGGCAGTGGGATGCATGAGGCCGAGGGGAGAAGGTGGGTGCAGTCTGGTGTGGTGGCTGGCTTAGACAAGCGGAGCACAGACATGTGGAGGGCGTTGGTCGGATGAAGGCGAAGCAAGGCGGGGTCTGGCCATCAATGGTGGAGGCTTCATGATGGTGGGTAGTGGCGGAATAAACTTGGGTTCAGCTGTCCCATGCTTGGAGGCGATGGTATGGGTTTGCGGAGAGGGTTGTGTGATCTGTGTTGCGGCCAGTGGGAGGAGAAGCGTAAGCAGAGGTCAGAGGTCAAGTGGAAGGGCTCAGAGCGGGCGGATGTGGCTAAGAGGAAGAGGACTGGTAGGCTGTGCTTGGAGAGTGTATTCGGCGAATTGCCTTGTGGGCATGGGGTAGGCTATGTGGCTGAGCAAGGTAGAGCTGCGGTTTTGGGAAGGTGGTGGGTCAGATCGGTGAAAGCGTTTGGCAAGGATGAGGGGTCGGTGATGGTTGAAAGGGGGTTTGGGTCGGAGGGAACTTTGGACTTTGGACTTTGGAACGAGATCTAGGTGAGAACAAAGACGAACAGCTTCCAAAAACTATACATGCAAATTGCAAACTAATATACTATATTATATATTTTTATTTTCTTTTTTTCAAAACAAATCAGAGAACACGAAACTGAAAATGAAAGGGAGAGAACTGATAGGGATGAACCAATATATTCAGAAATGGTAGAATAACAAACATCACAAGTTGAATAGCTGGGAGTATTATTAACAAGTGGCCATTTATTTTAAGTTGGTGGACAATGAATGATCACAGGAAACCAAAAGACTCCTGAAATGGTACCGATACGGTTAACCGTTTCGCAGATTTCGCTGCGTACCAGATTTCGCTGCGAAGATCAGCACGACAATACGAACAAAATGGTACATAGATATCAGCGATACGACCGATTGATCAAAACTAGATATTCGCTGCCAAACTGTTGCTAATTTGCCGAAAATAAGATAAATAAGGCTATAGCAGTGCAAATTTGGCGAAATGTAATATGACGTCTCACTCAGAAAATGATTTACATTTTTATTATATAAAAATATTCAGATTTCAAAAATATTTAATTTTCAACGAATTAACTGATTTTACATTGAAATTGAAAATTACACAACAGAACTAACATTCATATTTTCCAACGAAAATCTGACACTTGCTACGCTTTGACACTTGCTACATTTAAATTGATGTATTACAAATATCAAATCTTCGTTGCAAAATTTTATTATTTTTTTTTCAAGAAAAATTTATTTAATTACGTTATTAAAAATTATTAAAATTTACGGGTCGTTACACACATAACACATGATAATATCTATGATATTTTAAGTTTACTTAACCCTTAAGCAAGCACAAAGGTCAACACTTGCACATCAAAGTACACACTTGAGTATGCACAAGGAAGGGATGGTCATTTTAGCCACATGGGTAATGGAGATGGTAGTGATGGTGGTAATGGTGGATGATGTAAGGAGGAGATAAATATCTACCTCTCCACTTGCCTATAAATACCCACCCACTTTGCCTCTTTTTCATTCCTTCATTACTCTCTCAAAACCAAATGAAATGGTATGATTTATTCTTTCAAACTATATAAAATTTCAGTGACTACAACTTTTTAGTTGACCACTTCTTCACATTCTAAGCTTAGCTCTGAACAAAACTCCATTCTCTCTAAAGCATTTTCGAGCCCAGTTTTAATGGCCGAGGATACCTCTTTTTCATTTGAGTATACCTCCTCTAATACCGATCCAAATAAAGTAATTCTTTTTTTAAACAATGTAAAATTCCAGTGGCTACAACTTTCATGTTTAGCACTTCTTCCAGTTTTGAGCTTAACTATGTTAAAATTCCACTTTTTTTGTCACGACCCTGAATTTTTGACATTTAAAATGTGAATATTTAATTGAGTTTAAATATTCGAATGATAATTTAAATTGAAATTCAAATATCAGAATGAAATTGACGATTAAATTATAGAATTTAATTATTGAAATTGGGTAAAAATTTGAATTGACAGTTTAGGCTGATTTAAAAATAATCCGAAGTCTCGGAAAATTCGTATTAATAATATTGAAGATAATAAAAGCGTCGGAATTGAATTTGAAACTGTTTTGTTCAGTTTTGAAATTTTATCGGTTAATCGATGTTTGAAAATAGCGTTCCAGGGTACAGTCTCGGAATTTGACGAAACCAGTTCCATTGGATCCGTAATATTGTATTATTATCGGATTTCAATTTTCGTAATGTTTGGAGTGATCGTTGGGCCGTACGATGAGCAAACGCGCTGAAATTAAATCGAAAATTTAATTTAATAACTGGTCCAAAAAAAACTATCTTCTCCATACGATCGAATTTGGACTCGAAAACTTTTCCATTGCGTTCGGGATAGGCGTATAACATTTTAATTGCCTGGCGGCACGCCTCGATAGGAGATCAAGATTTTGAGTTGTATTTATCGAAACAATTTGAATTTGGATTTAAATTGAATATATATCTATACAATCAACTTCAGCTGAAATATTTCACATCGTCGTTTTTCCTTCACTTCAAAGTACTGTAGCTCGTCTGCCACATGCAAACATCATTTTCCCCCTTTATTTCATTTCACAGCCGAAGAAAATTGTACTCGAAGCTTCAAACAGAAAAAAATCTATCGTTCAAATATTAATGGCCTCAGTTCTTTCAAATTCAAAGTAAGGCTAAACAAAGAAAACAATTATCTTTCTCGTTCAAACGAAATCATGGCCGAAGCCTGGAAGAGAAAAAAATTTGCATCCCTCTTTTCGAAATCAAATCTCGTTCCTCTTCAATCCCTTTTCTTTTCATCTCAGTCCAATCGAGCAGGAAGAAGTCATGGCCGAACGATTAGGTTCGATTGCGAGCCTGTTCCCTTCTACCCAAAATCGAAGTCGCACCCTTCCTCTTCATCGATTCGCGTTCTAGTGATAGGCAATGGGGTAGCGTGCGCTACTTGGCTGCTCGTGCAGAGCATCACGGGTCGGCGAGGCTTTGGGCGAGGGGGTTGCTTTGGTTGGGGTTGCGAGATGGACCTTGGCAACGTGTTTGGAGATGGTGGTCGCGTACGCTGGCGCGTACGATTCTGGTAGAGGCAATGTTTGTAACAGCGGCAGTCGTGATGCAGTTCGAAGATGATGTCGCTGGTGGCGCTTGTCTGGATTCGCGGTGGAACAGTTCAACGCACAATGCTTGGGAAGGCAAAAGGTTGGAAGCGTGATGGCAAAAAGGAGGTCGAGGCGCTCGTTCGATCAAGTCAGAGGTTGACGATCACCTAGGGCATGGCGATTGCGACTCGTTGACAATAGCATCGGTGAGTTCAACCTCACAGTATTTATCTCTATTTTTGATTTTTCATCTTACTTATCTGAATATTTACAGAAGAATATAAATAAAAGAAAAAAAGATATATACAGGTCGATTTGATTTTTAAATGCAGAAGTAAAATTTATATGCGAGCAGAAATAATATATATAAGTGAAACAGTTAATATATGTGTATATAGGAGTTTGAAAGTATAGGAATTTTAAAACGATATGAAGTTTATAAGTAATTAGATTCTTGAAATCTATAAATTGTTTGGTTGCTGAAAACAATTATGAAAAGGAAATTTAATAACTAGTTAATTCAATCCATAAAAAAAAATGGAAATTGAATTGTTCGATTTAATTTGAATATTGATAACTTGTATAATTATTTATACAAGGTCTAAAACGGTGAAGAAAACAAACTGGATTGGAAATGAATTGCAAAATGAAAGCTAAGGTGAGATCTTCTCACTCAAAATTGAAAAGTGGAATTTTCAGTTATTGTTTGGTTGCTGTTTGAATGTGTATTAGATATAGTAGGGTATATCTATATATATAGCAATATATACATATTGGCATATGTATATATTGGATTGATTGATTTCCCGCCTCGTATAGCGGATGAGACCCTATTGCGCCGTTAGTAAGCGGATGATATTTTTATAAAACCCATATACCACGATATTCCACCTCGAAGTGGAATTGGTATTGTGCTAACCTCTGTGGATGCAGGGAAACAGGTTGGAGGGATCCAACAGGATTCCTCAAAACATTTGAATTGATTGCATATGTTGTTTAATTGATTATTTATAATCTGTGTATGATTATATCTGTGATTGAATTTGTTGAGAGCTATAATTTAGCCGAATGTGTTTTTGGTATCGTTGGATACCAGAAATAAATGAAATTGGATTTCTGAAATTAAAATTGAATTTTAGATGGGTTGGAAAAATAAAAGAATTTATTTAAAAGGAGATAAATTTGTTTGAAATCAAATTGATAATTGATTGGGTATTTAAAATAAATCTTTGAGGAATCGATATGAAAACTTATTTAATGTTGAATGAAAAATTGATTTTTGTGTTGAAAATAAATTTGGGAATCGATTTGTAAAATGATTTGGTAATTGGGATTAAAAGTTAAAATCAATTTGAAATGTGATTCGGTGTTGAAGTAAATTCAGAAATCAATTTGAAATTCGATTTGGGATTTGAAATAAAATGGAGAAATCAATTTTTTTAAAGTTGATTCGGGGTTGAAAATAAATATTTGGAAAACGATTTGAAAATCGGGTAAAAGTGGATTTTTAGGAATGTAAATTCCGAATAGAAGTTGTAAAGGAAAGGGAAATTTGTTTTAAAAATAAATATTGATTTATTTTTAAAAAGTGTGGAAAATATGGTTTGAAATCGGATTTTCAAAGTGATGAAGTGTGGAAATAAATTTACAAACGTGAAATGTAAATTTGAAATAAATCAATAAGGATTTATCTAATTGGTTTAAATGGACCATAATATGATTTGAAATTGATTTTCAAATGTGAAGTGTGAAATATGATTTGAAATTGGTTTTCAAATGTGAAGTGTGGAAAATATATATCTTTTGAAGATATTTTGAAATAAATAATTTGGGAAAAATTATTTGAATTGGATGTTTGTTATGAATGTTATTGATAGTTAAATAACCGACTATCAATATTTGCCTTTGAAATGACACTTGATTTGTTTTTAAAACAAACGCTCACTATTCGGTTAAGCCGGGAGAGGACCTTTGTGTCATATAACCCATTCCGAATAGTGATACGTCGCGAATGGATAGCATTTGAAGACCGGTGTGAAGACCGGATATTTGTGAAAATGAAAGGACAACCTGTCGAATGTCTCTGCACCGAGTTGCTCCGGTATAGAGATTTATATCACTCTTTTTGTGATGGGAAGTCCGGACGTGATTAGTGAATATCCGGATTGCAAGGGCTTCTTTGGAAGTTCCTTCGGTTCCGTTCGATCCCGGAACGGACTTGTATGGATGTGTGTCTGACGTTACACTTTGAGATGTAAAGCTGGTTTCTATCAAATACATTTCTGTTGGTGGCGGAGAATTTATTCTCTTAGCTTAACACCCTTCTCTGAGACGTACGAGCTCAGAGGTTATGTAGTTGATGGTTACTAGTGATACATTCCCAAATTGGTAATGTGGCACACGAAGTGCTGATGATCATTTGTGGATCAAAGCGTGGCTTTGTGAAAAAGCGTAGCTTTGTGGACGAGACTTCGTCGAGCCTCACAACCCGGTAATGGTCGAAACAGGAATGTGCGGCAAAGGTTTGTAGGGGTAGCGCCCCTAGGGAATGCCATTTCCTTCTGGATAAAAGGTGATATCATGGTATGGAGCCCAAATATTTTACCTATGTGGATTATATGTTGCGGCTGTTGCTTTTCGATTGAGGATCCTCGGATAAAGGTCGGTAACGACCGGGGATGGCATAGCTCGTGTGTTAGTTACCTAGTTACAACTCAGTTAGAGGGTGAGGTAGCGTCGGCCTTTTGTTTGCAGAGATCCGGTTAGGATCCGAGGCGTCTTTCCAGAGGCGTTCTATTTCGGTAAGGAAGTTCCTTAGCCTGATCATTTGTTGGAAATCCAAAGAAACAATACGAACCCAGTACGGTTTTTAATTGTATTACCTGCTATGGAATGTGGCGGTAACCTGCTACTAAACATAGTAGCTATAGTAGACATACAACAATTGTTGTATGTTGGCTAAGATTGATATTATATTTTCGAAATGTTTTCCGCACTAGACATTAATAATAATATCAATTGATTTTGCGTAGTAAGCATTTTTGACTATCATAAGGAGAAATCTCCTCCAATTCTGCGTTTGCATTGTGTGTGTGGTGGGAGGCCTTATGGTAGTTTCATTTTCCAAAAGCATTGCGAAGTTGTTTTATTTTCTTTGCGAAAATAACTGTTTTACGATCTCACACCAGTCACCATGACTGACCTGGAGTTTATTGTTCCCTTTCTAAACTCTGGGTGCCCATCATTTTCCACACGGGCAGCCTAGAGTATTTTTATCAGGATTCTGGATATTCTGGAGCTTTGGAGATGAGTTGGATGGCGAAGCGTACTATCGAACTTGTTATTATTCCGCTGTGTATTCTGTATGGGACAAGTTATATAACTGTCCATTGTTGTAAACTCTGATGATTGTTGTATGTATAAACTGATATAGTCTTTTGTTTTAAAGATTATTGATTTATCTATTATATATTGTTCCGCTGCGATATGTGAGATTCTGATATTGTTCCTGATCTGTGTTTTCTGTGTTATTCTTCTCTCTTTTTCTTCTATCTTTTCTTCTACCTCTTCTTTTAACCCTAAAGTTTCGCGTTTCCGCCATTCGATTATTCGATAATTTGGTACAGTGGACGTATCGGTGTCGAGTTTTCGGAAGACGGATTTGCGGGTCTTTACAAGTGGTATCAGAGCATCCGGTTAAGCGAAAACCCTGCTCTGTTGGGTGTTACTCATTAGAGATAGAGTCAGTAGTACTCTAGAATGAGTGTGAGTGTAATAATAGATATGAGCGCGTATTTGTTAGTGAATACAAAATTGTTTTGTATTGTGTTGACTTATCGGTTGATTGTTTATAGATTCTGGTCGGTGCAGCGTGGCCAACTGTAATCGATAGGGATTTCTAAACTCTTAAACAAGATAAGCTGACAGAGTATTGTTTTAAATAGGGTAAATGAAATAATTTTACCCAAAACTACTTTTGTATAGAAAAGAAATGATTTTCTATAAATTATCATAGTATATGGATGCTTGGTTGTTAGGAAAAGATAATATTGAAGTATTATCATTGATATATGGAATTGAATAAGAAATTCAAATAATAACCAAAGATTTGGAGATAAATTCATTTAACAAATGAAATTTATAAATATGAATTGAAAGATAAGGAAATAAATCCATATACAAATGAGATTTGGAAATGTGAATTGTAAAGGTAATTTACAAATTGAAATACAATTTCAGAAAGAATATTTGAAATAAATTCATTAATGGAATGTAAATAAGTTTGATAACTTATAAAATATTTGAAATCTAATTGGAATGAGATTCAAATTGAAAATGAATGAATTTGTGAATGAATAAATAAATTTGCAACTGCAAGTGCAAGAAAATGAAATTGAGTGTTAAAATTCATTTTGAATTTGTAAGTAAATAGAACTGGAATTGAATTTGATTTGTGGAAAACGAAGTGATGTATTAAACTAAAATTAGTAAGTGAAGCTAATTGAAGATTGACCAAATGAATAAGGTTCGAAACGAATTGAATTCAATAATTATAAATGAAATATTGATTGGATTTATATGGAATTGGTAATCCAGTTTAAATATAAGTGGTAATTGAAAATTAATATAAAAAAAGTATGGAAAATACTTGTATTGAACTTAAGAAATAAGTGTGAAATTCTTAAGTAAATTTGATATTGAAAATATTCTAAGTTGGTGAATGTGAATATGAAATGCCAATTAAAATTGAATGGAATCAATTGGAAATGAAGTACTATACATATATGACATATGTTTTCCAAACTAAGGATATGAAAAAGTACCTTCCATTGAAAAATTGTGAAGGTCTTGGAACTCAGTATGAGTATCCATTTGATCGGGATGTGATCATATTGATTGATCACGATGTATGCTAGCGTAATTCGAGGGGTGTGATACCCACAGTTACAAGCGATTCCACTGAGATAGTGGCGCAGCCGCCGTGTAAACTGCGATCTAGATGCCACAGCGAAATTCGAGGGGCGAGATGCCTATGGTTACAAGCGATTCCACTGGGATAGTGGTGTAACCGCCGTGTGAACTACGATCTATGGCAACAACCATGGCGAAATTTAAGAGATGAGAAATCTACAGATTACGAGCGATTCTACTGGGATAGTAGCGAAACCGCCGAGTAACTGTGATCCATGGGGGAACGTGCTTTCCATATCCATTTTTAAAAGGACTTTTAAGTGATTTCAAATTGGGAATTGAGATAAAAGTGAATAAAGCTCAATATTCGAAATTAGAAGATGAATCGAATTCAAGTAAAATTCAAAATGAAAATCTGAATGAAAATTGGAAGATAAAATGAATTCAAATTGAATTGAAATTGTAAATTGAATTCAAATGAGATTGAAATGCAAAGTTGAATAGAAATGAATATATAACTTTGTTAGTGAAGTGAAAATGAATATAAGAAGTATGTAATACTTATATTGCACTTAAGAAATGAATGAACAAAGTTCTTAAGTAAATTGGTATTGAGAATCCAATAAGTGAATTTGGACATTATTGTTCAATAAAATATACAGGGATTGTAAAGGAAAATGGAATTGGATTTTGATTTCGAAGATGAATTTAAATTACTCGACCAAAAGGTATGTATTTAAATTTCAGTATGAAATTTGATGAGATTCTGATTTTGCCACTTGGCATTTTGTTTTCTTTTGAGATTTGAGAGTCCGTAGGGATGTTTTGTAGTTGTACCGTATTAGCCGCGCAAAGGAGACGCTGGCGAAATATTTCGAAAATTTCGAGTGTTAGAAAAATTTTGAGAAATTTTGGAAGTTTAAAGTTTGAATTTGAACTCGAATTTGAATTGGTAAGAAAACGAAGTTGTTTGGAACCTATAATTAAAGTTGGAAATTTAGTTGAATTAATAACGAATCTTTAGTAGAAAGATTTGTTTTGAAAGTTTGATAAAACTATTTAGATTATGGAAAACAGTAGACGAGTTAAGGACCATTTTTCCTAACTTGTAATTTCGGGACGAAATTCTTTTAAGGGGGGAAGATTGTAACGACCCTGAATTTTTGACATTTAAAATGTGAATATTTAATTGAGTTTAAATATTCGAATGATAATTTAAATTGAAATTCAAATATCAGAATGAAATTGACGATTAAATTATAGAATTTAATTATTGAAATTGGGTAAAAATTTGAATTGACAGTTTAGGCTGATTTAAAAATAATCCGAAGTCTCGGAAAATTCGTATTAATAATATTGAAGATAATAAAAGCGTCGGAATTGAATTTGAAACTGTTTTGTTCAGTTTTGAAATTTTATCGTTTAATCGATGTTTGAAAATAGCGTTCCGGGGTACAGTCTCGGAATTTGACGAAACCAGTTCCATTGGATCCGTAATATTGTATTATTATCGAATTTCAATTTTCGTAATGTTTGGAGTGATCGTTGGGCCGTACGATGAGCAAACGCGCTGAAATTAAATCGAAAATTTAATTTAATAACTGGTCCAAAAAAAAACTATCTTCTCCATACGATCGAATTTGGACTCGAAAACTTTTCCATTGCGTTCGGGATAGGCGTATAACATTTTAATTGCCTGGCGGCACGCCTCGATAGGAGGACAAGATTTTGAGTTGTATTTATCGGAACGATTTGAATTTGGATTTAAATTGAATATATATCTATACAATCAACTTCAGCTGAAATATTTCACATCGTCGTTTTTCCTTCACTTCAAAGTACTGTAGCTCGTCTGCCACACACAAACATCATTTTCCCCCTTTATTTCATTTCACAGCCGAAGAAAATTGTACTCGAAGCTTCAAACAGAAAAAAAATCTATCGTTCAAATATTAATGGCCTCAGTTCTTTCAAATTCAAAGTAAGGCTAAACAAAGAAAACAATTATCTTTCTCGTTCAAACGAAATCATGGCCGAAGCCTGGAAGAGAAAAAAATTTGCGTCCCTCTTTTCGAAATCAAATCTCGTTCCTCTTCAATCCCTTTTCTTTTCATCTCAGTCCAATCGAGCAGGAAGAAGTCATCGCCGAACGATTAGGTTCGATTGCGAGCCTGTTCCCTTCTACCCAAAATCGAAGTCGCACCCTTCCTCTTCATCGATTCGCGTTCTAGTGATAGGCAATGGGGTAGCGTGCGCGACTTGGCTGCTCGTGCAGAGCATCACGGGTCGGCGAGGCTTTGGGCGAGGGGGTTGCTTTGGTTGGGGTTGCGAGATGGACCTTGGCAACGTGTTTGGAGATGGTGGTCGCGTACGCTGGCACGTACGATTCTGGTAGAGGCAATGTTTGTAACGACGGCAGTCGTGATGCAGTTCGAAGATGATGTCGCTGGTGGCGCTTGTCTGGATTCGCGGTGGAACAGTTCAACGCGCAATGCTTGGGAAGGCAAAAGGTTGGAAGCATGATGGCAAAAAGGAGGTCGAGGCGCTCGTTCGATCAAGTCAGAGGTTGACGATCACCTAGGGCATGGCGATTGCGACTCGTTGACAATAGCATCGGTGAATTCAACCTCACAGTATTTATCTCTATTTTTGATTTTTCATCTTACTTATCTGAATATTTACAGAAGAATATAAATAAAAGAAAAAAAGATATATACAGGTCGATTTGATTTTTAAATGCAGAAGTAAAATTTATATGCGAGCAGAAATAATATATATAAGTGAAACAGTTAATATATGTGTATATAGGAGTTTGAAAGTATAGGAATTTTAAAACGATATGAAGTTTATAAGTAATTAGATTCTTGAAATCTATAAATTGTTTGGTTGCTGAAAACAATTATGAAAAGGAAATTTAATAACTAGTTAATTCAATCCATAAAAAAAAATGGAAATTGAATTGTTCGATTTAATTTGAATATTGATAACTTGTATAATTATTTATACAAGGTCTAAAACGGTGAAGAAAACAAACTGGATTGGAAATGAATTGCAAAATGAAAGCTAAGGTGAGATCTTCTCACTCAAAATTGAAAAGTGGAATTTTCAGTTATTGTTTGGTTGCTGTTTGAATGTGTATTAGATATAGTAGGGTATATCTATATATATAGCAATATATACATATTGGCATATGTATATATTGGATTGATTGATTTCCCGCCTCGTATAGCGGATGAGACCCTATTGCGCCGTTAGTAAGCGGATGATATTTTTATAAAACCCATATACCGCGATATTCCACCTCGAAGTGGAATTGGTATTGTGCTAACCTCTGTGGATGCAGGGAAACAGGTTGGAGGGATCCAATAGGATTCCTCAAAACATTTGAATTGATTGCATATGTTGTTTAATTGATTATTTATAATCTGTGTATGATTATATCTGTGATTGAATTTGTTGAGAGCTATAATTTAGCCGAATGTGTTTTTGGTATCGTTGGATACCAGAAATAAATGAAATTGGATTTCTGAAATTAAAATTGAATTTTAGATGGGTTGGAAAAATAAAAGAATTTATTTAAAAGGAGATAAATTTGTTTGAAATCAAATTGATAATTGATTGGGTATTTAAAATAAATCTTTGAGGAATCGATATGAAAACTTATTTAATGTTGAATGAAAAATTGATTTTTGTGTTGAAAATAAATTTGGGAATCGATTTGTAAAATGATTTGGTAATTGGGATTAAAAGTTAAAATCAATTTGAAATGTGATTCAGTGTTGAAGTAAATTCAGAAATCAATTTGAAATTCGATTTGGGATTTGAAATAAAATGGAGAAATCAATTTTTTTAAAGTTGATTCGGGGTTGAAAATAAATATTTGGAAAACGATTTGAAAATCGGGTAAAAGTGGATTTTTAGGAATGTAAATTCCGAATAGAAGTTGTAAAGGAAAGGGAAATTTGTTTTAAAAATAAATATTGATTTATTTTTAAAAAGTGTGGAAAATATGGTTTGAAATCGGATTTTCAAAGTGATGAAGTGTGGAAATAAATTTACAAACTTGAAATGTAAATTTGAAATAAATCAATAAGGATTTATCTAATTGGTTTAAATGGACCATAATATGATTTGAAATTGATTTTCAAATGTGAAGTGTGAAATATGATTTGAAATTGGTTTTCAAATGTGAAGTGTGGAAAATATATATCTTTTGAAGATATTTTGAAATAAATAATTTGGGAAAAATTATTTGAATTGGATGTTTGTTATGAATGTTATTGATAGTTAAATAACCGACTATCAATATTTGCCTTTGAAATGACACTTGATTTGTTTTTAAAACAAACGCTCACTATTCGGTTAAGCCGGGAGAGGACCTTTGTGTCATATAACCCATTCCGAATAGTGATACGTCGCGAATGGATAGCATTTGAAGACCGGTGTGAAGACCGGATATTTGTGAAAATGAAAGGACAACCTGTCGAATGTCTCTGCACCGAGTTGCTCCGGTATAGAGATTTATATCACTCTTTTTGTGATGGGAAGTCCGGACGTGATTAGTGAATATCCGGATTGCAAGGGCTTCTTTGGAAGTGCCTTCGGTTCCGTTCGATCCCGGAACGGACTTGTATGGATGTGTGTCTGACGTTACACTTTGAGATGTAAAGCTGGTTTCTATCAAATACATTTCTGTTGGTGGCGGAGAATTTATTCTCTTAGCTTAACACCCTTCTCTGAGACGTACGAGCTCAGAGGTTGTGTAGTTGATGGTTACTAGTGATACATTCCCAAATTGGTAATGTGGCACACGAAGTGCTGATGATCATTTGTGGATCAAAGCGTGGCTTTGTGAAAAAGCGTAGCTTTGTGGACGAGACTTCGTCGAGCCTCACAACCCGGTAATGGTCGAAACAGGAATGTGCGGCAAAGGTTTGTAGGGGTAGCGCCCCTAGGGAATGCCATTTCCTTCTGGATAAAAGGTGATATCATGGTATGGAGCCCAGATATTTTACCTATGTGGATTATATGTTGCGGCTGTTGCTTTTCAATTGAGGATCCTCGGATAAAGGTCGGTAACGACCGGGGATGGCATAGCTCGTGTGTTAGTTACCTAGTTACAGCTCAGTTAGAGCGTGAGGTAGCGTCGGCCTTTTGTTTGCAGAGATCCGGTTAGGATCCGAGGCGTCTTTCCAGAGGCGTTCTATTTCGGTAAGGAAGTTCCTTAGCCTGATCATTTGTTGGAAATCCAAAGAAACAATACGAACCCAGTACGGTTTTTAATTGTATTACCTGCTATGGAATGTGGCGGTAACCTGCTACTGAACATAGTAGCTATAGTAGACATACAACAATTGTTGTATGTTGGCTAAGATTGATATTATATTTTCGAAATGTTTTCCGCACTAGACATTAATAATAATATCAATTGATTTTGCGTAGTAAGCATTTTTGACTATCATAAGGAGAAATCTCCTCCAATTCTGCGTTTGCATTGTGTGTGTGGTGGGAGGCCTTATGGTAGTTTCATTTTCCAAAAGCATTGCGAAGTTGTTTTATTTTCTTTGCGAAAATAACTGTTTTACGATCTCACACCAGTCACCATGACTGACCTGGAGTTTATTGTTCCCTTTCTAAACTCTGGGTGCCCATCATTTTCCACACGGGCAGCCTAGAGTATTTTTATCAGGATTCTGGATATTCTGGAGCTTTGGAGATGAGTTGGATGGCGAAGCGTACTATCGAACTTGTTATTTATTCCGCTGTGTATTCTGTATGGGACAAGTTATATAACTGTCCATTGTTGTAAACTCTGATGATTGTTGTATGTATAAACTGATATAGTCTTTTGTTTTAAAGATTATTGATTTATCTATTATATATTGTTCCGCTGCGATATGTGAGATTCTGATATTGTTCCTGTTCTGTGTTTTCTGTGTTATTCTTCTCTCTTTTTCTTCTATCTTTTCTTCTACCTCTTCTTTTAACCCTAAAGTTTCGCGTTTCCGCCATTCGATTATTCGATAATTTGGTACAGTGGACGTATCGGTGTCGAGTTTTCGGAAGACGGATTTGCGGGTCTTTACATTTTTACAGTGCATTTTCAGGCTTCCTTTATACGAATCCGAGAATACACTCTCTTCTTTTGATAATAACTTCCTCAAAACAAATCGAAATCGAATGTTTCATTTCCTGAAATCGTAGAGCAAAGAATTTACTACATTTTTCATTTTGACCACATATCCAAATTCGGAGAGTAGATTGTCCAAAATCCCGAGAGAAAATGACCTATTTTTAGATCTAATTTTTTGTAAATTCATTAATAATCCAAGTCATACACCTCATTCTCCATGCTTGGCCGAGCACCACTTTTGGCATCGAATGGCCGAGCACACTAGGAGGCAAGGTGTTGGTGTTCGTGAGCTCGGATCGTGAGTTAGTGAAGCTATAGCCCTTTTTCGATAGAAAATCAAAGTGAGAAACACTAATTATATTTTATTTTTGGATGATGATACGATGTTTGCAATGGATGTTTAATATGCTTTGATCATCATGTTTAGTTGCTTAATATGAATGTTGAATATATATGCAAGTCACGGAAATACACGTCGATAAGCACAAAGGACATCACTTTCATCTATTTAATGAATCAATGTATATGGAATGTTAAACCTCTTTAAAAAAGTTTTAAAATGAGTTTGAAATGTTTTATAAACATATGAAAGTGTTTTGGTGAAGTTTGAAAAGTAACTAAAAATTTAGTCAAAATTAGGCGTGTCGTGCAATGGGAGTTCGCGATTTCGCGCCGTAAAAGTCAAACGAGTATATGGTATGGAATATAGCTCGGAATTCTTCGAGATAACAATTTTTTGAACTATTATATCCATAGTTTTCAAAAGATGAAAGAAAATCGAGATTTTGATAAGTGGATTTTGAAATATGAGTAAAACAAGTTTTTGAAAAAATCGCGGTTTTGCAGTTCGGAATCCATAAAAGGATTTCTTTGAAATTGATATTTTAAAATTGTTTAAAAATATGAAATAAATTATGAAAATATTTTAAA
Source organism: Allium fistulosum (assembly GCA_030737815.1). Lineage (NCBI taxonomy): Eukaryota > Viridiplantae > Streptophyta > Magnoliopsida > Asparagales > Amaryllidaceae > Allium > Allium fistulosum. The sequence goes on from CM060906.1 coordinate 404,138,394, forward strand.
ATGTTTAAAAAGTGATTTGAGTTATAAAAATGAATTTCCGAATGATAAAAAGTCATTTTAATCAATATAGCTTAAAATGCACTTTCCGCAGCACTTTTCTATTACTTTTGAAATATAGCTTTAAACGCAACCATTATTTTCCAAATCTTTTATAAATATTTTCAAATGATTAATAAAGTATTTTAAAGTTGATTTGAAGGATTTAATGAATGGTTAAATGTTAAATGATTTAGAGTCAATCAAATTTCTTGACCTCCTTATTGGTGTTAGAGAGGTAGTGTTTAGGCTTTAGTTTGGAAAACCTATTACTTGCTCTCCCTGGCTATTTGGACTGGCCCGATGGATGGGATAGTAAATTTGATTTATTCGGATAAACATTTTCCAAAATATAAATAACTTGGATTTTATAGGGATAATCTTCTAGTACTTGGTGTTAAAGCCCGAAGAGGGAGCTCGTACTATTCGTGGGATTTCAACGGTGATTTTGCTGTTATTTCGCCCATAGTACTTGTTGAATACGGGAATTGATATTGAGTAGAATTAGATGATTTCTATAAATTCTACTCACTTAATATTTATTGGTTTTGTATTAACATCCTAGATAACATGGCTTTAACTCAATCAAAACTTTGAGTTTGAATTAAGGAATTTATATTAAGATTTAAATGAAATGATTTGGAAATATTTTCCTAAGTGAAAAATGAAATGATTAGGAATTATTCCCAGTTTTAAAAAGGTTTAAAGTAATCAAAGGATTAGATAAGAGAGATTTAATGGTTCCATATATACCGGGAAGAATGTTTTAGGGATTAACATCTCCAGATGATATTTTGATAAAAAGAAATTAATGAATTAAAGAACGATTTCCTATTCATAGAACATCATGTTATCGATGATTGGTTCGAAGGAACGGGGGTCGAATTTGGGTAATTCCTATTTGAAGACAACTTCGAACCAATTTACGTATTCGAAGTAAAGACATGGATTTGATTTAGAAGATGGAATGTAGGGTAGCCTGTCACTGACCCTCGGGGGAAATTTCCCATATTATATTATGTAACGCCCCACCTCTATACCCACGCTAGCCAAGAACACTACGGAGTAGTGCTGTCAACTAGCACGGAGAATAAGGCTGTTGAGGAGCAACCATCCATGTAACTTCTTTGTGCGAGCATCGACATGTCATATATTAAAGCATGCATTTCATTTAAGGAGGAAATCCGGCATGCCGATACAAACTCAAAGCTATCACACAGTGGCTATAATATCTTCGGAAACAAATATAGAAATAAACATAACACAAATCAGTCACAGACATCCATATCACAAAGGCAGAAAAAGATATGAATAAATATATAACACATGAAAGTGTACATCAGAGTAGTGGTCTGAAAGATCCACGATAATACAAAAGAATAGCTACAAGCTACACAAAAGAATAAGTATACATCACAGAGTCTATATCTCAAATGTATACAACCCAAAAACTACTAATCTAAGTAGTTAGCCAAAAGTCAGAGTAATCCCAAAAGGGAAGTCAAGCAGAAGCACTTGTAACATCTCGATCTGACCCGAGTATTATTTCATAAGAAAATAATAAACGGATCAGTCTAGCTATAAATATCTGATGAAATGATATAGAATAAAAGATATGGCATAAACATGTAATAACCATAATGGCATACTACTATAAGTATGTAATTGAAAATCAACATGAGATTAATCAATATCACAAGAATCTTCTCAAAGATAAAATAGTGTATCATACCCTAAGCTTGTATTCATAACAAGCCAATGACACACAAATTCACCAATGCACAAAAATTGATAAAACTTATCAATGGAAATCACGAAAATTGGTGAAGCACAAAATTCCAGAAATCATCTCAAGAAATCCAGAAATCACAAGAAGGGGGAGGCCTATCACAAAACGGGAGTATGAAAACTCACCAACACGTGTAACACAAGACGAGACGCTATCTCATGGTAGCTAACCATTAATTTTGAGCCGAAACTCAACAAGAATGGCCCGAAGACCGTGGGGCGCTACCCTACATATATGATGTAAAAACATCACACAAACGGGGTTTAGTTGTAATAATCCGCTTTTTCGTACCCCTTGAGTAGACACTAATCTGCATCGATTAACTCAAGATGAACGAAAAACCGAACCATTAGGGTTTAAGAAAGAAGAGGAGGAAGAAAAGATAGAAGAAAAATACAGAGAAGAAATAACAAAAACACAAAAACAGAAACAATATCAGAATCTCACATTCGCAGCGGAACAACATATAATAGATAAATGAATAATCTTTTAAAACAAAGAACTATATCATTTTATACATCACATCATCATCAGAGTTTACAACAACATTATACAACACAACTGGACAGTTAAATGAACTTGTCCATATACAGAATACACAGCGGAATAAATAATATCATATATAAATGCTACGCCTCGCCATCCAGCTCGCCAATGAACTCCACAGCATCTCCTGAATCCAGAATAATCTGATAACCTAACTCTAGACTGCCCGTATGGAAAATGATGGGCACCCAGAATTTAGGAAGGAAACAATAAACTCCAGGTCAGTCATGGTGACTGGTGTGAGAACTAAAACAGTTTATCTTTAAACAATCAACAACAAAGAAAATAAAACAATTTCGCAATGCTTTTAGAAAATGAAACTACCATAAGACCTCCCGCCACACACACAATGCAAACGCAGAATTGGAGGAGATTTCTTCTTATGATAGTCAAAGATGCTTACTACGCAAATCATTGGATATTATTATTAATGTCTAGTGTAGAAAACATTTCAAAAGTATAATATTAATCTTAGCCAGCATAGACATTTCGAACTATGCCTACTATAGATACCATCTAAACAGTGGTGACCACCATAAGTAAATGGCAGGTTCTACAACTAAAACCGTACAAGTTTCGTATTGGGAAATGGATTTCCAACAAATGGTCAGGCTAAGGAACTTCCTTTCCTCCTGCCGAATGGGATCGCCTCTGGCTGGACGTCCCGAGAGACAAACTGCTCTCTACCAAACAAGGCCGGGTTACCCCTGTAATAGGTAACTCACGAATATGTCATCACCCGGTCCTTTGGGACCTTTATCCGAGCGCTCGGTAACCAATATCACACATAATAAATAAGTGTATCCACATGAGTAAGTATCTGGGCTCCATACCATGATACCACCCCTTTCCAGAAGGAAATGGCATACCCTAAAGGGCGCGACCCTCATAACCTTGCCGCAACATTCCTGTTTCGACCATTTCCGGGTTGTTGAGGCCCTGACGAAGTCTCGTCCACAAAGCTACGCTTTATACAAAAGCTATGCTTTGGGTCAAACAAATGATCAACCTATGATCACAAAGATAAATGATCAAACAAATGATCATATCGCAAATGATCAAAAACTGATCATCACACAGCAACACTCAGCATGCCACATTACCAAATTGGGAATATATCGCTGATAACCTTCAACTACATAACCTCTGAGCTCGTACGTCTCAGAGAAGGGTGTTAAGCTACGAGAATAAATTCTCCGCCACCAATAAAAATGTATTTGAAAGAAATCGGCTTTATATCTCAAATTGTAATGTCAGACACGTAACCATACAAGTCTGTTCCGGGTTCGAACAGAACCGAAGGCACTTCCAAAGAAGCCCTTGCAATCCGGGTATTCACAATCCCGATAAAACTTCCCATCACAAAGGAAATCTCAATACCGTAGCTAACGGTGAAGAGACAATTGATAGGTCATCCTATCGTTTTCATAAACACCCGGTCTTCACCACCGGTCTTCAATACGATCCACATCGTCGTATCACAATTTCGGAATGGGTTATACGACACAAAGGTCCTTTCCCGACTAACCCGAATAGTGAGCGCTTATTCAAAAATAAGTGTGGCATTCAAATTCAAGCAAATCACAATAAATACCCATTCAAGGTAATTATTGATAGTTGGTTATTTATCTATCAATAAAGATGCGCAACATCATCAGATTCCAATTAATTTTCCAAATTATTTATCTTTCAAAAATATCTTTACAAGATATATACTTTCCACACGTCAATTATTTGAAAACAATTTCAAATCAATTTCCATATTTCAATTTATCTTTGAAGATAAATCTCAAAACATTTCACTTCATATTGGAAAAACAATTCCATACCTATTTAATAATAGGTAATTCACAAATCCATTTATTTTCAACATTTGAAAATACTCTATATACTTAAATCAAAATTAAGTATATATTTCATTCTTTAAGGAAATCATCCTCTTTCACAAATTTTATTTGAGTCAAAACGAATGTTACGTAAAACATCGTTACGACAACTCAAAATCACTAGTATAGGGATTCAAAATTTAGATAGATATGTAAATCCCAATACTATATAAAATATTTCCTTTCGGAAACCATATACTATAACAACAGTGTTATAATCCACCATTTTCTTATTCCTCGAAACGTCTATTTCAACAATAAATGTTGAAATCTATGTTTCGATACTTAACATGTTTTAATACATCTTTTAAAACAATTACTTCATTTTGTAATATCATTTCTCCAAAACATATACATTTTACCTAATAATATATTCACTGTCCAAAATCGTGAATATACTTTATTATCCAAATTCAATGTTTCCACACATTTATTTTAAAGGATTATCCACTGTCTAAAATCATGGATATAATTCCTTTAATTAACTTCCAAAATTCATTTATCAAAATAAGTGATTTTGAATTTATAAAACAATGTTTATAAATTCCAATTCTATTTATAAAAATCCTTGAATTAACAAATTCAATTCATATTTCCTTTCAATGCCAAAATCCGATTTATAAGAAATTTACTTATAATTCTCTATTTACTAATTCGTTTTTTTTACTTCACGAATCTAGATTCATATTCTCTTATAAATCCATTTATAACATTATTTTAAACGTCTTTGAAACTCCTTTATAATTCCATCACTTTGATTTATAAGAAGTCGAATTCTGTAAATCTTATATATAACGTTTTTATAATAAAGTCAAACATCTCTATTTAAACTATTTTATAAAAATCATTAACTCCATATTTCAAAAATCACATTTCTACTCTATTTTCTCAAGAATCATAATTTTTATAACTTTAAAATTTTAACTTTTATTTATTTAAAATAAATCAATTTCCAAAATTTAATAAAACGTATACTTTCAAAAATCACTTTGAAACCTTTTAAAATAAAACATCGTTATTTTTAAACTTTTAAAAATGGATCCGATGATGCAACAGCACCAAATAGTCAATCACAACATCCAAACATCATATACCATCATATGATAACAGAATATACAAGAATATCTGTAAATAAATCACTACGGTGAGGAATCCAGTTGGATCCCTCCAACCTGTTTCCCTGCATCCAAAGATGTTAGCACAATACCAATTCCGCTCCAGTGCGGAATTATCGCGGTATATAGGATTTAATAAATATTATCCGCTATTATGCGGCGCAATAGGGTCTAATCCGCTATACAAAATGCGGGAAATCAACAACTCCAATATATACATATGCCAATATGTATATATTTCTATATATATAAATAATACCAATTCCACACAAAGGTGAAATATTCGCGGTATATGTTTTTAATAATTAACCTCCGCTTAATAATGACGTATAATGTCTATTTCAATCAATCACAGATAAAATTTTCATCCAGGCATACAATCAACAATTTTACATCTAACTATTTAAAATAAACATCGATACTGTTCGATTGAGTGAGAAGTTCTCACCGTGATTTCAATTCTGTTTTCCAGCGTTTATTTCGAATAAAATTAAACACGCGTTTAATTTTACCCGAAATTTTCACTGACTCCAAACGACTCCCATCCAATTGCATCGAGTACTGTTCGACGATAAGATTCCAACGCAACTGATTTCGCATTTTTTCCGATCTCTTATGAAAGAGATATGCAATTTTAATGTTTAAACAATTAAATATAAATAATATACATTTTCTTTTATTTATTTTTCAACCTTTCCATCACAGCCGTTCATTTTGAAAGATGAAATCCTGGCCACTGTTTACATCTTCTCCCACCCGTTCTTTCTCCAGGTCACGAAACCCACGTCGCCCCTCCCATTTGAATTCACGCAATCAACTTCGAGCCCTTCCACCATGATCAGGTGTCGCCATTCAACTCGCCTCTCTTCCCCTTGTCGACGCCCAGAGCCATGGCACACTCGATCCCCCCAGTTCATCGGAAAACACGCATGAAGGCTGGCCGTTCAACCCTCCTTTGTTGACGATTCGCTTATCAATAAACGATCTCCACCGTACAGTCGATAGATCTCACCCCGCCCTTCCTTTTCTTAGTTGACAACGAAAGCTATAAAGGCATGGATGAGGAGATAATCGAGGGGAAACGGTGGAAGTTTCTGGCCGTTCGTTTTAATGGTGGCGGCTACGTATAGAGAATTAGGGTTTTCTATTTTCTTTTGCAAAATGAAATTTTAAAGGTGCTTTTATAGAAATTTTTCAAAACACTATTCATTCTTGAATTTTCGAACTTCGATTTACGCGCGGTGACTGGCGTTTCTAGGGTTTATCCCGTGTTTCGGACACAATGGAACAGGTTTCGGACGCTAATTCGGACATCTGTGCGAGTTACGGAATTAAACGATCGATTTAAATTAAACCGATTCATATCGATTTCGATGCGTTTTCGTTTGCCCCGGACAAACGGTACATCCAATTGACACGAAATTTGAAAGCATACAATAATTTAACATTATGGATCCGATGAAACTGGTTTCGTCGAAATCCGAGACTTTTTGAAAAATGACTATTTTAACTCGTCAAATTAATATTAAAACAATTTCGATGCGTTTCGAGCTTCCACGATCAAACGACAACTCCGTTTGCTACGAAATTTGAAATCCGATAATAACAAAATATTATGGATCCAATGGAGCTAGTTTCGTTCAATTCTGAGACTATTCGAAAAATGGCTAATTTCACTAGTCGACTAAATATTAAAATATTCAATTTTCACAAATTAACTTTTAATTCGATTTTAAAAGTTCTATAACATTTCCAAAACTTCAATATGATAAAATAAAATTTTCCAAATCATTTTCAATCATATTAAACTCGATTTTCAATTATTGTGGAATTTCAAACATTAATTATCGATTTAATTGTCCAAATTAAATCCAATATTCGAATTTTAAATTATTCGACTTATTAATTTCACTTATTAATATTTAAAATCAATTAAATATTCGAATTTCAATTAATATAAATTCTGGGTCGTTATAAACTTCCCCCTTAAAAGAATTTCGTCCTCGAAATTACCAAGCAAGAAGAAGATACAAAATCCATTAACTTTCCAAAACAAACCGTTCAAATTAGATTTACAAATATCTGAAGTGTTTAACTTTTCCAAAATTCAATAGTTAAACTTCTTTCAACAACTTTACTAAGTTTCCAAAATTTCCCAATTTCCCAATTTTCTCAAAAATATTCTAACGCCATAAATTTTCGGAAAATTTCGCCATAGCCTCCTTTGCGCGGCTCGATCCGAAAAAAAAATTGACAGTGTATATATATCACAAATATACATCTCATCAAGTGATGAGGCATCCCGTAGGGAAAAAGTGTAAAAGTACGATATTTAATCCGAGATATGTACCTTATATATTATTAGCGAGCGTATACGACTATTATAGCGCGAAAGCGAGCTCCAAATGCGAAGCAAACGCCATCCGCACCTACTAAACACTCAATCAAACAAATGAGAACATGTATATAGAAAATAATATCAATATACATCATATAGCAACATAGCAATTACATGTGCCAACATAGAAATGCATCAAAACAACAAATGCAACCATCCAACAAATCAATATACATTCACTTCTCATTAATATTCATTGGATTGGTTTTCAATTTAAATCATATTTGATTGTTAACATTGGATTTTACTAATATTCATTCGTTCAAATTCAATTAGTTTACATTCACTAATTCACATTTGTTCACTTTCAAATTCAAATCAATTTCTATTTAAATTTACTTCACTTTCAATTTAAATTCAATTGCATAGCTTTCAATTTTAATCAATTCAATTTCATTAGTACTTAATGAATTATACTACATACAATCAACCAACAATCAAATAACAACCAATGTATATTCAACACAACCAAATTATTAAATTTACTTTCCATTTGGTTCAACATTTTTAATTCCAATTGGTTTAATATTAAATTGACTTACATTCAATTTATTCAATTTCTCAACTTCATCAGCTTCTAATGAATTAACATTTATATTCATTGTTTCATATCAATTATTTACATTCAATTAATTAACATTCCATCCATTCACATTGGATTGATTAATATTCAATCCATTTATTAATTCAATTGCCAATTCATTTAACAAATAATTTGAATTTCATTTATATAACTCAAGTTCACATTCATCACTTCATTTCATTAATTAATTTTGATACCCAAAATCAAATTCATTCACCATTACTTAAGTTATATTCCATTTCAAATTTCATTTGTTCAAATTACTCAAGTTTCCACTTATAAATCCAATTCTATTTAACTTTTACCAAGGTCAAATTTATTATCTCATATTATAAGTTCAAACTTAATCTCTTATATTCAACAATTACAGCTTGGATTTTTATTGATTCACTTATATTCATTCACTATATAAGTTATACAACCTATTTATTTAACTACCAAATCATATTATAAGTATAAAACTCATTTTTGAAATCAATTCAAATTATCCTTTGAATTTCTAAAACCAAATCCAAATTTTCCAACAACTTCATTTAAAATAATTTGGCAGCAATTCCTCTTTTGGAAACCCGAAAATGAACACCAATGATGCCGCGGTCATCATCGAAATTATTTTCCAGCGACCGAAAAGTGTTTAGAGCTTCATCTCTCTAAAACAATTTTCCAAAATATTAAATCCTTTCAAACACTTCCCTGGAATTTTATTTTAGATTATAAATCACATTTATAAATCTTTTACTTATAAAATCTCACTTCTTATATATATAAGATTATTTTTACCATTGTATATCATTTTAATTATAACTTCACACATTATAATTCATTTGCTTATACAATTCATTCTTTAACAATTGTTGATTCAAACAACTTTTAATTAACTTATATATATTTACATTTTTAACAACCAAACAATCAATTTATTGTATACACTTTAATAATTTCCGAAAAAGTATTTATTTATATACAAAATATAATCAAGGTAAAATTATTTCATTTACCTAATTTAAAACAATATCGTGCCGAATTGTTCTGAACAAGTGTTTAGAGATCCCTATCGATAGAGTTGTACGGACTATACCGACCAGAATCCATATACCACTCAACAAATCAATCATCACAATATAAAACAATTTTATATTCACTAACAAATACGCGCTCATATCTATTATTACACTCAACTCATTCTAGAGTACTACTGACTCTATCTCTAATGAGTAATACCCAACAGAGCCATGGTTGTCGCTTAACCATATGCTCTGATACCAAATGTAATAATCCGCTTTTCCATACCCCTTGAGTAGACACTAATCTCCATCGATTAACTCAAGATGAACGAAAAACCGAACCATTAGGGTTTAAGAAAGAAGAGGAGGAAGAAAAGATAGAAGAAAAAGACAGAGAAGAAATAACAAAAACACAGAAACAGAAACAATATCAGAATCTCACATTCGCAGCGGAACAACATATAATAGATAAATGAATAATCTTTTAAAACAAAAAACTATATCATTTTATACATCACATCATCATCAGAGTTTAAAACAACACTATACAACACAACTGGACAGTTATATGAACTTGTCCATATACAGAATACACAACGGAATAAATAATATCATATATAAATGCTACGCCTTGCCATCCAGCTCGCCAATGAACTCCACAGCATCTCCTGAATCCAGAATAATCTAATAACCTAACTCTAGACTGCCCGTATGGAAAATGATGGGCACCTAGAGTTTAGAAAGGAAACAATAAACTCCAGGTCAGTCATGGTGACTGGTGTGAGAACTAAAACAGTTTATCTTTAAACAATCAACAACAAAGAAAATAAAACAATTTTGCAATGCTTTTAGAAAATGAAACTACCATAAGACATCCCGCCACACACACAATGCAAACGCAGAATTGGAGGAGATTTCTTCTTATGATAGTCAAAGATGCTTACTATGCAAATCATTGGATATTATTATTAATGTCTAGTGTAGAAAACATTTCAAAAGTATAATATTAATCTTAGCCAGCATATACATTTCAAACTATGCCTACTATAGCTACCATCTAAATAGTGGTGACCACCATAAGTAAATGGCAGGTTCTACAACTAAAACCGTACAAGTTTCGTATTGGGAAATGGATTTCCAACAAATGGTCAGGCTAAGGAACTTCCTTTCCTCCTGTCGAATGGGATCGCCTCTGGCTGGACGTCCCGAGAGACAAACTGCTCTCTGCCAAACAAGGCCGGCTTACCCCTGTAACAGGTAACTCACGAATATGTCATCACCCGGTCCTTTGGGACCTTTATCCGAGCGCTCGGTAACCAATATCACACATAATAAATAGGTGTATCCACATGAGTAAGTATCTGGGCTCCATACCATGATACCACCACTTTCCAGAAGGAAATGGCATACCCTAAAGGGCGCGACCCTCATAACCTTGCCGCAACATTCCTGTTTCGACCATTTCCGGGTTGTTGAGGCCCTGACGAAGTCTCGTCCACAAAGCTACGCTTTATACAAAAGCTATGCTTTGGGTCAAACAAATGATCAACCTATGATCACAAAGATAAATGATCAAACAAATGATCATATCACAAATGATCAAACACTGATAACCACACAGCAACACTCAGCATGCCACATTACCAAATTGGGAATATATCGCTGATAACCTTCAACTACATAACCTCTGAGCACGTACGTCTCAGAGAAGGGTGTTAAGCTAAGAGAATAAATTCTCCGCCACCAACAGAAATGTATTTGAAAGAAATCGGCTTTATATCTCAAATTGTAATGTCAGACACGTAACCATACAAGTCTGTTCCGGGTTCGAACAGAACCGAAGGCACTTCCAAAGAAGCCCTTGCAATCCGGGTATTCACAATCCCGATAAAACTTTCCATCACAAAGGAAATCTCAATACCATAGCTAACGGTGCAGAGACAATCGATAGGTTATCCTATCGTTTTCATAAACACCCGGTCTTCACCACCGGTCTTCAATACGATCCACTTCGTCGTATCACAATTTCGGAATGGGTTATACGACACAAATGTCCTTTCCCGGCTAACCCGAATAGTGAGCGCTTATTCAAAAATAAGTATGACATTCAAATTCAAGAAAATCACAATAAATACCCATTCAAGATAATTATTGATAGTTGGTTATTTAACTATCAATAAAGATGCGCAACATCATCAGATTCCAAATAATTTTCCAAATTATTTATCTTTCAAAAATATCTTTACAAGATATATACTTTCCACACGTCAATTATTTGAAAACAATTTCAAATCAATTTCCACATTTCAATTTATCTTTGAAGATAAATCTCAAAACATTTCACTTCATATTGGAAAAACAATTCCATACCTATTTAATAATAGGTAATTCACAAATCCATTTATTTTCAACATTTGAAAATACTCTATATACTTAAATCAAAATTAAGTATATATTTCATTCTTTAAGGAAATCATTCTCTTTCACAAATTTTATTTGAGTCAAAACGAATGTTACGTAAAACATCGTTACGACAACTCAAAATCACTAGTATAGGGATTCAAAATTTAGATAGATATGTAAATCCCAATACTATATAAAATATTTCCTTTCGGAAACCATATACTATAACAACAGTGTTATAATCCACCATTTTCTTATTCCTCGAAACGTCTATTTCAACAATAAATGTTGAAATCTAAGTTTCGATACTTAACACGTTTTAAAACATCTTTTAAAAAAATTACTTCATTTCGTAATATCATTTCTCCAAAACATATCCATTTTACCTAATAATATATTCACTGTCCAAAATCGTGAATATACTTTATTATCCAAATTCAATGTTTCCACACATTTAATTTAAAGGATTATCCACTGTCTAAAATCGTGGATATAATTCCTTTAATTAACTTCCAAAATTCATTTATCAAATTAAGTGATTTTGAATTTATAAAACAATGTTTATAAATTCCAATTCTATTTATAAAAATCCTTGAATTAACAAATTCAATTCATATTTCCTTTCAATGCCAAAATACGATTTATAAGAAATTTACTTATAATTCTCTATTTACTAATTCGTTTTTTTTAACTTCACGAATCTAGATTCATATTCTCTTATAAATCCATTTATAACATTATTTTAAACGTCTTTGAAACTCCTTTATAATTCCATCACTTTGATTTATAAGAAGTCGAATTCTATAAATCTTATATATAACGTTTTTATAATAAAGTCAAACATCTCTATTTAAACAATTTTATAAAAATCATTAACTCCATATTTCAAAAATCACATTTCTACTCTATTTTCTCAAGAATCATAATTTTTATAACTTTAAAATTTTAACTTTTATTTATTTAAAATAAATCAATTTCCAAAATTTAATAAAACGTATACTTTCAAAAATCGCTTTGAAACCTTTTAAAATCAAACATCGTTATTTTTAAACTTTTAAAAATGGATCCGATGATGCAACAACACCAAATAGTCAATCACAGCATCCAAACATCATATACCATCATATGATAACAGAATATACAAGAATATCTGTAAATAAATCACTACGGTGAGGAATCCATTTGGATCCCTCCAACCTGTTTCCCTGCATCCAAAGATGTTAGCACAATACCAATTCCGCTCCAGTACGGAATTATCACGGTATATAGGATTTAATAAATATTATCCGCTATTATGCGGCGCAATAGGGTCTCATCCGCTATACAAAATGCGGGAAATCAACAACTCCAATATATACATATGCCAATATGTATATATTTCTATATATATAAATAATACCAATTCCACACAAAGGTGAAATATTCGCGGTATATGTTTTTAATAATTAACCTCCGCTTAATAACGGCGTATAATGTCTATTTCAATCAATCACAGATAAAATTTTCATCCAGGAATACAATCAACAATTTTACATCTAACTATTTAAAATAAACATCGATACTGTTCGATTGAGTGAGAAGTTCTCACCGTGATTTCAATTTTGTTTTCCAGCGTTTATTTAGAATAAAATTAAACACGCGTATAATTTTACCCGAAATTTTCACTGACTCCAAACGACTCCCATCCAATTGCATCGCGTAGTGTTCGACGATACGATTCCAACGCAACTGATTTCGCATTTTTTCCGATCTCGTATGAAAGAGATATGCAATTTTAAAGTTTAAACAATTAAATATAAATAATATACATTTTATTTTATTTATTTTTCAACCTTTCCATCACAGCCGTTCATTTTGAAAGATGAAATCCTGGCCACTGTTTGCATCTTCTCCCACCCGTTCTTTCTCCAGGTCACGAAACCCACGTCGCCCCTCCCATTTGAATTCACGCAATCAACTTCGAGCCCTTCCACCATGATCAGATGTCGCCATTCAACTCGCCTCTCTTCCCCTTGTCGACGCCCAAAGCCGTGGCACACTCGATCCCCCCAGTTCATCGGAAAACATGCATGAAGGCCGGCCGTTCAACCCTCCTTTGTTGACGATTCGCTTATCAATAAACGATCTCCACCGTACAGTCGATAGATCTCACCACGCCCTTCCTTTTCTTAGTTGACAACGGAAGCTATAAAGGCATGGATGAGGAGATAATCGAGGGGAAACAGTGGAAGTTTCTGGCCGTTCGTTTTAATGGTGGCGGCTACGTATAGAGAATTAGGGTTTTCTATTTTCTTTTGCAAAATGAAATTTTAAAGGTGCTTTTATAGAAATTTTTCGTAACACTATTCATTCTGGAATTTTCGAACTTCGATTTACGCGCGGTGACTGGAGTTTCTAGGGTTTATCCCGCGTTTCGGACACAATGGAACAGTTTTCGGAAGCTAATTCGGACATCTGTGCGAGTTACGGAATTAAACGATCGATTTTAAATTAAACCGATTCAAACCGATTTCGATGCGTTTTCGTTTGCCCCGGACAAACGGTACATCCAATTGACACGAAATTTGAAACCATACAATAATTTGACATTATGGATCTGATGAAACTGGTTTTGTCGAAATCCGAGACTTTTTGAAAAATGACTATTTTAACTCGTCAAATTAATATTAAAACAATTTCGATGCGTTTCGAGCTACCACGATCAAACGACAACTCCGTTTGCTACGAAATTTGAAATCCAATAATAATAAAATATTACGGATCCAATGGAACTAGTTTCGTTCAATTCTGAGACTGTTCGAAAAATGGCTAATTTCACTAGTCGATTAAATATTAAAATATTCAATTTTCACAAATTAACTTTTAATTCGATTTTAAAAGTTCTATAACATTTCCAAAACTTCAATATGATAAAATAAAATTTTCCAAATCATTTTCAATCATATTAACCTCGATTTTCAATTATTCTGGAATTTCAAACATTAATTATCGATTTAATTGTCCAAATTAAATCCAATATTCGAATTTTAAATTATTCGACTTATTAATTTCACTTATTAATATTTAAAATCAATTAAATATTCGAATTTCAATTAATATAAATTCTGGTTCGTTACATTAGTCTCCCTCGTAGACAAAGAGACATCGCACAATTGCTAGTTTAAATCACAAAAATGATCGTCATAATCATCAAGAAGTGTCAATCACACCAAGCTAGTAAATATACGAGGTAAGCTTCATGTCCTATAACCACTTGCTTAACTTAAATATTTACGAACAAACTATAGATCTACACTAGAAAATTGTCACAAAAGGTTCAATCGAACAAGTCCAAGAGCTAACCGATGAAGTAAACGCGAGCGTTTCATACCACTCGTTTTACTAAGTTGTTTAATTCGATTTCTCATCCGAGTGAAGTAAAGGCTTTTATATACTAGTAGATTGGAAAACGGTTTGAGAAATCGAGCTTTATATTTAAAATAGTGTTGAAATCATTTGGAAGAAAGAGTTTTGATATTTACTACTTGTATTGAAACCTTCATATTTTTAAAGTGACAAACCACCAAACGATTGTTGAAACAAATCAAATCACAAAAATTCACATTCGAAGACGTGAGTAAAATCCAAGAAAATCACTTCCAAATCCATCAAAGTAGAAATACCCATGCGACCTAACAAGGCCGAGCTAAAGTGCAATGGAACGACCTAAGGAAAAATAGGTCGAACTAATTAAGGCATTAGTAGCCTAACAACCTAAAGAGGAAGCGACTTAAAGTAAAACAGGTCGAAAGACCTAAGGATAGTATGCCGAGCGACCTAGGTGAGCGACCTAATCATGTGGCGCGACCTGTAATGTCCGAACGACCTAACTAGGCAAACGACCTAAGGGGAAGATGGGTCGAGCGACCTAACTCATGGCCGAGCTAAGGAAAGGCGCGACCTAACGAGTTACGAGTTCAATAGGTCAAACGAGCTAAAGAGGAACGAGCTAGCCGAGACCCAACATGGCACGACCTAAGGGTGCTGCGACCTAACGTGGTTAACGACCTAACTCGGTCGCGACCTAAAGTAGTGAATGATACAGAGTGGAACGAGTTGTCTGCCGAACGACCTAAGGGTTACGACCCAACGGCGAGCGACCTAAAGTGAAGGAGGACCGAGCGACCTAGTGGCTGAGCGACCTAGTGACCGAAGCGACCCAACGACTCAATGTCAAGCGACTTAACGATATAAAGGCCGAGCGACCTAAGAGGTAAACGAGCTAAGGGGTGAACGACCTAAGCCCAGAACGAATTATTTGCAGGTAGAGACTTTTCCACGTGAACGAGCTAGCAAGGCAGAACGACCTAAGCCCAGAAAATTGCCAAAACACACTAGAAATTGGGATTTTCTCCAATTCAATCCACACCAAAAGCAAATGCATATACAATAACGATAGGAATTCATTCCCAACAGTCCAAGATAGTTATAGACAAGAATGTGAGATAAAAATCTCACCTTTTCCCGAAATTGATGATGGAGAAGCTTGAAAGAAATGGAAGAAGCTTGAATCCAATGTCTTCTCTCTAGATTTGGAGTTGGATGATGGATTTGCAAGAGAACTTGAGCTTGGAGTTTTAATTTCCCGTTCCCTCTTCCATTTTTGATGAAGCTTCAAGTGTTAGGAAAATGAATAATGAATTAATGAAGAGGAGAGGGGGTTGGGCTGAGTTAGTATGGGCAAAAGAGTTCAGCCCAAACCAAAGCCCTAAGTGAAAAAAGTGGCGAAAATTCCACTAACTCCAAACATATTAAAGTTTATACTCAAAAAGATCGCAAACGTCATTCTGAACTCAATGGGGGTGGTCTCGAGTACTGATTTGACCGTATGCAAAAAGTAGCTTTTCGGAATAAGATCCGATTAATGATTAAAATATTTAAATATAAAATCGATAAATATGCGGGTTGTTATAGACTCCCCTCCTTAAAGAAATTGCGTCCTCGCAATATATAAGATGGAAATAAAAAGTAACAATCATAAAAGCATATTAACACAAAAGAAATTTGAAATAAGAAGTTCACCTCAAAGAGCATGAGAAAGTAAGTCCGTATGTGTGCGCTCGATGAATTCTCTAGATTCCCAAGATCAATGCTTAGTATTTAAGGACCATTGAACCTTCACAAGCAGAACATCTTTATTTCGAAGTCGTTTGACCTCCGAAGCAATAATTCGAATAGGATGCTGCTTATAAGTTAAATTAGGTGAAACTTCAATCTCTTCCACAACACCGAGCTCAAGAATAGAATCGGAATCCCGAACGCACTTCCGTAATTGAGAAACGTGAAACACGTCATGCATGGCAGAAAACTGAGCCGGTAATGAAAGGCGATAAGCCATATAACCAATACGTTCGATGATAGGGAATGGCCCAATATATCGAGGAGCTAACTTTCCCGATCGACTGAAATGTACAACACCCTTCATAGGGGAAACACGAATAAACACAAGATCTCCAACAGAAAATCCTAATTTCCTTCTTCGATTATCAGCATAGGATTTTTGCCTACTCTGGGCTTCTTTCATCCTGTGACGAATAAGTTCAATCTTTTCTGTGGAATCACGAATAATTCTGGACCTAAAACCAGCTTCTCACCGGCCTCAAGCCAACAAGAAGGAGATCGGCATGGCCTTCCATAGAGTGCCTCGAAAGGTGCCATAACAATACTAGCTTGGAAGCTGTTATTATAGGAAAATTCAACAAGTGAAATATGATCTTCCCAACTTCCACCGAAATCAAGCACACAAGAACGAAGAAGATCTTCAAGAGTTTGATTCACACGCTCAGTTTGTCCATCGGACTGGTGGTGATAAGTGGTGCTAAAATTAAGCTTTGTTCCCAAAGCTTTTTGAAGACTCTTCCAAAATCCACTAGTAAACAATGGATCACGATCACTAACAATGGAAGTAGGTACTCCATGCAGTTTAACAATTTCTTTGATAAAGAGTTTAGCCAGAAGAGGAATGGTTCGGTTCGACCGAACGGGAATAAAATGGACGGATTTAGTAAGTCTATCAACGATCACCCATAAGCTATCATGACCCGAACGAGAACAGGGAAGGCTATCAATAAAATCCATGGAAATTTGTTCCCACTTCCAAATTGGAATTTCCAATGGTTGCAATAACCCACCAGGCCTTTGATGTTCGGCCTTGAAAGGTTGGCAAGTCCTGCAACACTTAACAAAGTTAGCGATATCAGATTTCATTTCCTCCAAATAATAAAGTCGCTTCATACCCGCGTACATTTTACTACTACCGAGATGAATGGAATATTTGGAACGATGAGAATCTTCTAGAATATCTTTACGAAGAACACTAGTATTTGGTACGATAAGTCTACCAAATTTCCGAATGCCGCCACGAGAATCAATATCAAAGTCTTTCAAACCTTCAATATCAATTTTATCCTTAATATTTCGGCCAAGCAAAGCCAATTCAGGATCTAGCTTTTGAGCTTCAAGAATGCGGTCTAAAAGAGAAGGATGAGCCTCAAGGTTACAAAGAACAAGAGATGAACATAAATCGGATACACGATCCCTAATCTCACAAGTGGATAAAACCTTGTAACAACCCGGGATTTGTATTACCAATTAATAAATAAAAGTTAGGATTTTTATTTATTTTTGAAGCATAAAAGGATTTGAATAACAAAATTCATTTGAAAAAGGCTATTTTAATTAAATGGGAAATATGGGATTTAAAATGAGGATAAAAAGTTATTTTTGGAAAGTTAATATTTTAGGGGAGATTTTAAAACGGGTTTGGATAAGAAAAATGAGTTTTATAAACATATATGAACACTTAGACTAATTTTTGGAAACATGTAAATAACTCTCTTCTTATTGGGTTACTAAACCTAACCCAATAACCCACCCTAAACCTCCTCTATAAATTATCTCAAACTCTCATAACCTCATTCATTAAACCCTAATCAAAACCCTAATCATTTCCTAAAGCTTTCATAACAAAAATGGCCTCTATCTTCATCTCCTTCTAGTTTTGGCTTATGCAAGTCATTCTATGCAAAGGTAATGCAAATACCCACCTCAAATCCGTTTTTATATCTTTATCATTTCTGAAATCTAATTGGTAACACATGTTTTATGTGTTTTTTTGATCTTATAGCCTCCTAATCATCTTTTGCTAACTTGGGTTGATGCTATAGTAGTCTTTGTTGCTTTTGAGAGAGGTATATTGCTAAAAACCTCATCTAATATGTGTCTAATCATCTTTTGATTTCAGTAATCATTTAGTAACACATGTTTTATTATGTAACATGTGAATCATAGCTCTTTGATCCTCTTTGCTTTCATTTTGGGTGTGCACACAAGTTGCTTGCTATATTGGTTGAGGTAATATATGCTAGCTGAAATTATAATTAGTTCATTGCTGTTAGTAAATTAGGCATATCTCATTCATCTTAAATCGGAATTGAGATTTTCTTGATGTTCTAGAAAGCTTATTCTGTAGGATATAACTTTCATGTTTTGAGCTTTGCCTAATTTTGTGGTTTGAATGGTCGAAATCACGTTTGTTTGTCGCTGACCTGACAACAAACTACAGGGTTGATAAAATAAAACCCTGAAATTGATTTGGCCATAATTTGCTCGTTTCTTATCCAAATCTAATAATTTTGGATGTTCTGGAAAGCATAGATTTAGGGCTAAAACTTTCATGTTTTGAGTTTCATGAAAGTTTGAAGCTAATTGGGTCAAAACTGTGCATTCTTACTACTGTCCCGAGAGCACATTTACAGTGATATAGAATTTAAATCTGAGAATTGTTTTAGTCATAACATTTTCATCCCCGATCGGAATTTGGCGATCTTGGTCATTCCGGAAAGCATAAAACATATGCTACAATTTTTGTTCAGTGAGTTTTCTGTAATTTTGCCATTTAGATGACCTGAAATGCGTTCAAAGACAGAAGACCAATTCTGTCTTTAACAAGTTATCTTGAGTTTCAATCTGATATTGTTTTGCATGTATCTCTCTCGTTTTTGACCCGAATTAGATAATTTTGGATGTTCCGAAAAGCTTAAAACATATGCTACAATTTTCGTTCAGTGAGTTTTCTGTAATATTGAGTCTAACTAGGTCAAAAATTGGTTTTTCTACTATCTTCTCGAGAGCGATACACATATTAGCTTTGTGGATGAAACTGAAACTATTTTGGTCATAACTTTTGAGCCGCTAGTCGGAATTTGACAATTTTGGTCTCGTTGGAAAGATGGAGTTATGAACTCCATATCTGGAAAGTTTGGTCATCATCTGAGTTCATTAGACCCTTCGAATTTCCTGTCAGAGTTGAACCCAGATCGCTGTGCAAAACAGTGCATTTCATGTTTCTGTGTCCGACTTTGGAACATCGTTACGCCTACGTTTCAAGTCGAAATTGAGTAATTCTTTTTCCGTTCTGAAGTAGGAATGTCGGACTACGTTCCTACCAATTTACATGCCATTCGGATTCAGTCTGCTGGTCCGAATAATTTTCCGAATTTGGGTTCTCGTCAGTTTTGGACTATTTTCCAACACTCAGAATATTTTCAGTGATTTTCTGGTTTTATCGATTTCTTTGAGATTTGTCTCTGGATTTTGTACACGGGCCTTATAAAAAGGTTTTAAAAGGATTTTTCGCTCCGAAATGGCTTTCGAAATTATTATATAATATTATTTTTAATTAGTAGACTATTTACTCCATAATAGGAGAGTTTTCAAAGGCCGTTTTAGAGTGTTCTCAAAATCATTTATAAATCTGTTTCGAACCATTATTTTCTATAATAAAAATCTCACACTCATTTTTTAGCACGTCAAGCGAAGTGGAAAGGTGCTTAAACAGTTAGGAAATCTCCGGCCTATGGAACCGTGTGTATTTTCTTTCCGGTTAATCCCCGACCTATTCGATTGATCGTTTTGACCTTTGGGTCTAGTTTACCGATGATACGAGGTGAACTGTTTATTGTTTGGAGTGTGAGCTTGCTATTGGTTAGTAAACCGTTTAGTGCGAACGTAGGGTATGGGACTCATCGTTAACACTTTACGGGTTCCTCTCCAAGAAGTTTGTGACACATTAGCCTCTGGGCAGCCAGTACTAGACCTCTGGGTCACCACCCCTCTAGGCAACTGTCTCTGGACACCTGTTCTATGGAGCAGTTTCTTTTTCGGCATGTGCCTCTGGGCCTTTATCCTTCTGGGAAGGATCTCACCGTCTCGCGCGTTCCGCATCTGTGCGAGTGATCGATCACAACTCTACAATACTTGGCAATAACGACTCCGGTCGGTGCACGTGCTATATTTGTATTTTCTGATGATTTTTATATCCATTCGAGTACCGCCATTTGGTGTTGGTTCTATGGAACCATACGATGTAAGTGCGATTACCTTGTGGATTCACAGTGTCTCTGGACACTGCTTTTCAGTGTTTGATTTCATTGACTTTTCAGTATATCCCCATTGCTCTTTGGAGCATCGATCATTGCTTGGGCATTGATTACGGACTCTGGTCACTCTTGGGATTATTGCCTATGGGCAACTTTATATAGCTTTGGCTACGCCGATGATATGAGGCGATTTTATTTATTCAACACTTTGGTGCTGATATTCTCTTTGGAGATTTTTACTGTTGATTGATGATTAGAGACCGTCATTATATTCATGTGGTCCAAAATACTCTTTTCTTAGGAAAAGTACTGTTTTATTTATGTACCGCATTATTATATATCTCAGTTATTACTGATTGTTTAGCTAGCCTGACCCGAGTGTTTTTCGCTCGGGTCAGACCTAGTTGTTTCAGGTTAGGTCTCTGGACTTAGCTTCTGTGCTTCCGCTTGGACATTATCTGCTATGCTGATAGATATCGCTTTTATTTGTCCACTATTCCGCTACTCTGTTATTATTCAGACTTTGATATGTACATATTTTTGACTCACATGTGTGGGCAGTGGCTTTGTACCCACTTAAAGTATTTGGATCTGTATTGACGATGTATTGTCCTAGGATTTTATATCTGTTATGTGATTCTGTTATGTGATGTTTTATCATTTTATTACTATGCTTATTCTGATAGATCTTTAGCTATTGTAATTTCGTTATAAATATTTATTGAATATGTCGAACCACTTGAAAAAAATAAAATAGATACCACCCTTTCGACGTATTCAGTAGATAGTTATAGCTTGATTACAAATGGTCGCTTCCACTATACTCTATTCTCCGCTTTAACAGACAGTATTACTCCCATAATACTCTTTGTTACAGTGGGTCTCGGAGTGGGGCGTTACAGTTTGGTATCAGAGCAAGGTTCAGAATTAAGCATAACAAACACAGAACAGACACGTAGTACAATACGTTATAATACGATCCAAATTGAACATATCCACCTTTAGATAAATAAGTTAGGAATATGTGTAGGAATCTATTATATTCCGTAATATTCCTTAATGAATTATCTATCTTTGAATTGTGCTTAACTAAATCTACCGATCATATGTTTAAAGAGTGTCCCAAGCCTCTTTTCTGCCGCTATTGTAAGAAGGAGGGTCATCATTATTCCACTTGTCCTACTGCACCTCCTAGATCTGGCAAGCTTAATGCTGCCAAGGCTCCTAAATCTTCAGCTCAGCCTCGAGGTACGCATCCTTCCGTTCGCGAAGGTTCTATTTTATTTCATGGTAGATCTTGTAGAGTTCTCTTTGATACGGGTGCCTCTCACTCATTCGTATCAAAGGAACTAGTTGATACTTTATCTTTGGATGTTACTTGTTTGGTTTCTTCACTAAGGATTGTGAATCCCATCGGCGGATCCACGACCCTTAGCTTGCTTTGTGAGGATATAGATATTGATCTTTGTGGATTTTCTTTCCGTGCGAATCTGCACGTTATGGAGTATTTTGGCTTTAAAATGATTCTTGGCATGGATTGGCTCGCTCAGTACGACGCCAAAATCATTTGTTCGGAGCGGATATTATTTCTTCGTCATCCTGACTCGTCCGCTCCGTTAGCTATTGCTCTTCAGGATGTTGGGATTTCTGATATTACTTTATTTGCTCTGGATTCACGAGATGAGAATGTGGACATATCCCGTATTCCTGTTGTTCGGGATTTCCCCGATATATTCGAGCCAGTATCAGGCCTGCTGCCAAAGCCGGCCATTGAGTTCCGCATCGATCTCATTCCAGGCTCCCACCCAGTTGGGCGTCCTCCCACGAGGATGTCTACTAAAGAGAATGAGGAACTCAGGAAGCAGTTAGTAGAGCTTGAGGCGAAGCAGTTCATTCGGTCCAGTTCTTCGCCATGTGGTGCTGCTATGGTCTTCGTTAAGAAGGCTGATGGCTCTCTTAGGCTTTGCATTGACTATCGCAAGCTTAATGAGTTGACCATCAGAAATCGTTATCCATTGCCATGGATAGATGATATGTTTGATCAGTTAAGCGGTGCGAAGGTCTTTTCCCAGCTCGACCTTGCCACCGGATTTCATCAGCTCCGAGTTGCAGAATATAGCATTCCTCTTACCGCTTTCTGCACTCGTTATGGTTCTTTTGAGTGGTTGGTCATGCCATTCGGCTTGACGAACGCACCGGCTTTCTTCGTCGATCTTATGAATCGAGTATTCCGGGAATACATCGATAGATTCATTTTGGTTTTCATCGACGATATTCTTATTTATTCAAGATCCGAGGCAGAGCATGCTCATCATTTGCGGATCGTCTTGGATACTTTTCGTCAGCATCAGCTTAAGGCCAAGCTCTCCAAGTGCCATTTTTGGGAGAGCAAGGTCAAGTTCTTGGACCATATTTTATCATCTGAGGGTATTTCTGTCGATCCTTCCAAGATCGAAGCTATTCAGAATTGGAAGCAGCCCGAGAACGTTCATGATATTCGCAGTTTCCTTGGTCTGGCGGGTTATTACCGTCGGTTTATCAAGGATTTCTCTCGAGTTGCACTTCCCCTTACGACGCTGACTCGTAATGGTGTTCGCTTTATTTGGTTTGATAAGTGTGAAGCTTCCTTTCAGTGACTGAAGGAACTTCTCACTCATGCTCCTATTCCAGTGGTTCCAGAGAGTAACCATGATCTTGTTGTTTACACCGATGCTTGTGGTAGCGGGCTAGGTGCTGTGCTTATGTAGAAGGATCGGGTAGTTGCTTATGCTTCCAGGATCCTGCGTCTGAATGAGGTTCGCTATCCTACTCATGATCTTGAGTTAGTAGCTATCGTCTTTGCCTTGAAGACTTGGCATCACTTTCTATTAGGCGAACGCTTCATTCTGTACACCGATCACAAGTCGCTGAAGTATCTATTCAGTCAGAGGGATCTCAATATGAGGCAGCAGCGATGGCTTGAGTTTCTCGCCTCATATGATTTAGATATTCAGTATACCCCTGGCAAGGGTAATTGTGTTGCAGATGCGCTCAGTCGCAAGCACTCGGCGGTAGTTTCTATGATGATTGCCGAGTGGGATATTCTTGAGACCCTTTCTATATGTGATATTCGAAATCGAGCTCCGTCTTCTGATCCTCAGATCTTGCTATTCAGCTTGGAAGCTCGACCTATTCTATTGGATCGCATTGCCCATGCTCAGCGGCAGGATCCAGACTTATTGCGATATATTCATCTCCTTATGTCGGGATCCAGTGATGAGACATTGTCAGATTATTCTATTGATTCTCATCGGTGTCTTCGTAGGAAGAACCATATTTTGGTACCATCTGATTTATCACTTAGGCGCGACATTCTAGACGAGTGTCATCGCACTAAGTACACTATACATCCCGGGTCAAGTAAGATGTATGCCGACATGTGTCGCCTATTTTATTGGGAGGGAATGAAGAGTGATGTTGCAAGTTATGTAAGCCGTTGCATGACTTGTCAACAGATCAAAGCTGAGCATCAGCGTCCATCTGGTCTTCTTCAGCCGCTAGAGATTCCATTATGGAAATGGGATCAGATATCCATGGATTTCATTGACGGTTTGCCTCGATCGAGGTCAGGCCATACTTCAATCTGGGTTATTGTTGATCGCTTGACCAAATCGGCTCATTTCATTCCGATTAAGTCAACTCGGACTGCACCTCAGTTGGCCAAGCTCTATGTAAAGGAAGTCGTTTGACTTCATGGCATTCCCAGCTCTATCGTCTGTGATCGAGACACTATCTTTACTAGTCACTTCTGGAAGTGCCTACAGTCAGCTTTGGGCTCAAAGCTGAATCTCTCGACTGCTTATCATCCTCAGACCGACGGTCAGACGGAGAGGGTGAATCGTGTTTTAGAGGATCTTTTGCGCTGTTGTATTCTGGATTTCGGAGGTAGTTGGGACGATCACTTACCGCTTGTACAGTTCTCCTACAACAACAGCTTTCAATCTAGTATTGGCATGGCTCCTTTCGAGGCTCTTTACGGAAGGCCATGTCGTTCTCCTTCGTGTTGGTTAGAATCTGGCGAGAAGCTCCTTCTTGGTCCAGATTCAGTTCGGGAATCTTCTGAGAAGATTATTCTTATTCGTCAGAGAATAAAAGAGGCGCAGAACCGTCAGAAATCCTACGCGGACAACCGTAGGAAGCCTCTTGAGTTCTCCATTGGTGATCATGTCTTTATCCGGATATCTCCTATGAAAGGGGTTGTGCGTTTCAGCTCTACAGGGAAGTTGGCTCCTCGCTATGTTGGACCATTTCCTATTACGGAACGCATCGGCCCCGTTGCTTATCGTGTGGCTCTACCTTCTCACTTCTCTGGAATGCATGACGTGTTCCATGTTTCCCAGCTTCGCATGTGTGTCCGCGAAACTGATTCTATCATTGAGCCGCATGCTGTGCCTGATTTAGAGATCTTACCTGATTTATCTTTGGAGCAGCAACCTCTTCGTGTGCTTGATTTGGAGGTTAGACGCCTTCGAAACAAAGAGGTTCCACTCGTGAAGATTCAATGGTCACCGAATCCTAAGGACTGCACTTGGGAGACCAGAGAATCTATCGAGCGCTCTTATCCTGGCTTTGTCCCATCTTCTTCTGCGGATGAGAATTTTCTATTTTATCTCTATCACTTCTTTTGTGGATTTGACGTTATAGACGACATCTATCTTAAGGAATTGCGGGGACGCAATTTTCTTAAGGGGGGGAGTCTGTAACAACCCGGGATTTGCATTACCAATTAATAAATAAAAGTTAGGATTTTTATTTATTTTTGAAGCATAAAAGGATTTGAATGACAAAATTTATTTGAAAAAGGCTATTTTAATTAAATGGGAAATATGGGATTTAAAATGAGGATAAAAAGTTATTTTTGGAAAGTTAATATTTTAGGGGAGATTTTAAAATGGGTTTGGATAAGAAAAATGAGTTTTATAAACATATATGAACACTTAGACTAATTTTTGGAAACATGTAAACAACTCTCTTCTTATTGGGTTACTAAACCTAACCCAATAACCCACCCTAAACCTCCTCTATAAATTATCTCAAACTCTCATAACCTCATTCATTAAACCCTAATCAAAACCCTAATCATTTCCTAAAGCTTTCATAACAAAAATGTTCCCTATCTTCATCTCCTTCTAGTTTTGGCTTATGCAAGTCATTCTATGCAAAGGTAATGCAAATACCCACCTCAAATCCATTTTTATATCTTTCTCATTTCTGAAATCTAATTGGTAACACATGTTTTATGTGTTTTTTTGATCTTATAGCCTCCTAATCATCTTTTGCTAACTTGGGTTGATGCTATAGTAGTCTTTGTTGCTTTTGAGAGAGGTATATTGCTAAAAACCTCATCTAATATGTGTCTAATCATCTTTTGATTTCAGTAATCATTTAGTAACACATGTTTTATTATGTAACATGTGAATCATAGCTCTTTGATCCTATTTGCTTTCATTTTGGGTGTGCACACAAGTTGCTTGCTATATTGGTTGAGGTAATATATGCTAGCTGAAATTATAATTAGTTCATTGCTGTTAGTAAATTAGGCATATCTCATTCATCTTAAATCGGAATTAATATTTTCTTGATGTTCTGGAAAGCTTATTCTGTAGGCTATAACTTTCATGTTTTGAGCTTTGCCTAATTTTGTGGTTTGAATGGTCGAGATCACGTTTGTTTGTCGCTGACCGGACAACAAACTACAGGGTTGATAAAATAAAACCCTGAAATTTATTTGGCCATAAGTTACTCGTTTCTTATCCAAATCAAAATTTTTTGGATGTTCTGGAAAGCATAGATTTAGGGCTAAAACTTTCATGTTTAGAGTTTCATGAAATGTTGAAGTTAATTGGGTCAAAACTGTGCATTATTACTACTGTCCCGAGAGCACATTGACAGTGATATCGAATTTAAATCTGAGAATTTTTTTAGTCATAACATTTTCATCCCCGATCGGAATTTGATGATCTTGGTCATTCCGGAAAGCTTAAAACATATGCTACAATTTTTGTTCAGTGAGTTTTCTTTAATTTTGCCATTTAGATGACCTGAAATGCGTTCAAAGCCAGAAGACCAATTATGTCTTTAACAAGTTATCTTGAGTTTCAATCTGATATTGTTTTGCATGTATCTCTCTCGTTTTTGTTCCGAATTGGATAATTTTGGATGTTCCGGAAAGCTTAAAACATATGCTACAATTTTTGTTCAGTGAGTTTTCTTTAATTTTGAGTCTAACTAGGTCAAAAATTGGTTTTTCTACTATCCTCTCGAGAGCGATACACATATTAGCTCTATGGATGAAACTGAAACTATTTTGGTCATAACTTTTGAGCCGCTAGTCAGAATTTGACGATTTTGGTCTCGTTGGAAATATGGAGATATGAACTCCATATCTGGAAAGTTTGGTCATCATCTGAGTTCATTAGACCCTTTGAATTTCCTGTCAGAGTTGAACCCAGATCGCTGTGCAAAACAGTGCATTTCCTGTTTCTGTGTCCGACTTTGGAACGTCGCTACGCCTTTGTTTCAAGTCGGAATCGAGTAATTCTTTTTGCGTTTTGAGGTAGGAATGTCGGACTACCTTCCTAACAATTTTCATGCCATTCGGATTCAGTCTGCTGGTCCGAATAATTTTCCGAACTTGGGTTCGCGTCAGTTTTGGACTATTTTCCAACACTTAGAATATTTTCAGTGATTTTCTGGTTTTATCGATTTCTTTGAGATTTGTCACTGGATTTTGTACACGGGCCTTATAAAAAGGTTTTAAAAGGATTTTTCGCTCCGAAATGGCTTTCGAAATTATTATATAATATTATTTTTAATTAGTAGACTATTTACTCCATAATAGGAGAGTTTTCAAAAGCCGTTTTAGAGTGTTCTCAAAATCATTTATAATTCTGTTTCGAACCATTATTTTCTATAATAAAAATCTCACACTCACTTTTTAGCACGTCAAGCGAAGTGGAAAGGTGCTTAAACGGTTAGGAAATCTCCGGCCTATGGAACCGTGTGTATTTTCTTTCCGGTTAATCCCCGACCTATTCGATTGATCGTTTTGACCTTTGGGTCTAGTTTACCGATGATACGAGGTGGACTTTTTATTGTTTGGAGTGTGAGCTTGCTATTGGTTAGTAAATCGTTTAGTGCGAACGTGGGGTATGGGACTCATCGTTAACACTTTACGGGTTCCTCTCCAAGAAGTTTGTGACACATTAGCCTCTGGGCAGCCAGTACTAGACCTCTGGGTCACCACGCCTCTAGGCAACTGTCTCTGGACACCTGTTCTATGGAGCAGTTTCTTTTTCGGCATGTGCCTCTGGGCCTTTATCCTTCTGGGAAGGATCTCGCCGTCTCGCGCGTTCCGCATCTGTGCGAGTGATCGATCACAACTCTACAATACTTGGCAATAACGACTCCGGTCGGTGCACGTGCTATATTTGTATTATCTGATGATTTTTATATCCATTCGAGTACCGCCATTCGGTGTTGGTTCTATGGAACCATACGATGTAAGTGCAATTACCTTGTGGATTCACAGTTTCTTTGGACACTGCTTTTCAGTGTTTGATTTCATTGACTTTTCAGTATATCCCCATTGCTCTTTGGAGCATCGATCTTTGCTTGGGCATTGATTACGGACTCCGGTCACTCTTGGGATTATTGCCTATGGGCAACTTTATATAGCTTTGGCTACGCCGATGATATGAGGCGATTTTATTTATTCAACACTTTGGTGCTGATATTCTCTTTAGAGATTTTTACTGTTGATTGATGATTAGAGACCGTCATTATATTCATGTGGTCCAAAATACTCTTTTCTTAGGAAAAGTACTGTTTTATTTATGTACCGCATTATTATATATCTCAGTTATTACTGATTGTTTAGCTAGCCTGACCCGAGTGTTTTTCGCTCGGGTCAGACCGAGTTGTTTCAGGTTAGGTCTCTGGACTTAGCTTCTGTGCTTCCGCTTGGACATTATCTGCTATGCTGATAGATAGCGCTTTTATTTGTCCACTATTCCGCTACTCTGTTATTATTCAGACTTTGATATGTACGTATTTTTTACTCACATGTGTGGGTAGTGGCTTTGTACCCACTTAAAGTATTTGGATCTGTATTGACGATGTATTGTCTTGGGATTTTATATCTGTTATGTGATTCTGTTCTATGATGTTTTATCATTTTATTACTATGCTTATTCTGATAGATCTTTAGCCATTGTAATTTCATTATAAATAATTATTGAATATGTCGAACCACTTGAAAAAAAATAGATACCACCCTTTCGACGTATTCAGTAGATAGTTATAGCTTGATTACAAATGGTCGCTTCCACTATACTCTATTCTCCGCTTTAACAGACAGTATTACTCCCGTAATACTCTTTATTACAGTGGGTCTCGGAGTGGGGCGTTACAAACCTCGAGGTCATTCCATTCGGATATCATCATGGAAACAACCGCTTGTTGCTTACGACTAAGAGCATTAGCAACTCGATTTCCCTTTCCGGGAGTATAAAGAATATCAGGATCATAAGAGGCAAGGAATTCGAGCCAACGCTGTTGATGCAAATTAAGTTCATTTTGAGAGAATAAATATTTCAAAGACTTATGATCAGTATAAAGTATAATTCTCTCTCCCGAAAGATAATGTCGCCAAATTCGAAGGGCGAAAACGATAACCGCGAGTTCTAAATCGTGTGTGGCATATCTTGTCTCAGCCGGCTTCAATTGCCTAGAAGCATAAGCAATAACACGTTCTTTTTGCATAAGAACGGCACCCAAACCAACACGACTAGCATCGGTATAAACAACAAAATCTTGATTCCCTTCGGGAATAACAAGAATAGGAGCATCAGAAAGGAGTTCTTTTAATTTCTGAAAAGAAGTTTCACATTTGTCCGACCAAATGTATTTAACACCTTTCTTTGTTAAGCCAGTAAGAGGCATTGCAATATTAGAGAAGTCTTTTATGAAATGGCGGTAGTAACCAGCCAATCCGAGAAAGCTACGGATTTCAGTCACGCTCTCCGGTCTCTTCCAATTTTGAATCGCTTCGATCTTTGAAGGATCCACTGATATTCCAGATTCGGAAATAATATGACCGAGAAACTTCACACTGGATTGCCAAAAGTGGCATTTAGAAAACTTTGCTTTTAATTGATTGCTCCTAAGAGTTTCCAATACAATCCGAAGGTGCTTTTCATGTTCATCCTCGGTTTTAGAATACACAAGAATATCATCAATAAAGATGAGAACAAACCGATCGAGGAAATCTTTGAAAACTCGATTCATAAGGTCAACGAAATAAGCCAGAGCATTCGTTAAACCAAATGGCATAACCAGCCATTCATAAGATCCATAACGAGTACGGAACGAAGTCAAAGGAATACTATCCTCTGAAATACGAAGCTGATGAAAACTAGTAGCCAAGTCCAATTGTGAAAAGACTCTAGCACCACTAAGTTGATCAAATAGATCATCAATCCGAGGTAAAGGATATTTATTCTTAATAGTAAGATCATTAAGCTTGCGGTAGTCGACGCAAAGTCTAAGCGTACCATCGGATTTCTTCACGAAAATTGCTGAAGCTCCCCAAGGCGAGGAACTAGAGCGAATAAATTGCTTCGTCTCCAATTCGGATAATTATTTGCGCATCTCTTCATTCTCCTTATTGGACATGCGATAAGGAGGACGAGTAATAGGTTGAGCTCCAGGTATAAGATTAATTTTGAACTCAATTGCTCGCTTAGGTGGTAGTCCTAAAACGGGTTCAAATATGTCGGAAAATTCACAAATGACGTGAATAAGAGAAATGACATCTTCCTCATCATCATTATCATTATCACGAGGATTTAAAGAATATAAAGATGCAACAAAAGTGGAATCCGAATCTTTAAGAATAATAGAAATCTGCTTTACAGATTGTGGATGTCGGAGATAAATAGTCCGCTTAGGACATAGGATATGAGCTTCATAATGGTTAAGCCAATCCATACCCAAAATCATTCCAAAGCCTAAATAACGCATAACATGCAAATCGGCTAGGAAAGGAAAATCACACAAAATAAGCTCCACATCTTTACAAAGCAAACTAAGAGTTGCGGATCCACCAACCGGATTCGCAATTCTTAAAGAAGTCATTAAAGCAACAACACTTAAAGAAAAAGCATCGACAAGTTCCTTTGATATAAAAGAATGGGATGCACCCGTATCAAAGAGAACTCTAATAGGTTGATCACGAAATATAATAATGCCATCAAGGACAGAATGAGACATACCTTGACCGGGAGATGTGTTGCCAGGGGCTTGAGCCACGTTTAACTTTCCCTCCTTCTTGCCTTGAAGTCTGGGGCATAAATGTATATAATGATCCGGGCTCTTACAATAGCGACAAGAATGGGGCTTTGAACACTTGTTTGCAAAATGGTCCTTAGAACCACAGTTATAGCATTGCCCGCTACTTGGGGTAGAAGTCTTTGCTGCTGGAGGTGCGGGTTTCCCCTTTTTGTTGGGATAAGGACCTTTGAATTTGTTTGGCCTTTTCTTGTTGTTGAAGTTTGGTTTGGAACCCACCATTTCAACATCACTCTCCCTATCCTCCTCTTCAAGACGAAGAGCGATATCCATGAGTTGGTCAAAGGAAACTTCTAATTTTAGAAGTAATGGCTTCTTGAGATTTTTGTTTAAGCCATAAACAAATATTTGATTCTTCTTTAATGGGGTGTTGATATATTCAACCCCATATTTAGACAATGACTCGAAGGATGAGACATAATCTGTCACGGAGGATTCACCTTGAACAAGGTCTATGAAACGACAAGCCAATGTCACTTTCTCAGCTTCTGGTACAAATTTTTTTTCGAAGCATTCCTGGAATTGCTCCCAGGTGAGATCCGCTTCATTAATCTCAGAAATAAGAAGTTCGTACTAGTCCAATGCTCTTTCTTGGAGCATACTAGAGGCCACCTGAACTCGGTGAAGATCAATAAGGTTCATGCGAGAAAAGATCCGGTCGCATGTTCTTAACCAAGCCTGGACTTCAATAATAGTTTCAGAACCTTTGAATGGTTTCCCACCCAAGTTGGTAAAATCGTTGCACAAGCGTGCAAATCCAGACTTAGGGTGAGTAGGTTCCTGATTAGGACCAGCTGCCTGAGCATTCTTTACTAAATCAAGAAGCTGTTAAGCAATCATAAAAACTCCATCCTGGGGAGTAACAGTAGATGGTCCGGCTCTGGGACGGCCTGGTCTAGACATTCTCTTCTTTAAGAAAGAGAGAAGAAGAAAAGTTATTCTCCAAATAAATATCAAGCAAATTTTGATAGATAAAACAAGGATACATAAAAGGAAATAGGATGAATCGGTACGAAGACCCGAACTAAATCCTATAGCGCGGCTCCTAAGGTGGACTTAGGACGATGATCCTTGTTAAGTTGTTCTACATTGTTCCGAAGTTTGGCTCCGATACCAAGCTGTGACGCCCCACCTCTATACCCACGCTAGCCAAGAACACTACGGAGTAGTGCTGTCAACTAGCACGGAGAATAAGGCTGTTGAGGAGCGACCTTCCATGTAACTTCTTTGTGCGAGCATCGACATGTCAGATATTAAAGCATGCATTTCATTTAAGAAGGAAATCCGGCATGCCCATACAAACTCAAAGCTATCACACAGTGGCTATAATATCTTCAGAAACAAATATAGAAATAAACATAACACAAATCAGTCACAGACATCCATATCACAAAGGCGGAAAAAGATATGAATAAATATATAACACATGAAAGTGTACATCAGAGTAGTGGTCTGAAAGATCTACGATAATACAAAAGAATAGCTGCAAGATACACAAAAGAATAAGTATACATCACGGAGTCTATATCTCAAATGTATACAACCCAAAAACTACTAATCTAAGTAGTTAGCCAAAAGTCAGAGTAATCCCAGAAGAGAAGTCAAGCAGAAGCACCTGTAACATCTCGGTCTGACCCGAGTATTATTTCATAAGAAAATAATAAATGGATCAGTCTAGCTATAAATATCTGATGACATGATATAGAATAAAAGATATGGCATAAACATGTAATAACCATAATGGCATACTACTATAAGTATGTAATTGAAAATCAACATGAGATTAATCAATATCACAAGAATCTTCTCAAAGATAAAATAGGGTATCATACACTAAGCTTGTATTCATAACAAGCCAATGACACACAAATTCACCAATGCACAAAATTGATAAAACTTATCAATGGAAATTACAAAAATTGGTGAAGCACAAAATTCCAGAAATCATCTCAAGAAATCCAGAAATCACAAGAAGGGGGAGGCCTATCACAAAACGGGAGTATGTAAACTCACCAACACGTGTAACACAAGACGAGACGCTATCTCATGGTAGCTAACCATTAATTTTGAGCCGAAATTCCACAAGAATGGCCCGAAGACCGTGGGGAGCTACCCCATATATGTGATGTAAAAACATCACACAAATGGGGTTTAGTCTCCCTTGTAGACAAAGAGACATCGCACAATTGCTAGTCTAAATCACAAAAATGATCGCCATGATCATCAAGAAGTGTCAATCACACCAAGCTAGTAAATATATGAGTTTAGCTTCATGTCCCATAACCACTTGCTTAACTTAAATATTTACGAACAAACTGTAGATCTACACTAGAAAATTTTCACAAAAGGTTCAATCGAACAAGTCCAAGAGCTAACCGACGAAGTAAACACGAGCCTTTCATACCACTCGTTTTACTAAGTCGTTTAATTCGATTTCTCATCCGAGTGAAGTAAAGGCTTGTATATACTAGTAGATTGGAAAACGGTTTGAGAAATCGAGCTTTATATTTAAAATAGTATTGAAATCATTTGGAAGAAAGGGTTTTGATATTTACTACTAGTATTGAAACCTTTATATTTTTAAAGTGACAAACCACCAAACGATTGTTGAAACAAATCAAATCACAAAAATTCACATTCGAAGACGTGAGTAAAATCTAAGAAAATCACTTCCATATCCATCAAAGTAGAAATACCCATGCGACCTAACAAGGCCGAGCTAAAGTGCAAAGGAACGACCTAAGGAAAAATAGGTCGAACTAATTAAAGCATTAGCAGCCTAACAGCCTAAAGAGGAAGCGACTTAAAGTAAAACAGGTCGAACGACCTAAGGATAGTATGCCGAGCGACCTAGGTGAGCGACCTAATCATGTGGCGCGACCTATAATCTTCGAACGACCTAACTAGGCGAGCGACCTAAGGAGAAGATGGGTCGAGCGACCTAACTCATGGCCGAGCTAAGGAAAGGCGCGACCTAACGAGTTATGAGTTCAATAGGTCAAACGACCTAAAGAGGAACGAGCTAGCCGAGACCCAACATGGCGCGACCTAAGGGTGCTGTGACCTAACGTGGTTAACAACCTAACTCGGTCGCGACCTAAAGTGGTGAACGGCACAGAGTGGAACGAGTTGTCTGCCGAACGACCTAAGGGTTACGACCCAACGCCGAGCGACCTAAAGTGAAGGAGGACCGAGCGACCTAGTGGCTGAGCGACAAAGTGACCGAAGCGACCCAACGACTCAATGGCGAGCGACCTAACGATATAAAGGCCTAGCGACCTGAGAGGTAAACGAGCTAAGGGGTGAACGACCTAAGCCCAGAACG
This sequence comes from Allium fistulosum, assembly GCA_030737815.1. Lineage (NCBI taxonomy): Eukaryota > Viridiplantae > Streptophyta > Magnoliopsida > Asparagales > Amaryllidaceae > Allium > Allium fistulosum. Next base: position 404,173,287 of record CM060906.1, read on the forward strand.
AATTATTTGCAGGCAGAGACTTTTCCACGCGAACGAGCTAGCAAGGCAGAACGACCTAAGCCCAGAAAATTGCCAAAACACACTAGAAATTGGGATTTTCTCCAATTCAATCCACACCAAAAGAAAATGCACATACAATAACGATAGAAATTCATTCCCAACAGTCCAAGATAGTTATAGACAAGAATGTGAGATAAAAATCTCACCTTTTCCCGAAATTGATGATGGAGAAGCTTGAAAGAAATGAAGAAGCTTGAATCCAATGTCTTCTCTCTAGATTTGGAGTTGGATGATGGATTTGCAAGAGAACTTGAGCTTGGAGTTTTAATTTCCCATTCCCTCTTCCATTTTTGATGAAGCTTCAAGTGTTAGGAAAATTAAGAATGAATTAATGAAGAGGATAGGGGGTTGGACTGAGTTAGTAAGGGCAAAAGAGTTCAGCCCAAACCAAAGCCCTAAGTGAAAAAAGAGGCGAAAATTCCTCTAACTCCAAACATATCAAAGTTTATACTCAAAAAGATCGCAAACGTCATTCTGAACTCAATGGGGGTGGTCTCGAGTCCTAATTTGACCGTATGCAAAAAGTAGCTTTTCGGACTAAGATCCGATTAACGATTAAAATATTTAAATATAAAATATTTAAATATAAAATCGATAAATATGCGGGTTGTTACATATTATGTGGCAGTAGTTCTTCATTTGAGATCTTCGATGCAAGGACTTCTTGCTACTAATCTTAGGGGTAGCTTCCGACAGGATTTGGTAGGAGAGTGCCTTCGGTTTGTCCTGATCCTAGATAACTTGTATGAATAAATGTCTGACAGTGCATTCCTAATTACATAAATTGATCTCTACGAACATATCATATGTTTGGTGGCGGAGAAGGCAACTTTCATAGCTTAACATCCTTCCCTGAGACGTATGAGCTAAGAAGTTATACGTTTGTAGAAATCAGTTGTGTGATCATGGAATGGTAGTGTGGCATTTAAAGTGGAATGTGCTATGTGAAAGGTAAAACGTTACCTCAGGCCTCATCAACCAGAAATGGCTAAAGAAGGGTAGATGTGGCAGAGCTATATGGGTCACACCAATTAGGAGATGGTCATCACCTTTCTAGATTACTCTCTATATGTCGAGTATGTGGTGTATGCTTGGGGATCCCGTTAAAGGTCGGTAACGACCGGGGGGATGTCATATTCGGTACTATCCAACTAATGGGTAGGCCGGTTCTGTGTTGGTATAAGAGTTCAGCATCTGGACCCTAGATATATCCCTCTAGTGGTATATTGTATGGAAGGTAGTCCCTCACCTTGCCATTGTACGGAAATCCATTCTCCAATAAGTGCCTTCAGACTTGATTGTAAACCTATTATGCCATCAAATTTAACCAATGTAACAATTTCGGCTATTTGAATATATTTACTTGAAAAGTGTTTTCCAAAGAATATCATTAAAAATAATATCAAATGATTTTATGTGCAAATGTTTTTGGTTATCATAAGGTCAAAACCCGTTCCGTGTTTATGTGCGGCGTGGGCTTATGAGATACCATTTATTTTTTAAATGCGTATTTTGAGTTTCTCACACCAGTCCCATTACTGACCCGGAGTTTATTTTTCTTGTTCCTTAAACTCTAGGTGCACTAATTTCCTCAAGCAGCCAAGTAGTTAGGAAAGCTTGAAGTATTTTGGCATGGAGCATGGAGCAATTTGGGTCTTCTGAAGAAGTTATCTATATTACGTTGTACCTGTATTATGTATCCATCAGCACTTGTAAGGGTGACCATTATAACTATCCTTGTTGGGTTAGTACATAACTCTGATGGATCACTTGGAGTGATTGTATGTAATCTTCCATATGTAAAATTATAAGTTGTTTTATTGCAATGTGAGATTCTTTTTGTTCTATCTTCTATTCTTATTTCTTTTTACCCCTAACGATCGGGTTTCTGGCACTTGAATTTGCGACATGTGAATACCGATGATGTATTAGTGTTGATTTTCGAGGGTCGAAAATTCTCGTTCGTCACATTTCGTATCAGAGTGCAAGGTTAAGCGAGAACCTTGGCTTTGGTGGGGTAAAGTCTCATCAGAGATAGGGTTATTTATACCCTAGGATGAGTAACTCATTAGGGATACGGTTAGTAACACCCTAGAACGAGTTTGGGAGTATTATATATGAGCGCGTATTTGTTAATCATATATACAAATGATTTAGGTTTTGAAAATTTGTAAACAAAATAATTTTACCTAGGATTATATTCTGAATATAAAGAATATTTTTCAAGTAATATAGTTAGTTAATTAAGGAAATGATAATACTCGGTTATTATCAGTAATTGATGGGTTGTTTAATTTAAAATTTTAAATACGAACACCTTGTGACGACCCAGAATTTTGGATATTTGAAAAGGGAATATTTAATTGATTTTAAATATTCAAAAGGGTAATTTTGTCTTGAATTTCAAATATCACTATTTATTGGGTAATTTAATTATTGAATTTAAATAATTGGGAATTGAGAAAATTTGTTGAATCTTGGGTTTTAAGCCTGTTAAAAATAATTCGAAGGCTTGAATAATTTACATTAATAATTTGAAAACTTTTTATTTTCGTCAATTCCTAACTGATTAAATTGAATAAATTTACGCACAAAAATAAACTTCATATTTTCGGATGAAAATTTACCAGTTGCTATGTTTAACTAGACGCATTTCAAATATCAAATTTATATTTCAAAATTTTATTGTTTAAATTTCACAAAATTTCAACTAATTATGTTATTAAAATAGTTAAAATTTACGGGTCGTTACATTATTGTCGTTTCGAACTAATTCAATATGTTCATTCTTTCTTATCAGGCCTTGTTTATATAAATAGATTTTTGTTTCTCAAACCCTAGCAGCCATTCATTTATTCTATACGTACAATTCTATCGGCCTATTTCTTTCTTCCAATGGCAGGAACCAAATTCCAATTAAAAACCCTAATTCAATTTCAAATTCAATCGAAAAATCAAACTCCTCAAAACTATATCGAATTATATATCATTGGAAAGCTCTCGACGAGCGTAACCCAAATATGCTATTCGTTTTTGCAATCGACTTCTAATTTGTTCAGAATTGACCAAAACATTCTCGACCGTTCATTTGATGGTTGATCAACGGCGATGGTCGTCGATTCGAGGGTATGGTTGCATGGAGATGGACGATGGGAGTTCATTGGTGATGGTCGTTTGTCAGATCAGTGGTTAGATCAGCTTGAACAATTCAATTAGGGTTTAAAAATAATTGGCGGTGGTGCTATGCGTAGATGGTGGCCAAATACGATCGAGACTATGGGCTTACGTGCGGCCGGAGGAGGCTAGGCCGTTGGAGTTGCCTAATCATGGTAAAAATCTTCGTGGTGATCAGCGTTTGTGATTGAAGGATGGTGGCAGGCTAGGGCTTCAATGTTCGAGCGTGATCGAGTTTTGTCTGTAGCACTAGGGTTTCACGCAGATGAGGTGACGTGGCGAACTTTTTTCTTTTATTTGTTTTATAATTTGATGTTCAGTTTATTCTAATTATCATATCTTTTTCGTACAAGCTCGGATTCACGCGCGGTTTTCTCCACTGCGATCATATCGAAATTCCGAACATTTTGGAATTTGTTTGGATGAATTCAGTGACTAATCAAATTATGGGCTATATTTGGATTTTAAATCAATTTGAAATCAAAGGTGAGTGTTTTAACCCACTCGCAACTACTAAATTGTCTTATGTTAGTTAACTTAAATTTAAAATGTGATTAGAAGTTGATTGATTGCTGTTTGGTATATTTAATTTGTCATTCCAATTAAATCTAAATTTTATCGAATTTAATTGCCATTTTAATTAATATTAAATTTAAATTGCCAGTTAAATACTTGTTAATGATAATCAGTAATTGTTGTTATTTATTGGTTGATTTGAATGATGATTGTGATAGATGTTTAATTGTTGATATTGGATGACAGGATGTTATGTTATTTTATATATATTGATATCACACTACAATTTCCCTTAGTTTATTGTTAGAAAAATCCTTATGGGTTGAAATGATACATACCCGAACGATCTAATAGATTAGGTAGGAATCATTATGGGTTGAAATGATAGATTCGAGCGATTTCATGGATTTGAAGTAAAGTTGGGGATTGCGGGTTGAAATGATATATACCCGTAAATTTTAAATTTATTGCAGGTAGAAATGATATATATCTGTATGACTTGACCATAGGGTAGAGAATTATATATGGACATCGAATTGGTTAAGTTAAATGATTTTAAAACCTTAATTTTTGAATCCATTTAAATGATATTTTGAAATAAAAATTTGATTTATATAAACTGAATTATTTTCCAAAATCCAAGCTTTAAAATGTTGAAATTAGAATTGGTTTGCATGAATTATTTAAATAATTTAAATTGAAATTTTAAAGTTGGATTTGAAGTATAAATGAAATTTATTGAAATAGAGTTATTGAATGGATTTAAATTCAATATTGATTAAATGGTTTTAAATGAGAATCTGAATTGAAAGACAAATTTCAGTTTGTTGATTTGAAAGCTGGACATGACCCAGATGTGTTAAAATGAAAGAAATAGTTTAATTTGATATTAATTTCAAATTAATTATTTTAATATAAAATGTTTAAAGGTATATTATTTTTAAAATTCTAATTTATTTAGATTTTCAAAATATTTACTATATAAACCATTTCAATAATCAAACCATTTTATATTAAACTATTAAAACTATATTTAATCTATTTTTAAACTACTTTAAACCATTTAATCTATTTTAATCTATTTAAACTATTTTAATCTATTTAAACTATTTAAATCTATTTAAACTGTTTTAATATAATTTAAACTGTTTTAATCTATTTTAAACTATTTTAATCTATTTTAAACTATTTTAATTTATTTTAAACTGTTTTAATCTATTTTAAACTGTTCTAATCTATTTTAAACTGTTTTAATCTATTTTAAACTATTTAAACCATTTTAATTTAATTTAAGCTATTTTAATATAATTTAAATTTAAACCACTTAAACTATTTTAAAGTATTTTAAACTATTTTAAACTATTTGTGACTATCTAAACTATATTTCTAAATTTCTAACGGTGCAAGGTTGAATTGTTTATATTTAAATCCTCGATTAAAAGCGAATATGGTTAAATGATGCTATAACCTAAGTTGGGATTTGAAATGGTATTTTCTAGTGAAACGACATATTTGAGTGAATATGATGATTTGAAATGAGGATTTAACCTATTTTGTCGATATGATTTCGAAAGTGAATATGATTTCAAAAGTGAATATGATTTCGATTGAATATGATTTCGAAAGTGATATGGTTTGAATTTAATATGATATTTTTATATCAATTATGAATCAATTTTGGAAATGTAAAATAAGCATTCGGTGTGAAATAAGCGTTTGATTGTTAAAGAGACCGGGATCAGATATTGTCATACTCTCCGCCAATACCAAAAACCACTTTAACAACTGTGTACGTGGTTGAGATTCCAGAATCAAGTAAGATGGTTTGGCGAACGATTCTGTATGAGGTATTTGCGTAGCCTTGACTCCCTCGAGTCTGCTTGATGTGGCTAAAATAGGAGCTATACCGGGCCAAGTGAAGTCGCTCCTCTGATCGAGCATATTTCTTCGATACCATAGTATTACTTTGTGATTGATTTGGTGGCCACCCCTTGATTTGATTATGGGAGTGTGTTTCGAAGTGGGCGGTAGTAGCTGTTATGCGTTACCACCAGTCTGGGAGTGCAAATGGTAGAATCCTACCCGGGCATTGCCTCGCATGCCTTGTCACATGCCTTATCGCGCCTTCTACGAGTTTGGTTTGTGTCGTACCTATGGTGTGCTCGCTGATAGTCCACCAGTTTATGGTGGAGTTACAGTACTGTATAGACTACGACATTATGTAAAATGTGTTAAAGGGGATATGGGTAACGCCTTAATGCTATTTTAATACTTTACTTTACTATAGACACTATTATAATTGCGTATTGTACTATGTATGTAGATAGTTTAACGGATCCTTAGGAGACGGAAATCCCGAACATCTCTTAAGTTATTGCACACATGTTAGACACTGGATATGAGATGTCAAATCCCGTAAACATCTCCGACGTCGTTACACTTATATTTATTTAATGTTGATTTAACTTACATAAGATCTTTTTGTTCTGACTCGAGTGTTTTGTCTTTCAATTCGCTCGGGTCAGTCTGAGTTTTTTAGTGTAAAGAAGACTGCTTTTCTGGAGGACGAAGACAAAGATTTAGTACTATTATTATTTATTATATTTATTCCACCGCATCATGTTGTTCCACTGCATTATTTATTTATTCCTGCTGTATGTACTCTTATTCTCTATTGTAAAAGTGTAATCAAATGTTATTTATAAAACAGCTTCATGAACTATTTATTTGATTATTATAATTTGTCATTCCACTGTGAGATTCTATGTTTTGTTTTTCTTTCTTTCTCTGCTTTTTCTTATACACCTCCTAACAATCCTCCCTTTTGAATGGTTTGAGTTTGACATGTGTGGTTTATTGTCGATTTAAATCATCCAAAAAGGTCAGTCATTACATTTGGTATCAGTGCTTTGGTTTAGCGATAACCTTAGCTTTGTGGGGTCTGACTCATTAGAGATAAGGTAGTAATACCCTAGAATGAGTTTGTCTGAGTGTATATACGAGAGAGCGTATTTGTTAGTGTTACAAAACTGTTTTTATATTGTGTTAATTTGTTCTGTTTAGTATTTATAAATTCCGGTCGGTACATAGGATGCTATGACATCGATAGGGATTTCTAAACACTTAATAGGGAAGACTGACACAATATTGTTTTGAAATATGGGTAAATTAAATAATTTTGCCTAGTATTATATTTTGTATATAAAAAAATAATCTTTATAAATGTATATAATTGTATGTGATATGTTTGGTTGTTACGAAGTGGAATTTTATAAATATTGATTGCAAAATGGGATTATAAATAAAATGAATATAAATTGGAAACTTGTAACAGCCGGACGATTTCGACCCCCAAAAATCAACACTAATACGTTCACTGTATAGAGTGCCGAGAAACGGGTGCCGGAAATACCAGGTTGTTAGGGTTAAGAAGAAAAAGAGATAGAAGAAGAAACATCAAAACAACAGCACATAATCCCACAATCGCAGCGAAACAAAATATAATATACAATAACAGCATTTTATACAAAGAAAAAGCAATAGTTGTTAATATATATACAAGTTATCAGAGTTATCAACAAATAAATATGGACAGTTATGAAAACATATCCCTAAATGCTGAAATACAACCTATAATACACAACGGAATATAATCAATACGTCTCTACCATCCAGCTCGTCTCCTGAACTCCAAAAGCGTCCTAACCTGAAATTCTGTAATACTCGGTCTGACTCGAGCATTACAATAAAGTAACACCCAAGTCAGGCTGGAAACCAGCGTGAGCAAACCCATTTAATTTTGAAAAACTAAAGTTATCAAAATCTTTTGAAACCAAGGTAACTCGTACAATACGACGAATTTTATCCGATTACAATCAAACATTTTTACAGAAATCCATTGATATTGTAATAGTTTTTAAAGTACAATACATATTTAAAATAGTTAAATTTGTAAAATTAATCCAATTCCAACATATTAGACTTTATAATCAAAACCGTAAAGGTTAGTAGTGATTTTCAAATCGAGGTGGTTCCGGATAGTCGATATCCGACCCCGGTCTCTTCGAATCCAAACAATACATTTTCAAAGGGTAAATTGTTTTAAAATAAACAATTTATATTTAGGATCACAATATTATAATATGGGAATTTATTATAGATTCTCTTTTCAAATAAACGTATCATCATTTTGTTCCAACTATTTAAACCCGTCTGGCCATTTGATGGCACATACAAGGATAATAGGAATAAATATCTGATAGAGTTAAGTCGAGATATTGATCGTTAGCTAATTTGACGATCAATAACAAATGTCAAAACAATTCCTTACCAGGATTTAATTTACCTTGATTAGCCATATCCATTTGTATTTTTAATCCAACTAATTTCAAAATTAAAGGAAAATTTTGAGACAATTTATTTTAGTTAATCGAAAATTATATACTTAATTTAATACCAATTTTGTAAATTTACATAAGTTTAGAGTCATAAATAATATAATTAATTACCTATCCTAATTATATAATTATTGAACTTTAAATTACGGTTTTAAAAATGAAATAGATTTTTAGTTAAAGAAAGAAAATGTAAATTATCTTATAAATGTATAAGTATAAATTCCATTTCCATTTTCTTCTTTTCCTTTTTCCTTTTTTTTCTTTTCTTTTTCCTTTTTTTTTCTCTTTCCTTTTTTTCTCTTTCCTTTTCTTTTGGTCCACCTTCTCTTTTCTAGCCCATTTCTTTTTTTCCTTTCTTCCCCAGTTCCTTCTCCCTCCCTTGTACTCTTTCCTTAAGAGTGCACACACCACGCCGTGCACGTGTACACGATGTCGGTCAACCCGAACTCGCTGCCGACCACCCCTACCAGTCTCTCACGACCACCACGCCACATCCAACCACATGAGTGTGACATCCCACCATTTTGGACCATTCAAATCGACAATAAATCCACACATGTCGGACTCGAATACTTCAAAACAGTGGATTGTTAAGAAAATTTGGAGCAAATAAAATCAAACACAGAATCACAGACACATAATATCAGAATAACTCGCATCGGAAATAAAATACCATAGTAGTTCATGAAGCTACTACATAAATAATCTCAAAACAGATACAAAATATCATAGTCTGAAAAACAAATACAACAGAAGTCGGAATACATAAGTTAACTAATACAAAAGCAATACTGAATAGGGAATAACTGTGTAATGACCCGATATTTTCGACCATTCGCATCCGCACATGTTGGACTTGAATTGCTCAAAATACCGCGTTGTAAATAAAATTTGGCAAAATCTCAGAATATACAGTAAATAAATATAATCACAGATCATAGACACAGAGTAAAATAATACAGCGGAAGTAAAAGAAATAGTAGTTCATGAAGCTACTATATAAATATAACAGAGTTACATAAGATACAACAGAAGAAATAGAGTACAATAGAAGTCTAAATACAATAACCAAGTACAAGCTGAGTAGGACAACGGAACTGAAGTAGATAGGACAAGACAAGCAGATAATCTCCAGCGATTCAAATCTCCAAGAGAGTGGAAATCCAAATCTTTGAATAACTCAGGCTGACCCGAGCGTAAAGCAAAACACAAAACACTCGAGTCAGGACAATATATACTTATATAATGTAAACCAACTCAAGTGAACTGTAATAAGGTACAAGTAACTTAAAGAATGCTTGGGATCGCCCATTCTTTAAGGGTCCGTTAAACTATTTAATATGTAGTAATATACGCTATATATAGTAGTGTCTAATTAGTAAAGTATAATCATATAGAAAATAGCGTTAAGGGGATGGTGAACCTTAACGCAGTCGGATCTTTAAATCAAAATCGTAGTGGGCTCGATATGGTAGGTGACACGGCACACAAGGCAATGCCAGGGTAGATATACCAATTACGCACACGAACTGATGGAAACGCATAGCAGCCACTACCTCTCCACCTCGAACAACACTCCCAAATCAAGGGTGCGCACCAAATCAATCACAAGTAATAGAATGGTATCGAAGAAGTGTGTCCGATAAGAGGTGCTACCTCACTGGTCTGAGATCGCTCCTGTTTTAGCCACCTTATGCCAACTCACGGGAGTTGGGTCCACGTATATACCTTACGATCGTCGCCACCATCCTACTTCATTCTGGAAACTCCACTGCATTCACATTTGTCAAAGTGGTTTTCGGTATCGACAGAGAGTATGTCCATATCCGATCCCGGTCTCTTTAACAACCAATCGTTATTATAACCCGTGGTTATAATTTAAAAACAGTTTATACTTCAAAATAGAATATCATTTCAAATCCAAATCTTTATCAAAATAAAGATCAAATCATTTCCAAACCATTTAATATATCAAAATATCATATCTTTCCAAAACTTCATTTCAAATCATTTCAATATATCAAAATATCATATCTTTTCAAAACTTCATTTCAAACCATTTTAATATATCAAAATATCATATCCTTTCAAACCTTCATTATCAAATCATCATTAGAGTTCAAATCCAAATATTCAACTTTAAATACCTTTTTAAGTTCAAAGATATCATTCATTTATTATCATTTCTAGTCATCCTTTAAATAGTTTATATTTCAACAAATTAATTCATTTAAATTCATTTAAAAGTGTAAGTATTATATTTCAAATCAAGTATTCAATTTCCAAAGTTTCAATTCAATTCAATCATTTATTTCAATTAAATTTTCATAGACCATTTCAAATCTTATAAATTTCAAATATAGATTTAATCCACAAATTAACTATTCAAATTATAAAATAAATTCCAAAGCTTTATTATCCTATATTTCATAAGTCCAATATCTTTTAAATAGATTCAGATTACAAGTAAACCAAATATTTTTCATACTAATATAAACTTCAATTATTCATTCTAAGATTTAATATCATTTCAAATTCATTCCAAAATATCATTTATTTAATTTAAATTTAAATACCATTTAATCACATTTCAAAATAGTTGTATTTCCCAAATCAACTATTCCATTTAAATCACTTAAGGTCAATTCATTATATTTAGTAATTAAATATTTAATTTCCAAAATTTAATCTTTTTCAAAGATCATTTATTCATTTGGATTTATTAAACAAAGAAAATTTCAACTCTCGCATCACTTAGAAAATGCTACGAGAATGTTACGTTTAAAAACAGTTCATTAACAAAAGACGGCATTTAAAAAGCTGTAATATCTTAATTTAGTTTCAATTAAAATTTTAGTTATATTTAACAAATATTGCACTAACAAAGTGCTATAATAACCCTTAGTTCAAATTTGCTATTTGGTTCATTTAAAACAACTACAGCATTTTCCAATGCTGTAATATCTTTACATTATATTTCAAAAATGCTGTCAAATTAAATTCAGAGTTTTATTTACAATTTCACACATAATTAACTTTTAATAAAAATCATTTTAACTTATAAAATCATATATTTCCATATTTAAAAACAATCATTTAAATACTTTTATTCCTATGATTTTTATAAAGTCAAATTTCAATACAAAAATCAAATTAAATAACAATTAAATTTTCATTTCTTTAAATAAATTCTTAACTTAACAACTAAGTTTAAATTTCCAAAATATGACTTTTTACATTTATTTTACTTAATTAAAATTTCACTTTTAACAAAATTCACAATTTCCCAATTTAAGTTATATTTCAAAAAATTTAACTTAAAATTCATTTATTCCATATTTTAATTTATACAAAATCATCAACACCTTTAAAACATTATTATTACTTAATAAAAATCATTAAATTCATCTTTAAATCAAATTTGTCATATATTCTTACTTTACATAAATTCCATTTATAAACAAAATCATAAATTCCAAAATTAACTTATATTTCAAATTCTACTTCACCATCTACTTAATTCCCTTATTAAATTTGTAGAAAATAACTAATATTTATAGAAATCATTTTAATAAAATTCAAATCAAAATATCATAATATTTACATTTTTAAATATTTAAAAATTTAAGAAAAATATATAAACCACGGGTCTGTATATAATCTTCTAGCCTAGGTCAAGTGATACGAATATGTATCATTTCAATCCACAGTTTACAAAGAAAAACCGGGTTCTATCATTTCAACCCATAATCCCAAGTTAAATAAAATAAATAAAAAGTCGCTCAGGCTTATCATTTCAGCCCATAATGATCTTTCCCTATTCTAAAGTCCGTTCGAGTATGTATCATTTCAACCCATAATGAACCTAATCTACAGGGAACTTGCAGTGTGATAAACTGATAAAATGAACAGAATAACATCATATAACAGTAATAGATGATATAGCATATGTAATAACAGGAGTAAACATTATATGATCATAATATAACAGTTATAACAGGATGATATAATTTTACAGATTCAAATGGTGTCAGTTTACTAGTTATATAAGTACACACTGTCTGGTGAGAATTACCCACCTTTCGCTGCTGAAGATTCAAATCAAACAACGATATCTACCCCGAAAGAGAAGAACAGAGGGCACGATCAAAAATTGGAAGAGGAGACAAACTGGTCTCGATCTTGAAACAAGATAAATAAATCAAACTTAGTACTCGAATTGAATCACAAATCAAAGCAAAATTTTAAATAAAAATTTTAATGAGATAATTTGACACATCTAAATTATATGCATGTACGTGATTCCTAGTGGGAAATTCAGGCAGTGATTTTAAAAAGGCAAGAACAGTGCACACAACCTTTATTTTTCTTTAAACGTGCAAAAGGTGACACAAATTTTCCTTTTTTTTCCCGTATAATAGAGGGATGGAACTACAGAAACAAAGCAAAATGAAAAGGAAACAAGAGGAGGAAAAGCCATACCTGTTGGCACACGCAAGGAAGAAGAGAACAAAAGAAGTGGAAAATTGCTTGACGCGATGCTTCTTTTTTTTTCTCAAAGGGGAAGCGTGAGTTTAGTACTGGAGGAGATGGAGGCCAAAGGAGATGAAATGGAAATGGTACGAGGCTTTAATTTATAGGAAAAATATTGGTTGCTTTGCACGCAAGGAAATAGGGATATGCGTAATCAAGGCATGAGAGTTTTATGGCCAGAAAGGAAAGAGTTTTATGGCCAACATTTATTGCATTGATTGATAAAAACGGCAAGAATTATTTGCTAACAAATTTTATTCGTTTAGAAATTCTAAGGAATAGGATGCGTTGATTGGTGAAAGATAGGGAAGAAATAATTTGCATCGGTCAGCGAAATTGGCGTGAATAAAGGGTAGAGAAACGGCAAGTAATCAATTAGCTTTAAACGGAAATGGAAAATCTGGTGCGAACGTCTTTAAATGTTGATTAAGGTGAAGGATAGAAATATATTTATTATTGTGAAACGTCTATGAATTAAAAATTGGCAATTATTCACAAAAAGGAAAGTGGAAACCCCCGATGATTTTAATCTAGTTTTTTTAAAAAAATTAACTGCTCTTTGGAAGAGCCAAAAGATTATATACATTTAACAAATGGAAGAAATGGCAAGGCACAGTGAATTTCCTCCTTTAAATGTGCACGACAATTGATTTAGGAACAAAGACCATAATTAGAATGTGAATGGTTTTAATTTTTGCGGGTAATGCTTCTATTAAATCAAAAGTAAATATATTTAAAAGTGCGTACAACAGACGCAATAGTTTATGCCCAAAATATAACAAAACAACGGTTTTAAAATTTATACGTTTTCCTATTTATACGTTATTTATTCCATCAAATAACGCGCCTTTTTAAACGCGTAATTAACAGTTTAATTATACATAAATTTTGCAATTTATTACTTAATAAAACATAATTTGTTTACATTGGGTTTTTATTCATTTACCATGTACTAAGAATCTATTACTAAACGTAACTAAGAAAAAATATAAATGATTAAATTTAAAAGTATATAATCCATTTTTAAAGAACAAAAGTGAAATAAAACTTTGTTATGAATATATTCAATTAAACTAACAAATTTGAAAACTAGAAAAAGATTTAGATTCCGATGAACGTAAATTTATAACCAAAATATGCATTTTAGAGTTTTCTTATAAATAAAAATCTTGGGCGAGCTAAATTTAGAAAAGGACAAAAAAAAGAAAAATAAGAAGAAGGGAAGCGATGAAAAATTAGAGCTTGTAATACTTTTCTCTCTCTTAAGAAATGAGAAAATAAAGAAGATGAGAAAATGAGAAACTTGTACGTGAATTGCAAGGCGAAGTATACGGCTAAACTAAAGGAATGAATGCCTAGAAAAGGAATAAATGTTAGGAAAACAAAAAGGTAAGAATTAAGACAACCTTTCTTTTCTTTCCCTAAAACAGGTAATTAATTTAGAGCTTAATTATGTATATGGAGAGAGAAACCTTCCATTCTTTCTCTAATCAAATTGATTGATTAATTAAATGTCATTAACAAGCTATTTATTCATGGCATGGAATTTAACTATGTCCAAATGTATTCTACAGTAAATTGTGTAAGTGCAATATACTAGATTGTGTACAAAGATGATGTTTCCTTCATATATATCTTTATTGGTCATAGTATTATTATTAAAAACATATACGTATATATATATATACTAGACTTATACATATAAATGTATTAAAATTAAGTTTCACAATTTTATGAGCCTAAAATTAAAGACAACAATTTTGAACCTAATCTCCAGATTAAAAGGGTTTAAGATTAAAAAGTTATAACTTTGCATACAAGTCCATCTTATAAATCTTAAGTCAAATTAACGCACACAAATATGTATATACAAATCACTGTAAATAATATCTTAAACTTAATACAACATTTTTATGTTAAAATTTATAACTTAGTAAATTCTTTAATATTAAGCAACAAATTAAGGTCTAACGTTAATTTAAAAGGAAATAAAAGGAATCGTGATATTTTGCAATAAATTCAAGTTATTTTTATAAAGAAGCCCCAATTTTTTTAACAAAACTTATTAACTTAAAAATTTAATTATTGAAAATTTTACGGGTCGTTACACTCTCCCCCACTCAAAAATTTTCGTCCTCGAAAAGGAAGAAGGTAAGAGAATAGAAACACCCTGAAAGAAAACTAAATTGAAACTCAAATTAGAATCATTGATTTAAACCATTATAAATTCAATTTAAATTAATTAATATTCAATAATCGATTTAATCCATTTGATTTTTACTGAAGTTAAATCAATCTTAACTATTTCCAAATTGATTATCTTATTATCCAATTATTTTGAAATTAACAATTTCTAAAATCATAAATTTGTATAATCATTTATAATAATCATCTTTTATTCAACAAATTTAATTCTTCTTTATTCCAGATTATCACACATATTAAGTAGATTACATTTATTATAACTATTTTAATTTATTTTTAATTCCCTTAACATCATTTATATTGTAAATTATTCAATTAACCTTTTAGTCTATTTATCTCTGTTAATCTTTTTATAAATAAAATTTTAATTTTTAGTTATAAAAATCTTTTTATATTGTATATTATCCAATTACATTGTTAACTTCTAAAATTTAGGTAAGTTATATTGGAATGCAATTGAGAATTATACAAATAAAACTTTCTAAAATTAATATACAATATACACATTCTAATTCAATCATTTCAAGCCTGAATATTTATTCAAAATTTTGATTTTCTTTTTATACTTGAAGTTATTATTTAAGATAGAATTTAAGAATAAAATTTTCGATTCTTTTCAAACCATTTAGAGATAAATAAATGTATGCACAAAATTTGTCAAATCAAATTTTAAATCATATATCTATATATATTATAAATCAAATCATCTTTTAGAAATTCAAATCAATTAGATTTCCCAAAACAAAGCTGTAGCAAAAATATAGAATGGTTTCTTCACTTCGAAACTCGAAAATGAAAGTCGATGATGCTGCGGTCATCACCGAAATTATTTTCCAGCGACAAAGAGAAGAGCACTAAAATTTTAAAACTTTAAAATTCTTTGGAAATAAATTTCTATTCCAAAATACTTTAAATAATATATCCTTTTAAAACTTTGAACACAAGGTTTGAAACCATAGGAAATTAAATTCTCAAATTTCTTGATTTAAATTCATTTCAGTTCCCAAATCAAATTTATAAACAACTATTTATAAATTCATTTATAGAATGATAAATCAAGTATTATCATTTCAAATAATCAATTTAAATCAATTTATTAAGTTCCATAATATTTACTTATATCTATATTATTTCATTAACCAAATTTTAAAATAATATTGTGTCAGTTTGTTCTGTCAAAGTGTTTTAGAAATCCTATCGATAGCGTTGATCAAACGAATCGATCGGAAGCCCAAATCAACATCAACAACTCAAACAACACAATATATAAAACAAACATAGATTTACAAGTACAATTCAAAATGTTTGGAGATATTTTGGAAACAAAGACAAGATGATTAATTAACAAAATATGAAGATGGATAAGCTTAGATAAATAGCGGGCAACCTTAACCGGGTCAACCGTGACTTAATGAATAAGATCAAATGTGGATTTTTCTGGGGTAAATCTACATCCGATCTCAAGAGATAGAGTTTGGAATAACAAAAGATATTAGCATCTAAACCAAGGATAGATATAAATCTATGGTGAATCGATGCTAATTTGTAAAGGAGTTTCCCCCTTTACCAGAAAATTAGAATATTGGCGAGACAGCCAATTCACTATAAATATCATTCGAAGTGGAGTTATGGAATACTCCAAAATCAAAAGAAGATGAATAGTGAGGGACAAGAATGGATTTTGGAACCGCAGGGAATGTTCCAAAATTCAAAGGAAATTCGAATCAAAAGGAAGAGATTCAAACTCGAATGAAAGTGATTCTGTAAATAAATTTACCATACATTCTAAGTTTTGCCTAGAGCCAAAGCTCTGATACCAACTGTAACGACCCGATATTTTCGACCATTCGCATCCGCACATGTCGGACTTGAATTGCTCAAAATACCGCGTTGTAAAAAAAATTTGGCAAAATCTCAGAATATACAGTAAATAAATATAATCATAGATCACAGACACAGAGTAAAATAATGCAGCGGAAGTAAAAGAAATAGTAGTTCATGAAGCTACTATATAAATATAACAAAGTTACATAAGATACAACAGAAGAAATAGAGTACAACAGAAGTCTAAATACAATAACCAAGTACAAGCTGAGTAGGACAACGGAACTGAAGTAGATAGGACAAGACAAGCAGATAATCTCTAGCGATTCAAATCTCCAAGAGAGTGGAAATCCAAATCTTTGAATAACTCAGGCTAACCCGAGCGTAAAGAAAAACACAAAACACTCGAGTCAGGACAATATATACTTATATAATGTAAACCAACTCAAGTGAACGTTAATAAGGTACAAGTAACTTAAAGAATGCTTGGGATCGCCCATTCTTTAAGGGTCTGTTAAACTATTTACTATGTAGTAATATACGCTATATACAGTAGTGTCTAATTAGTAAAGTATAATCATATAGAAAATAGCATTAAGGGGATGTTGAACCTTAACGCGGTCGGATCTTTAAATCAAAATCGTAGTGGGCTCGATATGGTAGGTGACACGGAACACAAGGCAATGCCAGGGTAGATATACCAATTACGCACACGGACTGATGGAAACACATAGCAGCCACTACCGCTCCAACTCGAACAACACTCCCAAATCAAGGGTGCGCACCAAATCAATCACAAGTAATAGAATGGTATCGAAGAAGTGTGTCCAATAAGAGGTGCTACCTCATTGGTCCGAGATCGCTCCTGTTTTAGCCACCTTTTGCCAACTCACGGGAGTTGGGTCCACGTATATACCTTAGGATTGTCGCCACCATCCTACTTCATTCTGGAAACTCCACTGCATACACAGTTGTCAAAGTGGTTTTCGGTATCGACAGAGAGTATGTCCATATCCGATCCCGGTCTCTTTAACAACCAATCGTTATTATAACCCGTGGTTATAATTTAAAAACAGTTTATACTTCAAAATAGAATATCATTTCAAATCCAAATATTTATCAAAATAAAGATCAAATCATTTCCAAACCATTTAATATATCAAAATATCATATCTTTCCAAAACTTCATTTCAAATCATTTCAATATATCAAAATATCATATCTTTTCAAAACTTCATTTCAAACCATTTTAATATATCAAAATATCATATCCTTTCAAACCTTCATTATCAAATCATCATTAGAGTTCAAATCCAAATATTCAACTTTAAATACCCTTTTAAATTCAAAGATATCATTCATTTATTATCATTTCTAGTCATCCTTTAAATAGTTTATATTTCAACATATTAATTAATTTAAATTCATTTAAAAGTGTAAGTATTATATTTCAAATCAAGTATTCAATTTCCAAACTTTCAATTCAATTCAATCATTTATTTCAATTAAATTTCCATAGACCATTTCAAATCTTATAAATTTCAAATATAGATTTAATCCACAAATTAACTACTCAAATTATAAAATAAATTCCAAAGCTTTATTATCCTATATTTCATAAGTCCAATATCTTTTAAATAGATTCAGATTACAAGTAAACCAAATATTTTTCATACTAATATAAACTTCAATTATTCATTCCAAGATTTAATATCATTTCAAATTCATTCCAAAATATCATTTATTTAATTTAAATTTAAATACCATTTAATCACATTTCAAAATAGTTGTATTTCCCAAATCAACTATTCCATTTAAATCACTTAATGTCAATTCATTATATTTAGTAATTAAATATTTAATTTCTAAAATTTAATCTTTTTCAAAGATCATTTATTCATTTGAATTTATTAAACAAAGAAAATTTCAACTCTCGCAACACTTAGAAAATGGTACGATAATGTTACGTTTAAAAACAGTTCATTAACAAAAGACGGCATTTAAAAAGCTGTAATATCTTAATTTAGTTTCAATTAAAATTTTAGTTATATTTAACAACTATTGCACTAACAAAGTGCTATAATAACCCTTAGTTCAAATTTGTTATTTGGTTCATTTAAAACAACTACAGCATTTTCCAATGCTGTAATATCTTTACATTATATTTCAAAAATGCTGTCAAATTAAATTCAGAGTTTTATTTACAATTTCACACATAATTAACTTTTAATAAAAATCATTTTAACTTATAAAATCATATATTTCCATATTTAAAAA
Organism: Allium fistulosum; assembly: GCA_030737815.1. Lineage (NCBI taxonomy): Eukaryota > Viridiplantae > Streptophyta > Magnoliopsida > Asparagales > Amaryllidaceae > Allium > Allium fistulosum. Next base: position 404,192,273 of record CM060906.1, read on the forward strand.
CAATCATTTAAATACTTTTATTCCTATGATTTTTATAAAGTCAAATTTCAATACAAAAATCAAATTAAATAACAATTAAATTTTCATTTCTTTAAATAAATTCTTTACTTAACAACTAAGTTTAAATTTCCAAAATATGACTTTTTACATTTATTTTACTTAATTAAAATTTCACTTTTAACAAAATTCACAATTTCCCAATTTAAGTTATATTTCAAAATTTTCAACTTAAAATTCATTTATTCCATATTTTAATTTATACAAAATCATCAACACCTTTAAAACATTATTATTACTTAATAAAAATCATTAAATTCATCTTTAAATCAAATTTTTCATATATTCTTACTTTACATAAATTCCATTTATAAACAAAATCATAAATTCCAAAATTAACTTATATTTCAAATTTTACTTCACCATCTACTTAATTCCCTTATTAAATTTGTAGAAAATCACTAATATTTATAGAAATCATTTTAATAAAATTCAAATCAAAATATCATAATATTTACATTTTTAAATATTTAAAAATTTCAGAAAAATATATAAACCACGAGTCTGTATATAATCTCTAGCCTAGGTCAAGTGATACGGATATGTATCATTTCAATCCGCAGTTTACAAAGAAAAACCGGGTTCTATCATTTTAACCCGCAATCCCAAGTTAAATAAAATAAATAAAAAGTCGCTCAGGCTTATCATTTCAGCCCATAACGATCTTTCCCTATTCTAAAGTCTGTTCGGGTATGTATCATTTCAACCCATAATGAACCTAATCTACAAGGAACTTGCAGTGTGATAAACTGATAAAATGAACAGAATAACATCATATAACAGTAATAGATGATATAACATATGTAATAACAGGAGTAAACATTATATGATCATAATATAACAGTTATAACATGATGATATAATTTTACAGATTCAAATGGTGTCAGTTTACTAGTTATATAAGTACACATTGTCTGGTGAGAATTACTCACCTTTCGCTGCTGAAGATTCAAATCAAACAACGATATCTACCCCGAAAGAGAAGAACAGAGGGCACGATCAAAAATTGGAAGAGAAGACAAACTGGTCTCGATCTTGAAACAAGATAAATAAATCAAACTTAGTACTCGAATTGAATCACAAATCAAAGCAAAATTTTAAATAAAAATTTGAACGAGATAATTTGACACATCTAAATTATATGCATGTACGTGATTCCTAGTGGGAAATTTTGGCAGTGATTTTAAAAAGGCATGAAAAGTGCACGCAACCTTTATTTTTCTTTAAACGTGCAAAAGGTGACACAAATTTTTGGTTTTTTTCCCATATAATAGAGGGATGGAACTATAGAAACAAAGCAAAATGAAAAGGAAACAAAAGGAGGAAAAGCCATACCTGCTGGCACACGCAAGGAAGAAGAGAACAAAAGAAGTGGAAAATTACTTGACGCGATGTTTCTTTTTTTTTCTCAAAGGGGATGCGTGAGTTTAGTACTGGAGGAGATGGAGGCCAAAAGAGATGAAATGGAAATGGTACGAGGCTTTAATTTATAGGAAAAATATTGGTTGCTTTGCACGCAAGGAAATAGGGATATGCGTAATCAAGGCATGAGAGTTTTATGGCCAGAAAGGAAAGAGTTTTATGGCCAACATTTATTGCATTGATTGATAAAAACGGCAAGAATTATTTGCTAACAATTTTTATTCATTTAGAAATTCTTAGGAATAGGATGCATTGATTGGTGAAAGATAGGAAAGAAATAATTTACACTGGTCAGCGAAATTGGCGTGAATAAAGGGTAGAGAAATGGCAAGTAATCAATTAGCTTTAAACGGAAATGGAAAATCTGGTGCGAACGTGTTTAAATGTTGATTAAGGTGAAGGACGGAAATATATTTATTATTGTGAAACGTCTATGAATTAAAAATTGGCAATTATTCACAAAAAGGAAAGTGGAAACCCCCGATGATTTTAATCTAGTTTTTTTTAAAAAAATTAACAGCTCTTTGGAAGAGTCAAAAGATTATATACATTTAACAAATGGAAGAAATGGCAAGGCACAGTGAATTTCCTCCTTTAAACGTGCACGACAATTGATTTAGGAACAAAGACCATAATTAGAATGTGAATGGTTTTAATTTTTGCGGGTAACGCTTCTATTAAATCAGAAGTAAATATATTTAAAAGTGTGTACAACAGACGCAATAGTTTATGCCCAAAATATAACAAAACAACGGTTTTTAATTTTATACATTTTCCTATTTATACGTTATTTATTCCATCAAATAACGTGCCTTTTTAAACGCATAATTAACAGTTTAATTATACATAAATTTTGCAATCTATTACTTAATAAAACGTAATTTGTTTACATTGGGTTTTTATTCATTTACCATGTACTAAGAATCTATTACTAAACGTAACTAAGAAAAAATATAAATGATTAAATTTAAAAGTATATAATCCATTTTTAAAGATAAAAAGTGAAATAAAACTTTGTTATGAATATATTCAATTAAACTAACAGATTTGAAAACTAGAAAAAGATTTAGATTCCGATGAACGTAAATTTATAACCAAAATATGCATTTTAGAGTTTTCTTATAAATAAAAATCTTGGGCGAGCTAAATTTAGAAAAGGACAAAAAAAAGGAAAATGAAGAAGAAGGGAAGCGATGAAAAATTAGAGCTTGTAATACTTTTCTCTCTCTTAGGAAATGAGAAAATAAAGAAGATGAGAAAATGAGAAACTTGTACGTGAATTGCAAGGCAAAGTATACGGCTAAACTAAAGGAATGAATGCCTAGGAAAGGAATAAATGTTAGGAAAACAAAAAGGTAAGAATTAAGGCAACCTTTCTTTTCTTTCCCTAAAACAGGTAATTAATTTAGAGCTTAATTATGTATATGAAGAGAGAAACCTTCCATTCTTTCTCTAATCAAATTGATTGATTAATTAAATGTCATTAACAAGCTATTTATTCATGGCATGAAATGTAACTATGTCCAAATGTATTCTTGGAATGACCCAAGATTTTAGGAATTTATCCTGAAAAATATAAATGAATTTAAAATGATTTTTAAATAAATTTTAAAGGAGGAATTGATATAGCTTGATAGTGTATCAGTGTGTGTGTACATGAGTGCACAGGAAAATGCACATGAATATAAGCTAAAACCCTGAACTCCAAGAATACATACATATTGAGGTGTATGGAAATATACATATATATATATATATATATATGTAGATTAAATTTTTAAAAAGTAGTATGCATAAGTAAATGTATATATATATGAGTGCTATTGAATAATTTGAGTGTACATGTGCACATGTGTGTGTGACAGTGTAAAATGATGTATGAATATATAGGTGGGAATACTAATTATTTCAGAAAGACTTATATACAAATATATATGTGCTAATAAAATACCAGAGTTTAAATTAGTGAGATAAAGTATACAGACATATTTTAATATAAGCAGAAATAAAAAGAAAGAAGATATAAAAAGAACTAATCCTCTTATAAATAAATAGAGGAAGTACATGCCATTTACATGAAAGCTAAAAATAGGAAAATAAGATAAAAACAGAGAAGTTCTTGGTATAGGCAGAATTAGAAAAGAGTATTTAATAAATAACAAAACCAAGTCACATTTTTAGCATGATTGTAGACAAGGGGGAAAAGTATTTTTCTGAAAAGCAAAATTTCTGAAAGAAAAATGTAACCACTTTTCTCTTCACCCAAATTAAGCCGGGAAGGGGTAAAACTTTGGGTTTAAAATGCAGAAAACATGATTTTCTGGTGGGCAAAAATGGCTTTAGCCAATACCCAAAACCCTAAGAGAAACCCTGTATATATATACAAGTATATACAGCAGCCTCCTCTTCTCCTCAGAAAAGAATTTTGAAAAACAATACCACAGAAATTATAAGACAAGGGAAGAAAGAGAGCTTGAGGATAAGAGCAGGAGTTCATCAGTTAATTAAGGGAACAAGGAGAGAGCTAGGTGAGGAAACTCACTCAAAAATCTAAGGCAATAAGTCCTAATGCAGGCAGCCAGATAAAAGTATTTTTATTAAAAGAATATTTTCATAGATGAATGTTTATCTGTGAATTTAAACCAGAATATGTTTTGATTTTCTTTGGTTGATCACTTGTTTTATTATAACAAGGTTTTATGTGTTGATAGTATACATATCTGTTTATACACTCAGATCTCTGATATGTCAATATTTAGGGATATAAACAAATACCCAGAAAATAAAATGATGAGAATAGGCAAGTAGTATTGGTTTTGGCTTAACCCAGAAAAATACAAATAATGTTGAGCTGCAATATACTTATGTATAAGTGCTGAGGCTTGAAATAAAAAGGAATTAGGGGTGCAATAGGGTTGCCTATGTGCTGATGCTCCTGATTCAATAAAATGCATAGCAAACAAAATTCTGTGATTCAGTGAAACCAGATTATCCTGAGTTTAACTCAAGCACAAATGTTTGCAAAAGAAAAATTCTCTCAGGAACCATAAGCCAATATTAGTTGCCTAAATACCAGGATGAATATATATATACACAGAACCTTATTTTGTAATCACCAATGGTTGTTTGCTTGTTTGTTTCTGTATGGTTATGGATAATATGAGATGCCATGTTATGGATGTTTTGGCTAATAAAATGAATCACTGAATGGTTTTGGCATGAAAAATCAAAAGAGTTACTATTAACTTCAACCTGATTAGGAAATTGGGGTCAAGAACACTGCAGGAATGACTTGTGTGCTTGAGTAACATAAGTTGACACATGGCTTGTTTAAGTCCTGAGATCTTTGTGTAATGGAGTGAATTAGTTCATTACAGTGTGTCCATAGATTCATAAATATTGCAGGTGAGACCAAGGATAGATAAATATACCAAGGAGATAATACTTGAGCAGATGAGAAAACTAGAGTTTTTCCCAGATTTGAAATATGAGGATTGAATAAGTGATTTAACTCATATTAGTTATTTTCCTGTTTGGTATGAATGATTGTTTGTCTATGATTGAGTTGTATGCTTGAATATATGTGCCATATTCATATGTGTAGTCCCTGGAAAGAAAATTAAAGTGTGCACATGCACAATGACACAGAGCATGCACACAAGTATCTACCTGATTCCAAAGGGCAGAACCTTATGTATTTGTACTTAACTTGATTTCAAACTAATTAACAAATTGCTTTTGTGAATTTTCTCATACCAGACCTGTGTCTGACCCTAGTGTGCTAATGGCATCTGGGGTGTCTCATTTAAAATGAGGCAGTTTCCAATGCTTTTTCAGGGATTGCAGCAACTAAGTAGGAGTAGGAGCAAGGCCTTGAGAAGAAGATATAGCATGCTAAAACTTAGTTAGATAAGAGCCTAAATGTTGAAATCTGCATGTATTGATAACTTAAATTGCTACTTGTACTAAGTGTTGAATATTGAAGGGATATATTTTGTTAAGTATTTTGTTAAGAATTTGACTTGCATCTGGAATCTATGAACCTAGTTAAATTTCTGTTATGTTTAAAAAGAATTTTAATCTAATCTGGTAAGTAGATTTAGCAAGAACACCATGTTAAATTGAATTATTACATTTTATAAATGCTTTAGTCTATCATGAATCTTTGGAAAGGATTTAAGTTTTGGAAAATCTGGAGAGTTGATTCTCAGAAAAATTTAAATGGTTTTACTTTCTAATATAGCATATGTATGCAAAAGAGATAGGCATAGGTTAAAAGTTTTATATGACTGCAAGGTTTTCATAGTTAAACTTGTTCCATACAAAAGTTTCATGTCCTACGATTAAATAAAGAAAGGATCTGTAGTAAGATAGAGGGAAGCCAGATTCAAATAGTTGCAGATACATATGCACATAAACATGTTTAAGTGCAGATTTTACCACACCATCTCCTTTGTATTTGAAATAAGAATCTGAATTTTACTCAAATCCTAACCAAATGCATTTTAATTGCCAGACAAATCTTATAAGAAGAAATACAAACCTGGAAAATGATAAACACTCTTATCATTCAATCATGAAGCCTTCTAGGTTGTAGGAAATGAATTCAAAAATAATTAAGCAAGAATTATTGTTTAGTATGTTGAAGTATAGGCAATAATAAGACATATATGTGCAGATATAGGTAAATAACAGATTCCAAATTGTACAGAAGAAAAAAAAATGGAAAAAAAAATGAAAAACAAAAATTGTGTTTGAACCAACCAGCATAGTACTCGAACTCGTGATCTCATGTGTATAAGTTAGGCGCGTTTCCATTACGCCTAGATGTTGCTTGCTTTCACTTAGGATCCACTTTATTTTATACTGATTTTGACACTATTCAGAGCTTAACATAAACAGCTATATTAAAAGCTTGTTTACTACTGATAATTACTTGATCATTTCTTGGTTAGGATAAACAGACTAATATGTATGTTACCAGTGGATTGTTTGGTCAAAAAAAAATTAGCAATCCAATATCCTCTTGTTTTTCCAGAACTCTGATTCAAACAAGAGAGGCATATGCATCCTCACATGTATGTGCTTATTTTTGTGAATGTACTGATATACTTATATTGGTTGATTTTTGTGATCCTGGATATATTTTGGTTTATTGGAGAAAGATATTGACCCTGAGAATTATATTTACAACGGATGATATATCTATATATATATATATCCTCTTTACTTTAAAAAAAAAATTCCTTATGAAATTGGAGTATAATTAGGAGGGTCATTTCAGTTGGTATCAGAGCTATGTTATTCAACATAGTAGAAGTAAGGAACAAGTCCTTAGATAGAAATAAAATTAAAAGGAACTAAATATCAAACTAACCAGCTATGTAAATTATTATTAGCAAACTATGGTAGGGAGACCACCAAATCAGGGAGCAGGATCTTCCCATGCACCACCAATGGTCAATCTGCAAGACTTAGTGAGAGCATTTAGGGATGGGGCAGGACAAAGGCAAGAAAATCCCTATGAAGAACTCTCAAAATTGCTTAAGACATATACTCATTTAGGAGGCAAAAGCTTTGAAGGGACAGAGAGTTTCATGGAAATTCAAACATGGTTGAGAACATTGGAAAGAATTTTCAATGACATGCAACTTGATGATCAAAGAAAGAGGCAAGTGGCTTCAAGACAGCTAAAAGGAGTAGCTTTAGGCTGGTGGGAAGTAATCATTGCAGGATGGAATGAGAATGAAATCACTTGGAATCAATTCAAAGAGATGTTGGAAGCAAGGTTTGTACCAGCATCTGCAAAGACTACCTTGCTAGAAGAGTTCATTAGACTTAGACAAGGAACCATGACTGTCACAGAATATACTCAAAAGTTTGAGGGGCTCTCCACATATGGAGCAATGCTTGTGGCAGATGAGGCATCTAAAAATGATAGGTATATAAAAGGTTTGAATCCAGGACTTAGCAGAGCCATGTTACCCTATGCAGACAAGACTTTTGATCATGTGATAGACTTAGCTTTGAGGTTGGAGCAGCATGACAAGGAAAGGGAGAAGTTCAGAAATTTTAAGAGCAATAATAACAAGAAAGGTAAGGGGAGGTATCACCCTTATGATAAGAAGAAAGAAGAGGCTAGTAGCAAAAACACTGGAGATGTCAAGGCTAAGGAAGACAAGAAGAAAATTGTGTGCCATCAGTGTGGAAAGGAAGGGCATATCAAACCAAAATGTCCAGAATTGAAAGGAGGAGCTTTCAAATGCTATCTATGTGGGAAAGAGGGGCATATGAAGAGGAATTGTCCTGAGTATAAACAGCAAGGCAAATTGGCAAATTTGGAAGGAAAAGGCAAAGCCACAGTGGAGAGTAACACTGTAAACCATAGCCAAGTGGAAGGTACATTACTTATTTGTACCATACCCATAACAGTAGTGTATGATACTGGGGCAACTCACTCCTTAATTTCTTATGAACTGGTCAGAATGCTAAAACTGAATTGCATATTGGTTGAAACCCCATTGCATATACACAGTCCATTGGGGAGTTCTAGTGTTTTAAATATGATTTGTGTGGATGTGGGATTAAACATAGGGGGAAATATTTTTATTTCCAATTTATATGTTTTGAATTACCCAAATATAGGTGTTATATAGGGGGTAGACTGGTTAAGGCAATTTAAAGCCATAATTAATTTAGACTCATCCACCATATCATTGCAAAATTCTAGAGGCCAGAGAATCACAGTTTTATGTGAGGTAGCTAAGGAAGGAAAATTATATCATTTAGTTGACTCAGAAAAAGATTCTAGTGAACTAAACATTGAAGAAATTCCCATAGTTAATGAATATTTGGATGTGTTTGGTGAAGTCAAGGGTATTCCACACCATAGACCAGTAGAATTCCAGATCAATTTAGTTCCAGGAGCAAGCCCAGTGATTAAAAAGCCAACTAGAATGGGGCCAAGTGAACTAAAAGAATTAAAGAAACGGTTAGAAGAATTGGAAGAAAAGGGTTTTATAAGACCAAGTAATTCTTGCTGGGGAGAACCAGTGGTGTTTGTTAAGAAGCAAGATGGATCCTTAAGACTCTGCATAGATTATAGAGAATTAAACAAAGTAACTATTAAAAGTAAATACCCATTGCCAAGAATAGATGATCTTTTTGATCAATTAGCAGGGGCAAAAGTATTTTCTAGACTAGACTTAGCATCTGGTTTTCATCAAATGAAGGTGGAAGAATCAAGCATCAAGTACACTGCCTTTAACACTAGGTATGGGTTGTATGAATTTTTGGTTATGCCATTTGGCTTGACTAATGCACCATGTTACTTTGTAGATTTAATGAACAGAACCTTTAGGGATTGTTTAGACAAGTTTGTGCTTATTTTCATAGATGACATTTTGATTTATTCCAAGACAGTGGAAGAACATAAGCATCATTTGCACCTGGTTTTGTCTAGACTAAGGGAAAAAGATTTAAAGGCAAAATTTTCAAAATGTGTGTTTTGGAAGGAGGAAGTACATTTTCTTGGCCATGTTATATCTACCAAAGGAATTTCTGTGAACCCCAATAAAATAGTGGCTATCCAAGCATGGAAGAGGCCAAGCACTGTGAGTGAAGTGAGGTCATTTATGGGGATGGCAGGGTATTATAGAAGGTTTATAAAAGATTTTTCAAAAATTTCTACACCACTCACTAACCTAACCAGGAAGAACCAAGCTTTTGTTTGGTCAGAAAAATGTGAAAAGTCTTTTGAACAATTGAAGGAGGCATTGGTGAATGCTCCAATTCTAAAGGTACCACATGGAAATGAAGAATTAGTGGTATACACTGATGCTAGTGGATTTGGCTTGGGTGCAGTGTTGATGCAACAAGGCCAAGTCATTGCATATGCATCCAGACAACTAAAACCCCATGAAGTAAGGTATGCCACACATGATCTCGAATTAGCAGCTGTGATATATGCTTTAAAACTTTGGAGACATTATTTATTAGGCACTAAGTTTGAACTTTACACTGACCACAAGTCTCTAAAATATTTGTTTTCACAAAAAGATTTGAACATGAGGCAACACAGATGGGTGGAGTTCTTAGCTGCCTATGATTTTGACATACTCTATACACCAGGCAAAGCAAACAAAGTTGCAGATGCTCTAAGTAGACAGCATGCTAAATTGGCTATGATGATGATAGCAGAATTTAAAGACTTGTCTTTGCTAACTGAGTTAGAGATTGAGGAGAATGGTTGTGTGCACATTAAAGAGAAGATGCATGATACACAAGAAGATAAAGGGAAGTTAAGCTTAATGACACTTCAACCAGATTTAATTCTGAAGGTAGGAAAAATGCAAGAACAAGATACTCACTTATTAGAGAAGAGAATGCTCCTCTCAAGAGGGGAGGAAGTAATGAATCACCATATTGATAAAGATGGTTATGTGAGATACCAAAATAGGATGTGTGTACCAGAGGACATAGAATTGAAGAAGGAGATATTGAATGAATATCACAGAAGTAAATACTCCATTCACCCAGGTAACACAAAAATGTATCAAAATTTGAAAAGAGACTTCTGGTGGAAGGGGATGAAATCTGATATAGCCAAGTACATTGCTAAATGTATGACTTGCCAACAAGTCAAGGCTGAAACTCAAAGACCATCAGGGTTGATGCAACCTCTTAGTGTACCACAGTGGAAGTGGGAAGACATATCTATGGACTTCATAGATGGACTGCCTAGATCTAAGAGAGGTAATACAAGCATATGGGTGATAGTTGATAGGCTAACCAAGGTAGCACACTTCATCCCAGTCAAGTCAGAAAGAACAGCACCAAAACTAGCTCAAATTTTTATAAAAGAAGTGGTAAGGTTACATGGCATTCCCAAAACCATTGTGAGTGATAGGGATACCATCTTCACTTCAAAATTCTGGAGAAGCTTTCAAGAAGCAATGGGAAGTGAACTATGTTTAAGTACTGCCTACCATCCTCAATCAGATGGGCAGACTGAGGTGGTAAACAAAGTTTTGGAGGACATGTTGAGGGCATGTATACTGGATTTTGGGGGCAACTGGGAAGATTATCTTCATCTAGTTGAATTTACATACAACAACAGCTACCAAAGCACCATAGGAATGGCTCCATTTGAAGCCTTGTATGGTAAACCCTGCTTGTCACCTGTTTGCTGGGTAGAAGCAGGAGAAAGGTCTATTTTAGGACCTGAGTACATACAAGAAACCAGGGATAAAATTGAGTTGATAAGAAGAAGAATGACAGCAGCTCAAGGTAGGCAAAAGAAATTTGCAGACATGAGAAGGAGGCAGGTAGAATATGAGGTGGGAAATTTTGTTTTCATCAAAATCTCACCCATGAAAAATGTGCTGAGATTTGGAAAACAAGGCAAATTAACCCCAAGATATATTGGACCATACAAAATTCTGGAGAGAATTGGTCCTTTGGCATATAAGTTGGAATTACCAGAAAACATGCAAGGCATACATAATGTTTTTCATGTATCACAATTGAGAAGGTGGGTCCATGACAAGGCAGAAATTCTTGAAACCCCAACCCAAGTGCAGATAAATCCTAATTTGATTTATGAAAAGGATCCAGTGGGAATTTTGGCAAAAGATGTGAAGAAGTTGAGAAATAAATCTCTGAAACTTGTGAAGGTACAGTGGAGTCTTGATCCTAGTGATTGCACATGGGAATTAGAAGACAAAGTTAGGATGAATTATCCTAAGCTATTTTCAGATTAAGGTAATTCTGATTTTTGATTGTTTTCTTTATTTTGGATGAATATATTTTTAGTTAGTATAGACCTAAGAATCTATTTGGTAGAGAATATACTTGTTCTCTGAATTAAGTTTAAAATTTATTTTAAGCTTAGGAAAATTGTGGGACACAATTTCAAAAAGGAGGGGTGTATGGAATGACCCAAGATTTTAGGAATTTATCCTGAAAAATATAAATGAATTTAAAATGATTTTTAAATAAATTTTAAAGGAGGAATTGATATAGCTTGATAGTGTATCAGTGTGTGTGTACATGAGTGCACAGGAAAATGCACATGAATATAAGCTAAAACCCTGAACTCCAAGAATACATACATATTGAGGTGTATGGAAATATACATATATATATATATATGTAGATTAAATTTTTAAAAAGTAGTATGCATAAGTAAATGTATATATATATGAGTGCTACTGAATAATTTGAGTGTACATGTGCACATGTGTGTGTGACAGTGTAAAATGATGTATGAATATATAGGTGGGAATACTAATTATTTCAGAAAGACTTATATACAAATATATATGTGCTAATAAAATACCAGAGTTTAAATTAGTGAGATAAAGTATACAGACATATTTTAATATAAGCAGAAATAAAAAGAAAGAAGATATAAAAAGAACTAATCCTCTTATAAATAAATAGAGGAAGTACATGCCATTTACATGAAAGCTAAAAATAGGAAAATAAGATAAAAACAGAGAAGTTCTTGGTATAGGCAGAATTAGAAAAGAGTATTTAATAAATAACAAAACCAAGTCACATTTTTAGCATGATTGTAGACAAGGGGGAAAAGTATTTTTCTGAAAAGCAAAATTTCTGAAAGAAAAATGTAACCACTTTTCTCTTCACCCAAATTAAGCCGGGAAGGGGTAAAACTTTGGGTTTAAAATGCAGAAAACATGATTTTCTGGTGGGCAAAAATGGCTTTAGCCAATACCCAAAACCCTAAGAGAAACCCTGTATATATATACAAGTATATACAGCAGCCTCCTCTTCTCCTCAGAAAAGAATTTTGAAAAACAATACCACAGAAATTATAAGACAAGGGAAGAAAGAGAGCTTGAGGATAAGAGCAGGAGTTCATCAGTTAATTAAGGGAACAAGGAGAGAGCTAGGTGAGGAAACTCACTCAAAAATCTAAGGCAATAAGTCCTAATGCAGGCAGCCAGATAAAAGTATTTTTATTAAAAGAATATTTTCATAGATGAATGTTTATCTGTGAATTTAAACCAGAATATGTTTTGATTTTCTTTGGTTGATCACTTGTTTTATTATAACAAGGTTTTATGTGTTGATAGTATACATATCTGTTTATACACTCAGATCTCTGATATGTCAATATTTAGGGATATAAACAAATACCCAGAAAATAAAATGATGAGAATAGGCAAGTAGTATTGGTTTTGGCTTAACCCAGAAAAATACAAATAATGTTGAGCTGCAATATACTTATGTATAAGTGCTGAGGCTTGAAATAAAAAGGAATTAGGGGTGCAATAGGGTTGCCTATGTGCTGATGCTCCTGATTCAATAAAATGCATAGCAAACAAAATTCTGTGATTCAGTGAAACCAGATTATCCTGAGTTTAACTCAAGCACAAATGTTTGCAAAAGAAAAATTCTCTCAGGAACCATAAGCCAATATTAGTTGCCTAAATACCAGGATGAATATATATATACACAGAACCTTATTTTGTAATCACCAATGGTTGTTTGCTTGTTTGTTTCTGTATGGTTATGGATAATATGAGATGCCATGTTATGGATGTTTTGGCTAATAAAATGAATCACCGAATGGTTTTGGCATGAAAAATCAAAAGAGTTACTATTAACTTCAACCTGATTAGGAAATTGGGGTCAAGAACACTGCAGGAATGACTTGTGTGCTTGAGTAACATAAGTTGACACATGGCTTGTTTAAGTCCTGAGATCTTTGTGTAATGGAGTGAATTAGTTCATTACAGTGTGTCCATAGATTCATAAATATTGCAGGTGAGACCAAGGATAGATAAATATACCAAGGAGATAATACTTGAGCAGATGAGAAAACTAGAGTTTTTCCCAGATTTGAAATATGAGGATTGAATAAGTGATTTAACTCATATTAGTTATTTTCCTGTTTGGTATGAATGATTGTTTGTCTATGATTGAGTTGTATGCTTGAATATATGTGCCATATTCATATGTGTAGTCCCTGGAAAGAAAATTAAAGTGTGCACATGCACAATGACACAGAGCATGCACACAAGTATCTACCTGATTCCAAAGGGCAGAACCTTATGTATTTGTACTTAACTTGATTTCAAACTAATTAACAAATTGCTTTTGTGAATTTTCTCATACCAGACCTGTGTCTGACCCTAGTGTGCTAATGGCATCTGGGGTGTCTCATTTAAAATGAGGCAGTTTCCAATGCTTTTTCAGGGATTGCAGCAACTAAGTAGGAGTAGGAGCAAGGCCTTGAGAAGAAGATATAGCATGCTAAAACTTAGTTAGATAAGAGCCTAAATGTTGAAATCTGCATGTATTGATAACTTAAATTGCTACTTGTACTAAGTGTTGAATATTGAAGGGATATATTTTGTTAAGTATTTTGTTAAGAATTTGACTTGCATCTGGAATCTATGAACCTAGTTAAATTTCTGTTATGTTTAAAAAGAATTTTAATCTAATCTGGTAAGTAGATTTAGCAAGAACACCATGTTAAATTGAATTATTACATTTTATAAATGCTTTAGTCTATCATGAATCTTTGGAAAGGATTTAAGTTTTGGAAAATCTGGAGAGTTGATTCTCAGAAAAATTTAAATGGTTTTACTTTCTAATATAGCATATGTATGCAAAAGAGATAGGCATAGGTTAAAAGTTTTATATGACTGCAAGGTTTTCATAGTTAAACTTGTTCCATACAAAAGTTTCATGTCCTACGATTAAATAAAGAAAGGATCTGTAGTAAGATAGAGGGAAGCCAGATTCAAATAGTTGCAGATACATATGCACATAAACATGTTTAAGTGCAGATTTTACCACACCATCTCCTTTGTATTTGAAATAAGAATCTGAATTTTACTCAAATCCTAACCAAATGCATTTTAATTGCCAGACAAATCTTATAAGAAGAAATACAAACCTGGAAAATGATAAACACTCTTATCATTCAATCATGAAGCCTTCTAGGTTGTAGGAAATGAATTCAAAAATAATTAAGCAAGAATTATTGTTTAGTATGTTGAAGTATAGGCAATAATAAGACATATATGTGCAGATATAGGTAAATAACAGATTCCAAATTGTACAGAAGAAAAAAAAATGGAAAAAAAAATGAAAAACAAAAATTGTGTTTGAACCAACCAGCATAGTACTCGAACTCGTGATCTCATGTGTATAAGTTAGGCGCGTTTCCATTACGCCTAGATGTTGCTTGCTTTCACTTAGGATCCACTTTATTTTATACTGATTTTGACACTATTCAGAGCTTAACATAAACAGCTATATTAAAAGCTTGTTTACTACTGATAATTACTTGATCATTTCTTGGTTAGGATAAACAGACTAATATGTATGTTACCAGTGGATTGTTTGGTCAAAAAAAAATTAGCAATCCAATATCCTCTTGTTTTTCCAGAACTCTGATTCAAACAAGAGAGGCATATGCATCCTCACATGTATGTGCTTATTTTTGTGAATGTACTGATATACTTATATTGGTTGATTTTTGTGATCCTGGATATATTTTGGTTTATTGGAGAAAGATATTGACCCTGAGAATTATATTTACAACGGATGATATATCTATATATATATATATCCTCTTTACTTTAAAAAAAAAAATTCCTTATGAAATTGGAGTATAATTAGGAGGGTCATTTCAGTTGGTATCAGAGCTATGTTATTCAACATAGTAGAAGTAAGGAACAAGTCCTTAGATAGAAATAAAATTAAAAGGAACTAAATATCAAACTAACCAGCTATGTAAATTATTATTAGCAAACTATGGTAGGGAGACCACCAAATCAGGGAGCAGGATCTTCCCATGCACCACCAATGGTCAATCTGCAAGACTTAGTGAGAGCATTTAGGGATGGGGCAGGACAAAGGCAAGAAAATCCCTATGAAGAACTCTCAAAATTGCTTAAGACATATACTCATTTAGGAGGCAAAAGCTTTGAAGGGACAGAGAGTTTCATGGAAATTCAAACATGGTTGAGAACATTGGAAAGAATTTTCAATGACATGCAACTTGATGATCAAAGAAAGAGGCAAGTGGCTTCAAGACAGCTAAAAGGAGTAGCTTTAGGCTGGTGGGAAGTAATCATTGCAGGATGGAATGAGAATGAAATCACTTGGAATCAATTCAAAGAGATGTTGGAAGCAAGGTTTGTACCAGCATCTGCAAAGACTACCTTGCTAGAAGAGTTCATTAGACTTAGACAAGGAACCATGACTGTCACAGAATATACTCAAAAGTTTGAGGGGCTCTCCACATATGGAGCAATGCTTGTGGCAGATGAGGCATCTAAAAATGATAGGTATATAAAAGGTTTGAATCCAGGACTTAGCAGAGCCATGTTACCCTATGCAGACAAGACTTTTGATCATGTGATAGACTTAGCTTTGAGGTTGGAGCAGCATGACAAGGAAAGGGAGAAGTTCAGAAATTTTAAGAGCAATAATAACAAGAAAGGTAAGGGGAGGTATCACCCTTATGATAAGAAGAAAGAAGAGGCTAGTAGCAAAAACACTGGAGATGTCAAGGCTAAGGAAGACAAGAAGAAAATTGTGTGCCATCAGTGTGGAAAGGAAGGGCATATCAAACCAAAATGTCCAGAATTGAAAGGAGGAGCTTTCAAATGCTATCTATGTGGGAAAGAGGGGCATATGAAGAGGAATTGTCCTGAGTATAAACAGCAAGGCAAATTGGCAAATTTGGAAGGAAAAGGCAAAGCCACAGTGGAGAGTAACACTGTAAACCATAGCCAAGTGGAAGGTACATTACTTATTTGTACCATACCCATAACAGTAGTGTATGATACTGGGGCAACTCACTCCTTAATTTCTTATGAACTGGTCAGAATGCTAAAACTGAATTGCATATTGGTTGAAACCCCATTGCATATACACAGTCCATTGGGGAGTTCTAGTGTTTTAAATATGATTTGTGTGGATGTGGGATTAAACATAGGGGGAAATATTTTTATTTCCAATTTATATGTTTTGAATTACCCAAATATAGGTGTTATATTGGGGGTAGACTGGTTAAGGCAATTTAAAGCCATAATTAATTTAGACTCATCCACCATATCATTGCAAAATTCTAGAGGCCAGAGAATCACAGTTTTATGTGAGGTAGCTAAGGAAGGAAAATTATATCATTTAGTTGACTCAGAAAAAGATTCTAGTGAACTAAACATTGAAGAAATTCCCATAGTTAATGAATATTTGGATGTGTTTGGTGAAGTCAAGGGTATTCCACACCATAGACCAGTAGAATTCCAGATCAATTTAGTTCCAGGAGCAAGCCCAGTGATTAAAAAGCCAACTAGAATGGGGCCAAGTGAACTAAAAGAATTAAAGAAACGGTTAGAAGAATTGGAAGAAAAGGGTTTTATAAGACCAAGTAATTCTTGCTGGGGAGAACCAGTGGTGTTTGTTAAGAAGCAAGATGGATCCTTAAGACTCTGCATAGATTATAGAGAATTAAACAAAGTAACTATTAAAAGTAAATACCCATTGCCAAGAATAGATGATCTTTTTGATCAATTAGCAGGGGCAAAAGTATTTTCTAGACTAGACTTAGCATCTGGTTTTCATCAAATGAAGGTGGAAGAATCAAGCATCAAGTACACTGCCTTTAACACTAGGTATGGGTTGTATGAATTTTTGGTTATGCCATTTGGCTTGACTAATGCACCATGTTACTTTGTAGATTTAATGAACAGAACCTTTAGGGATTGTTTAGACAAGTTTGTGCTTATTTTCATAGATGACATTTTGATTTATTCCAAGACAGTGGAAGAACATAAGCATCATTTGCACCTGGTTTTGTCTAGACTAAGGGAAAAAGATTTAAAGGCAAAATTTTCAAAATGTGTGTTTTGGAAGGAGGAAGTACATTTTCTTGGCCATGTTATATCTACCAAAGGAATTTCTGTGAACCCCAATAAAATAGTGGCTATCCAAGCATGGAAGAGGCCAAGCACTGTGAGTGAAGTGAGGTCATTTATGGGGATGGCAGGGTATTATAGAAGGTTTATAAAAGATTTTTCAAAAATTTCTACACCACTCACTAACCTAACCAGGAAGAACCAAGCTTTTGTTTGGTCAGAAAAATGTGAAAAGTCTTTTGAACAATTGAAGGAGGCATTGGTGAATGCTCCAATTCTAAAGGTACCACATGGAAATGAAGAATTAGTGGTATACACTGATGCTAGTGGATTTGGCTTGGGTGCAGTGTTGATGCAACAAGGCCAAGTCATTGCATATGCATCCAGACAACTAAAACCCCATGAAGTAAGGTATGCCACACATGATCTCGAATTAGCAGCTGTGATATATGCTTTAAAACTTTGGAGACATTATTTATTAGGCACTAAGTTTGAACTTTACACTGACCACAAGTCTCTAAAATATTTGTTTTCACAAAAAGATTTGAACATGAGGCAACACAGATGGGTGGAGTTCTTAGCTGCCTATGATTTTGACATACTCTATACACCAGGCAAAGCAAACAAAGTTGCAGATGCTCTAAGTAGACAGCATGCTAAATTGGCTATGATGATGATAGCAGAATTTAAAGACTTGTCTTTGCTAACTGAGTTAGAGATTGAGGAGAATGGTTGTGTGCACATTAAAGAGAAGATGCATGATACACAAGAAGATAAAGGGAAGTTAAGCTTAATGACACTTCAACCAGATTTAATTCTGAAGGTAGGAAAAATGCAAGAACAAGATACTCACTTATTAGAGAAGAGAATGCTCCTCTCAAGAGGGGAGGAAGTAATGAATCACCATATTGATAAAGATGGTTATGTGAGATACCAAAATAGGATGTGTGTACCAGAGGACATAGAATTGAAGAAGGAGATATTGAATGAATATCACAGAAGTAAATACTCCATTCACCCAGGTAACACAAAAATGTATCAAAATTTGAAAAGAGACTTCTGGTGGAAGGGGATGAAATCTGATATAGCCAAGTACATTGCTAAATGTATGACTTGCCAACAAGTCAAGGCTGAAACTCAAAGACCATCAGGGTTGATGCAACCTCTTAGTGTACCACAGTGGAAGTGGGAAGACATATCTATGGACTTCATAGATGGACTGCCTAGATCTAAGAGAGGTAATACAAGCATATGGGTGATAGTTGATAGGCTAACCAAGGTAGCACACTTCATCCCAGTCAAGTCAGAAAGAACAGCACCAAAACTAGCTCAAATTTTTATAAAAGAAGTGGTAAGGTTACATGGCATTCCCAAAACCATTGTGAGTGATAGGGATACCATCTTCACTTCAAAATTCTGGAGAAGCTTTCAAGAAGCAATGGGAAGTGAACTATGTTTAAGTACTGCCTACCATCCTCAATCAGATGGGCAGACTGAGGTGGTAAACAAAGTTTTGGAGGACATGTTGAGGGCATGTATACTGGATTTTGGGGGCAACTGGGAAGATTATCTTCATCTAGTTGAATTTACATACAACAACAGCTACCAAAGCACCATAGGAATGGCTCCATTTGAAGCCTTGTATGGTAAACCCTGCTTGTCACCTGTTTGCTGGGTAGAAGCAGGAGAAAGGTCTATTTTAGGACCTGAGTACATACAAGAAACCAGGGATAAAATTGAGTTGATAAGAAGAAGAATGACAGCAGCTCAAGGTAGGCAAAAGAAATTTGCAGACATGAGAAGGAGGCAGGTAGAATATGAGGTGGGAAATTTTGTTTTCATCAAAATCTCACCCATGAAAAATGTGCTGAGATTTGGAAAACAAGGCAAATTAACCCCAAGATATATTGGACCATACAAAATTCTGGAGAGAATTGGTCCTTTGGCATATAAGTTGGAATTACCAGAAAACATGCAAGGCATACATAATGTTTTTCATGTATCACAATTGAGAAGGTGGGTCCATGACAAGGCAGAAATTCTTGAAACCCCAACCCAAGTGCAGATAAATCCTAATTTGATTTATGAAAAGGATCCAGTGGGAATTTTGGCAAAAGATGTGAAGAAGTTGAGAAATAAATCTCTGAAACTTGTGAAGGTACAGTGGAGTCTTGATCCTAGTGATTGCACATGGGAATTAGAAGACAAAGTTAGGATGAATTATCCTAAGCTATTTTCAGATTAAGGTAATTCTGATTTTTGATTGTTTTCTTTATTTTGGATGAATATATTTTTAGTTAGTATAGACCTAAGAATCTATTTGGTAGAGAATATACTTGTTCTCTGAATTAAGTTTAAAATTTATTTTAAGCTTAGGAAAATTGTGGGACACAATTTCAAAAAGGAGGGGTGTATGGAATGACCCAAGATTTTAGGAATTTATCCTGAAAAATATAAATGAATTTAAAATGATTTTTAAATAAATTTTAAAGGAGGAATTGATATAGCTTGATAGTGTATCAGTGTGTGTGTACATGAGTGCACAGGAAAATGCACATGAATATAAGCTAAAACCCTGAACTCCAAGAATACATACATATTGAGGTGTATGGAAATATACATATATATATATATATATGTAGATTAAATTTTTAAAAAGTAGTATGCATAAGTAAAGGTATATATATATGAGTGCTACTGAATAATTTGAGTGTACATGTGCACATGTGTGTGTGACAGTGTAAAATGATGTATGAATATATAGGTGGGAATACTAATTATTTCAGAAAGACTTATATACAAATATATATGTGCTAATAAAATACCAGAGTTTAAATTAGTGAGATAAAGTATACAGACATATTTTAATATAAGCAGAAATAAAAAGAAAGAAGATATAAAAAGAACTAATCCTCTTATAAATAAATAGAGGAAGTACATGCCATTTACATGAAAGCTAAAAATAGGAAAATAAGATAAAAACAGAGAAGTTCTTGGTATAGGCAGAATTAGAAAAGAGTATTTAATAAATAACAAAACCAAGTCACATTTTTAGCATGATTGTAGACAAGGGGGAAAAGTATTTTTCTGAAAAGCAAAATTTCTGAAAGAAAAATGTAACCACTTTTCTCTTCACCCAAATTAAGCCGGGAAGGGGTAAAACTTTGGGTTTAAAATGCAGAAAACATGATTTTCTGGTGGGCAAAAATGGCATATGCATAGCACTCGAACTCGTGACCTTGCATGTATAAGTTAGGCGCGTTTCCATTACGCCTAGATGTTGCTTGTGTTTCCTTAGGATCCACTTTATTTTATACTGATTTTGACACTATTCAGAGCTTAACATAAACAGCTATATTAAAAGCTTGTTTACTACTGATAATTACTTGATCATTTCTTGGTTAGGATAAACAGACTAATATGTATGTTACCAGTGGATTGTTTGGTCAAAAAAAAAATTAGCAATCCAATATCCTCTTGTTTTTCCAGAACTCTGATTCAAACAAGAGAGGCATATGCATCCTCACATGTATGTGCTTATTTTTGTGAATGTACTGATATACTTATATTGGTTGATTTTTGTGATCCTGGATATATTTTGGTTTATTGGAGAAAGATATTGACCCTGAGAATTATATTTACAACGGATGATATATCTATATATATATATATATCCTCTTTACTTTAAAAAAAAAAATTCCTTATGAAATTGGAGTATAATTAGGAGGGTCATTTCAATTCTACAGTAAATTGTGTAAGTGCAATATACTAGATTGTGTACAAAGATGATGTTTCCTTCATATATATATTTATTGGTTATAGTATTATTATTAAAAACATATACGTATATGTATATATATATATACTAGACTTATACATATAAATGTGTTAAAATTAAGTTTCACTATTTTATGAGCCTAAAATTAAAGACAACAATTTTGAACCTAATCTCCAGATTAAAAGGGTTTAAGATTAAAAGGTTATAACTTTGCATACAAGTCCATCTTATAAATCTTAAGTCAAATTAACGCACACAAATATGTATATACAAATCACTGTAAATAATGTCTTAAACTTAATACAACATTTTTATGTTAAAATTTATAACTTAGTAAATTCTTTAATATTAAGCAACAAATTGAGGTCTAACGTTAATTTAAAAGGAAATAAAAGGAATCGTGATATTTTGCAATAAATTCAAATTATTTTTATAAAGAAGCCCCAATTTTTTTAACAAAACTTATTAACATAAAAATTTAATTATTGAAAATTTTACGAGTCGTTACAAACTGAAATGGAAATAGATGAACAGATAGACAAATAAGCTCTAGCAAATCTCTAGCTCCAGACAATGAATCCAAAGCTGTGATACTCAGGCTGACCCGAGCGTAAAGCAAAACACAAAACACTCGAGTCAGGACATACATACTTATACAATGTAAACCAACTCAAGTGAACTGTAATTTAAAATATAAATTATTTAGATATCTTATAAATTTATCATATTTAAAACATCATATCTTATAAATTTATCATATTTAAAACATCATATCTTATAAATTTATCTACTATAACATATTTAAAACATCATATCTTATAAATTTATCATAGCTTTTTATAAAATCAAATTTTACTTCACAAAATCATTTATTTAGATATCAATTAAACTATGATTTAGTTAAATAAATTTTACTACAACATATCCATTTTTCCAAAGTTGTATCATTTCTAAGTTCATCCATTCAATTATAACAATTTCAAAACATTGTATTTTAGCATTCGCTGCACTTAGAAAATGTGATAGTATATGTATTAGCATTCGAAATGTTGCCTTATTCAAAACAGTAGCACTCAGAAAATGCTGTTGTACATATAGTGGTAATTTGAAAAACAATGTATTTCAGATACAGTAGCACTTATGAACCGTTACTGTACAAACATTGTTAATTTGAAAAAACCAATACATTTCAGAAACAGTAGCACTTACAGAACGTTACTGTAAGTATAGTGTTAATTTGAAAAACACTACATTAAAACCACAACATTTCTGAAACGCTACAATTATTGTTATAAGTTTATTATAACAATTTAAAACAATATATTTTAAACTTTTTCTCATTTTTAACTTATCAAACTTTTTCCACTTTCAAATTTTTTTATTTGGGTATTACTTAACTTATAATTTTTAATAAAATAACATTTTATAATTAAATATCCAATTAAATTATGATTCATTTATTAAGTCAAATTTACATTATAATTTGCTTAACTTTTCATTTTAACAAACAAATCATAATATTTCTTTCTTTAAAATATCCATTTCATAACTAAAATATTTTAATTACTAAGTTAAGCTTAAAATTCCATTTTAATCAAATTTTCAATTATTAAGTTAAATCAAAATTTAAATTTCAATTTAAACCATTTATCAACTTATAAAATTTTAACTTATAGAAAATCACTATTTAAATCATTTAAATCCAATTTAAGTTAAAATTTCATATTTTTACATTTAAAAATACTTAATAATTATAGAAAAATCATTTTAAATTAACCACGGGTCTGTATAATATTTTCTAACCTAGGTCAAGTGATACGGATAATATTTCATTTCAATCTATACAATAAAATCCCGGGTTCTATCATTTCCAACCCGCAATCCCAAGTCAAATACAAATGAAAATCGCTTGAACCTATCATTTCAGCTCATAACGATCTTCCCTTATTCTAAAATTCGTTTGGGTATGTATCATTTCAACCCATAGTGAAAGGGAACTTGCATTGTGAGAAACAGAAAATAAAATAAACAATATAGCATATCATATGATGTCAGCTGATGTAACATGTATATAAACAGGTCATATCATTATATAATGTTAGATAACAGGCATATGTAAACATAGCGTATCAACTACTATAATTCAAGTGGCATTGTTTCACATTTATATAAGTACAATTTGTCGAGAGTGATAAACTCACCTTTGAAAGCTAGAGACGACAATTCGAGACACATGAACAAACTTCAAAAAGCACAACAAAGCACGAATAGATTTGAGTGGATGAAGAGCCAAGATCCAAGTCTTGTACACAACAAATATACAACATATCTAAGTATATGATTGTACAAAAGAATTTAGACTTAAACAAAATCAAAATATGAACAAAGTGAAGCAAGAGGACTTAACCAACTCAAGTGTGCTGGCCACATCACAATTGGGCTTGACCATCATCACAAATGGCTCGACCATGACTAGATCTGAAGCAAGCATGCTCGGCTATGGTCAGCAAATAGAAGGCAAAGCAATGGGATGCGAAGAGGTAGGAGTTGTGATGGCAAAGAGGCAAGGTAGGTGAATGGTCATTGGCTTCTTGGTTCGGCCTTAGGCATATTGGGCTCGGTTTGGGTGCTGGCATGGTCAGGCCTGATCTGGTGGTGCGGCTATTGTCATGTCAGGTCATGTCGTGGCTGGAGGATGAGGCATAGGTGGTGGTGGCCGAGACTACATGGAGGAAAGGTGGTGATTGTAGGAGTTCGGCTAGGGGTTTATGCATGTTTGGTGATGGCTTTTGGTCAGGCAGGTCACGGCAATGGTAGGGGGTGGTCATGAGGTGGTGCTGGCCGATCAGGTGATGGTCGGCAAGGGGTTGTGATCATAGTGGAGGCCGAACACTTGCTTTGAGGAAACATAAAGGAAAAATAATAAAGAGAAGAGGAGGAAGGGATGGAACTTACTGAAATTTTTCTATCAGGTTATGAATTGAGATGAGAAATGATGTACGTGAAAAAAAGAAAGTAGGGAAGTGTTTGTACAGCAAGAAATGAACGGTTAGAAGTGGAAAAGCTAGGAAATGGAAAGGCACCAATGTAACTAAAGTCTCTTTGCATTTCCTAAGCCCACTATCACAAGCCCACTTCAAAACAAATTTAAAACAACAAATAAAATAAAAAAAGTCCAAACAAAATAAAAGATGAAAATAAAATAGAAAAATGAACAATGAAAGTACAAAGAAAAATTGCATGTAAAACGCTGAATTTTATCAATTTTAAAAAGTATAAAACAGAATTTGATGAAACGAAAAGCAGGACGCATATCAGAAACAAATACTGCTTCAAAGAAAAAGATTAGAAATTTAAAAATTTCAACTGAAAGTCAAAGTTTGACCAAAGTTGACCAAAATATAAAATTCCCAGAAAATCATTATTTTATTATATTTGGAAAATAAAGTATAAACAAAATCCAAAATTGCATTGGAAAATCCCAAAATTCAATTTAAAAATGATTTAAAAATCAATGTTTCAAATAACTTAAATTTAAAATATTTGTTAAATTTTTGGGTTGTTACACTCTCCCTCACTCAAAACTTTTCGTCCTTGAAAAGAAAGAAGGTAGGAGAATAGAAACAACTAGAAAGAAAAATAGGTTGAAAGACAAAAATAAACAATTAATTTAAAACTATATAAATTTCAATTTGAATTATTTACTATTTAATAATTTGGTTAAACCCATTTTATTATATCCATAAATAGTCATTCGATTCGAATTTGTTAGTTCAAAAAGTAAACAATATTTTAAACATTTTAAATTATTTAGAAAGGAAAAATAAAGGAGCAAAATATCATTTATATAATACTTTATCAAAATACTTTTATAACTCGATGTCTTAACAAGTTTATCCTCGTTCCTGCAGATTCTGGCCATGCGTTGATCAGGCGCAAAGCTAGAATTCTCCAAGTACTTAGTAGACTTGTTTCAACACCCAGTGAAAATACTGGAAAAACTTTCAAAACCGATATGGAAAGTACAATCCAAACAAATCAACCGAATCGAATCATGGATCGCAAATACACAATGGTTACGCCTGGATCCCCTAGGAAACATCCGTACCCTTTAAGCAATAGCTGCCTTGCGAATTTCACCATGATAACCAAAAGCCTTTAGACCGCAGATACACAATGGTTACGCCTGGATCCCCTAGGAAACATCTGTACCCTTTAAGCAATCTCTACCTTGCGGATTGTGCTACTAAACGACCATAGATCGCAGATACACAATGGTTACGCCTGGATCCCCCAGGAAACATCCGTACCTGTAAGCCGTCACAGCACTGCGAATTACGCTATGCGGTCGAGTTCATAAGACCATGGGTAAGGCCATGGAATTCGAAGTACACTCGAGTATCATATCCGAAAAACCCAAATCAGAGAGAATAATATCAATAGAATGAATCCTAAATGTGGCCACAAATAGGATATCAAGCAGAAGGCACTTTCCATATCTTTACTTCAAAAATATGTATCAGATAGTACCATTTCAAATCAATTTCAATTATCATACTTATATAAAGTCTATTATATATAAGATTTCATTTCAAATCAAATACTTTCCAAAATTAATAGTATATCAAATCACACTTATATAGACTTTGATTATATAAGATTTCGCTTTTCAAATTGAGTACCATTCCAAATCAATAGTTTTCGAATCAACTTCATACTTATACAAATTAATTTTATATAATTTCGATAACTCCCAAATAAAGTATTTAGAAAAATAAGGTTCTCAAATTCCAATTCGTTTCAATACCAGTTCAGTTTCAAAATCATATACGATTTCACCAAATTATTTCTTCCAAACTAAATATCTTCAGTTTCAAAGTTTCCAAGGTAATAGGTTTAGAAAATAATCCAAGTTTGTTTGCAAATCAACATATTTTATATCAAACAAATTTATTTCCAAAATCATAGTACTTTCAAGGATATAATACTTTTGAACCCAAACAATTTGAAATAATAATACTTTGGAAATCAAGATACTTTGAAATTCAAACTTTGGAAATCATAACACTTGAAATCAAAACACTTTCCTTCAAACAGTTTAGATATTAATAATAGTATATAAAATAAAATAATTTGTAAAATAAAATATTTAAATAAAACTGTAATAAGCTAAAACAATTTATATTAAAATAGTTTATATTAGAAATAGTTATATTAAAAATAGTTTATATTAAAATTAATATAAAAATAGTTTTAAATATAATTTAAAATACTTTATATAATAAAAATAGTTTCCTCAAATTTCACCAATCAATTCAAATTAACACGAGTTTCAAGATTCAAATTAACTTTAATCTCAATTCATTAATTTCAATTCAATTCAGTTCCTCAATAAACCATTTCAAATTTTATCGATTTCAAATACAGATTTGAACCACAAAATAAACCATTTCAATTTCAATATATTTCAAAGCTTTATATATATTCAATATTTCAAAACTAAATTTGATAATTTCATTTATATCTCAAATTCACATTACTATTATTTAGTTTGAAATATTTACTTAATCATTTCAATAACATCTAAATACTACCTCAATTTTCAAATTTAAATAAACAAAATATCCCATTCAAATTTATATAAATTTGAAATATGCATTTAAGTCACTTTTAATCAAATCCAAGTAATAAAAATCATATCTTTGAAATTTCAATTTTTAATAAATTTCAGATCAAACTTATTTAAGTATAATTCTTAAATAAATATAATTTCAAATCAATCTCAAATTTATCTTTCCAACCTGAATCATTATAAACTCTATATTTGAAATATATAGATATCAAATAAATACTGGGTTTTAAATCCCAATCTATTTTCGAAATCAAATCTTTTTCTCAAAATCAATTATACCCCAAAAATGATTTTCCAGTTTATAACCATTCCTTTAAATACTTTAAACTATTTATTTTTATTTGAAAGATCCACTTTACCCTTTGAAAATAATTATTATTATATATATAAATAGTTTTATAAAAGATGTTACTAAGTTAAAACATTTAAAACTAAATTTTATTCAAATGATTTTAAAAATAACTTTCATATTAGTATAATTCAAAATAGTCTTATCTATTTACTGTAACGACCCGTATTTTTACGGATCGAAAGATCGTAAAACTGTTATTTTTAGGCCATAAGTGTTGATATGTTGTCCAGAGTTTAAGTCGACCAAAGCTTAAGTCGTCCAGAGTTAGGTCGTGTAGTAGCTTAGGTCGTGTAGGAGTCTGAGACGGTTGAGCGACTTAGTGAAGAAGGGCGGCCTAAGGATTGGAATGACCTAAGGAGTTAGGTCGTGTGATAGTTAGGACGTGTTATAGTTTAGGTCGGTCGAGCGACCTAAGGAAGTTGGTAGCATTAGTGAGCGACTTAAGGGAGTTGGCGACCTAAGGAGTTTGGTCATGTTGGGACTTAGGTCGTGAAGAAGGTTAGGTCGTGGAGCGACTTAAGGAGGATAGGTCGGTTAAGAGAGCCAACGACCTAAGGAAGTTAGCGACATAGGGGATGGCTTAAGGAGTTAGGTCGTTAAGTCGTATCCTAGTTAGGTCGTTA
Organism: Allium fistulosum; assembly: GCA_030737815.1. Lineage (NCBI taxonomy): Eukaryota > Viridiplantae > Streptophyta > Magnoliopsida > Asparagales > Amaryllidaceae > Allium > Allium fistulosum. The sequence goes on from CM060906.1 coordinate 404,220,042, forward strand.
AGTCGCATCCCAGTTAGGTCGTTAAGTCGCATCCCAGTTAGGTCGTTAAGTCGCATCTCAGTTAGGTCGCGCACTTGCGTTGTTGTTAGGTCGCGTGTGTGTTAGGTCGTCACTTCTGTTAATTCGTTGGGTCGGCATTGTTGTTAAGTCTCATCTTTGTAAGGTCGCGCGTATATGTTAAGTCGCGCAAGTGTTAGGTCGGGGATTGTTAGGTCATAGGTCGAGAGAGTTAAGTCGTGGACGACCTAAGGGGGCGGACGACCTAAGGATTCCAGCCTATAAATACAGGGTTTTTCTTCACTTTTTGGGATCCGGATTTTGAAGCGACGAAGTGCTGCCATTTTGAGAGCTCGAGTACTACACTTCTTCACTTCTTATCTCTTCTATAATTTTGTGTTTCCTTCCATCCAAATCGAAGATCAAATCGAAGATCCAAGAGCTAAAGTTGAAGATCTACATTCTTCGAAGACAAATTTCATCGTTTGAAGCGGAATTTTGGTAGATCGAGTTAGATCCTTCGCTGTCCAGATCTGAAGTGTGTTGATTTTAAGGTGTTTAGGTGATTTGGTGAGTGGTGGTTATCTCTCACACGGATCCAAAGGAGTATATCGGATTGATGGCTTGATTTGGTGTTAAAATAATGATTTCCATGCATTTTCTTAAAACTTAAGTATAGATCCATTGTTCATGATGATTTGACATCCATTTTACTACATGTTAATCTATGCAAGTTCAGTCATCAAGTTGTATAGAAATTGCTCATGTTTCATGCTTGTTAGATTTGGACTCTTTATTTACAAAATTGCCATTTTAGTTATAATTGCTTTTAGATCTTGTTTGAATGATTGATTACTTGGATTAATGATTGATTTGATTGATTGTTATAAATTAGTTGATTGGTTGTTGGATTTAGAGAAGATGGTCGAAGATGATTCAAAAGCTAAGGGAAAGGCTCTTGGATTGGAAAAGCTGCTCGTGGCATATGTGGCGGATGATGAAGCTCATATGGATAGATTTGATGATGATGTTGAGATGAGGCTTTGCTATGATGAGATGAAGCGAGGCATGATGTGAGATAGCCTTGGTTTAATCCAAACAGGATCATTCCAAGTAGGTTGATGACTCGGTGAAAGGGTTTGAGTTTGAGGATAATGGTTGGCTCGAGAGGCGCTTGAGCTAGTATGAGAATAGTCGTCGAGGAGGATGACTAGGAGGATGAGATTTCATCGTTGTTGAAGGTTCTAGCAGGCTCAAAGCAAGAGTACGCTGGGAAGATTCGATAGTCCCAAAAGACTACAGTTGGTGGTCGAGTACTCTGGGCAGATTCGATAGTCCTAGGCACGGGCTGCGACGACGTGCGAAGTTCTGTCTAGAACCGGGTTACCATTGGCCCTTGACGGACGGCTGAAAGAATGTGCCGGTCATTCAATTAACGGTGGTATCGAAGCAATGATAACAGTGATAGCCAGAGTCATGGATGTTTGGTTGTATCGTCATTCGGTCTCAAGAGCGATATTTTCTGGGTGCTTATCTGATCTTGGTTTAGGCCTTGGGGGTTTGTGCTTGGAAAACATCGACCTTGACTCGAGTGATAATTGCTTTACTTTAAATGTCTGCTTTGCTATGTTTATTTCTGCTTAGTGTGTCTGGGGGCTATCACTGTAGAAAGAGGTGGAGAGGGAGGGTTGGATTCCTATTCCTTTTACCTTTATGCTCTTTTGGTATGTTGTTAGTTAATTTACCGCTCACTAAGACTGTTGTCTGACTCAAGGTTTTATGTTCAACTATTATTACCTTGGGTTGTTCATCCATTTTGGGATGGGCAGACTAGGTAGCAGGTGACAGGTGATGTTCTTAGTTTCCAACGATGCTGATGACGAAGACGAGCTGGAGACTTGCATATTATTTTTTTCTTACTATATGTACTGGATGTTCCGTTGTTGTATAATTCTCTGAGTGATATGTAGTGAGGATTGATGTATTGACTATTCAGATTTGTGTATTCAACTATTATGAAGCTTAATTGATGAGATTCTATTTTGTGAAGCTTCACTATATATATTCTCTATTGTATTTTATCCATGCGCTATGAGTAATACGATAGATTCTGTTGTATTAACTTACCTTGGCGATCGTCCATGGCTGCCTGGCACACCTTACAGTGCACTATCTCTATGTTTAGTGCAGGGGTCATGGGCGGTCATCACATTTGGTATCAGAGCATTGGTTAATCGATTTTACCCAACGCTCACTGACGTAACTACGTATGAGAGACGTAATTGTATTTTGATGGATGATTACTATATATAATATAGTAGCTTAGAAGGGAACCCCTTATGCAATTGTTCTTAAGGTGTATTAATCATTCCTTTTATAGATATTAAGAATGAGTCGAAGAGGGAGACCAGCTGCTAGGGAAGGCCGTGCTACTGAGGGGGCTGCTGATTATGCTGCTATGTTCGAGGCTATGGTGACTTCGATCATGAGAAGGATGCCAGCTCCGGGGCCATCAGTAGATGTTGGAGTTCAAGTTCAAGCTCCATGACCGGTGGATTTTGCTTAGTTGTGTAAAGACTATACTGCTCTTGGAGGAAAGGTTTTCTTAGGAACAGAGTCAACCATTGAAGTCCAGAGATGGATAGATGCTTGTAGAAGGATCTTTGGTGACTTGGGAATCGAGGATGCAACCAAAAGGAAGCTCGCATCAAGACAGCTTCAAGGGAGAGCTTCTGACTGGTGGAACTCTATCACCATTGATACTCTGGAGGAAGAAATTACTTGGGAGCAATTCCAAGCCAGATTTGAAGCTAAGTTCATTTGTACAGCTCAGAAATTTGTTCTGTTTAAGAAGTTTGTAGAGCTCAAGCAAGATGGAAGACCAGTTCTTGAGTATGTATCTGAGTTTGAAGCTTTGTCCAAGTATGCCCAGTCGTATATTGAATCTCCTTATCAGAAGAACGAGAAGTTTGTGACAGGCTTGGACATTTATCTTGGGAGGCAGTTGGTGGATCATCTGGACAATCCATTTGAGAAGCTTATGGAGAAAGCTCTCAGGCACGAAAATCTGTTTCCTAAAGGAAGATCTACTGTTGCTGTGACCAAGGAAGAGTCTAAACCACAGCAGGGTCGAAACAAGAAGAGGAAGCAGCAGCAGGAAAAGGGTAAGGATGGCCAGAAGAAGCCGAAGGGCGAAGTGACCTGCTACAATTGTCAGCAGAAGGGTCATTTCTCCAGAGATTGCAAGAATCCAAAGGTGCCGGTGAAGTGCCACAACTGTGACAAGCCGGGGCATATCAAGAGGAATTGTCCAGAACCGTGGAAGGACAAGCAGATTGTGCAAGCTTATGCTTTGGGGGCTGTTCCATCATCTTCAAAAGCGCCTACTGCTGAAGAGAAAGGAAAGAGTGTGGTGGTTCAAGGTACTCTTTCCATATGTGGTGTTCCAGTTAGAGTGTTATTCGATACTGGGGCATCGCATTCTTTTGTTTGTAATGAACTTATAGCCCGGTTGGGTTTAGAACCAGAAATTGTTGATAGACCATTGGTTGTGACTCCTCCAGTTGGGGGTTCGTCCTGTCTATGTATGCTATGCCGTGGTCTGATTGTATCGAGTCATGATTGCTCTTTTGTTTGTGATTGTTTTGTTCTGAACTTTGCGGGGTTCGGAATTATTTTGGGTATGGACTGGCTTAGGAAGTATGCGGCAAAGGTTGATTGTGAAAGGTTGGAGGTGACAGTCGAGAATGTGGAGGGGCAAAAGGTTGTGATATGATGTAAGCATGAGGAAGGCGTCTTCATGAGCTTCATGTATTCGCTGGTTGTTCCACGGGATGGACTGTCATCAGTGCCAATCGCTAATGGATTTGAGGATGTCTTTGATGAGGTCAAAGGGTTACTGCTGCATAGAGAGATCGAGTTTCGTATCGATTTAGTTGAAGGAGCCAGACCTGTTGTGATGCCTCTTAGGAGGATGGCGCCTAGGGAACAGCAAGAGTTGAAGGTGCAGGTTGATGATCTTTTACAGAAAGGATTCATTCGGCGTAGTGTGTCCGAATGGGGTGCACCAGTTTTGTTTGAAACCAAAGCAGATGGATCGTTGAGGTTGTGTGTGGATTATCGTGAGCTGAATAAAGTGACTAAGAAGAACAAGTATCCATTGCCAAGAATAGATGACTTGTTTGATCAGCTTCACGAAGCTAAGGTGTTTTCTCAGATGGATTTGGCAACGGGATTTCACCAGTTAAGAGTGGCTAAGGATAGTGTGCCGAAGACTGCTTTCAGGACACCATCCGGTTTCTTTGAGAGGCTGGTAATGCCGTTTGGATTGACCAATGCACCAGCATATTTTGTGGATCTTATGAATAGAGTGTTCAGAGATCAGTTGAACAAGTTCGTACTAGTGTTCGTTGATGATATTTTGATTTATTCCAGAACTGAAGAAGAGCACATGACGCACTTGCGTATTGTTTTGGAAATCTTACAGAAACATCAGCCGAAGGCTAAGTTTTCGAAGTGTCACTTCTGGAAGAGTGAAGTGAGGTTCTTAGGCCATATTATCTCTAGAAAAGGAAGAGCGGTTGATCCCGCTAAGGTGGCAGCAATCCAGGATTGGGGTAGACCTAAGAATGCATCAGATGTGAGAAGTTTTCTTGGATTAGCAAGATATTATCATCGATTTATTAAAGATTTTTCCAAGATCGCTGCACCATTAACAGAATTGACGAAAAAGAACCAAGTATTTAGATGGGATGCTAATTGTGAGCAAGCTTTTGGAATTTTGAAAGAGCAAATGATGAGATGGTGGTTTATACCGATGCATGTGGTACTGGACTTGGAGCAGTGCTGATGAAGAAGGGTAAAGTTGTTGCGTATGCAAGTCGACGACTGAAGCCGCATGAAAGGAATTATCCGACTCATGATTTGGAGTTAGCGGCGATTGTATTTGCTCTGAAGATGTGGAGACATTACCTATTGGGAGTTCGATTCGAGTTGTTTATAGATCATAAGTCGTTGAAGTATCTTTTCTCCCAAAAGGATTTGAATCTTTGGCAGCAACGATGGCTAGAGTTTTTGGCATCATATGATTTTAGTATAGCCTATACTCCGGGAAAGGTTAAAGCAGTGGCAGATGCGTTATGTCGAAGACATGCAGGATTGGGAGCCATGTTTTCAGAATGGAAGAGTCTCGAGTATTTAGCTAGATTTGACTTCAGGCCCAGATGTGAATTTGAACCTGAGATGTTGGCAAACTTATTGATAAGACCGACTCTTGTGGAAAGAATTGGCGAGAGCCAAAAGCGAGACGATAAGCTTGTTAAGATTATCCGTGATTTGGAATCTGGATTGGACCCAGAAAAGGATAAAGGATTCGAGGTCGATCGAGAGGGTTGGCTTCGGAAGCAAGGACGACTAGTTGTTCCCGATATAGATGAATTGAGAAATGAAGTTCTGAAGGAAAGTCATCACTCGAAGCTGACAATTCATCCAGGTGGAAATAAGATGTATCGGGATATGAAAAGAACCTATTACTGGGAAGGTATGAAGAAGGATGTTGGAAATTTTATTTCCAAGTGCATGAACTGCCAGTTGGTAAAAGCTGAGCAAAAGAAGCCCAGTGGAATTCTTCAGCCATTAGAAGTTCCTACATGGAAGTGGGAGCAAATATCGATGGATTTTATTGATGGGCTACCCAGAACGAGAACGGGAAATGAAGGGATTTGGTCATCATAGATCGTTTGACTAAGAGTGCAAGATTCATTCCTGTTCGATCGACCAGGACTGCATCAAAATTGGCTGAGCTGTATGTTAAGTGGATAGTTCGATTCCATGGTATTCCGAAGGGTATAGTGAGCGATCGAGACCCATTGTTCACTAGTGGATTTTGGAAGAGCTTTCAGGAAGTTCTGGGAACCGAGTTGTGTTTGAGTACAGCTTATCATCCCCAAACAGATGGTCAGACTGAGAGAGTCAATCGAGTTTTGGAAGATCTCCTTAGAGCTTGTGTTTTAGATTTTGGAGGATCATGGGAAGATCACCTTCATTTGGTAGAATTTTCGTATAATAACAGTTACCAGTCAAGCATTGGTATGGCACCGTATGAAGCATTGTATGGAAGACCATGTAACTCTCCGACATATTGGTTAGAAACAGGAGAAAAGCTGATACTTGGGCCAGAAATGATTCGACAGACATCGGATTGCATAGAGATCATTCGGCAACGAATGAAGGCAGCCCAAGACCGACAGAAAAGTTATACCGATAAGCGTCGTAAGGATTTTGAATTCGACGTAGGTAATATGGTTTTTGTGAAGATTTCTCCATTGAAGAATGCTATTCGATTCGGGAAGAAAGGAAAATTGACTCCGAGATTTTTTGGACCATTCCCAATCATCGAGCGAATTGGAAAGCTCGCCTATAAATTGGAGTTACCAGAAAAGATGTCGGGTGTGCACAATGTTTTTCATGTATCGTATCTACGGAAGTATGTGCACGACTCGAATACAGTAGTTTCTGCAGATAGCTGTGAAGATTTTGAGGTTGATCCAGTCGATAAGAGACCTCGTAAGCCGCTTCGTGTTGTGGAAACTAACACGAAACAGCTTAGGAGGAAGATAGTTAGGTTGCTCAAGATACAATGGAGTGATGATGTTAACGACTATACATGGGAGGTGGAAGAGAGGATGAAGGCAGCTCATCCTGAACTCTTCGAGGTATGGCCATAAGGTGTCGTGTCATCTCACGACATTGTAACTTGTTCTAGTTTTAGAATTCTGCATGTTAGGCTAGTAATTGGATGCATGGTTTGTTGATTTATATGGATGGTAGGCATGCAGAATAGTTTTTGATTGCTCTTGTTTGTTTGGAATTTCGGGGGGCGAAATTCCTAAGGGGGAGAGAATGTAACGACCCGTATTTTTACGGATCGAAAGATCGTAAAACTGTTATTTTTAGGCCATAAGTGTTGATATGTTGTCTAGAGTTTAAGTCAACCAAAGCTTAAGTCATTCAGAGTTAGGTCGTGTAGTAGCTTAGGTCGTGTAGGAGTCTGAGTCGGTTGAGCGACTTAGTGAAGAGGGGCGACCTAAGGATTGGAACGACCTAAGGAGTTAGGTCGTGTGATAGTTAGGACGTGTTATAGTTTAGGTCGGTCGAGCGACCTAAGGAAGTTGGTAGCATTAGTGAGCGACTTAAGGGAGTTGGCGACCTAAGGAGTTTGGTCGTGCTGGGACTTAGGTCGTGAAGAAGGTTAGGTCGTGGAGTGACTTAAGGAGGATAGGTCGGTTAAGAGAGCCAACGACCTAAGGAAGTTAGCGACATAGGGGATGGCTTAAGGAGTTAGGTCGTTAAGTCGTATCCCAGTTAGGTCGTTAAGTCGCATCCCAGTTAGGTCGTTAAGTCGCATCCCAGTTAGGTCGTTAAGTCGCATCTCAATTAGGTCGCGCACTTGCATTGTTGTTAGGTCGCGTGTGTGTTAGGTCGTGACTTCTGTTAAGTCGTTGGGTCGGCATTGTTGTTAAGTCGCATCTTTGTTAGGTCGCGCGTATATGTTAAGTCGCGCAAGTGTTAGGTCGGGGATTGTTAGGTCGTAGGTCGAGAGAGTTAAGGGGGCGGACGACCTAAGGATTCCAGCCTATAAATACAGGGTTTTTCTTCACTTTTTGGGATCCGGATTTTGAAGCGACGAAGTTGTGACGACCGCCCATGACCCCTGCACTAAACATAGAGATAGTGCATTGTAAGGTGTGCCAGGCAGCCATGGACGATCGCCAAGGTAAGTTAAAACATCAGAATCTATCGTATTACTCATAGCGCATGGATAAAATACAATAGAGAATATATATAGTGAAGCTTCCCAAAATAGAATCTCATCAATTAAGCTTCATAATAGTTGAATACACACATCTGAATAGTCAATACATCAAGCCTCACTACATATCACTCAGAGAATTATACAAGCAGCGGAACATCCAGTACATATAGTAAGAAAAAAATAATATGCAAGCCTCCAGCTCGTCTTCGTCATCAGCATCGTTGGAAACTAAGAACAGCACCTGTCACCTGCTACCTAGTCTGCCCATCCCAAAATGGATGAACAACCCAAGGTAATAAGAGTTGAACATAAAACCTTGAGTCAGACAACAGTCTTAGTGAGCGGTAAATTAACTAACAACATACCAAAAGAGCGTAAAGGTAAAAGGAATAGGAATCCAACCCTCCCTCTCCACCTCTTTCTACAGTGATAGCCCCCAGACACACTAAGTAGAAATAAACATAGCAAAGCAGACATTTAAAGTAAAGCAATTATCACTCAAGTCAAGGTCGATGTTTTCCAAGCACAAACCCCCAAGGCCTAAACCAAGATCAGATAAGCACCCAGAAAATATCGCTCTTAAGACCGAATGACGATACAACCAAACATCCATGACTCTGGCAATCACTGTTATCATTGCTTCGATACCACCGTTAATTGAATGACCGGCACATTCTTTCAGCCGTCCGTCAAGGACCAATGGTAACCCTGGTTCTAGACTGAACTCCGCACGTCGTCGCAGCCCGTGCCTAGGACTATCGAATCTGCCCAGAGTACTCGACCACCAACTGTAGTCTTTTGGGACTATCGAATCTACCCAGCGTACTCTTGCTATGAGCCTGCTAGAACCTTCAACAACGATGAAATCTCAGCCTCCTAGTCATCCTCCTCGACGACTATTCTCATACTAGCTCAAGCGCCTCTCGTGCCAACCATTATCCTCAAACTCGAACCCTTTCACTGAGTCATCAACCTGCTTGGAATGATCCCGTCTGGATTAAACCAAGGCTATCTCACATCATGCCTCGCTTCATCTCATCATAGCAAAGCCTCATCTCAACATCATCATCAAATCTATCCATATGAGCTTCATCATCCGCCACATATGCCACGAGCAGCTTTTCCAATCCAAGAGCCTTTCGCTTAGCTTTTGAATCATCTTCGACCATCTTCTCTAAATCCAACAACCAATCAACTAATTTATAACAATCAATCAAATCAATCATTAATCCAAGTAATCAATCATTCAAACAAGATCTAAAAGCAATTATAACTAAAATGGCAATTTTGTAAATAAAGAGTCCAAATCTAACAAGCATGAAACATGAGCAATATCTCTACAACTTGATGAATGAACTTGCATAGATTAACATGTAGTAAAATGGATGTCAAATCATCATGGACAATGGATCTATACTTAAGTTTTAAGAAAATGCATGGAAATCATTATTTTAACACCAAATCAAGCCATCAATCCGATATACTCCTTTGGATCCGTGTGAGAGATAACCACCACTCACCAAATCACCTAAACACCTTAAAAGCAACACACGTCAGATCTGGACAGCGAAGGATCTAACTCGATCTACCAAAATTTCGCTTCAAACGATGAAATCTCTCTTCGAAGAATGTAGATCTTCAACTTTAGCTCTTGGATCTTCAATTTGATCTTCGATTTGGATGGAAGGAAACACAAAATTATAGAAGAGATAAGAAGTGAAGAAGTGTAGTACTCGAGCTCTCAAAATGGCAGCACTTCATCGCTTCAAAATCCGGATCCCAAAAAGTGAAGAAAAACCCTATATTTATAGGCTGGAATCCTTAGGTCGTTTGCCCCCTTAGGTCGTCCACGACTTAACTCTCTCGACCTATGACCTAACAATCCCCGACCTAACACTTGCGCGACTTAACATATACGCGCGACCTAACAAAGATGCGACTTAACAACAATGCCGACCCAACGACTTAACAGAAGTCACGACCTAACACACACGTGACCTAACAACAATGCAAGTGCGCGACCTAATTGAGATGCGACTTAACGACCTAACTGGGATGCGACTTAACGACCTAACTGGAATGCGACTTAACGACCTAACTGGGATACGACTTAACGACCTAACTCCTTAAGCCATCCCCTATGTCGCTAACTTCCTTAGGTCGTTGGCTCTCTTAACCGACCTATCCTCCTTAAGTCGCTCCACGACCTAACCTTCTTCACGACCTAAGTCCCAACACAACCAAACTCCTTAGGTCGCCAACTCCCTTAAGTCGCTCACTAATGCTACCAACTTCCTTAGGTCGCTCGACCGACCTAAACTATAACATGTCCTAACTATCACACGACCTAACTCCTTAGGTGGTTCCAATCCTTAGGTCGCCCCTCTTCACTAAGTCGCTCAATCGACTCAGACTCCTACACGACCTAAGCTACTACACGACCTAACTCTGGACGACTTAAGCTTTGGTCGACTTAAACTCTGGACAACATATCAACACTTATGGCCTAAAAATAACAGTTTTACGATCTTTCGATCCGTAAAAATACGGGTCGTTACATTCTCTCCCCCTTAGGAATTTCGCCCCCCGAAATTCCAAACAAACAAGAGCAATCAAAAACTATTCTGCATGCCTACCATCCATAGCAATCAAGAAACCATGCGTCCAATTACTAGCCTAACATGCAGAATTCTAAAACTAGAACAAGTTACAATGTCGTGAGATGACACGACAATTACGATCTTTCGATCCGTAAAAATACGGGTCGTTACATTCTCTCCCCCTTAGGAATTTCGTCCCCCGAAATTCCAAACAAACAAGAGCAATCAAAAACTATTCTGCATGCCTACCATCCATAGCAATCAACAAACCATGCGTCCAATTACTAGCCTAACATGCAGAATTCTAAAACTAGAACAAGTTACAATGTCGTGAGATGACACGACACCTTATGGCCATACCTCGAAGAGTTCAGGATGAGCTGCCTTCATCCTCTCTTCCACCTCCCATGTACAGTCGTTAACATCATCACTCCATTGTATCTTGAGCAACCTAACTATCTTCCTCCTAAGCTGTTTCGTGTCAGTTTCCACAACACGAAGCGGCTTACGAGGTCTCTTATCGACTGGATCAACCTCAAAATCTTCATAGCTATCTGCAGAAACTACTGTATTCGAGTCGTGCACATACTTCCGTAGATACGATACATGAAAAACATTGTGCACACCCGACATCTTTTCTGGTAACTCCAATTTATAGGCGAGCTTTCCAATTCGCTCGATGATCGGGAATGGTCCAACAAATCTCGGAGTCAATTTTCCTTTCTTTCCGAATCGAATAACATTCTTCAATGGAGAAATCTTCACAAAAACCATATCACCTACGTCGAATTCCAAATCCTTACGACGCTTATCGGCATAACTTTTCTGTCGATCTTGGGCTGCCTTCATTCGTTGCCGAATGATCTCTATGCAATCCGAAGTCTGTCGAATCATTTCTGGCCCAAGTATCAGCTTTTCTCCTGTTTCTAACCAACATGTCGGAGAGTTACACGGTCTTTCATACAATGCTTCATACGGTGCCATACCAATGCTTGACTGGTAACTGTTATTATACGAAAATTCTACAAAATGAAGGTGATCTTCCCATGATCCTCCAAAATCTAAAACACAAGCTCTAAGGAGATCTTCCATAACTCGATTGACTCTCTCAGTCTGACCATCTATTTGGGGATGATAAGCTGTAATCAAACACAACTCGGTTCCCAGAACATCCTGAAAGCTCTTCCAAAATCCACTAGTGAACAATGGGTCTCGATCGCTCACTATACACTTCGGAATACCATGGAATCGAACTATCCACTTAACATACAGCTCAGCCAATTTTGATGCAGTCCTGGTCGATCGAACAGGAATGAATCTTGCACTCTTAGTCAAACGATCTATGATGACCCAAATCCTTTCATTTCCCATTCTCGTTCTGGGTAGCCCATCAATAAAATCCATCAATATTTGCTCCCACTTCCATGTAGGAACTTCTAATGGCTGAAGCAATCCACTGGGCTTCTTTTGCTCAGCTTTTACCAACTGGCAGTTCATGCACTTGGAAATAAAATTTCCAACATCCTTCTTCATACCTTCCCAGTAATAGGTTCTTTTCATATCCCGATACATCTTATTTCTACCTGGATGAATTGTCAGCTTCGAGTGATGACCTTCCTTCAGAACTTCATTTCTCAATTCATCTATATCGGGAACAACTAGTCGTCCTTGCTTCCGAAGCCAACCCTCTCGATCGACCTCGAATCCTTTATCCTTTTCTGGGTCCAATCCAGATTCCAAATCACGGATAATCTTGACAAGCTTATCGTCTCGCTTTTGGCTCTCGCCAATTCTTTCCACAAGAGTCGGTCTTATCGATAAGTTTGCCAACATCTCAAGTTCCAATTCAGATCTAGGCCTGAAGTCAAATCCAGCTAAATACTCGAGACTCTTCCATTCTGAAAACATGGCTCCCAATCCTGCATGTCTTTGACTTAACGCATCTGCCACTACGTTACCCTTTCCCGGAGTATAGGCTATACTAAAATCATATGATGCCAAAAACTCTAGCCATCGTTGCTGTCGAAGATTCAAATCCTTTTGGAAGAAAAGATACTTCAACGACTTATGATCTGTGAACAACCCAAATTGAACTCCCACTAGGTAATGTCTCCACATCTTCAGAGCAAATACAATCGCCGCTAACTCCAAATCATGAGTCGGATAATTCCTTTCATGCAGCTTCAATCGTCGACTTGCATACGCAACAACTTTACCCTTCTGCATCAGCACTGCTCCAAGTCCAGTACCACATGCATCAGTATAAACCACAATCTCATCATTTCCACTTGGAATAGTCAAAACAGGAGCACTTGTCAGTCGCTCTTTCAGAATTCCAAAAGCTTGCTCACACTTAGCATCCCATCTAAATACTTGGTTCTTTTTCGTCAATCCTGTTAATGGTGCAGCAATCTTGGAAAAATCTTTAATAAATCGACGATAATATCCTGCTAATCCAAGAAAACTTCTCACATCTGATGCATTCTTAGGTCTACCCCAATCTTGGATTGCTGCCACCTTAGCAGGATCAACCGCTATTCCTTTTCCAGAGATAATATGGCCTAAGAACCTCACTTCACTATTCCAAAAGTGACACTTCAAAAATTTAGCCTTCAGCTGATGTTTCCGTAAGATTTCCAAAACAACACGCAAGTGCGTCATGTGCTCTTCTTCAGTTCTGGAATAAATCAAAATATCATCCACGAACACTAGTACGAACTTGTTCAACTGATCTCTGAACACTCTATTCATAAGATCCACAAAATATGCTGGTGCATTGGTCAATCCAAACGGCATTACCAGCCACTCAAAGAAATCGGATGGTGTCCTGAAAGCAGTCTTCGGCACACTATCCTTAGCCACTCTTAACTGGTGAAATACTGTTGCCAAATCCATCTGAGAAAACACCTTAGCTTCGTGAAGCTGATCAAACAAGTCATCTATTCTTGGCAATGGATACTTGTTCTTCTTAGTCACTTTATTCAGCTCACGATAATCCACACACAACCTCAACGATCCATCTGCTTTGGTTACAAACACAACTGGTGCACCCCATTCGGACACACTACGCCGAATGAATCCTTTTTGTAAAAGATAATCAACCTGCACCTTCAACTCTTGCTGTTCCCTAGGCACCATCCTCCTAAGAGGCATCACAACAGGTCTGGCTCCTTCAACTAAATCGATACGAAACTCGATCTCTCTATGCGGCGGTAACCCTTTGACCTTATCAAAGACATCCTCAAATCCATTAGCGATTGTCACCGATGACAGTCCATCCCATGGAACAACCAGCGAATACATGAAGCTCATGAAGACGCCTTCCTCATGCTTACATCGTATCACAACCTTTCACCCCTCAACATTCTCGACTGTCACCTCCAACCTTTCACAATCAACCTTTGCCGCATACTTCCTAAGCCAATCCATACCCAAAATAATTCCGAACCCCGCAAAGTTCAGAACAAAACAATCACAAACAAAAGAGCAATCATGACTCGATACAATCAGACCACGACATAGCATACACAGACAGGACGAACCCCCAACTGGATTAGTCACAACCAATGGTCTATCAACAATATCCGGTTCTAAACCTAACCAGCCTACAAGTTCATTACAAACAAAAGAATGTGACGCCCCAGTATCGAATAACACTCTAACTGGAACACCACATATGGAAAGAGTACCTTGAACCACTACACTCTTTCCTTTCTCTTCAGTAGTAGGAGCTTTTGAAGATGATGGAACAACCCCCAAAGCATAAGCTTGCACAATCTGCTTGTCCTTCCGCGGTTCTGGACAATTCCTCTTGATATGCCCCGGCTTGTCACAGTTGTGGCACTTCACCGGCACCTTTGGATTCTTGCAATCTCTGGAGAAATGGCCCTTCTGCTGACAATTGTAGCAGGTCACTTCACCCTTCGGCTTCTTCTGGCCATCCTTACCCTTTTGCTGCTGCTGCTTCCTCTTCTTGTTTCCACCCTGCTGTGGTTTAGACTCTTCCTTGGTCACAGCAACAATAGATCCTCCTTTAGGAAACAGATTTTCGTGCCTGAGAGCTTTCTCCACAAGCTTCTCAAATGGATCGTCCAGATGATCCACCAACTGCCTCCCTAGATAAATGTCCAAGCCTGTCACAAACTTCTCGTTCTTCTGATAAGGAGATTCAATATACGATCGGGCATACTTGGACAAAGCTTCAAACTCAGATACATACTCAAGAACTGGTCTTCCATCTTGCTTGAGCTCTACAAACTTCTTAAACAGAACAGATTTCTGAGCTGTAGAAATGAACTTAGCTTCAAATCTGGCTTGGAATTGCTCCCAAGTAATTTCTTCCTCCGGAGTATCAATGGTGATAGAGTTCCACCAGTCAGAAGCTCTCCCTTGAAGTTGTCTTGATGCGAGCTTCCTTTTGGTTGCATCCTCGATTCCCAAGTCACCAAAGATCCTTCTACAAGCATCTATCCATCTCTGGACTTCAATGGTTGACTCTGTTCCCAAGAAAACCTTTCCTCCAAGAGTAGTATAGTCTTTACACAACTTAGCAAAATCCACCAGTCTTGGAGCTTGAACTTGAACTCCAACATCTACTGATGGCCCCGGAGCTGGCATCCTTCTCATGATCGAAGTCACCATAGCCTCGAACATAGCAGCATAATCAGCAGCCCCCTCGGTAGCACGGCCTTCCCTAGCAGCTGGTCTCCCTCTTTGACTAATTCTTAATATCTATAAAAGGAATGATTAATACACCTTGAGAACAACTGCATAAGGGGTTCTAATCCTTCTAAGCTACTATATTATATATAGTAATCATCCATCAAAATACAATTACGTCTCTCATACGTAGTTACGTCAGCGAGCGTTGGGTAAAATCGATCAACCAATGCTCTGATACCAAATGTGACGACCGCCCATGACCCCTGCACTAAACATAGAGATAGTGCGCTGTAAGGTGTGCCAGGCAGCCATGGACGATCGCCAAGGTAAGTTAAAACAGCAGAATCTATTGTATTACTCACAACGCATGGATAAAATACAATAGAGAATATATATAGTGAAGCTTCACAAAATAGAATCTCATCAATTAATCTTCATAATAGTTGAATACACACATCTAAATAGTCAATACATCAAGCCTCACTACATATCACTTAGAGAATTATACAAGCAGCGGAACATCCAGTACATATAGTAAGAAAAAAATAATATGCAAGCCTCCAGCTCGTCTTCGTCATCAGCATCGTTGGAAACTAAGAACAGCACATGTCACCTGCTACCTAGTCTGCCCATCCCAAAATGGATGAACAGCCCAAGGTAATAAGAGTTGAACATAAAACCTTGAGTCAGACAACAGTCTTAGTGAGCGGTAAATTAACTAACAACATACCAAAAGAGCATAAAGGTAAAAGGAATAGGAATCCAACCCTCCCTCTCCACCTCTTTCTACAGTGACCCAGACACACTAAGCAGAAATAAACATAGCAAAGCAGACATTTAAAGTAAAGCAATTATCACTCGAGTCAAGGTCGATGTTTTCCAAGCACAAACCCCCAAGGCCTAAACCAAGATCAGAAAAGCACCCAGAAAATATCGCTCTTGAGACCGAATGACGATACAACCAAACATCCATGACTCTGGCTATCACTGTTATCATTGCTTCGATACCACCGTTAATTGAATGACCGGCACATTCTTTCAGCCGTCCGTCAAGGGCTAATGGTAACCCCGGTTCTAGACAGAACTCCGCACGTCGTCGCAGCCCGTGCCTAGGACTATCGAATCTGCCCAGAGTACTCGACCACCAACTGTAGTCTTTTGAGACTATCGAATCTGCCCAGCGTACTCTTGCTTTGAGCCTGCTAGAACCTTCAAGAATGATGAAATCTCAGCCTCCTAGTCATCCTCCTCGACGACTATTCTCATACTAGCTCAAGCACCTCTCGAGCCAACCATTATCCTCAAACTCGAACCCTTTCACCGAGTCATCAACCTGCTTGGAATGATCCCGTCTGGATTAAACCAAGGCTATCTCACATCATGCCTTGCTTCATCTCATCATAGCAAAGCCTCATCTCAACATCATCATCAAATCTATCCATATGAGCTTCATCATCCGCCACATATGCCACGAGCAGCTTTTCCAATCCAAGAGCCTTTCCCTTGGCTTTTGAATCATCTTCGACCATCTTCTCTAAATCCAACAACCAATCAACTAATTTATAACAATCAATCAAATCAATCATTAATCCAAGTAATCAATCATTCAAACAAGATCTAAAAGCAAATATAACTAAAATGGCAATTTTGTAAATAAAGAGTCCAAATCTAACAAGCATAAAACATGAGCAATATCTCTATAACTTGATGAATGAACTTGCATAGATTAACATGTAGTAAAATGGATGTCAAATCATCATGAACAATGGATCTATACTTAAGTTTTAAGAAAATGCATGGAAATCATTATTTTAACACCAAATCAAGCCATCAATCCGATATACTCCTTTGGATCCGTGTAAGAGATAACCACCACTCACCAAATCACCTAAACACCTTAAAAGCAACACACTTCAGATCTGGACAGCGAAGGATCTAACTCGATCTACCAAAATTCCGCTTCAAACGATGAAATCTCTCTTCGAAGAATGTAGATCTTCAACTTTAGCTCTTGGATCTTCGATTTGATCTTCGATTTGGATGAAAGGAAACACAAAATTATAGAAGAGATAAGAAGTGAAGAAGTGTAGTACTCGAGCTCTCAAAATGGCAAAACTTCGTCGCTTCAAAATCCGGATCCCAAAAAGTGAAGAAAAACCCTGTATTTATAGGCTGGAATCCTTAGGTCGTCCGCCCCCTTAGGTCGTCCACGACTTAACTCTCTCGACCTACGACCTAACAATCCCCGACCTAACACTTGCGTGACTTAACATATACGCGCGACCTAACAAAGATGCGACTTAACAACAATGCCGACCCAACGACTTAACAGAAGTCACGACCTAACACACACGCGACCTAACAACAACGCAAGTGCGCGACCTAACTGAGATGCGACTTAACGACCTAACTGGGATGCGACTTAACGACCTAACTGGGATGCGACTTAATGACCTAACTGGGATACGACTTAACGACCTAACTCCTTAAGCCATCCCATATGTCGCTAACTTCCTTAGGTTGTTGGCTCTCTTAACCGACCTATCCTCCTTAAGTCGCTCCACGACCTAACCTTCTTCACGACCTAAGTCCCAACACGACCAAACTCCTTAGGTCGCCAACTCCCTTAAGTCGCTCACTAATGCTACAAACTTCCTTAGGTCGCTCGACCGACCTAAACTATAACACGTCCTAACTATCACACGACCTAACTCCTTAGGTCGTTCCAATCCTTAGGTCGCCCCTCTTCACTAAGTCGCTCAACCGACTCAGACTCCTACACGACCTAAGCTACTACACGACCTAACTCTGGACGACTTAAGCTTTGGTCGACTTAAACTCTGGACAACATATCAACACTTATGGCCTAAAAATAACAGTTTTACGATCTTTCGATCCGTAAAAATACGGGTCGTTACAGAAGTGCTGCCATTTTGAGAGCTCGAGTACTACACTTCTTCACTTCTTATCTCTTCTATAATTTTGTGTTTCCTTCCATCCAAATCGAAGATCAAATCGAAGATCCAAGAGCTAAAGTTGAAGATCTACATTCTTCGAAGAGATTTCATCGTTTGAAGCAGAATTTTGGTAGATCGAGTTAGATCCTTCGCTGTCCAGATCTGAAGTGTGTTGCTTTTAAGGTGTTTAGGTGATTTGGTGAGTGGTGGTTATCTCTCACACGGATCCAAAGGAGTATATCGGATTGATGGCTTGATTTGGTGTTAAAATAATGATTTCCATGCATTTTCTTAAAACTTAAGTATATATCCATTGTTCATGATGATTTGACATCCATTTTACTACATGTTAATCTATGCAAGTTCATTCATCAAGTTGTAGAGATATTGCTCATGTTTCATGCTTGTTAGATTAGGGCTCTTTATTTACAAAATTGCCATTTTAGTTATAATTGCTTTTAGATCTTGTTTGAATGATTGATTACTTGGATTAATGATTGATTTGATTGATTATTATAAATTAGTTGATTGGTTGTTGGATTTAGAGAAGATGGTCGAAGATGATTCAAAAGCTAAGGGAAAGGCTCTTGGATTGGAAAAGCTGCTCGTGGCATATGTGGCGGATGATGAAGCTCATATGGATAGATTTGATGATGATGTTGAGATGAGGCTTTGCTATGATGAGATAAAGCGAGGCATGATGTGAGATAGCCTTGGTTTAATCCAGACGGGATCATTCCAAGCAGGTTGATGACTCGGTGAAAGCGTTCGAGTTTGAGGATAATGGTTGGCTCGAGAGGCGCTTGAGCTAGTATGAGAATAGTCGTCGAGGAGGATGACTAGGAGGCTGAGATTTCATCATTGTTGAAGGTTCTAGCAGGCTCAAAGCAAGAGTACGCTGGGCAGATTCGATAGTCCCAAAAGACTACAGTTGGTGGTCGAGTACTCTGGGCAGATTCGATAGTCCTAGGCACGGGCTGCGACGACGTGCGGAGTTCTGTCTAGAACCGGGGTTACCATTAGCCCTTGATGGATGGCTGAAAGAATGTGCCGGTCATTCAATTAACGGTGGTATCGAAGCAATGATAACAGTGATAGCCAGAGTCATGGATGTTTGGTTGTATCGTCATTCGGTCTCAAGAGCGATATTTTCTGGGTGCTTATCTGGCCTTGAGGGTTTGTGCTTGGAAAACATCGACCTTGACTCGAGTGATAATTGCTTTACTTTAAATGTCTGCTTTGCTATGTTTGTTTCTGCTTACTGTGTCTGGGGGCTATCACTGTAGAAAGAGGTGGAGAGGGAGGGTTGGATTCCTATTCCTTTTACATTTATGCTCTTTAGGTATGTTGTTAGTTAATTTACCGCTCACTAAGACTGTTGTCTGACTCAAGGTTTTATGTTCAACTCTTATTACCTTGGGCTGTTCATCCATTTTGGGATGGGCAGACTAGGTAGCAGGTGACAGGTGCTGTTATTAGTTTCCAACGATGTTGATGACGAAGACGAGCTGGAGGCTTGCATATTATTTTTTTTCTTCCTATATGTACTGGATGTTCCGCTGTTTGTATAATTCTCCGAGTGATATGTAGTGAGGCTTGATGTATTGACTATTCAGACGTGTGTATTCAACTATTATGAAGCTTAATTGATGAGATTCTATTTTGTGAAGCTTCACTATATATATTCTCTATTGTATTTTATCCATGCGCTGTGAGTAATACGATAGATTCTACTGTTTTAACTTACCTTGGCGATCGTCCATGGCTGCCTGGCACACCTTACAGCACACTATCTCTATGTTTAGTGCAGGGGTCATGGGCGGTCGTCACATTTACTTAACAAAACAGTTTCAAACTTATTTAAATCATATTACTTCATATGTAAACATACAAAACTAAACTTATATACTTTATCAAATAATTTATACTTCCGAAATTTCTTAGCTTTAAAAATTAAACCTCGATTTGGAAGTGTTGAACATTCAAAATAGTCGGAGAAATCAAATTTCCAATCCAAGAGTTGGAAATCAGCAACAAATCAGTAAATCAATTTCAAAAGATAGGGTTATACCAAATCAAATCCAAAACTCGAGGACTAAACACCGGGCTCGTTCAAACTGTTTTGTAACAACCCATAATTTTAATAAATATTTTTAAAATTAATTTTTATTTTGAAACTTTGATTTTAAATAATTTTAAATTGAAGTTTGGAATTTTTCCAATGCATTTTGGATTTTTGTTTCTATTTTATTTTTCCAAATACAATTAAATATTGATTTTTCTAGAAATGTTATATTTTGTCAAACCGTGACTTTTAAATTGAAATTTTTAAATTTTAATCTTTTTCTTTGAAACGGTAATTGGTTCTGATATCCGTTCTGCTTTTCGTTTCGTCGAATTCCATTTTAAACCATTTAAAAAAAATTGATAAATTCAGCATTTTACACGCAGAATTTTATCTGCATTTTTATCATTCATTTTCTATTTTTTATTTTTTTGGGTTTTGAATTAAATTGTGTGAATTTTGTTGTGTTTGGAATTTTCCTATATTAGTTATATTTTGTTTACATTTTTTAATTCTAGTTTCGATAAATCAAACTATTTTCTTTATTTATTTACTTATTATTCTTAAGACTATTTATTTGTTTTCATTTCTACTTTTTTTGTTGACTTTTATTTTATTTACTTGATTTTCTATTTGTTTATTTTGAATATATAGATTTGGAAATTCAAAGAGACAAATGTTTTTTCTTTAACTTGTGACTTTTCATTTCCTAGTCTTTTCAAGGGCTTAGAGATTCATTTCTTTTATTTCAACCATGTATTTTCTTTGCTTAATCACGTGAAAACTTCCTAATTCACTTCATTCTCACGGCTAACATCATTTCTGAAAAATAAAGTAAGTAATGGCTTCCACTTTTTCTCATTTTCCTCTTCTTTTCCATTTGATTTTGCTCTTATTCATCTACATGTTTGCTCGACCATAACCACCATCTCCTCCACCGACCACCACCATCACCTCCTTCCCCTCATCATCCATGGCATACCACTCCTCCCCTCTGTCTAGATCAAGCCGTAACCACCCTATGAACTTCCACCATAAAATTTTGCAAAAACCCTTTGAAACATGGCCTAGCCGAGCTTATTTCCCATCACCATCTCATACTTCACCTCGGCCTCAACCTCTAGCCCCACCACTAGCACGTGACTTGACCTCTGACCATCACACCACATTTGACCTTACCTGAAGTGAACCAGGGCCGAGCCAAACTTAACATTGGCCGAGCCTATGTTGCACCAAAACCCCTCTCTTTGCCTTGTCCCTTTGTATTCCATGCTTGCAAACTCCAACCTCTTCATATTCTATTCACATTCCCTATGTTAGCCGTGCCATTTTGAGTCCAAACCCAAGCCTTACCACCAACAAAACATGTATGGCCGAGCCATGTTGAAAGAATGGTCAATCAATTTTGATTTCAAAGCTTGGTGATGTCTTTTGTAAATTCTATTTCCATTTTGTTTCATTTAATCTTTGTATTATATATTTGCTTTGTTTTATTATTGTATACAAGATTTATATCTTGGACCTCTCTCCACTTGAATCGAAAGTCATGTTGTATCGTGCTTTTTGGAATTTATCTATGTGTTTTGATTTGCGGACTCCAGCTTAAAAAGGTGAGTTATTCACGCTTGACATTCATACTTATAGAATTTGTGAAGTGACAACAAGTGAATATGTAGAACTGTTATATCATGTTATACCTGCCTGTGATATGTATTATCTGATGTTAAACCCTGTTATAAACTTGTCACATCATCTGATATGTTATATTTTGTTATACTTTTTATTTATTTCTATTTCTCACACTGCAAGTTCCCTGTAGAATAGAATCACTATGGTTTGAAATGATACATATCCGAACGGACTTTAAAATAGGAAAATCGTTATGGGCGGAAATGATAGGCCTGAGCGATTTTTATTTATTTATTTTTATTAACTTGGGATTGCGGGTTTGAAATGATAGAACCCGGATTTTCTTTGTAAATTACGGATTGAAACGATATATTATCTGTATCACTTGACCTAGGTTAGAAAATATTATACAGACCCATGGTTATTTTATATATTTTTCTGGAAAATTTTAAGTATTTTAAAATGTAAAAATATGATAATTTGATTTTAAAATGATTTAATAAAGGATTAGTGATTTTTCTATAAGTTAAAAATGTTAAATAAATAAATGATTAAATTATAATTTGAAATATAACTTAATTTGGAAATTTGTGATTTGGTTTACAAATGAAAGTTTAAGTAAAGAAAATAAAAAAGAAATTTATTTTTATTTATGAAATGGTAATATAAATTTAAGTGTTAAGTTAATGATTAAATGCAAAGAATAGGAAAATTGTACATTCGGATTAAATAAGTAAATTATGGGAAAATTTGGTATTTTATTTATTTAATTTTACTTTATAAAATCAGAAGTTAAAGGGTATTTAAATGAACATTTTTGAAATGGAAAATATGAATTTTATAAGTTAAAATGGTTAAATTTGAAGTTTAATTGTGTTTGAAATTTTAGTATAAATCTGGAAATGTATTTAGTAGCACTTCAGAAATGCTATCGTTTCTGGAATTAACTTAAAATTCTGAACTAAGGGCTACTGCAGCACATTGTAGGTGCTGTAGTTGCAGAAAATGAACTAAAGGCTAAAATTAACTAAGGGCTACTGCATCACTTGGTAAGTGCTGTGGTTGTTGAATTAAAACTAAAACCTGAAACTAATAAAAGAGC
The DNA here is from genome assembly GCA_030737815.1 of Allium fistulosum. NCBI lineage: Eukaryota > Viridiplantae > Streptophyta > Magnoliopsida > Asparagales > Amaryllidaceae > Allium > Allium fistulosum. The sequence continues at coordinate 404,242,867 of CM060906.1, forward strand.
TACAGTAGCACTTGATAAGTGCTGCAGTTGGCTGAATAAGATTTTTAATTGTAACTGAACTACTACAGCAGTTTTGTAAATGTTGTCTTTTCTGAATTGAATTGTTTCAAATATAACTTACCGCAGCATTTCCTAAGTGCTGCGAAAGCTGAAAATTTCATTGTTTTGGAATATAAACTGAATAAATGAGCGGAAAAGGCTAAAATTTTGGGAATTGAATATTTAATTTGAGGGTATAATGACTTCACTTTTAATGGTTTAAATGAATGATTTTAATTCTAAATTATAAACCATTTTGAAATCTATAACCACGGGTATACTTCTTTGTGGGCCATTTGATTTCCTTGTGTTTGTTTTGATGCACACATTAACACTGCTATTTGCATTATTTACTTTAATATGGACATTTCTACGATAGCGTTTATCACTGCTTAATTGATGGTTTAACGGATCCTTAAAGGATAGGCGATCCCAAGCATCCTTTAAGTTATTGTGCATTGCTATTACAGCTCACTTGAGTTGGTTTACATTGTATAAGTATGTATGTCCTGACTCGAGTGTTTGTGTTTTACTTTACGCTCGGGTTAGCTTGAGAATCACAACTTTGGATTCACCTTCTGGAGCTAAAGATTTGTTGGAGCTCATTTGTCTATCAGTTCATCGATTTCTATTCCAGTTATTTCCTATTCAATATTGTCTCTGTATTACTGACTTATGTATCTTGACTTCTATTGTATCTATTCTAACTATGAGATTTTGTATATGTTTTGAGAGTATGTATATAGTAGCTTCATGAACTACTATGGTACTTTATTTCCGCTGCGAGTTATTCTGATATTCTGTGTCTGTAATTCTGTGTTTGATTTTATTTGCTCCAAATTTTCTTAACAATCCACTGTTTTGAAGTATTCAAGTCTGACATGTGTGGATTTATTATCGATTTGAATGGTCCAAAATAGTGGGATGTTACATTTGGTATCAGAGCTTTGGTTTTAGGCAAACCTTAGCCTGCGGAGCAAAAACTCATTAGAGATAGGGTAGAAATACCCTAGAATGAGTGAAATCAATCTTAGAATCATTTCTTTGTGAGAGAACGTATTTTTGAAGTATAAAATGATTTTCAAATGATTTTAAAGAATTTTCAAAGATTATTTTGATATACATTTTCTTTCTTTGAAAGTAAAATTTTTCTAAACTTCATTCCTTTCGTATCCACCTTGTTAGTAATTTCTTTGATTAGGATCCTCTTAAATTTTGAACTTCTAGCTTGCTTGATCTAGATTCATTATTGATAGGAATCTATTTTGGGTATGGCAAAAATCAGTAGTATGTTAGGTTGCTTTAAGTGAACTCTATTGTATCTTTTGCTTAGCTGAAATTGTTAAACTAAGAATATTTATGCTCCCACTTGTTCTGAAATCCATTCCTGTCTCCCCTATATGTATTCTTTTGATTTTGGAGGATTGCATAACCCCACTTTGAATGATCTCTATAAAGATCAGCGATTCCGCTAATCTTTGAATGACTTGAAAAGGGGTGAAACTCCCTTACAATTGGCATTGATTCACCAGAGATTTCTGTATCCTCGGTTTACGGTGCTATCTATCTTCTCCTATACATGAATGCTATCTCTGGCGATCGAAGGTCGATCTACCTTAGATTTTCACATTAATTATATTCCTGAAGTCATGGTTAACCCTATTAAGGTCACCCTCGATTTATATAAGCTTATCCATCTTCTATTTGGTAATTTAATTATCTGATCTTCGTTCGAGCTAATCTTCGAATCAGAATTCTATTTGATTAGGGTACCTTTAAATTTGAATCTCTATTTTGTTTTGAAATCCATCCTTGGATCATCCCTTGGAAAATTTGTGGTTGATTGTCTTTTGAAAATTGTGTATTCATCGAAGTTATTATTTTGATAAGGATGACCATAGTTTATATATAAAAGTGAAATGTTTTCGATAAGGATTATATACCTTTTTAAAATGGAAATTTGAAGTTTCGAAAGGATTTGAAATTTTGAAAATTATATAATAAATTGATTCATATAAAATGATTTATAACTGAAGGGTTTGAATTTGAAATTTTAGAGATTGAACTCCAGCATTTTGAAATTGGTTTAAGGTTTTGAAAATATGTAATAATACGATTTGAAAGTAATTTTCCGAATAAGAAATGTTTCAAATGATTTTAATGAGTTTCAAATGATTTCGAAGAAATTTCAAAAGAATTTTTCGAGGAAATAGAAGTCCAGAACCCACTTATGTCGTTGGAAAATAATTTCGGTGATGAATGCATGCATCATCGACATTGATTTTCGAGTTTCTGAGTGGGGGAGAGGCCACTTCAGTAGCTTTGCTATGCGATTGATTTGTGAAACCAATTTTGATTTCAAATTACGAAGTGTCATTTGATATTTGAAAGATATATGTATATATTTGAACAGTTTGAAATGAGCCGGTGTTCAGTACTTGAGTTTTGGATTTGATTGATATAACCCTATATTTTGGAATTGATGTACTGATTTGTTGGTGATTTCCAACTCTTGGATTGAAAATATGATTTCTTCGACTATTTTGAATGTTCGAACACTTCCAAATCAAGGTTTAATTTCCAAAGCTATGTAATTTTGAAAAGTATAAATTATTTGGTAAAGTATATAAGTTTAGTTCCGTATGTTTACATATGAAGTAATATGATGTAAATAAGTTTGAAACTGTTTTGTTAAGTAAATAAATAAGACAATTTTGAATTATACTAATATGAAATTTAGTTTTTAAAAATATTTGGAATAAAATTTAGTTTAAATGTTTTAACATAGTAACATCTTTATAAAACTATATATTTAACAAGTTGGAATAGATACATAAGTTGTACGTATGCTGTTTTATTCGCAAAATTAATTTGATCCAGGTTTGAGTACACAAGTTCGAGGTGAATTACACCATTTCGTGTTAGGATTTTTCATTTGATTCTTAATGGTGAATATTTGATATGGATTTTGGGCTTGATTCTAGAATTCTCTATCATAGTATATGGATATGCAAGGAGACTGATGGCTTCTAGTCGAGAAACCATATCGAAATCCGCATTAGGGAAGTCGAATGGACAATACTAGTTCGAAAGCGAACTTTTGTGATCGAGCGAGCGATCGAATGTGATGTTGCGAAATGATGACATATGTACATCTTATGTTCTAATATCATTGATATACTTGATGCTGAAATTGGAAGTTGTTGGGTTGGATATCTTTGTAATTTAATTGGAAATTTTCTTTTGTGCAAAACTACTATTAATTTAAAACCATTTTACAAGACTATGTTACAAACTATTCTATTTACAAAACTATTTTTCAAACTATTTTACTTACAAACTATTTTATATACAAAACTATTTTACAAAACTATTTTATATACAAAACTATTTTACAAACTATTTTTATATACAAACCTATTCTAAATTCAAAACCTTTTAGTAAGCAAAGATGCTCAATCCCATATGGCTCTACATGCAGCGTAATTGATTTTGGAAAATTTCAATCCTAATATAAGATGGACCTTATGTAAGTATAAGATGATTTTGAAAACCATTGATTTTGAAAATGAATTGGTTGACTTAAATTATATTGATTTAGAAACATGGATTATTTTCTAAATTTATTATTTTGGAAACTTTGAAACTGAAGATATTTGATTTGGAAGAATAATTTGGTGAAAGCGTATATGATTTTGAAAATTGTATTGATATTGAAACAAATTGAAATTTGAGAACCTTGTGTTACTAAATACTTGATTTGGGAGTTACCGAACTTATATAAAATTGATTTGTATAAGTATGAAGTTGATTCGAAAACTATTGATTTTGGAAAGTATTCGATTTGAAAATGAAATCTGATATATAATGGACTTTATATAAGTACGATATTTGAAAGTGATTTGAAAAGGTACTATATGATACATAGTTTCGAAGTAAAGATATGGAAAGTGCCTTCTGCTTGATATCCGCTTTGTGGCCACATTATGGATTCATTCTATTGATATTATTCTCTGATTTGGATTTTTCGGATATGATACTCGAGTGTCCATCGAATTCCATTGCGATCTCCATGGTCTTACGAGCACGACTGCATAGCGTAATTCGCAGGGGCCGCGAGAGCCTACGGGTACGGATGTTTCCTGGGAGATCGAGGCGTAACCATTGTGTATCTGCAATATATTGGGTCGCTTGGTAGCGTAATCAGCAGGGGCTGCGAGAGCCTACGGGTACGGATGTTTCCTGGGGGATCCAGGCGTAACCATTGTGTATCTGCGGTACTACTAGTCTTTATGGCGTAATCGCAGGGCTGGGGTCGGCCTACGGGTACGGATGTTTCCTGGGGGATCCAGTCGTAACCATTGTGTATCTGCGATCAATGATCGACATGATTTGGTTGTTTCGTTTGGATTGTACTTTCCATATCTGTTTTTTAAAGTTTTTCCAGTATTTTCACTGGGTGTTGAAACAAGTCTACTAAGTACCTGGAGAATTCTAGCTTTGCGCCTGATCAATGCATGGCCAGAGTCTGCAGGAACGAGGATAAAATTGTTAAGACATCGAGTTATAAAAGTATTTTGATAAAGTATTATATAAAGGATAGTTTGATCGGTTATTTTCCTTTCTAAAAAGATTTTAAAGTGTTTTAAATATTTTTTACCTCTTTAACTAACAATTTGAATTAAATGACTTTTATGGATATAATAAAATGAATTTAACCAAATTATTAAATATTAAAGAATTCTAATTGAAATTTATATGGTTTTAAATTTACGGTTCATCCTTGTCCTTCGACCCGTTTTTCCTGCTAACTATCCCTATTTCTCCAATTTTCCTACTAGCTATTCCTATTCTCCTGCCTTCTTCCTTTTCAGGGACAAAAAGCTTTGAGTGGGGGAGAGTGTAACAACCCATAATTTTAATAAATATTTTTAAAATTAATTTTTATTTTGAAACTTTGATTTTAAATAATTTTAAATTGAAGTTTGGAATTTTTCCAATGCATTTTGGATTTTTGTTTCTATTTTATTTTTCCAAATACAATTAAATATTAATTTTTTTTATGAAATGTTATATATTGTCAAACTGTGACTTTTAAATTGAAATTTTTAAATTTTAAATTTTAATCTTTTTCTTTGAAACAGTAATTGGTTCTGATATCTGTTCTGCTTTTCGTTTCGTCGAATTCCATTTTAAACCTTTTAATTTTTTTTGATAAATTCAGCATTTTACATGCAGAATTTTATCTGCATTTTTATCATTCATTTTCTATTTTATTTGCTATCTTTTATATTTTTGGGTTTTGAATTAAATTGTGTGAATTTTGTTGTTTTTGGAATTTTCCTATATTAGTTATATTTTGTTTACAATTTTTAATTCTAGTTTCAATAAATTAAACTATTTTCTTTATTTATTTTCTTAATTTTCTTAAGACTATTTATTTGTTTTCATTTCTACTTTATTTTGTGTTGACTTTTATTTTATTTACTTGATTTTCTATTTGTTTATTTTGAATATATTGATTTGGAAATTCAAAGAGACAAATGTTTTATCTTTAACTTGTGACTTTTCATTTCCTAGTCTTTTCAAGTGCTTAGCCGTTCATTTCTTTTGTTTCAGCCATGTATTTTCTTTGCTTAATCATGTGAAAACTTCCTCATTCACTTCATTCTCACGGCTAACATCATTTCTGAAAAATAAAGTAAGGAATGGCTTTCTCTTTTTCTCATTTTCCTCTTCTTTTCCATTTGATTTTGCCTTGATTCATCTGCATGTTTGCTCGGCAATAACCACCATCTCCTCCACCGACCACCACCATCACCACCTTCCCCTCATCATCCACGGCATACCACTCCTCCCCTCTGTCTAGATCAAGCCGTGACCACCCTATGAACTTCCACCACAAAAACTTTACAAAAACCCCTTGAAACATGGCCTAGTCGAGCCTATTTCCCATCACCATCTCATACTTCACCTCGGCCTCCACCTCTAGCTCCATCACCAGCACGTGACTTGACCTCTGACCATCACACCACATCTTACCTAACCTGAAGTGAACCAGGGTTGAGCTAAACTTGACATAGGCCAAGCCTATGTTGCACCAAAACCCCTCTCTTTGCATTGTGGCTTTGTATTCCATGCTTGCAAACTCCAACCTCTTCATATTCTCTTCAAATTCCCTATGTTAGCCGTGCCATTTTGAGTCCGAACCCAAGCCTTACCACCAACAAAACATGTATGGCCGAGCCATGTTGAGAGAATGGTCAAGCAATTTTGATTTCAAAGCTTAGTGATGTATTTTGTAAATTCTATTTCCATTTTGTTTCATTAAATCTTTGTATTATATATTTGCTTTGTTTTATTGTTGTATACAAGATTTATATCTTGGATCTCTCTCCACTTGAATCAAAAGTCATGATGTATCGTGCTTTCTGGAATTTATCTGTGTGTTTTGATTTGCGAAGTCCAACTTAAAAAGGTGAGTTATTCACGCTTGACATTCATACTTATAGAATTTCTGAAGTGACAACAAGTGAATATGTAGAACTGTTATATCATATTATACCTGCCTGTGATATGTATTATCTGATGTTAAACCCTGTTATAAACTTGTCACATCATCTGATATGTTATATTTTTTTATACTGTATATTTATTTCTGTTTTTCACACTGCAAGTTCCTTGTAGAATAGAATCACTATGGGTTGAAATGATACATACCCGAACGGACTTTGGAATAGGAAAATCGTTATAGGCTGAAATGATAGGCCTGAGCGATTTTTTTTATTCACTTGGGATTGCGGGTTTGAAATGATAGAACCTAGATTTTCTTTGTAAATTACGGATTGAAATGATATATTATCTATATCACTTGACCTAGGTTAGAAAATATTATACAGACCCATGGTTATTTTATATATTTTTCTGGAAAATTTTAAGTATTTTAAAATATAAAAATATGATAATTTGATTTTAAAATGATTTAATAATGGATTAGTGATTTTTCTATAAGTTAAAAATGTTAAATAAATAAATGATTAAATTGTAATTTGAAATATAACTTAATTTGGAAATTTGTGATTTGGTATAAAAATGAAAGTTTAAGTGAAGAAAATAAAATAGAAATTAAGTTTTATTTATGAAATGGTACTTTAATCTAAGTGTTAAGTTAATGATTAAATGCAAAGAATAGGAAAATTGTACATTTAGATTAAATAAGTATATTATGGGAAAATTTGGTATTTTATTTATTTAATTTTACTTTATAAAATCAAAAGTTAAAGGGTATTTAAATTAACATTTTTGAAGTGGAAAATATGATTTTTATAAGTTAAAATGGTTAAATTTGAAGTTTAATTGTGTCTGAAATTTTAGTATAAATCTGGAAATGTATTTAGTGCACTTCAGAAATGCTATCGTTCCTGGAATTAACTTAAAAATCTGAAATAAGGGCTACTGTAGCACTTTGTAGGTGCTATTGTTGCAGAAAATGAACTAAAGGCTATATTTAACTAAGGGCTACTGCAGCACATGGTAAGTGCTATGGTTGCTGAAATAAAACTAAAACCTGATACTAATAAAAGAGCTACAGTAGCACTTGATAAGTGCTACAGTTGGCTGAAATAAGATTTTTAATTGTAACTGAACTACTATAGCAGTTTTGGAAATGCTGTCTTTGTTGAATTGAATATTTCAAATATAACTTACCGCATCATTTCCTAAGTGCCGCGAAAGCTGAAAATTTCATTGTTTTGGAATATTAACTGAACAAATGAGTAGAAAAGGCTAAAATTTTAGGAATTGAATATTTGATTTGAGGGTATAATGACTTCACTTTTAATGGTTTAAATGAATGATTTTAATTCGAAAATATAAACCATTTTGAAATCTATAACCACGGGTATACATCTTTGTGGGCCATTTGATTTCCTTGTGTTTGTTTTGATGCAAACATTAACACTGTTATTTGCCTGGTTTACTTTAATATGGACATTTCTATGATAGCATTTATTACTGCTTAATTGATGGTTTAACGGATCCTTAAAGGATGGGCGATCCCAAGCATCCTTTATGTTATTGTGCATTGCTATTACAGTTCACTTGAGTTGGTTTACATTGTATAAGTATGTATGTTCTGACTCGAGTGTTTGTGTTTTACTTTACGCTCGGGTCAGCCTGAGAATCACAGTTTTGGATTCACCATATGGAGCTAGAGATTAGTTGGAGCTCATTTGTCTATCAGTTCATCGATTTATATTCCAGTTATTTCCTATTCAGTATTGTCTCTGTATTATTGACTTATGTATCCTGACTTCTATTGTATCTATTTTAACTATGATATTTTGTATATGTTTTGAGAGTATGTATATAGTAGCTTCATGAACTACTATGGTACTTTATTTCCGCTGCGAGTTATTCTGATATTCTGTGTCTATAATTCTGTGTTTGATTTTATTTGCTCCAAATTTTCTTAACAATCCACTGTTTTGAAGTATTCAAGTCTGACATGTGTGAATTTATTATCGATTGGAATGGTCCAAAATAGTGGGATGTTACAGTTTCAAATATATATACATATATCTTTCGAATATCAAATCATACTTCGGAATTTGAAATCAAAATTGGTTACACAAAATCAATCGCATAGCAAAGCTACTAAAGTGGCCTCTCCCCCACTCTGAAACTCGAAAATCAATGTCGATGATGCGTGCACTCATCATCGAAATCATTCTCCAGCGACATAAGTGGGTTCTGGACTTCTATTTTCTTGAGAACTTCTTTGAAATTTCTTTGAAATCATTGGAACTCATTTAAAGTCATTTGAAACATTTCTTATTCGGAAAATACATTCAAATCATATTATTATATATTTTCAAAATCTTAAAACCAGTTTCAAAATGCTGGAGTTCAATCTCTCAAATTTCAAATTCAAAACCTTTAGTTATAAATCATTTTTATATAAATCAATTTCTTATATAATTTTCAAAATTTCAAATCGTTTCGAAACTTCAAATTCTCATTTTTAAAAGGTATATAATTCTTATCTGAAACATTTCACTTTTATATATAAAATATAATCATTCTTATCAAAATAATAATTTCGATATATAAACGATTTCTAAAATACAAACAAACACAAATTTTTCAAGGGATGATTCAAGAATGGATTTCAAAACAAAGATAGAGATTCAAATTAGAGGAACTCTAATTAAATAGAATTCTGATTCGAAGATAGGCTCGAATGAAGATGAGATAATTAATTACAAAATAGTATATGGATATACTTATATAAATCGTGGGCGACCTTAACCGGGTCACCCCTTGATTTGATTATGGGAGTATGTTCTGAGGTGGGCGGTAGTAGCTGCTATGCGTTACCACCAGTCCGGGAGTGCAAATGGTAAAATCCTAACCTGGCTTGCCTCGCGTTCCTTGTCACATGCCTTATCGCGCCTTCTACGAGTTTGGTTTGTGTCGTACCTGTGGAGTGCTCCCTGATAGCCCACCAGTTTACGGTGGAGTTTACAGTACTGTATAGACTACGGCATTATATAAAATGTGTTAATAGGGATATGGGTAATGCCTTAATGCTATTTTAATACTTTAATTTACTCTAGACACTATTCTAATAGCGTATTGTACTATGTATGTAGATAGTTTAACGGATCCTTAGGAGATGGAAATGCCGAACGTTTCTTAAGTTATTGCAGGCACGTTAGATACTGGATATAAGATGTCAAATCCCGTAAACATCTCCAACGTCGTTACACTCATATTTATTTAATGTTGATTTAACTTACATAAAATCTTTTAGTTCTGACTCGAGTGTTTTGTCTTTCAATTCGCTCGGGTCAGTCTGAGCTTTTCAGTGTATCGAAGACTGCTCTTCTGGAGGACAAAGGCAAAGATTTAGTACTATTATTATTTATTATATTTATTCCACTGCATCATGTTTTTCCATTGCATTATTTATTTATTCCTGCTGTATGTACTATGATTCTGTATTGTAAAAGCGTAATCAAATGTTATTTGTAAAACAGCTTCATGAATTGTTTATTTGATCATTAAATTTTGTCATTCCGCTGTGAGATTCTGTGTTTTGTTTTTCTTTCTTTCTCTGCCTTTTCTTATTCACCTCATAATAATTCTCACTTTTGAATGGTTTGAGTTTGACATGTGTGGTTTATTGTCGATTTAAACCGTCCAAAAAGGTGGGTCGTTACATCTCCCATATGCCTCTTGAAGCTAGAGACATTTCACCGAAATGAGTTCTCCTGAGGGATCTCATACCATATGAATATGTGAAGCTCATATATAATACCCACCTCAAAATTGGCCAAGATTTGATAGTTGGTTATTTAAAAATCAATTAAACGAACCATTTATCTAGGGATTTAATTTCATATGGAAACCAAGCATGATTAAGCACACAAAGTACGATCAAGTAACATAAACGACTTTCAATCCCAATTAATCCTTTGTTAATTAAATCTCTTTTATTAGTAAAACTCCTTTTATCTAATAAAACTTCTTTCATCAATCAAGACTTCTAATTGATTAAAACATCCCTTATTAATCAAACTCCTTTTTATTAATTAATACTCTTTATTAATTAAAACTTCCTTTATAAACTTGTATATATTTACATAAAAATATATACTAGTATTCTATTATTCCACTATTCATTTATACTCTTTTCAATACTTCAAAAAGTATTCATGTACTTATCTCAATGGTAAAAGTATACTCACACATCACTTCACTTCCAATACTTAGAAAACATTTTCATATACTCATACAATGGTATAAGTATATTCACAAACCTTAGGGAAAATTTATTGTTTCCAGAACCATATTTGAAAAGGGTAAAAAAAAACAATGTCATTTCAAACATTGTTTACTAACCATAACACTTCATCCTTAATAGCCATCTTTAAAACTTCTTTAAAGATCTAATTGATTTTCAAATGTAAAATTTAATGGGTAAAAACAAATGTTGCTTAAGCATCGTTACTATAAACCCAAAATCACTATCATACTTGTCCTTACTTTAAAACATCCCCATTTAAAGCTCTAGGTATTTCAATTCTTTTACTTTACAAAACCATTAATTATAACGCAAATGTTATAATCTAAAACTTTCCTTTTTTATCCCTTTTTACAAAATGCTTAACTTTTTCCAAACTTCTCAATATACAAAAATACTTTTAACATGGTTTAAAAACTTATTTCATATATTCCTTAAAATGTCTACCTTTAAACCCTTTGAAGCTTGTTTTTATGATTTTAAACCTTTACTTAACCATTCATAAATGATTATAAAAATAAAATCATACTTTCGTATTTTTCCAAATCAATTTCCTTTTGTCAAATACACCAAAACTGTGTAGACACAACCAAATATATATTTCACATTATATTCGCATTTCAAACAATTTAGCCATTAATAAATACATGAGATTTTGAAGTAGGTTTGTTGCTATAATTTTTCTTCAACCGATCACAACACAATATCAAACATGTAAACAACAAGTCCAAGCCACGATACATGTTTTAAAGGATTTTTAAGAGAGATTATACTACAATAATGTGGTCACTTGCTTTCCAAAGTAAGAAGAGGTCCAAAAGTGTTAACTTGCATTATTCTCAATCTAATTTATATTTAACACTACAAACAATTATACCACAACAAACATAAATAAACTGGTGAGTAAACTTACCTCCAAACTCCTCCCACACGTTTTCCTTTGCGGGAGAAACTCAACGCCTCCGACGCTATAGCCTATCTCCACCCTTAGCTCCTCCATGACCAAGTCATAGGCATGGCTGCTCAAGCCGAGCACATCCAACCATCACCGCACACAAATTGACACATACAAAATCGACGTCCTCACTCGTACGATCCCAATGGATCCAAAATCATCAAATTCTGATGCCTCTAATTCCGAATTTAATTGATTGAAGGTGTTTTGGATATTTTATTTTTTTTAGAAGATAAAGAAAGAAAGAAGAGTGAGATTAGGAAATATGTTTAAGTATAGGAGGTATTTATAGGTCTAGGATTAAGAAGCTCATGGTGTAAGCAATGGAATAAGTTAAAATATAATAATTATTTGGATAAGAATGAAAATGGTGGTCCAATTTGAGAATGAATCTTAGATGTTAAGTGATATATATATATATATAAGTTAAATATAATAATTATGGATAAGTATAAAGATAGAAAGACTCCACTTCTTTTCTTATATGTTAAAATATAATATTATATGGATAAGTAAAAAGATAGAACGATTCCACTTTTCTTCTTATAGGTTAAAATATAATATTATATGGATAGATTTGAATGAGAATCATTATGCTATTTTGTTTTATATTATTGTTTTATTAGGCAAGTAATTATCCTATTTTGTTTTATTAGGCAGTTATTGTGCTATTTTGTTTTATTAGGCAGGTCATTATACTATTTTATTTTATTAGGCATGTTATTATACTATTTAGATGCTATTTTGTTTTATTAGGTAAGTTCTTATGCTAATTTTTTATTAGGATTATTATACTATTTTGTTTTATTAGGAAAGTTATTATACTATTTTGTTTATTAGGCAAGTTATTATATTATTTTTTTTACTTATATTTTAATTCTCCTAAGTTAATCGTCAAATATTTTGAACTCGCATGACCACACAGCATGTCCAGTTGTCACGAAATTCATCAGCACATATCACCTCATTATTCCAGTTCCGATGGCATTTGTTTTGTCGAAACCTAAGACTGTGCTTCGGGATTATAATTTTAAGCTTTCCGAGATTGTTTTGGCCACCGGATCATCTAATTCAAAATATAGCGATCCGCATACTCATTTTGATTTGCAAAGTCGATCCGACTCAACGATGTGGTCTTGAGTCCTATTTCAATCGTATGTTAAAAGTCATATTTTTGGACCTTCAATTCAATAATGATTCACTATTTAAATTAATTATTTAAATATCATATCGTTAAAAATACAGGTCGTTACACATCGTCATGGTTAGTTTTCTCACTCACAGCTATATTTATTTCCACTCACATCTTGCATGTATATTATTGTTTGAGCTTTAGTTGATTGGGAATACTGAATTGTTGGCTTGGATAAATTGTTTGATAGGTATATTCGATTGGTTGTTGTGATATTAGATGTTGTTTAGCATTTGATAGTTGTTTTGTGTTTGTTTGATGCTCGAAATGCAAAGAAGATGTTGCACATTGGAATTTCTTTTTTTTTTGGCATAGCCAATGGGGTTAAATTGGCCCTTACCATTTTATTAAATCAAAGGAAATTACATATAAAAGATGGCATTCCATCCTACAACCAAATGCAAATGAAAAAAGACAACAACCATACTAACTAGCAAAGTTTTTGCATATAGAAAGGACCAATGCATGTTTATCTGTAGAATGGCCAATAAACACCCTATTGTTCCTCTCCATCCATATAGCATATATAACCTTCTTGAGAACACGTAATAATAAGGATCCAGTAGCAGTTTTCCATCTGGAAGCCTTAAAAATAGTGTACCATTCCAATGAGGCATTACGATTAGGTCTATGAAGGCGGTTCATATAAAAGCACCTATCCCATATGTAATAAGAGAAATCACATTCAAAAAATAAATGGTGAACAGTCTCATCTGCCTTATTGCACAACACACACATAGTATCAATCACCAATCCAATATTTTTCAGTCTGATCTTAGTTTTGAGACCATTTCTCATCACTTTCCACAGCATAATGTTCTTCTTAGGGATAGAAGAAGTGGACCAAATCTTGGAGTGCCAAGGGAAGCAAGGAAGAGATATGTCAGTGATTAAGGCTCTGTATACATTTTTTATAACATGAGCTTTACCATGCCATAAAGCATGGACATTAACACAGTCAAAGGATTTAGCCTGGATTATGTTCCAACAAGATCTCACAAGAAAGGAACTACAGTAGGGTAAGTTAATCCAACCATCATACCAGAATGAATCAACCACAGCCATTTTAGAGATACCAGTCAGTCTTCTAAGAGGGAAGTTAATAAGATTAGCCAAAATCACACCCTGAGTGGACCAAGGATTAAACCAGAAAGATAGGATTTCCTTTTTTTTCATGCAGATCTGAAAAATATGCAAGAAAGCTTCTCTACTTCGAAGTATAGATCTCTAAGTCCAACTGCGGTCAGAAGGAGGATGTAAAGTCTAGAAGCATTTATTCTTAATCAAGTTAGTTCTAACCCAAGAAGCCCAAAGATTATTATCATGCTTTATAAGTTTATCAATACGAGTTGATAGAGCGACTTGATTCCATAACCTGATATTCAGGACTTCAGGCCCCCAAACTGATATGGGCAACAAATAGATTTAAATGCAACATGGATCATCTTCTTCGAATAAGGATTTCCATGCCATAGGAAATGATTCAGAGCAGAGTTTATCATCGAGATAAGTTTGGCAAGAAAGATGAATATTCTAGCATAGAATAAACACATTGTAGAGGCAATTGATTTAACAATTATTAGTCTTCCTGCCATAGAGAATTTTGCTACAGGCCAGGAGGATATTTTATCAACGATTTTTTCAAACATTTTCAGGCATTGACCAGATCTGACTTTGGAAGGGCATATAGGAGCACCAAGATACTCATCACAATCATCAAAGAGGGATAGACCAGATAAAGTGTAAATAATAGTCTTATTAGATGGAGAGAGGCCACCAAGTCTAATTTTTTATTTTTCTCTATTAATAGATAGACCAGTAAGAGACTAGAAGTCATTCAGACTGTCTGAAACACCATTTATAGAGTTAACAGTAGGTTTTGTAAAAAGCATCAAATCATCAGCAAATAATAATGTAGTAATACCAGATCTTTTGCAAAGAGGGTGATATTCCAATTGACCAATAACCATGGCATTTGCTGTGAGGGTAGAAAATAACTGCATAACACAAACAAATAAGTAAGGTGACATAGGATCACCTTGCCTTATGCCTTGTATTGCTGCAAAATAACCAAAAGAATGCCCATTTATGCTCACTGAATATTTAACAGTAGATATGAAGGTGAAAATCCAAGCCAGAAAAGGGATGGGGAAGTTCATCTTATAAAGAATATATATGATAGATTTCCACTGAATAGAATCATATGCTTTCTGGACATCCAGCTTCAAAGCACATCTAGGGGATATGCTTATCCTATTGTATCCCCTCATGATCTCACTTATAGAAGAATATTATCTGTAATATCTCTTGCATGTAAGAATGCACACTGATTAGGAGATATCACATTAGGAAGGATGGTTTTCATTCTAGCAGCAATGATCCTAGATATGCATTTGTATATAACATTGCAACAAGCAATGGGTCTAAACTGATTTACAGATGAAGGCTGTTGAATCTTAGGGATTAAGGCAAGCTTGGTAGTATTAATACTAGAAACATTATGTTGTGCTTAAAGAAATTCCTCACAGCACATATCACTGTCTGACTAGGTATGTCCCATGTCACCTTGAAGAAATGAGCATTGAACCCATCAGGTCCAGGAGAGCTCGAAGATTTCATCCCAAAAATAGCACATTTGACCTTAGCAGCAGTAATTTCCTTTATTAAATTTGCCTTGTCTATTGCAGCTAAGGATGGGAGAGGGGAATGGGCAAATTGCCTCAGCTGGATGAGGGGGATATGCTTGTTGGCTAGGAGTTTAAGGTAGTAGTCAAGAAAAGCATTTTGAATGGTGTCTTGAGTGGAGCAGGAATTATCATCAATGTCACGAATATTGAAAATGGTAGACTTAGAATGAATGATTTTAAGAGAGTCATGAAAAACAACATTATTTTTATCTCCATGTACAAGCCATTTAACCTTTAATTTTTGCTTTGCCATCTTGTTTTCCTCCACCAAGGCTTTAGAAAGTTTCACATGAAGGATAGCCTCTTGTTTTGAAAGAAACAAGATCATAGAGTTATCATTACAGACCTGGATATCAGCTTGAACTTGCAGAAGATTAGCTCTGATAGCCACAGAGATCTTGTTTCCAGAACCCTACGTAGAGTGAGCCCAGTCCTTTAGAATTACTTTTAAATGTTTTAGTTTTGCCTGCAAAATATATATAGGGTTACCAAACACATTCAAATTCCAACTATTAGAAATAATTCTTAAAAAATCAAGGTGATTAGACCAAGCATTAAAAAATGAAAAAGAGGAATGTCTCCTCTCAATGTCACTGCCCCAATCCAAAATTAATGGAGAATGGTCAAATAAGGAAGTTGGGGGAATGATGTTGTGAAAGTTAGGCCAATTCAAGGCAGCGGAGAGGTTATGATATTGTCACGACCCGACTTTCTAGCCACAGAAAGTCGCATCGTTAATTAAGAAAGAAAGGGATAGAAAAAGAAAAGATAGAAAAGAAGAAAGAACAACACATCAGAATCTCACAACGGAACGAATAAAATATAATATATCACATAAAATATTGCATAGTATCATATTACATCAGAGTACACAACTATACATCTCATATTAGACAGTTATAAACATCTGTCTATCATACATCTCTATATATCAATACAATACAGACACAACTCTAACACAGCGGAAACCATAATATCTACACGTTGAAGCCACCTGCTCCAAATCTCCTTCAGCATTCGTCAAAGCTAACCTGAATCCCTCGACTACTCAATACAATATTGAGTACCCAAGAGTTTAATAAAACAGAAAATAAACACTTGGGTCAGACATGGGTCTGGTGTGAGTAAACGGTTTAAACTTGTTTAACTTTGAAAAACCTTTGAAAGAAAAGGTATCTCGTAAGACTTCCCGCACATAAACACGGAAATGTTTTTACCTTACGATAACCAAAACATTTGATAGGAAATCCGATTTTATTATAATAGGGTCTAGGGTTTTCAAATAAAATACAGAAATAGCTGGAATGCTTACATCTCACGTTCCAACATAGTTGGGCACAACTAAATCGTACGGCACTTATTGGATTTTGGATTCCATACAATGGCAGGGCTACTAGGGTACCGCCCGTCACATACGTGGCCTAGATCACCGTACCGAGGAGTACGCCCGCTCCCCTGCAACACAAGGTCGGAACATCCCTTACTGGATAATTCCCGCATAAGAAACCCCGCGGTTGTAGCTAGCAACCGCCCACAAAGCCGAAATAAAAGGGACTCTAGACAGAGGAATCTTATACTACTTGGGTGCTACCCACTAACCTTGCTGCACCTCCCCTGTTTTAGCCATTCCCGGTTGATGAGGCTTGAGGTTACGATTACCTTTAATCAGAACATATCACTTAGAATGCTCATCGTCCGCCTGACGATGTGCTGAAAGCATTCAATCCATACAAGTTCGTTCCGGGTTCGAACGAAACCGAAGGCATTATCTCGTTACACTCGTTTTGGAATCACCCTCAGAGTTAACGACAATAACCCTTGCACTCTGAATCTTCATCTTCACTTGAGATTCACGACCTATCGTTAATTTGGATCGATGTGGTATTCGGATATCCAAATCTGGAAACCCGATCCCGGTCTCATCGAAATCCAAAACGTATCTTTTAAGGCCAAGTTGTTTAAAGGTTTAAACATTTAAACTTATTCAGGATGATATAAATAGATAGATAAATCACATTATCACAATAGATAATTCATATCAACATTTATCTCACAAAGCAGCATATCACATATCATAGATATCATATCCAAATCATCCAGTATCAATCAATCACCCAATATCAATCAATCATCCATAAGCAAAATTGATTAACTCCAAATCAATTTAATTAACCTTTAATTAAATTAATTACTATCTTTTAATTACTTGGATTATCTTAATCCTGCTTATTATCATTAATTAATTACAAATTAATTAATTAAACATCTTAATGATCTTCCTTAATTAATCTTCCTTGATTAATTATACTTTGATTACATTCAAGTAATTATCCTTAACCATATTCAGTAATTAACAATTTGTAATTACTTATCTTAATTAATTACTTCTTAATTGATTATATTGACCTTGATTAATTAATCTAATTAATTAATCTTTAATTACTTCATTAAGTAATTATTAATCAATTATATTAACAAATAATCCTTAATTAATTACCTTATTAATTAATTACAATTTAATTAATAACACTTAGTAATTAATCTTAAATTAAACACATTTAATTTATCACATTAATTAATTAATTAAAATAATTAAGTAATTAACTCTTAATTACTTACATAAGTAATTATCTTCTAATTACTTCCATTAATAATCTTGATTACTTTCTTAATTAATTACTTAACAAATAAGTAATTCCATTACTAAATAATCCTTAATTCATTAATTAATTAACTACTCCAAAATTAATTAATCTCAATAATTATATTAATCAATTCCTAAGATTAATAACATCAAGTGATTACCCTTTTATCACTTTAACTAATTACCCCATGAGTAATTTTCCTATTAATTACTTCCATAAGTAATTTCATTCAATAATTAACCAATAATTACTTTATTAAGTAATTACACTTAATTAATCCATAATTAAGTGATTATTTAAAATTAAATAAATAATTAACTAATTATTTAAAATTAATTAAATAATTAATTAATTAACTTTTTATATTTCAAAATCCTTAATTAAATAAGAAAACCATTTATCTTAATTAATCTCTTTACTTATTAACAAATCATATTTTTAATTAGGTATTCTTAAGTTCATGTCAAATTAATTTAACATAACTATCATAAAAATTAAATCATTTAAATTAATCAAACTTAATAACATGTTGGTTTACAAAATTATAACTTAAACTTTCTTTGGAAATAAGGCATTTAAAAATCAAATTTAAATTAAAATAATTACTTTCAAAAACAATCATCTTAAGCCCTTTTTATATTTGAGAATAGATTCATATAACATTTAAAAAGTTTGATTTATATTTATTTTAAAACCACAAGTTTTAACTTTGTAAATTTGTTTCTTCTATAAAACTCGAACTTGATTTTATTTATTCAAACAAAAGTTTAATTTGCAAACTTTATCTTTCATAGTACTTAACCAATAAGCATACAACCTAAAATACTCGAGTTCGAACAGCAATCTACGCGAGCCTGCCCCGAGACAAACCCAGCCTCCTCTACTTCGAGTCGTCACCCTGAAAACCCGAGCATCACTCCGAGACAACTCATCTTCCCCAGCTCCATCTCCCAATGCACACGAACGTGCACTGTGCACGTGCACTAACGTCGCCGGCCACCATAGATCATCGCGACCATCGTCGACGATCAAAATATCACTCGCGATCAAGAAATCGAACCCAGAAATCAAAACTCCACTTCGAATCGAAATCGAGTCGATCTCGACCAAAAGCTGAAACCACCATTGCCAGAAATCCACTCGTCCCCTTCGGCTCTGACCTCGAGAGCGCCAGACCTCTTCACTGTAGCCTCGTCACATCTTCCAGCAACCATCCCCACCACCGCGATTATCACCAGTATCCCTTCGGTGACGCAAATTCCTGGAGAAACTATCGACCAAATACTGGAATGAAACCCTACTTCGTTCGAATTCGATCAATCCACCCATTAAAAAAAATCAATAGCATTTTTCCTGTACTCTCCATCTCCCCGACTACCTTCAACCCAATTATCGATCACCCCGACGCCGTCGATCGATGGTAATCGATCAAAACTTCCTTAACGTTTAACTCGAGAATGCTCACAAATTCCCAAACTAAAAATCATGATATATATATTAAAATTCATGATTTTCCATTACTATTTCATTCATACAATCAAAACTCAAAATTATTAAATTCATAAATTTTTAACCCAAATTAATGTTTACTGTGAATTTCAAAATTCCAAGTAAACTATTCATTTTAAAGACCTATAAGTATTTTTAGGTGAGATGTTTCATGAATACAAACAATTTTTGTTTACAAATCCCAGGCTAATTATGATGCATAGGTGAGATATTGAATTATTTAAGTAATCAAAGCCTGTTATTATCTCACAGAGGCTATATTTTTATTTCACAGGCATTCAAACACAACATGCATTCAATTCAATTCATGAATACAGGCAAACATCTTGATTTTGCTACATGTATCAAAAAGAAGAACAAGATTTAAACTGTTTTTAAAACTTGTTTATTTACTTTTTAATAGAGGACAGTTTGCTTATCTTAAAAATAACAGAGAACAGGGTAACATATATGTACATGCATTCACATCAGCTTCACAATAATATTTTGAATCTATGTTATAGCAAAAGTTATCACTGATCAATTTAACATCAGATTAAATACTGTTTTTAAAAGAAATTTACTCACCTTAAAATAAGAAACAGAGGGCAGATTTTATTACTTCCAGGCTTTTGAAATTTGAATTCTGGAAACTGTTTTTGATTTTCTTTGTTGTTGAAATAGAACCATTTGCATGTTGAAATTTGATGATTTAAAAGATTGTAACTGCAGATCTTTATGAACTTCAGGTTTGAAGGTTGTAGATTGAACATCACTTTTGAAATGCAGGTTGAAGTTGCATAAATGCTTGCAGATATAAATTCCAAGCTTGATTCAGTTGAATTGGCTTGCAGATTCCAGATTTAAGATGAAATAATTGTTTGATTTATTTTCTTTTGATTTTTGGTTTCAGATTTTGATTTTCTTTTGAATTTAGAAAGATGGAGAGAAAAAGAAGATGGAGGAAGAAGATTGAGAAAGAAAACTTTTGAACTGGAAACCAAATAACCAGTTTCTTCTTTAAAACATTATATTTGTAATACAAGAGAATTAGGCCACTTGTAATTATGCTTATCACCTAGCTTACACTTGTTATCATACATTGTTATCCTTTCTACAAATGTTAAAACAAGTAAAATTATGTCTAAACCCTTATTATAAAAAGTATTTATGTTATATTAATTATGTAAATATAGTTTTATATAAATTCATGTTTTATTTATTTATTTACAAACTATTTAGTTTAAGTATCTATATCTTATTATTTATGAAATTTGAATTTAATTCACTTATGTTATATTATTTATTTTTACAAACCTTCTAAATCCAAAAGATATTTAAAAAGAAAGTTTATTTAATATCATATATACACACTTATAACCATTTTAGTTTAGTACTTTTTAAAAGAAAACAAGATAAAATAATTCTTTTATTAAATCTTATTTAAACTATCATACTTTAGAAATAATAATTATCTTATATTTTGAAAATATAAAATTATCCTTAAATTAGCATTTGAAAATATTAAATTTAAATCAAAGACTTTCTATTTACAATATATATACTAATATATACATTATAAATAGAATATATTTTTATTAGCTTTGAAAGATAAATTTTATCCATTTTAAATTGTTAGAAATGATATAAATAAATATTACTAAATTAAATATTGCCAGATTAAATATTTATTATCTTTTAAAAGATTAAATTATCAATTTAAATTATAATTATAAAGAAAATTATCGATTCAATTAAATTATCAATACAGATTATTAAATTTATATTGCCCAAAAAACCCGGGATATTACAGATATGATGTGTCAAATTTGCATAGAGTCAATTTTCCAGCGTTGCTAGAATTATTCCAAGTGTAATGGCGGCCTGAAGCAAGAATAGGGAGGAGATCAGAGCCAAAAATGGCCATATTGAGAGGCCTAGTTTGTGGACATGTAAGTGGAAGACCACCACTTTTATCAGATGAAAGTTGCATACAATTTCAATCCCCCAAGCATATCCAAGGAACAGAGTGAGGCTGAAGAGAAGGAAGGTTGTTCAGAAATAACTGCCTTTGCATAACAGAATTATCAGCGTAAACAAAAGTTATGAAAAAAAATAGAAGAGGTTGGAATGTGGGTAGTTTGAGTGTGAATATATTGTCTATGAACAAAAATAGGGGAGATGGAGAAGATGAAGGATTCCACATGACAACCAGCCTACCATATGGAGCCTGAGCTAAGTTATGCAGGAATTTCCTGTGATGATTAATTATTGAGGCAGCCTTGATAGTATTTTGGTGATTCAGTTTAGTTTTTGCAATAGCAATGAGTTGAATATTGTGAAAAGAAATAAAACTTTTAATTTCCAGTTGCTTAGCCAAAAAATTGGCTCCCCTTATATTCCGAAAGGCAATTTTGTTTATCATTATAAAATAGAGTATGAAGCTCTGGTTTTAACACCAGAGGTGGATTTATCAGAAGATGGAATAGGGATGGTAGATTGCTCAAGGGAGAAATCAATTCCACTATAAAGTTCTAAATCTGACAAGGAACCATGATTATTAATTGTTTTCCTTGGTCTTCCTCTTTTTTTCTAAGACAGATGTAAAAGAGAATCATCAGTCGATTGATTGGCAGAGGGGATTTGTTGAATGTCATTGAAAATATGAATGGGAAGAGAAATAGAATTATAAGGAGATGATGAAGTGGTTGGAAGATTGGAGAAATGGTTCAAAGAGTAGTTTTGGTTATTGTCAGGTACGTGCACAACATTGTGCATGTCAGTGTGCATTTCCTATAATTCCCTGGTAGACCTGATAGTGATTCTATGTTTGAATGAGAGGAATCTGTAGCGACCCGCAGTTCTGTACCCTTTGAGTTGATAATAAATCACTCATGTTCAACCCAAATTGTACGAAAGAGCGAATAACTAGGGTAAAGAAGAAAAAGGTGGAAGAAAAATAAAACAACAAACACAGAATCTCACAAACGCAACGGAACAAATATAATATATAATAACAGGTTTTTATACAAAAGAATCTGTATCTGTTTTTACTTACAATCATTAAAGTACAAAAATCAATACATTAATTTGGACAGTTATAATCACTTGTCCTCACACAGCGGAAATATAACCCAAGTATGGAAATACGTCCAAACTCCTCCTGCTCGTCTCCTGAGCTCCATAACATCCTATCCTGAAGCTGTAATACTCGGTCTGACCCAAGCATTATAATAAAATAACAACTGAGTCAGTTTGGAAAACCAGCATGAGAAAACACACTCAATTTAAATTATTAGAGTTATCAAAATCCCTTGAAAAACAAAGGTATCTCGTAAGACCGCGTCACACATAAACACGACAGGTTTTTCCCGTACGATAACCAAAACATTTTATAGAAAATCCAGTGATATTATACTAGCGTCTAAAGAAAAATACTTATTCAAATAGCCAAAATTGTAACATTAATTAAATTCCAGCATACTAGTCTCTACAAACAAAACCGAAAGGCTCGTAGTGGAGAATGGATCCCATACAAATGCTGGGCCACTAGGGTACCGCCCATCACAGTACACCTCTAGAACAATGTACTGAGGACCTCGCTGGGATCCCCTGCTACACAAGACCGGCCTACCCATAACCTGGATAGACCGAATATGTTATCACCCCGGGTTTTCCCACCCTTACAATCGAGCGCTCCTTCTTTCATGCACAACTATATCCATAATATATAGGTTTCCGAGGACATCTAGAAAAGTGATAACATACCCTAATTGGGTGTGACCCACTTATCCTTACTGCATCTCCTCTATTTTATCCATTCCCGGTTGATGGGCTTGAGGCTAAGCATTACCTTTCAAGAAACAATTCTACTTAGAATGCTCATCGCCCTCTAATGAGGATGTTCTGATAGCATTCGCCATACAAGTTGTACTGGGTCTGGACAAACCGAATCACCATCTTCATCATCTTCACGGTATTCATTTGTAACGTTCAAACCGGATAGAAGTGGTGTTCGGATAATTAAATCTTATCCCGGTCTCTTCGAAACGATTAACGAAGTTGGCCAATACTGACAGTCTGTTATTTACTATCAACCAAACATCCATAAGTAGTCACCAGGCCTTATTATACATTTTCCTAAAAATATTCTTTTCCAAATACCTTTACAAGGTATATATTCCAATTCCTTTTCATATTCAAATATTGGAAAACGATTTTCAATATTTAATCCATAATAGGATATTCCAAAACATTTCAACACTTAGGAAAAAATATTCTAAGTCCATTTTCCAAAATCATCTTAAGTATCAAAACTTAAGAATTTTTCTTAGCTTGTCTACTGCATTTCCGAAATTATTAATAAATTTCTTCTTACGGTTTCCAAAGCCGATTATATTTATCTATAATCCCATCTAACCATTTATAACTTCTTTATTTAACTCGAATTCATTTTTTTCAAGTTTCGGTATTCCAACATTTAGAAAATGTCTTAAGTTCCCAAAATCCCATTATAAAACTTCTCTAATAAAACGTTCCCAATAAATAAACCAGCCTACAAATATTGAGAGTAAAGTAAAAATCATTTCAAACTCTTATAAAATAAGTATTTTTAAAGAATAATAATCTATGTTTAAAACATGTTCAAGTAATTTATTTAAGATAGCGAAACACTTTTATAGTCTTCAATGACTCATTTTTAGATAAACAAATCGATTTTCACAGCTGATTTAGGATTTTTCTAAATAAACACTTAATATTTGAAAATCTACTTACCGAAGTATTTAAATCCTAACTAGTTTAAAATTTAATAGTTTTAAATAATAAATTTTCCCTTTTTCTTAAAAAAGAACTTAATTTCTTAGAATTAAAGAATATACTTTTAAAACCTCAATAACCAATTCAATTTATAAATTCTTCTCGAATCACATCATTTCCTTTCATTCAGTTCCCCTTACCCATTTTCACTTTCAAAAATAGTACCACTATTTTTCTCTCGCTCTATTTCCATATTCTGATATAAATTCTTCATGTGAATTTTATATTCCCAATTTAGCAATTGATATCGCTTACCTTATTTATAACATCATTTTATAAATCCTTATACTACTTTGAGTTTTACTTGTTTATAAAAACGATCTTATTTATAAAATTCCATTTTATAAACCCATTTCTTTATAAATCTATTTATAACTTCCAATCTATTTTTCATATCGACTTCAACTCCTTTTTATATTTCCAGAATACCATCTATAAATTCTTTTATATAATTCATTTTAAAAATCTCCATTTAATAATTCAAAATAGTTAAGTATAACCAAAAATCAAATTTATTTTTCTAACTTGATTTCTTTAAAATAACCCCAATTTCAATATTAATATTTTATATCAAAAATTCCCTTTAATTCCTTAAATTTCTAAAAGTATATATTATGGTATTTAAAATATCAAAATTTTAGGCCAATGCTACAATAGCATCCAATAATTCCAATCACTACAATAATCTATAATAGATTATTCTACACAATCCATATCTCACAATATATGAAATTGAATTCAACATTTCGAGGAATCTAGTTGGATCCGTCCAACATGTTTCCCTGCATCCATAGATGTTAATACATCATAAAAAAATACCAATCTCACTTCGAGGGGGATATCGCGGTATATAGGGTCATCCGCTATTATGCGGGGCGTATAGGGTCTCATCCGCTATAATGTGCGGGAATATCACTCCAAATACTAATATATATACTATTATATATATTTAACATGCAACAGATAATAATTATATAAATTCATCCAAGCATCCAATAATTTATTTTAACTATTAAAATTTAAACTTGGAAATTCCAAATGAGTGAGAATTTATCACCTTGATTTTTAATTTGCAATCCGTTCCAATTTTATTTTATCAACCAATCAACACTTTAAATCTATTGTGTAACCCAAGTCGAGTTCCATCGAGCTTCGGTCATTTACACATACATACATATCGACATATAAATAATATTTAACTAAATTTTCAAATGGACAGAGTTTTGTTTTGTAAATATACACTTCCCACTAACACTATGAAGCAACTGTCTATATCATTAATCAAATTCCAATTCAACATACTAAACCAATAATTCACTCGTGCAATAATAATCCGGATTTATATATATACGCGATGGATATAGATATAGATTAAATTGTGAGAAAAATTTACTCATAAAAATCACTACAGGCCTAAGAATACATGCTTCAGCCTGAGACGATTGTGCCACTACCTCCTTCAGCTACTTGTCGTGGCCTTCAATGTCTCCACAGTGAAGAACATCAAACAACTGACCTCAGCTGTTCTCCTACGCGGTAGCGACCTTCACGCCCTCCACCTAACAGCTACAAGATTCCCATGTGCGCGTGTACGTGCGACGATGAACTCCACCGCACCCAAACAGCAATGCGTCGAAGACCAAGCCCTTATCTAACCCGCGCTCCACCAAGAATCAACGCGCCTCCACTATCGCTTCAATCGCGATTCGCTCGCGTTACTACTACGATCGAACGTGAGCCCTCGCGATACCCTCACGCGATTATATATATTTATATTTATATATATATATATATTCGATCGAATAGAATTTGAAAGAGGAAGAGTATGCGATTTTTATTTTATTCGAACAGAGTTTGATTTCCCTCTTTTTTTCTTATACGAGATGATTTCGATTTCGATGAAAGATAATTGAAGACGAAGTGGATGGGCTCGTGATTTCATTTGAAAGCAAGGGTTAAAAGGGAAGTGGCAACTATACGTGGTGGCATGTATGAATTGGTAATGGGTACTCTGAAAGAACGTAATAACAGCTGAAAGGAATGTTTGATTGGACAATATTTTAATTTAATTTCCAAAATATCTCGATTTACACAACTCAAAATCTCGAACCCCTATTGAGGAGAGCCGCTAGGCATTTATAATGTTATACCCCTAGTCTGAACGCAATGGAAAAGGTTTCGAGTTCTAATTTGATCATATGTGGAAGATACTTTTTTGGACCCAATTATTATATTAGATTTCGATATTAATTTCAGCACGTTTCTATCCCGTACGACCAAACGATAACTCCAAACACTATGAAATTTGGAATCCGACAATAGTACACTATTACAGACCCAATGGAACTGGTTTTGTCGAATTTCGAGACTGTGCCTCGGATCGTTATTTTTAGCACGTCGATTAAATCGACGATTTCCAAAAGTTACGAAATCGCTCAAAATCTCAGTTTTAAAATCTTAGTAACTAATTTCTAATTCAAATAGAATTTATATAAATATCAGAAATCATTTTGATTTCATATTAACCTCCAATTCAATTATTTAAGCGATTTTTAATTATTAGCTCAATAATTAAATTATTTAATTAAATCACTATATTTGTAACTTAAGTTTTTAGTACACTATTTTTAATCGATAAACTTCATATTGAAATCCCATTCACATCCCTAAACTCAACATTTAAAATGAATTAAAGGTTCAAAATTAACGACCAAAATTCCGGGTCATTACATTCCTCCCCCCTTAAAAGAATTTTGTCCCTGAAATTGCTAAGGCAGGAAAAACGCTTCAAACCCATTAACTTATCAAAACCCACTTAGTTAAATTTGATATTCACTTTTCTAATCTTTTAGTTTCGACCAAACAATTGGTTTCCATTTCTGATTCATAATCCTCTCTTCTAATTTCAATTCAAAAATTAGCCTTTTTAAGTTAACAAAACTTTTTTCAAAATTTTTGAAAATTTTTCTAACACCCTAAATTTTTGAAATTTTTTGGCAGAGTCTCCTTTGTACGGAGGACTTTTTGCAATATGACAAGAGAGATAAATATATATACATCGACCCTCACGGTCAGAAAACAAAATACATATCAATATTTTATATTTTCGCAGTATTTAATCTGAAAACGTACCAATTTAGCCTTTTTAAGCATTATTAAGCAAGCAAGTTTACTTCATACGCAATTACGCAACCCATATCTAGCACGACAGCCTCCGAGTACCTGTACTTACTCAATTTAAACATGTAAGTCCCAAAATATGAAATTCACTCACATTTCATTTATTTAAATAGTTAAAACACATAGATTTCATAAACCAATCACGCTAAACATGTATTATAAGCAATTATATGGTTCTGACATTAATTTGATTACTTTTAATCAATCCATATTCAATTCGAATGATTTACAACCAAATTTATTTGCATCCAATTCATTTTACATCAAACAAATCCATATCCATTCCAAATTGATTTAAAATCAATTTATTCACATCTTATTTATTCATAGAATTTTATTTACTTTCGTTTGCATCGAACAACAATTTTTCTATGCAGGTTCTCGCTATTCATTTAATAGAATAATCATTTATGCTTACAACTATTTTAAATTGATTCCAAATCAATTTATATTTAATTCTATTCCATTTTGACTTTATTCTCAATCAATTCATTTATGTTTCATTAATATCCACATTCATTATATCCAGTCCATTTTATTACACTCGGAATCATTCCATGCTATTTACTTATGAATCATTTCATAGTTTTATTTGAGCCAGGCTCCCTTCCAATATTAACTTAAATTAGTTTGTTTAATTTCAATTATTTCAACCTTATAACTTAAGTTTTATTTTCTATTTAGCCAACTTCCATTTCATTTACTAATTGATTAATTAGTTCATTCATTTTTATTCACTTCAATTTTAATTCCATACTCAAATTCATTCTTGAATTTTATTAAATGATATCAAGGCCATATTCAATTTATTTATACTAAAATTGAATTTGTTTGTAACTCAAAGTCATGTCTATTTCAATCCATTTCTATTTATTCGACCACATTTCCAATTTTATTTAATTCGCTTACCTTTTAAGTCGAATCTAATTTATAACTCGAGTTCCCTACTTAATTAACTTATCTAATTGGTTCACTTTCTATTTTATAATTCCATATCTGATTTTACTTCAAAAATCACTTCATTTAATTTTCTTGACTTCAAATTCCTTTTATAATTCATGTTTGGATTTAATTTCCTTCACAAAAATATCATCCATTTTTATTTTGGGTTTTCAATTTCACTTTTCAATTTTATAAGTCACAAAACTTATTTTTCACATTTCCATAAATTCTACACTCGAGTATATTTAAATTTTATTTTTAACTCGAGATCATACATTTATTTATAGCCTAAGTATATTTTTATTCCATTAATTTCAATTTTTATAAGCTATTCCAATTTATATATTTACAATTCCAGATTTTCACTTAAATTTTATCTCTATCAAGATTTATACCATATGGTTTTAAAATATTTCACAATTAAAAATTTATATTTACTTTAATTCAATATTATTTTTAATCTAATTCAAATTTTATAACTTATAGTTATATAGTCACTTTATAATTCACATTTACATATTCAATTCAATTCCGTATAATTCGAATCCAATTCACCTTTTTATTTAAATTCAATTCCTTTTTAACCAACATTTCAAAACCATATCCGAGTTATTCATACTTAAATTAAATTTCACTCCCACAAATTTATTTTTAATTCATTCAATTTCATTATATATTTCAATTACTTCACTTAAGTTAACTCCCACTTCATTAATACACTATATTAATTCAATTCAAATCCAGTCAATTTAATTTCTAAAATTTAATTTATCCAACTTAACTTAAGTTGAATTCCATTTCAACTTTCTCACTTTAAATTTTATTCCCACTTCAATTCTTCACACTTCCCTCGTTATAAATATCATCTTCCACAGAATTCCAGAATCTTCAAACACCCGGTATTTATTTCAAATCACTTTGAAATCAAATATATATATACCCTTTTTGGTTTAACAAACCACTTTCTTGGATTTCCAAAATTCAGTTGGTTCCATTCCAAAACAATTTCCCCTTGGAATTTCAAAAACAACACTTATTTTCACCAAAAATATCCATATCAATTTACTATGGTAGCAACCCGTCACTTAGAAACTCAAAAATGAATACTGATGATGTTGCACAGTCATCACTAGGATTATTTTCCAATGACTGAATTGAGTTCAGAGATTCATCACTTCCAAAATCCATTTAAAACAATTTTCTATTCAAACATATCTCCAAATAATAATATTATTATTTATCTTCAAACACTTTGGAAAATACTTCCAAAAATCTCCGGGATATAAATTTTCCAAATTCTGGGTTGAACCCATTTGTAGTTTTTAACTCATTTGTATAATTCATACTTATACAACCTCCCTTTTGTTATATATAACCATTTCCAATTTTATAATCTTATTTTGACTATATAGTAACAACCAAACACACCACTATAATAATTTTCAGAAAATTATTCTCTTTTATATCAAAATATAGTTTGGGTAAAATTATTTCATTTACCCGCTTCAAAACAATACTGTGTCAGTTAATCGTGTTTAAGTGCTTAGAAACTCCTATCGATTTAGTGGCGTCCCACTATTCGAAAAGAATTTAGATACCACTCGACCAATAAATCAACACAATATAAACCGTTTTATATTCACTAACAAATACGCGCTCATATCTAGTAATACACTCAAACTAATTCTAGGGTACTACTGACTCTATCTCAAATGAGTAATCCCCACCAGATCCAAGGTTCTCGCTTAACCTTCAGCTCTAATACCAAATGTAGCGGTCTAGGCTTTTCAACCATCAATAGCGGCCACTTTCCACCGTGGCATACACTGGTACCTCGAATTTGCTTTTACGGCCAGCCTCTCGACTACAACCAACCACTCCAGGCAATGTAGGGGTAAGAGTCTACTACTCGCCAGAAAACACGAAGCAAGAACCCCATATCATGTTGTAATGAAGCAAATCCGATCCCTGTCTCTTCGAAACGATTAACGAAATTGGGTAATATTGACAGTCGGTTATTTAACTATCAATCAAACATCCATAAGTAGACATCAGGCCTTATTATACATTTACCCAAAAATATTCTTTTCCAAATACCTTTACAAGGTATATATTCCAATTCCTTTCCATATTCAAATATTTGAAAACGATTTTCAATATTTAATCCATAATAGGATATTCCAAAACATTTCAACACTTAGGAAAAAATATTCTAAGTCCATTTTCCAAAATCATCTTAAGTATCAAAACTTAAGAATTTTTCTTAGCTTGTCTCCTGCATTTCTGAAATTATTAATAAATTTCTTCTTACGGTTTCCAAAGCCGATTATATTTATCTATAATCCCATCTAACCATTTATAACTTCTTTATTTAACTCGAATTCATTTTTTTCAAGATTTGGTATTCCAACATTTAGAAAATGTCTTAAGTTCCCAGCATCCCATTATAAAACTTCTCTTATAAAACCTTCCCATTAAATAAACCCGCCTACAAATCTCGAGAGAATAAAGTAAAAATCATTTCAAACTCTTATAATATAAGTATTTTTAAAGAATAATAATCTATTTTTAAAACAAGTTCAAGTAATTTATTTAAGATAGCGACACTTTTATAGTCTTCAATGAATCATTTTTAGAGAAACAAATCGATTTTCACAGCTGATTTTAAAAGTTAGGATTTTCTAAATAAACACTTAATATTTGAAAATCTACTTAACGAAGTATTTAAATCCTAACTAGTTTAAAATTTTATAGTTTTAAATAATAAATTTTTCCTTTTAAAAAAAAGAACTTAACTTCTTAGAATTAAAAACATATATTTTTAAAACCTCAATAACCAATTCAATTTATATATTCTTCTCAAATCACATCATTTCCTTCCATTCAGATCCCCTTCCCCATTTTCACTTTCAAAAATAGTACCACTCTTTTTCTCTCGTTCTATTCCATATTCTAATATAAATTCTTCCTGTGAATTTTATATTCCCAATTTAGCAATTGATATCGCTTACCTTATTTATAACATCGGTTTATAAATCCTTATACTACTTTGAGTTTTACTTGTTTAGAAAAACGATCTTATTTATAAAATTCCATTTTATAAACCCATTTCTTTATAAATATATTTTTAATATCGACTTTAACTCCTTTTTATATTTCCAGAATACCATCTATAAATTCTTTTATATAATTCATTTTAAAAAATCTTCATTTAATAATTCAAAATAGTTAAGTATAACCAAAAATCTAGTATATTTTTCTAACTCAATTTCTTTAAAATAACCCCAATTTCAATATAAATATTTTATATCAAAAATTCCCTTTAATTCCTTAAATTTCTAAAAGTATATATTATGGTATTTAAAATATATAAATTTTAGGCAAATGCTACAATAACATCTAATAATTCCAATCATTACAATAATATATAATAGATTATTCTACACAATCCATATATAACAATATATGAAATTGAATTCAACATTTCGAGGAATCCAGTTGGATCCCTCAAACCTATTTCCCTGCTTCCATAGATGTTAATACATCATAAAAAATACCAATCCCACTTCGAGGAGGATATTGCGGTATATAGGGTCATCCGCTATTATGCGGGGCGTATAGGGTCTCATCCGTTATAATGTGTGGGAATATCACTCCAGATACTAATATATATACTATTATATATATTTAACATGCAACAGATAATAATTATATAAATTCATCCAAGTATCCAATAATTTATTTTAACTATTAAAATTTTAAACTTGGGAATTCCAAATGAGTGAGGATTTCTCACCTCGATTTTTAATTTGCAATTCGTTCCAGTTTTATTTTATCAACCAATCAACACTTTAAATCTATTGTGTAACCCAAGTCAAGTTCTGTTATCCCGCCTTTTGGCAAGGCCGTGACACCAAGATCTTGACTAGAAACCAATGGCTGTTTGTCTTAGAGATCGGTTATAAGCAGGTTCACCATGGATATCGATGAATTTTGTCCAAATCCGGATCGAGCTACAATCGACAAGACACGACGACGGGAGCCATAAAAGTCAACGTTCCAAATTTTGAGTCAATCCGAGTTCATATGCTCAAGTTACGATCGATGCAAGATTGGATGAAAACTAGCTATTGTTCGACTCGATCGAGTCCGCATCCATCACCAAGCCTCTGTTCGACTCGATCGAGTTCGTATCCATCACAAAAGTCTGCTTTGCATCCATCGCTTGGAGAACTTTGTTCGAATTCATCAAGCTTCTATAGTTCGAATCCATCAGGTGGCCGCTGTTCGAATCGATCGAGTTCGAGTCCATTAGGAAAAGCTCTGTTCGACTCGATCGATCAATGACCACTTCGTATCGATCCGCTTCCATCAGGAAGCAACAGTTCGACTCGATCGTCTAAATGCCTACTTCGAATCCATCAGCAGATAAGTGCAGTTCGTATCCATACTAGAAAAGCCTTGTTCGAATCCATCAAGTTCCAATGCTTCGTATCCATCGTGGATCCACTATTCGAATCCATTGTGTTGTCGTTATTCGAATCGATCAGGCCATCACTGTTTGCATCCATCCGCGTCCTTTGGCTTCGTATCGATCGATCGGAGTTGATTACCATCGACACAAACAGAACCATACTGGCAATGCGTGCCATTCACTTTCCATCGATACGAAAAGGGGGCGTTTCCATCGATATGAACGAAGCAAGACTATCGATACGAACAGCGTGGTTCTGATCGATACGAACGAAGCAGCTTGCCGATTATCACCATTTCGTATCGATCATATCTCCTAATCTACAGGTCCAAATGCCATGAAATTTTCATAGGAGCTTACGTACATGCTGAATAATGTCCACGCCATATTTCGACTCCATTAGATGAAATCTTGATCGATACGAAATCTGTTCGTATCGATCATGGATCGGGCCGAAACTTCACGGGCTTGGGCGCATGGGCCTAGTCACGTGCCAGAGGGGGTCTCCCGAGATCTGAGCGAAATACCAGCCTCCTACACCTATAAATAGAGCCCCAGGGCATACAGAAAAGGGGGCTTCTTCTTCTTTGAATTCTCCAACGCCTAAACTCTGCCGGATCCAGATCTAAACTCCATAGCTGCTACCAATAACGAATTTCACTGCTGTATATCATCATTATCTGTTGTAACCCGCTGAAATCAATTGTAATCATCAAAGAAACATAAATAAAACAATCATCTTCATAGTGGACGTAGGCAACACGCCGAACCACTCTAAATCCTTGTGTTTCTGTGCGTTCTTATTATTTTTCTATCTGTTTTTTGGAGTTTTTGTTAGATAATCCTCTTTTTCCATTTAATTTCTTCACTTTATCTCTTCAAAAACTTCCGAAGAGTGTTGTGCCCAATTTTGGTACAAACACTCTGGTGCTTTCACTGAGAAAATCCCAAATTTTCTCCTGCTCTTTCGGTCTCCTATCGATACCAGATTGCATAAATCCAAGAAGAAGATCCAGATCTAGAACTTTGAAGTTCTTCCATTCTATTCAGATTTGCATCAGATCTAGGAAAGGACTTCACCACTTCACCATGGTAAGTACACAGACTACCTCTACAGCTGTTGATCAGGGAGCACGGGACAGGCAGAATCCCGTGCAATTGCCTCCATCCAACCAAGATGCCGCCGGACCTTCAGATCCATCAGGCCCGGTCACCCGAAAAGAGTTTCAGATGCTTCTTCAAGAGTTGACCCAGAGTCGCCTACAGCTAACTGAACAACTGCGCACCAACACAGATTTGTCCAACCACCTAAATCGCCAAAGGCGTAGAAGATCCAGAAGGGACCAAGATTCTTATTCTTCCACAGAGAGTTCAACCTCATTTGATGGTCATCACCGATCGACACGCCCACGGCTAGATGTAAGCTACACCCAGGCCACAGGGCACCAACCTGCTTCGAATCTTAGACAACCCAGAACTGGACCATCCACTAGTCACCATACAGGACCTTCATCCTGAGGAGGTGCTGCTCCTTACCATGTCACAGGTAACATTGCTACTACCACTATTACCGAACATGGGGTTAATGCTAGAAACAAAGCTGATCCTCAACGTAATCAACGAGAGCAGACTCTAGAACCTTATGTTCCGGAAAATGTTGAACCAAGGAGGCGAGGCACGGACCGTCGACCGCGTCCGGTACAGACTCGCGCTGTGGAACCCGACTACACCTTGGCCCAGCATGCTCCTAGTATCCGAATGCTGGATATACCAACGATGATTCGTCAAATGATCCGTGAAAGTCAGGGTATCAGCAATGACGACTGGGGAATCTCCCAGAGTCATACCCCTTTCACCGATGACATATTATATGCTGAACCACCTCGGCGCTTCACGATGCCAACTTTGCCAGTCTACGAAGGGAGTTCTGATCCCAATCAACACATCCTGAAATACGAATGGCTGATGAATGCTGCGAGAGCTGATGATGCAGTAAAATGTCGTAGTTTCCCCATTTCCTTGGGGGGCATTGCAACTATGTGGTTTACTTGTTTGCCACCGCGATCTATTTATAATTTTGATCAGATGGCCACCAAGTTCGTTGAACAATTCTGTATGCATGTAGCAAGGCCTAAAGATGTTAACACTCTGTCTAGTGTTACCCAAGCTCCCGGAGAAACACTTAGACGTTACTTGGAGCGATTCCATGCCACGTGTGCGGAAATAAGCAATCCCAATGATAATTCTATCCTGATGGCATTGACTAAGGGGATCGATGTTGATTCTGAGTTCGAAAATTGGTTAGCTGGAAAACCACCTGCGTCATTGGACCGTTTCTATTCCAAGGCAGCCCAATTCTTGAGAAGGGAGGATGCGAAACAGTCTAGGAAGCAGGATGACGCAGGGCCCAACATCGAAGGAATTCAGAGTAACATCGCCGTAAAACAATCAACGGAGAGTTCTGGAAAGTTCAGTTGAACATTCAAAATAAACAGAACCAGTAGAGGGATAGTGGAAATCAAGCTAAGAAACGAGATCAGAATCGTGGTCCACGATGTAGAGCTCCAATGTTCGACAATTACACACCATTGAATACGTCATTGGAAAATGTCTATTTACAGACCTGTAATACTATACAATACAAGTAACCTGCCCCGAAGCCGCCGATAGAAAGACAAATCCAGACAGGGGAAGTTTTGTAGATTCCACAAAAGTTATGGCCATAATACAAATGAGTGTCGTCATTTACAAGATCTCATTGAAAAACTGATACATGAATGAAAGTTGGATCAGTATGTGCGGGCACCGCAGTCAGGAGGTGCGGGCCCATCAAACCCGAATCATGCACCAAACCAGGAAAGGCAGGAAGAACCCGCTCGAACTGGCGGGAGGTTGGTTATTAATACAATAAGTGGTGATCCTCATCCGGCAGACCGAAGCTGGAAGGAAATGGAGTCGTATGCCAGCTCTATAAGGCATGCGGACTTCGAGTGTTATAGTAATTTTGATGAAGGGGCTCTGACCAAACAACAGAAGACGATGATTGATGACATCGTATTCAGAGATAGAGATGCTGATAGAGTCGAACTCCCACTATCGATCCACTGGTCCTCTCAGCTCAAGTAGGTCCTTCTTGGATGAAGAGGATCTTAGTTGACAGTGGAAGCTCCGTGAATATCTTGTTTAAACGAGCTTATAATCAAATGAGAATGGAAGCCACGGACTTGAAACCTTGTCAATCCCGAATCCATGGTTTCAACGGAAGTGCTACTATACCCACTGGAATGGTGGAACTGCCAGTGAAGTTAGGAGTTGGAGAACGTCGGAGAGTACGGATGTTACAGTTCGTTGTTTTGGACATAGACTCCCCTTATAATGCTTTCCTGGGTCGACCGGCCCTCGCTGAATTCAGGGCAGCCATTGCCCCGTGGTTTTTGACTTTAAAGTTTCCCACTGATCATGGAGTGGGAATCATTCAGGGAGATCAGGCTGCTGGAAGAGCTTGTTATGTCGCAGAGTTGCGGGAGGCGCTGCGAAAGGAGAAAGGAAAGGGCGTAGAGGAATCTCTATATGTCTGCTTTGCTGATAATTGACAATTAATGCCCGGGCCAAGGCCAGGGCATCTCAACCCAAGAGAAACTGAAGACGAAGGAGAATCTAAAGAGAGTCAAGCATCCCCGGCCGAGCTGACGATTGATGTCCCAATTCACGATGACGATGATTCAAAAATGATAAAGATTGGGTCTCAGCTAAGCCAACAAACTCAAGAGGAATTGGTTGAATTTCTACGGGCAAATCTTGATGTATTCGCTTGGATGCATTCTGATATGTGTGGGATCTCACCGGACATCGCGAGCCACACTATGAACATTGATCCGCGGCATGTCCTGGTCAAACAAAAAAGGAACGGTATGGATCTAGAGAGATCTGTCGCCCTTAAAGAAGAAGTAGAAAAGCTTAAAGTGAATGGGTTCATTCGAGATGCATTGTATCCAGAATGGGTGTCGAATCCCATGCTCGTCCGAAATTCAAACGGAAAGTGGAGAACATGTGTCGACTATTCCGATCTGAATAAAGCTTGTCCCAAAGACAGTATCCCGCTTCCCTGAATTGATCAGCTAGTAGATTCGACAGCTGGGCATGAGCTCTTATCCTTCATGGACGCGTATTCTGGCTACCATCAGATACCGATGCATTTACCCGATCAAGAACACACCAGCTTCGTAACCAATCTAGGACTTTATTGCTACAAAGTTATTCCATTCGGACTCAAGAATGCTGGGGCTACTTATCAGTGATTGGTCAATCGGATGTTTGCCAATCAAATCGGGAAAACCATGGAAGTATATGTAGACGACATGCTTGTGAAGTCACGACTCTCTACTGACCATGTTAAAGACTTGGAAACTATGTTCAACATACTTCGAGAATACAAAATGAAGCTAAATCCACTGAAATGTCACTTTGGAGTTGCATCCGGAAAATTCCTTGGGTTCATCGTCAACGCTCTAGGGATCGAAGCTAATCCTGAAAATATTGGGCTATCAGAAATCTTGAAACTCCGAAAACCATAAAGCAAGTCCAGAGTCTTAATGGAAAAGCAGCAACATTGAGTAGGTTGATTTCAAAGTCCACTGACAAATGCATTCCCTTCTTCGATCTGATCCGAAAAGGGAAACGAAACTTTGAATGGACCATGGAGTGTAAGGGCGCTTTCCAAGCACTAGTTCAACATCTATCCACACCACCTATCCTGTCGAAGCCTACTGATCATGAGAAGTTGTTCGTATATTTGGCGATATCAGAAAACGCTATCAGTGCTGCATTAATTCGAGAAGAAGATATGATACAGAAGCCAGTATACTACGTTAGCAAGCGATTGACATGGGCTGAAAGGAATTATCCGAAATTAGAGAAGTTGGCTTATTGCCTTGTTATTGCATCACGAAAACTCCGACCGTACTTCCAGGCACATCCCATTATTGTTTACACCGACCAGCTGTTGCGACAGGTCCTTTCGCAGCCTAAGACGTCTGGTAGGTTACTCAAGTGGAACATAGAACTGAGCCAGTTTGACATTACTTACACTCCAAGATGGGCCATTCAAGAACAAGTCCTAGCCGATTTCATATCTGAATTTACTGTTCAAGAGGACTTGCCCGAAACCAGTGAATCCCCCGAATACGTCAGGAAGCTTTATACCGACGGTGCATCAAACGACCGGTGTTCGAGTGCTGGGGTTGTACTTGAAACTCCCGAAGGCCGATCTATATGTTATGCTTTGAAGTTCGATTTTCATGCGACCAATAATGAAGCATAATATGAAGCCCTCTTAGCTGGATTGAAACTTGCTAAAGATTTGAGAATTATCGCTGTGGAAATTTATTGTGATTCACAGTTAGTTGTGTGTCAAGTACGGGGAGAGTATCAAGCAAGAGATCGAAGGCTGGCTTCTTACTTAGCTCGAGTTCAAGGAGTGTTGAATCAGTTTGATTATTATGCCATTTATTGTATACCTCGAGAACACAACCAAAAAGCCGATTCATTGGCAAATCTAGCCAGCACAGGTGAAGCTCAGCAAATGGGACTCGTCCCCGTAGAGACGTTATCTTCTCCAAGCATTGACCGGGGAGAAATAGACTGGGTATGCGAAACCGTCCCCGAAAAGGATTCATGGATGACTCCACCCAGAAATTACATTGAGCACGGAACCCTACCGGAGCGCAGGAGTGAAAAGAGACAAGTCCTTTGAAAGGCCTCACGATTCACCATCCAGAATGGAATCATATACAGAAGAGGGTACTATGTTCCTCTACTCCGATGTATCGCTCACGATGAAATTAAACGAGTATTGCACGATGTACACGAGGGAGAATATGGCATCACACCGGGGGGCAAGCACTTGCCAAGAAAATACTTCGATACAGATATTACTGGCCTACGGTGAATCGTGACGCGTCGGATTATGCAAAGAAATGTGATAGGTGCCAAAAGCATGCTCGAATTCCTAGAGCCCCTCCTACCGAGATAACGCAAATAGTCAGCTCATGGTCGTTTGCAATGTGGGGCATTGACATCATTGGTACTCTACCTCTGGCAAAAGGTGGTGCAAAATACGCCATCGTCGCAGTTGATTACTTTACAAAGTGGGCTGAAGATGAAGCTCTTGCTACCATAACGACGAAGAAAGTAATCAACTTTGTAGTTCGCAACATCACCTGTCGATTCGGTCTTCCACACACCATTATTACAGACAACGGAACCCAATTCGACAGTGCTGAATTTAAAGATTTCTGCAAACGATTTCACATCCAAAAGAAATTCTCCGCAGTTGTGCACCCACAGGCGAACGGACAAGTCGAAGTGGTTAATAAAGTTATAAAGTCCATTCTGAAAAAACTGCTGGAAAAGGTCGGGGGAAAGTGGGTCGATGAACTTCCTATGGCTTTATGGGCTTACCGAACAACCCACAAGACCGCGACCGGTCACACTCCATTCTCTCTCTCTCTTATGGTTCAGAAGCCGTTATTCCAGTTGAGCTAGAAGTACCTTCTCATCGCGCGACATACTATGATCCAAAGACAAATGCTATACTACTTGCTGAATCTCTCGATCTACTAGATGAGAAGCGTGAAGGGGCTGATTTGAGGGCAACCGCGCATCGAAGTCGAGTCGATTGATTGTACAATGCCAAGTTCCGTCCGCGAACCTTTGTACTAGGCGATCTCATCTTTAAAAGAATCTATCCGGTTCCTTCGCATAAGAAACCGACATGGGAAGGACCGTATGTTATTGAATGAAGGCTTGGAGATGGCACATTCAAATTATCGACCGTTGACGGTCTTACTCTGCCAAGAGCCTGGAATTGCGAGATTCTTCGTCGCTACTACACATGACAGGCTATGTTTATCCATTTAGTTTATTTTCCATTTTTGCAATTTGTTTCTACATTTCGAAATTAGAATTTCTAATAAGGCAACTGACTTTGCCATATTTTCTTATTTCAGCAATAAAACGCAATCTCTTCGAGCCAGAGCTGTGATTTACTTGAAATGCTTCATATGATCATCACTATGCACAGAGAGCTAAGTTTCACCATATGGTGGAATTTATTCAAATAGGGAGTGACTATGATGCAACCGGTCACTCGCTAAGTAAAACCTGAGCTTGGGGACAAGCCATCACAACAATGTCAAAAATGGATTGATACACGGTAATCCTTCACTTAACTCCCGGTTCCCGGAATGCGAACTGCAGTATTAAAATACGTCTACGAAGAGGGTGGATCCGTCCACCTAACGACTTCGTCCATATCTAAACCAAGTTTGAGGAGGGTGGACCTGTCCATCTAATGACCTCACTTGTTAACTCAGGGTGGATGTGATCCGACCATCCATGGTCCTGATGCACCTTTCATTCCTAAAGTGCGAGCGAAATCCAAAATATACAGTAGATGTGACTGACCGTCTGCTTATCAACTCCGCATTCCAGAGTGCGAAACGGAGTATAAACAACAACTCCGGATTCCCAGAGTGCGAAATGGAGTATAAACATCAACTCCGGATTCCCATATAACTCTGGATTCCCAAAGTGCGAAACGGAGTATAAACATCAACTTTAAGTTCCCAAAGCGTGAATTAAAGCATAAATATCTACTCCGAACTCCTAGAGTGCGAATCAGAGTATAAATGTCGATTCCGAGTCCCCAGAGCGCGGACATATGAGTTAAACTTAAGCCGGCATGACCAACCGCAAATAAACAAATGAGAATCCCCGGAGTGCAGATATGATCGTCAACAATCGGGCAAGCGTGAATAAACCGCTCAATCTCCGCTCGTCTCAGACATCCATTCAGTGGGACTGGACTCAACATGTTATAAGTGAGAAGCAATCGCTGACTGATGTTCTACAACTCATCTCCGAAACTGGAGGGCAGGACTTAAGCGTCAACCATCGACTAAAGCGGTACGACATCAAGATACAACTCACTTCCTGGCCAAAAATCATGTCCACAGTTTCCAGACTTGGTGCAAAAGATAAACTTGACCCGAAAGCTAAAACTTTACAAGTGCATTTCAAACATTGAAACACTTAGACAAATACAAAATGACAGAAAAGAAGCCAAAAAAGAGAAGTTTCATTTCTATTGTTTGTGAAAGAAGTTCGTGTACAAGTTTGTTCTAAATAGTTCCTACTAGCAGGGGCCGAACCCGCATCTATACACGGCCAACAAAATGCAAGTCAAAATAAACCAGGGAAGCATATCTAATCTTTCTTCTTCCTCGGCTTCCTCCTCAGAGTAGACCTGCTGGAGCCACTGCTACCCTTCCTCTTTGAGCCTTTGCTTTTCGGTGGTCGGTCTCCAGGCGGGGGCATGATATCAACATCCTCCTCCGAACTCGAGTGAATAGGAATGCTGCCTGCCGGCGGAGTTGGAGGGATAGGATCAAATGTGGAAGATGGAATGGCCACACTAGTGTCGGAAAATGTACCGCCAGGCGATATCATTCTAAGCGGAGCTGGACCAAGTACCGCCATTCCACCTCCAAAACTGCCACCATGAACCGCTGCTGCCATTTCGGCGTTGATTTCAGCCAAAATCTCCTCCTCAGTAGTCACTCGAGCCTCGCCCGGAGCATCAGCAGTTGGCATCGAAAAGCTAGTAGCAGGAACGCCTCCGCCCATGACAAATGGTAAGTCAGCTAAAGGATCGCCATGACGACGAAAGAGTTCCTCCATCAACTGCTCATCAAACACAAGCGTGCTTCCCTGTATATCGTCAAGAGGCGCCGCAGTAGTCACGTCGGTCGCTTCAGAAACGATAGCCCCCTGCGCCTGATATAATTCTTGAGTAGCAGGAGGCACGACCGGTGCAGCGTCAATCACTGGATAAAAAATGAAAGAACTGTTAGAACTTAACTCGAGCAAAGATTTTGACTTAAGAAAGATATATGGAATGTTTAGAATACCTTCCTTAGTTTGACTTGTCGGCGGCAGAACGGCTTCAGTAACTCGCTCTATAGCCGAAGACATCTGCGGCTGATCCGGATTGTAAGCAGGAATAGCTTGGGGATCGACCGCAGACGAGGATTCGGGCTGGGTTGACACTGGAACTTCAAGACTCGCTTCATGATGTTCAACCCCTGAACCCTCTCCTATTTCGAAGTGCTGGGCGCCGAGTCTTTCCTTTTCATGTAGAATCATTGACTCGTGAAGAATCTTCCTTTCATCTTCATTCAGAATGCGATTCTCGAGTTCAAACTCATCCACAGACTCACCCTGATGTACCCCCTTCTCTACTTCAACTAACCGACCCCAGGCATTGTACAGATGCGTCGGATAATCATCGAGCTAGGTTAGACCCCTATGCCTCAGCACATTAGCATTGTAAACAACGAGAAGGTCTTCGATATCAGCCTCTACCCTGGACTCTGCCGACTTCACTTTCTCCTCGACCTCATCCTCCACCTGGCGGACTTTAGCCACAACCGCATCCCGTTCACCCCTAAGAAGAACAGCCTGCTCGCACGCCTCTTGGGCCGCGTTGTTCGCATCATCCTTTTCCTTAGCCATGTCAGCGAATTTGGCCTTAAGCTTATTGAGTTTCTTGACCACCGCATCCCACTCGGCGGTAACTGTAGTATTCCGATGGCCCATCTCCTCCACCAAGGCAACATGCATCTGCCTCAACCTCTCCATTGCCACATTTGCTTCGTCGGCTTTTTTGGTGGCCTTAATTTCAGATTTCCGAGAAGACTCGGCCTCAGCAGTGAGCACTTGATTGATCCGGTCCCTTTGAGCGAGTTCGGTCTCCATCTTCTCAAGCGCTTTGGCTCGCTCAAAGGCCACCTTAGAAGCTTTCTCTGCACCTATACCCACTCTCTATACTGGGTGTAGATGTCATGAACGTAATCATGCATCGTGTTTTCCACTCCAGATGGGATTCTCTTTAAGTGAGGTGGAAAGACGTAGCCATCAAAGCATATGTTTGGAAAATACTTCCTCATCTGAGCCAATTTAAGGGCCCCTTCTCCTGTGGGCTCAGCTGGGACCGGCTTTGTAATTATGGAGGCCGTGGTATTGACTCTCTGGAGATGAGTCTCGGACCTAGAAGTTTGAGAAGATGGCCTATGACGTGGAGGCTCTGGTGGATGTGGAACAAGAATAGGAGGTCGAGATGGAAGTCTAAGAGGAGGAGAGCGTGATCTAGACCGATGTCTGTATTCTCTGTCCCTTTCATGCCCATATCTATCTTGGTTAGAGTACTCGCGATCACGGTCTCTATCCGAGTCCCTCTTGCGGGAATCATAATAGCTAGAAGACTTTTGGACCGAGCGAAGATTCCCGAGCATTGATCCTCTTCCGGATATCTTACCTGAAAATGAGAGACGAAGGAAAAGTTAGTGATTTCTTATGTTGGACGATTTACAGGTAGGAATCATGTAGTGCAGTGAAGTGTATGCATGTGCAACCCCCCGACCAACCGAAAATGTCGGCCGCACTCATAGCAAGCGACCCGCTCAGTTCAAGAGCATTGTCAAGCTCCTTCATCCCTGTGTCGTGTAGAAATGACACATAATCCGGAATCGGAATATCATTAAGCCCTTCAAAAGGATTCTCTACTTGCGGGGGAAGAGCCTCCAAAATTCTAATCCCCGGGACGGGCAAGGACGTAACCACGGACTTTAATCTCATGAATTTAGGACGCTTGTGAGCAACTGCCTTGCCTTTTCTTCTTCCACCTGAATCCTGAACATTGGAAGAAGGCCCAGCTTGGAGCTCATTATCATTAGGCGTTCTCTTCGGGTCAACTTCTTTGGCTATTACGACTCCGAGCACCTTGCGTTTCAACTGCTTCTTCGAGACCGCTCTAAGCGTCCCTTCCAACCGTATGCTTTGCTTACGTTCAATCAACCCGACAGTTCTCAAGTTTCTATCGGTTAGAACCAATTCAATATGCCTATCTTCACCCGGAACCGTTTGGAGAATCCGAACTAGCTCTCTGAAGTATGCACCGTCAGGTTGAGAGATTTCAGCTATAAAAGAAGAGAAGTATGTCAGTTT
This sequence comes from Allium fistulosum, assembly GCA_030737815.1. Taxonomy (NCBI): domain Eukaryota; kingdom Viridiplantae; phylum Streptophyta; class Magnoliopsida; order Asparagales; family Amaryllidaceae; genus Allium; species Allium fistulosum. The sequence continues at coordinate 404,287,158 of CM060906.1, forward strand.
TGAAGCCGGTTATTATAATCACGATAATTCAGGGGAAAAATTGCAACACTTATGTCTATCCAACCATCGCCTAGCAAACCCAGTGGGGCACCGAACGTAGAACCATTCAGTTTAAAAGTAACTTAGCCTTCCCCAGGAGCCCGTTACAATTTGGCAGTTCCTGACCGCTTCCAAGAAGGTGAAAGAAGGGCTGTCTCCACGACTCATGACGTTAAATAGATATCTAATCTCAATAGGCTTTGGTGGTTGAAAGAGAATCTCCATAAACAGAATGAAGGTGTTATTCAACAGGGCATATCCGTTGGGGTGTAGCTGGGATGGAGCTATTCCAAGGAATGATAACATCTCCCTTATATATTGATTGAAAGGAGGAAGTGTTCCTGCCGTACAAGCGTGACGGTTAAAAGCAGTAAACCCCTCCAGGGGAACATGTGGCCTGTCATTTGGCCCAGGCAGTAACACGTCATCAAGTGACAAGCCGTGTCTTAAACAAATCCGTCCCAACATATCTTCAGAAATGCCGGACGGCACAGAGTCTTGAGGACGGCAGATGAACCAAGCACCTGGGAGCTCGTCCGGAGCTGGATTTATAACTTCGGCTTCAATGTCCGGTATCTCAATAGTTGAAGGAATCGAACTTGGGAGCTCCTGCTACTGTGAACTTAAGGGTTCCATGACTAACTAGCTTATGAAAAATCATTGTTAAACAGACAATAACGCTCGTGCATCCCCCAGTGTAAAGTGTGTGAGTGTGTTGTGCAGTGTAGTACTGTATATCACTTAAGAAGTTCTACAGAATTGGAGAAAGCATGCGAACGATAAGACTTCAAAATTTAGTCGGAATGACCGTCATCGCTGACCGTCACAATCGTGCCATCCAGTTATTAGCGATCGATCCGAGTCAGAGTTTGTTAAGGTTTTATTAAGTTACAGTTCCATCGACGAGCTTCGATAGGCAATCAGATATGCGGTGAAACGATTAAGTCCAATTATGTAAGTTTGAAGCTCGTCGGAGTCAGTTGTTCAAGTGTGCAGGAGATTACAAGTCCTTTAAGGTTCAGTTATGTCGATCACAAAAGTCCGGTTCGTAGCAAAAATTCATATTCATCCGTGTAGGAGTTCGAATCGTTTAAGGTTAAGGACTTCGAATCGACCCAAGGCCACCATTTCGTATCGATCAATTGGGCCGTCATCGAATCGATCCAAGGCCACCATTTCGTATCGATCAATTGGGCCATCATCGAATTGATCCAAGTCCACCATTTCGTATCGATCAATTGGGCCATCATCGAATCAATTCCCCGACGCATGGTTCATATCGATCGGAAATCATGGGTTTTGAATCCATCAGACGCAACCCCTTCGTATCGATCAACATGCTCGAGACGCTTGCATCGATCATCCCAACTCGATGCAACAGCTTAGCCATCGATCGATACGAAGGCCACCATCCCATCATCTCGAAACCCCTACTCCAGATCGACACGAAGCAAAGGCCGGAGAATCTTCAATCGACCACGGCTTTGGGTGATTTGATGTAAAAGATTGAGTCTCATCGTTTACGCGTTGGATTCGCTTAGTGGATTACCTAAATCTGGCAGTTAGTTCGAGTAATTGAGAGTCTGAATCAATTCGAAGGCAAGAGCGGTTTCTTCTTTTCCCAAGTCTCTGAGCGATACGAAAGCAAGGCACGAAAGTAGAAAAGTAAAAAGTGGAAAATGGCTAAGTCCACAGTATTTATATAGACTCGAAGGTGAAGGAAAAAATGATTCGCCTCCCATTGGATTCGACCGGTTAAAAGCGTCACCATGGGATCGATTCGAACAAGCTGTTCGAATCCATGAACTCGAGTCTGTATCGATACGAAGTCTTCACCAAATCCATCGATGCAAGCCCTTATTCGTATCGATCACTTTCGACTCCATCCCCAGTTTAGCAACATTAAGTGTGCAGTTCAAATTCATCGATACGAAACCACTGTTCGTATCGATCATCTTCGACTCCATCTCCGGTGCAGCGATACGAATGATCAGTTTGAACCCATCGATACGAATTGTCTATTCGTATCCAATGACACCAGACCCATCGATTCGAAACACACAACATGGGCTGTGTTCTGAAGGCATTGAACTCTATCGATACGAACGATCCCTTCGTATCCATCGAACCCCACATCCATCGATTCGAAATTCTCATGTCGTATCCATCAATGCAATGAAAATCGATGCAAAGACAATATTTCGACCCTTCACATCGATTCAGGAGAGGATCGTTATGAAGGAACATTCAAAAACAACCATCGAGTGTTGTTACAATGAATTTCACGTCGGTTCAAGAGAGGATCGATACGGAATTCAATATAAGATAAACTGACAATGACTCGTGAACGTCAACGAGAGTCAGTTAACATATATGAATATATGTCGGACTAATGTTCAGTAGCGTACAACAATCAGTTTCCACAATACATGGTACAGTAGTTGACAGTCAACAGTTCACATTATCAAGAAAAGCAGTCGAAGATTACAGCTTTCATCGAAAAGACGATAACTATTCAGAATGAAGATTGCAGCATTTCAAAGCACATCATGTTTCCACAAGACGTACTTTAAGGGGCAAATGTTATCCCGCCTTTTGGCAATGCCGTGACACCAAGAACTTGACTAGAAACCAATGGCTGTTTGTCTTAGAGATCGGTTATAAGCAGGTTCACCATCGATATCGGTGAATTTTGTCCGAGTCCGGATCGAGCTACAATCGACAAGAAACGATGAGGGGAGCCATAAAAGTCAACGTTCCAAATTACGAGTCAGTCCGAGTTCGTATGCTCAAGTTACGATCGATGCAAGATTGGATAAAAACTAGCTATTGTTCAACTCGATCGAGTCCGCATCCATCACCAAGCCTCTGTTCGAATTGATCGAGTTCGTATCCATCACAAAAGTCTACTTCGCATCCATCGCCTAGAGAACTTTGTTTGAATTCATCAAGCTTCTATAGTCTGAATCCATCAGGTGGCGGCTGTTCGAATCGATCGAGTTCGAGTCCATCAGGGAAAGCTCCGTTCGACTCGATCGATCAATGACCACTTCGTATCGATCCGCTTCCATCAGGAAGCAACAGTTCGACTCGATCGTCTAAATGCCTACTTCGAATCCATCAGCAGATAAGTGCAGTTCATATCCATATTGGAAAAGCCTTGTTCGAATCCATCAAGTTCCAGTACTTCGTATCCATCGTGGATCCACTGTTCGAATCCATTGTGTTGCCGTTATTCAAATCGATCAGGCCATCACTGTTCGCATCCATCCGGGCCCTTTGGCTTCATATCGATCGACCGGAGTTGATTCCCATCGACACGAATAGAACCATACTGGCAATGCATGCCATTCACTTTCCATCGATACGAAAAGGGGGCATTTCCATCGATACGAACGAAGCAAGACTATCGATACGAACAGCGTGGTTCTGATCGATACGAATGAAGCAGCCTGCCGATTATCACCATTTCGTATCGATCATATCTCCTAATCTACAAGTCCAAATGCTATGAAATTTTCATAGGAGCTTACGTACATGCTGAAGAATGTCCACGCCAAATTTCGACTCCATTGGATGAAATCTTGATCGATACGAAATCTGTTCGTATCGATCACGGATCGGGCCGAAACTACACGGGCTTGGGCGCGCGGGCTTAGTCACGTGCCAGAGGGGGTCTCCCGAGATCTGAGTGAAATATCAGCCTCATACACCTATAAATAGAGCCCTAGGGCATACAGAAAAGGGGGCTTCTTCTTCTTTGAATTCTCCAACGCCCAGACTCTACCGGATCCAGATTTAAACTCCATAGCTGCTACCAATAACGAATTTCATTGTTGTACATCATCATTATCTGTTGTAACCCGCTGAAATCAATTGTAATCATCAAAGAAACATAAATAAAACAATCAACTTCATAGTGGACGTAGGCAACACGCCGAACCACTCTAAATCCTTGTGTTTTTGTGCGTTCTTATTATTTTTCTATCTGTTTTGTTAGATAATCCTCGTTTTCCATTTAATTTCTTCACTTTATCTCTTGAAAAACTTCCGAAGAGTGTTGTGCCCAATTTTGGTACAAACAAATTCCATCGAGCTTCGGTCATCTATACATACATACATATCGACATATAAATGATATTTAACTACATTTTCAAACGGATAGAGTTTTGTTTTGTAAATATACACTTCCCACTAACACTATCCAGCAACTGTCTATATCATTAATCAAATTCCAATTCAACATACTTAACCAATAATTCACTCGTGCAATAATAATCCGAATTTATATTTATATGTATATATATGCGATGGATATAGATATAGATAAAACTATGAGAAAAATTTACTCACAAAAATCACCGCTGGCCCAAGAATACATGCTTTAGCCTGAGATGATTGTGCCACTACCTCCTTCAGCTACTTATCATGGCCTTCCACGTCTCCAGTGTGAAGAACATCAGACCACGGACCTCAACTGTTCTCCTACGCGGCAGCGACCTTCGCGCCCTCTACTTGACAGCTACAAGATTCCCGCGTGCACGCGTACGCATGACGATGAACTCCACCGCACCCAAACAACAGTGCTTTGAATGCCAAGACCTAATTTAACCCGCGCTCCACCAATAATCAACGCGCCACCACTATCGCTTCAGTCGCGATTCACTTGCGTTCCTGCCTTGATCGAACGTGAGCCCTCGCGATACCCTCACGTGAATATATATATATATATATATATATATATATATATATATATTCGATCGAATAGAATTTGAATGAGGAAGAGTATGCGATTTTTCTTTTATTCGAACAGAGTTCGATTTCCCTCTTTTTTTTCTTATACGAGATGATTTCGATTTCGATGGAAGATAATTGAAGATGAAGAGGATGGGCTCATGATTTCATTTGAAAACAAGGGTTAAAAGGGAAGTGGCAACTGTACGTGGTGGCATGTATGACTAGGTAATGGGTACTTTGAAAGGACGTAATAACAACTGAAAGTTGATTGGACAATATTTTAATTTAATTTCCAAAATATCTCGATTTACACAACTCAAAATCTCGAACCCCTATTGAGGCGAGCCGCTAGGCGTTTATAATGTTATACCCATAGTCTGAACGCAGTGGAAAAGGTTTCGAGTTTTAATTCATCGTAAGGAGAAGATAGCTTTTTGGACCCAATTATTATATTGATTTCGATATTAATTTCAGCGTGTTTCTATCCCATACGACCAAACGATAACTCCAAACACTACGAAATTTGGAATCCGACAATAATACACTATTACGGACCCAATGGAACTAGTTTCGTCGAATATTGAGACTGTGCCTCAGATCGCTATTTTTAACGCGTCGATTAAATCGACGATTTCCAAAAGTTACGAAATCGCTCAAAATCTCAGTTTTAAAATCTTACTAACTAATTTCTAATTAAAATAGAATTTATATAAATATCAAAAATTGTTTCTATTTCATATTCAACTCCAATTCAATTATTTAAGCGATTTTTAATTATTTACTCAATAATTAAATTATTTAATTAAATCACTATATTTTGGAACTTAAGTTTTTATTACACTATTTTTGATCGATAAACTTCATATTGAAATCCCATTCACGTCCCAAAACACAACATTTAAAATGAATTAAATGTTCAAAATTAACGACTAAAATCCGGGTGGTTATAGAATCAATATTTAGCATTACAACAGATGTGTCAGTATTATCTTCATTTAAAAGTTGAAGAATAGAAAAGGAATTGTGAGTTGCCAAAACTTCTGAAGAGCCAGAAGGTTGAATTGGTATTGCATTAACATTATTAAAATCTTGTGGAGATAGATGGAGACCCATTTCAGAACAATGTAGACTGGAAGGCACTTCATCACCAAGAACCTGAATGGACTGCAAGGATGAGGCAATAGGACTCGGGGAGGTCTACAAGAAAATATCTTTAGAATTGTTAATATGTATTATTGAGGATGACTCCAATTTTTTAGCATCATACTTCAAAGCAGACTACAAGCAAGTATCCCTATTCAAATTAGGACCACTGTTCAACATACCATTAGGCATATCTAAAAAAAGATTATTATTAGGAACAGCTTCACTAGGCACATCAGTGTTGCTACCATTAGGCATAGAAGAATCCAAGCAAGTCATATTGGCATTTCAAGTTGTGTAATTTATTTATATTATGTGTACAATGTATTGATTATCGAAATTCGATGGAATTAGACTAAGCCACACGATAAAATTTATATTGATGATTTGTTGTTGATTTTAGAGAATTTTGCTCCATGCTTTATTTTAGATAGCTTATTGATTTCCCCTTTTAAATATTTTAGAAAACTTCGGGAAATTAGTAATGTATTTTAAAAATTCATTTGAAGTATATTTATAAATAAATAAATGTGAATGGTAAACAAAATGAGTTGTTCGAAATTGTTTAGAAAGAAAAGTTGTTTTGAAAATGAAATAGAGATTTTCAAAGGTAACTGAGTTAATGGAATTAGTTATTGTATGATTTTGTTTAATTGAATGGTATTAATAATATATTCCAAAAGGAATTTATTTTGTATAACGTATGTTAAAATAAATAAGATTTGAGAGATATTTTTGAAAAGGGATTTTTGAGTATATGAGGCGATTTTGAAGCTAAACCAATTTGGAGATATTGTTAAACGGTTTTCAAAATATTATAATATAAATTCCTTTTGTATATATATTTTGGTGGTTTGAAATTAATTTATTGATATTATGAGAAATTATATGCGATACGAAAGTTTTGAATTATAAATTACGGTTAGAAATGGAAATAATTATTTACGGGGTTATATAAATTTATTCTAAAGTATTATTTAGTTATAGAAAATTTATGAAATAGATTCCATGATTATTTTGATTTGTAAAATGATTTTGGAAGTTTGGAAAAATATAAATAAAAGAATTTGGAAGTGAATTATCGTATTTGAATCTTATATCGAGATTAAATGAATAAAATGAATATTATATATATATATTGAACTGTATTATACGAGTGATTCACCATATCTATTTTGATTAGTTAATGTTGATGTGATTTCATACGGTGATGACATCTTTCTATATGATTTTGTATTGGTTTCTATTCTACGTGATAAGGAATCTGAATAAATGGTGTTATAATACTATTTGGTATGAGACTTTCAGTTATATTTCTCAGGTTATTCTTTGGAATCATTATACAGAATATTGAAGAAGCGAGTGTAATATGTGAGCACTGCATAAACGGACTAGTAAAACGTAGTGATATGAGACGTAATTGTGTTATTTATTTGGTTATTCTATGCTTGTAAATGACACTCATATAGGACTTTTTTATGTTTAATGGGCTCGTTGCGGTGAGTCACATATTTAGCCATGTGTCAGCATATATCGTGCTATATGTTGGCACGAACATGTAGTTATGTGTCAGTTATTTTGTCATATATATTTAGTATTTGTCTATTCACTGTCCGACTTCATCTATATAGTGGTAGTTGAACTAGATTGGCTAGTATTCATCCTAGGGGCCTAATCTCGATGGTCGCGCCTTGGATTTATGACACCACACTACCATGTGCCGGTATTATTTATAGACCTGTGTTAGCGATTGTCTCGAGCCATATGTCGGCAATTGTATAGCCCATATGTGTCACCTAGGCCAGTAGTCTGTTATGATTTAGAGGCACGGCTAGGGTCGTGACCGATCCATAATGTAGTCGTGCAATGTGACGCCCCACCCCGTGACCTACATTAACAAAGAGTATTACTGGGTAATACTGTCTGCTAATGCAGAGAATAGGGTTGGATATGAGAGACCATCTATAGCCTTGTCTTAAATATCTATTGAATACGTCGACAAGTGCCATATTTTTTTTCTTTTTTTATCTCAAGTGGATTGACATATCCAATAAATACTTAATACAAAGCCATAGGTGGCTATATGATCTATCAGAACAAAATACAACAACTCGAATGCAAAACACATCATAGAACAGTAGATCATCACATACATATACACATATATAGATACATCACAGAGTATACAAAATGATACATGTCAAGTGGTATAGCAACCACAATATATAGGCGAGTTAAAAGAATATACATATCAGAGTTGCAACCAAAAAGGACTACAGAAAAAAGCTATAACATAAAGAGCTAGTAGAATAGTCCATGTAGAAGCAGAATAGGCTAAGTCTAAATGTACCTAACCTGAAACACCTCGGTCTAACCTGAGTATAAAATACACGGGTCAGTCTAGCTAAAAAAATTGGTTTACAAGGATAAGCAATAATATGAGCATAAGGATAGTTTGATAATATACTCAAGTGAGAGGGGACAATTAAAGTGTATGATTATATCAAGTGATAATATGGTATCACTACACAACCATATAATCTCAAAAGACATAAAATAACGCATAAAACACTAAAAGTAGCGAGCCTCATATCATCGGCATTCATAAAACATCAAATATGGTTTTAGGGGAAAACCTAAACCCGCCATCTTGGCAAACCCAAACATGCATAAAGAGATCCCATCTCAAACACGCCATAAGGCAAATATATCTCCAAAGAGGAGAATAAAATCTCAACCAAACACCAAAAGGCAAAACTCATATAACGCCAGTGTAGGCAATTCAAATCTCTAAATAGAACTTTCAAGAGTTCAAATTCCCGAAAGGTAATCACCACAAATATATATCGAATGGTTCAAAGGACCAATTCCGGAAAAGGGCGATACACTAGGGAAATCACAAAGATCAATGAAATCATCTTAAAGATATAACACATGCTTATGGCCGAAGCCCGCCAAGTACTGCCCTCTCAAAATAAGGCGCCATGTCTCTTAGAAAAACGTCTCGAAGGACAATAAGTACGTCACTTAGACAAACATCCCAAAGGACAACATCCCGAAGGACAAATACGTCATAATGACAAACGTCTCTTAGACAAACATCCCGAAGGACAAATGACCCAAAGGTCTAGTATTGGCAAATCGTCTCTTAAACAAATGTGTCACAAACTCTCGGATAGGAACCCGAAAAGTGTTAACGTGTGTCCCATACCACACGTTCGCACTAAACGGTTTACTAACCGCTAGTAAATTTCACACTCAAAGCAGTAAAAAGTTTACCTCATCTCATCAGTAAACTCGACCTAAAGGTCAAAACGATCAAACGGACAAGTCAGGAATTAACCGATAAGATAAACGCACGTGTTCCGTACCACATGTTTTACCAAACCGTTTAATTCTCCTTCTCATTCGCTCGAATAGTGCAAAAACATGTATTATATGTACAAAATAATTTGCTTGAGAAAACAAGCTTTTAATACCAATTTTGAAAGCCATATTTGAAAATTCCCTTATTATCGAGAATAAATAGATTCTATATTTGAAAATACTTTAAAAATATCTTATAATAATAATTAAAAATGCCCATTTATTTAAAAAATTATTTCAAAAATTTTTGGAAAAATCCGTGCTCGAAAACAAATAAAAACCCAAGAAATCACTCAATTCGATATTCGAATTCAATTCAAATTTAATCCAAAATTTGAATTTAAAATCTCCAAAATTTAGCTAGTCTACCGATAGACATCATGGCCTCAAAACATTTCATAAATATCACAAAACATGAAGTAAAAGTCAAAAAAGTTGGACGGAAAAAGATCATAAAAACGCATAGGCAAAATAATACCCAGGTCTGAAATCTTCTCTGGGTTCAACTTTCGGACATAAAACAGGTGGTCAAACGACCTTTGATTGAACTAAAAATTAATAGGCACAATGTAGAAAACTTCATCTTTAAACAAAAAAAGAATCAATGAATTCTGACAAAAGTGAAAAAGTTACGCTACCTCAAACATGAACTCGGACCATATTTGTAACAGTTCAACAGAATGTGTGCAGGCCTGAAAATCCATTCTGGATTCAACTTTTAAGCATAAAACAGAGGAACAAATTGCATCTGATTGAGCTTAATATTGGTATGCATATATTAGAAAACTTTATCTTTCAAACAAAAAAAGAATCATTCAATTTGGATAAAATATGATAAAGTTATGATGTCTCGAAGTTGAACCAAGGCAGTGTTTTCACTGTAAAAATCTGTGCAAAAACATGCTCCGGATCAAAGTTTGGCAGCATATTGCTATAAGCTATATAGGTCAAAATGACCTGATATTTAGTATACTTATAGAAGAAAACTTTATCTTTCAAACAAAAAATAAATCACGCAATTAGAGTAAGAAAGAAAAGATATGTTGTCTCAAACATGGATTCAGGCCATGTTTGTAGCAACTCAGAAAACAAAATGTGTACAGGTAATTTCCAGGCTATGCATTGATTTTGCAGCAAGGTTTTCAGGTATCAAACAAAAGTGTTTTGGTATGAAATTTTGCAGATATATACTACAACACATGAACTATCAATAGAAGGAAATCCGGCAGCATTTTGATGCCGAAATTGAGAGAAAATTACATGCAAAATAACACCTAAACTCAATTTTTACAGAAACAAAAACATCAACCAAAAATCAATATTTTCAAGCTATTTGCATATATTTTTGCATTTGAAACTTTGCTTCAGCTAGAGATTGTGAGTTTATTAACCCACCTTGCGATTTTGAAGAGAAAATTGAGCAAACTTGATGGAAGTTGCAATATTTTGGTAAGAGAAAGCTTCAATAACATGTAAAAGAACATAATAAAGGCATGCAAGAAGAGAGAACACTGTTACAGACAAACCCATTTCACAAAAAGAGTGGATGAAAACATCAATTTGTTGGAGAAATTTGAGATTAAAAGCCTTAGGTTAGAAAATGAATAAAGTTCCCTTTTCTTTCTGTTTTTGTTTGCTGGAGAAGAAAGTATATATACAGGAAAAAGCTTTTCTCACTTTTCTTAGTTCAGGTTTATGATAATGGGCTTGGACCCAAAACAATAGATTTAGTTAGCCCAAAGTAAATAATTATCACCAAAATACACAAATACACTATGTATTTTAATAAAACAACACTTTTACACAATTATTCTTCAAAATAAATTTATACAAACCCATTTCTATGTTGAATAAAATATTTTGCAACATATAAAAAGATAATTTAATTTATACAAATATTTTATTATCAAAAACTCTCATTTTTAAATAAATAACCAATTTACAAAAATATTTACAGAAATCATCATTTTTAACTTCAAAAATTACACAAATTAATTTCTTGTGTAAATAAATATAAAAAACCATTTTAACATCATTTTTATAATCAAAACTTATTTTAAAATCAAATTTCAACTTTTTATTTAAATAAACAACATTTTAAAACAAACACTTCCTTTAAAAATTATTAAAAGAAGCATTTTAGCAATAATTACAAGAATTATTGGGTTTTCTCTAAATAAAATCATATTGCATGTATCGACGTATTCAGTAGATGTTTAAGACAAAATTATGGATGGTCGCCCTTAACCAGCCCTATTCTTCGCTTTAGTAGACGGAATTACTCGTTAATTCTATTTACTAAGGTGGGTCTCGGGGTGGGGCATTACAGCATGGTATTAGAGCAGTGGTCAGAACAAAGTAGAATAAACACAGAACAGTACGTATATCACGATACGTCGAAGTATAATACGAGTGAATCATTGTCCTTTATTCAAGCTTGTTTTCGAATCGTGCTTTGATTCTTTTCGAGTTTTGGGATATGTTGAGATGGAATATGTCTAGGAATATATATTGTATTCCGTAGTATTCCATAATTGAGTTTGATGTTATCTCATCTTATGAATAATCTTATTTGGGATTATTCTATTCTTATTTTTGTAGATATGAGTGAGTTCGTATCGATGAAGCTTATTGATTCCTTTGAGTATTCTTGTTGTGTTCCTTTGAGAGTTGTGAATCGTATTAAGGGGATCCACAACGATTGACTCGTTGTGAGCATTCTGAGATTTCTATTTGATGTTGCTTTTGTGAGTATTTGTTTGTTACTCACAATCTTGAGATGCATTTGATTTGAGATGGATTGACTTATTTGATATTAAGTCCAATCCTTTGTTTTATAGGATCCTATCGTATATTTAGGTTTCCTATTTTGATTGGTTTATTATTTCTATCACTTTGGAATGTTAAATATATTTCTGAAGTTTTTGAATTCACTCTTAAGTATCGAGATGTTGATGATATATCTCGAATTCCAGTCAAGGTGACTTTGTTGAGTTTTGATGAGTCCGTTTGGGTTTGATATCAAATCGGGCAATCGAGTGTTGAATTAACCTTATTCCTGGCATTTAGCCTTCGGCTATCCTTCCACGAGGACATCCACTAAGGAATGAGGTGAGTTTCTAGATTGTTCGAGTTTGATTGAGTTTATCATTCAGTTTCTTTGAGTTATCCTTTTCGGATACTCAATCGGTGTAATCCTTTGTAGCATTACTTTGTTTGAAGTAATGATTTGTTGTTTGTGTGCTTCTTCTCCTTCGAGAAGAATATCTTGCTTATCTTGCATCTTGATGATTTCCGAGAGTGGCTCGTCATCTTGTAGGAGTTGATGAACACCCCATCTCCTTCTGTTGATTTTTTTAATCGAGTATTCTAGGAATATCTCGATGCATTCTCTTAATGTTCTTTGGTTTGAGTTTATGAAGATATATATATGAGTTTTAAAAAGAGAAATTAGAGTTTTGAGATATTTTAAAAATTAAAGAATGTTTTGAGAATATATTTATATGAGTAGTATTCTTTTATAGAAATAATTTGAGAGTGTTGGGTTATCCATCGAGTAGTTAAGAGTTTTGATCGATATGCCTGATCAACGTTATCGATAAGAATCTCCTAAATGCTTTGATGAGGCAATCAGACACGATGATTTGTCTTTTAAAGATTAAGATTTTGAAAATAATATTTTGAGATTAAATATTAAATTTATTTTTGAATGGTAATTGCAGCCATTAATTTTAGAGACGAGTAATAGAGTGGCAAGGCAGTTTTGATCGTTAGGTCAACTCTATAGCCAACAGATATATTTATTTATTAGAGACTCAATGGAGAGGCAATGCCATTTATTTATTTTTTAAATTATAAAGATGATAATACAGATGAGATTATTTTTGAGCTGTGCTTTATTGAAAGTATATTTTGAGATTTTAGAATCTATATTATGTGCATTGGATGTTTTAAGGGAAGAGTATAATAAGAGAATTAGAAGATTGTTTTAAAAACTATTTAAGTTGTTTAATAGAAGAGTAAAGAGAATTTAAACCCTTAATTTATTTTGAGGAATATTATTATGGATTTACAAAATTCTTTGTGTGATATCCCGGAAATTTTAAGCAATATCAATTTAATAATCTGTGTTAAAAATTAAATTGATTGGATAATAATTGTTAATAAGATTTGTGTTGATAATAATCTTCTTCTGAATAAATATTTGACTAATAATATATCTATTAAAAGCTAATAAATTATTTCTATTTATAATGTATATATATTTGTATACATTGCAAACAGATAAGCTTTGTTTTTAATTTAATAAATAAAGATATGTTTTCTAATTTTAATATTTTGGTAATTAAAATTTGATTTGATTTGATTTAATATTAAATAAATAACCATATGGATTTAAAATATTCAGGATAAAAGTTTAAAATTGTTTAAATGATTTTAGCTTAAATTTAAATTTAATAAAAAGTTTGTTTTGTTCTATTTAAATATAGCTTGATGGAAATAAGTAATGAAGTGATAGTTTCTTTTATAAATTATTTTAATTTAATAATGAGTTATTTTTAAAATAATATTAATAATATTATGTCTTTTCAAATGGGATTTTAATACAAATAGAAATAGTTATTTCAAATTTATTTATATATCTATGTGTTTTGAAAGAAGCTATGATTTGAAAATTTAAAATAAATTCTTTCAATAATATTTAAAATAAAACAAATCTCATAAATATTAACATAAGTATATAAAGTAAATTTAGTATTGGTAATTTAAGTTTTAAAATAAAAAATGTAATAATAATAAGCACTTGTATTGGGAATAAAAGTATAACCATAGGTTAAAAATGTATAAACAAATAACTAAAATCAAAAGCAAAGACTAAAACAACTTTATATATATTTGGACATAAGTAAAAACATGACCAGGCAAGTAAAAGAATGTAACCTGTAAAGTAAATATGCAGGCAAGGATAGAAAGAAAAAATGAGTAAGTATGAAACAAGTCAAGGTATAGAAGCTTCCAGGCAAAAGAAGATAGCCTATTAAGTTAGAAATGCAAGCTGGAAATAAAATAAAGGGAAAATGTCTACACATAAAATAAGATAATAGGAAACATAAAGCACCTTTGCATTTAATATTAGCACACCATTTGGTCAATTCGTGATATTTGAAAAGAAACTCAGCCTCCTTTTATAAAAAAAAGATCTCTGATCAATAAATAAAAAAAATAAAATACTTGTACCTGCATATTGCTTAACCCAGATATCACCTACCTCCTTTGCAAACTCTTCCATTCATATACAGCCTATTTTTTTATTGCAGTGCTTTTTGTTTTAATTCATTCAACATAGCAAGCCGGAGAATTATATAGTAAGCTTTTCTTTTTACAAACTTAAATAACTTCATCATACAACAACAAAGGCAAGCTGATTAGGAAGATCAAAGCAATACATTTCCAGTTTTATAAGCTCAGGCTATTTTCAAATTAAAGGCTCTGTTATAAATTGTTTCAGGTGAGTAACATCATTATCTAAATGTTTAAGTATATGATTCAGTTGCATGCTTATCTCTGAAAATAAGTTTGTTTGTGAGTATTTTTTTAAGTAAATCTCTCTGTGTGTGTGTGTATATGAATATATAGGTGTGCATGTTGTTGTATCTGTTCTTTGTTCTTTATATTCAAGCTCAGTTTTTGATTTTAATCCTCTATCTCTTAACCTAGTCATTGTTAGGATTAAAGCTACAAATAGAACTTGTTTGTTTAATCATGGATTAGAGTTTAAAATTTTATTTAAGTTAAAATATAATGGGAATTACTCTGGAAATAAAAATGATCAGGAAAGTTTGGATTTTGTATAAAAATTCAAACATGTTAATTTAGCAATCCATGATTATAAACTGAATCCCTAAACTAAATTATGATTTTTAGAAGAGAAACCACAATTTTTAGTTCGGGTTTGAATAAGTATGTCGGGGTTGATCAGAAATTATGTTTCTGATGGTTTCTGATGATCTCGGTGATCGGGAGGGTCGGGGTACTCTCTGGTGGTAGAGAAGTAATAGAGGAGTTTGGGAAAAATATCAGGTGGATGATCGAAGCATGGTGGCGATGGCAGGAGGTCGATGTTGTTTTTAAACCTAGTTTATAGGTTGGTCGGAAATTTGATCTTCGCGGCTACCCTAGTGGATCGAGTTCCACTATATTCTCGAAGATGGAAGAGGGAATGTTAGCGGGGTCATGGACGGAAGCGCTGATGCTCCAGTGGTCGGGGGCGCGAGGTTGAAGAGATTATACGTTTCGATGGTGGTTCCAGACTTTGGTTCCAGGTTTGGGTTCAAGGCTAGAATTCGATTTTGAGACTGTATTGAAGATTTGTTGATCGTGATGGGATGCGAGTGTGATCGCTGATGTGAGGAAGGTAGTGAAGTTGATCGGAGCTCGCCAGAACTCCGGGGCATGTGCACAAACCAATGATTGGGTATCGGTGTTTTATATTTAGAGGAGAAGGGTTTTTACTCGAAGACAACATCGGGAAGTTTGAATGAAGGCTCGAGTTCGGGCTCGTGTATTTCTAAGTATATATCGGGTCACTTTAAAGACTTAGTCAAAAAAAAGATGGATGGAAGCTATCGGGTTGATTTTCTGTGAAACCCGAAGCAAATGAGAATGTTTCTCAGGGGTGACTCGAAGCAGGTCTCGAGCTTGATATGTAAGCAGTTTTTGGTTTCAAAATTCTCAAACATTGAATGAAAGGTTAATGAATTTGTTTAACTTAAAATTTTTAAGTTAAATAATCAATTTATTTTTTTAAAAGCTTGATTTTAAAATAGTTAAGTAACTTAGTTTAAACTTTTTCTTATATAAGTTTCTTGCTTAAGAAATGAATGTTCTTTATATTTATTTTAAGATTTATAAAGTAAATTTAAATTTGATTTAAAGTTTAAATGGTTAATCATGTTGAATCTTAAATTCAAAATGGAACTTAAATGTAAATTCAAAGTAAATTGTTTCAAAATACATATGTTAATATTAATTAGATCATAAATAAAGGAAAGGAATTAACTTAGAGATAATTAAGGTTTTAAATTGATTTAATTAATGAGGTGATTAAGGAATGACTCATTTATTTAAATTATAAATTAATGATTTAGGTTAATTTATAATTAGAAATTAATTAGAAAAGTATCTAAAAAATGTTATTAGTTAATGAAGATAATTAACTAAGGATTACTTTAGATAATTATTTAATGTAATTAATTTTGATAATTAATTAGATTAATTAATTTAGATAATCTACTGTAAATTATTAAGTGTAATTACTTAATAAAAGTAATTAAGAGATTTATTACTTAATTTTGATGATATGATTAATTTAAGTTAATTAATTTAGTTTAATTAATTTAATATAATCATTGGTAAATTGAAAGTGAAATTACTTGGTGTAATTAATGGAGCATAATTACTTAGGAAAGTAATTAAATGGTAATTACGTAATGTAATTAATGAAGTAATTTAATTTGAATATAAATTAGAGATCATTAATTAATATAATAAATGATGAAATTAGGAATTGTTTAATTAAGGAATAATTAATAATGGGGTGATTAATTAATGTAATTAAATAAGGATAAATGTGATTAATTATATCTAATTAATAAATGAAGTAATTAAATGATAATTACTATGAATGATTTAGAATAATTAATTTGTGGAATTAATTAAAAGACTAATTACTCATTGTAATTAGAAAATGATTAATCAAAGGTGTTTAATCAAGATGAATATTTAGAGAATGATTAATTAAATGGATTTCTATTTAATTAAGGGTTGTATAAGCAGTATTTATAGATGTGGTAATTAATTTAATTTACTTTAAATTAATTAGAGATGGCAGTAAGTAATTTAATTCATTTTAAATTAATTACAATTGTGAATGATAAATCATTGCTTATGAATAAAATAGATATCAGTTATGAGATGAGTAATATCTATGTGATATAGATGCTTGTTTTAAGTATGATAATATTGATTATCTGTTTGAGTTGATGATATGGATTATCTGTTTATGATGATGATGTTGATTATCCATTGTTATATTGTGATTTATCTATCTGTGTGTATATAGATAATTGAATTAAATTGTTTTAAACTTTAAAACAACTTGGCCTTAAAAGATACGGTTTGGATTTCGATGAGACCGGGATCGGGTTTCCAGATTCGGATATTCGAAAACCACATCGATCCAAATTAACGATAGGTCGTGAATCTCAAGTGAAGATGAAGATTCAGAATGCAAGGGTTATTTTCGTTAACTCTGAGGGTGATTCCAAAATGAGTGTAACGAGATAATGCCTTCGGTTTCATTCGAACCCAGAATGAACTTGTATGGACTGAATGCTTTCGGAACATCGTCAAGTGGACGATAAGCATTCTAAGAGATGTGTTCTCTAAAGGTAATCGTAGCCTCACGCCTCATCAACCAGGAATGGCTAAAAAAGGGGAGGTGCAGCAAGGCTTCGTGGGTAGCTCCCACTGGAGAGCGAGATATACCCCTGTCTAGATGTCCCTTTTTATTTCGGTTGTGTGGGAAGTTGATTGCAACAACAGCTGGGGTTATCTTGTTTGGGACTGTCCAGTAAGGGATGGTTCCGGCTTTGTGTTGCAGGGGACTTAGGGTGGGTCCTCGGTACGCTGATCTAGGCCAGGTACTGTTACGGGCGGTACCCCGGTAGCCCTGCCATTGTATGGAATCCAATCTCCAATAAGTGCCAACGAATTTGATTGTAAACCTAGTATGCTGGAATTTAATCATGTAACAATTTCAGCTATTTCTTATTTACTTGAAAACCCTACACCTATTATAATATAACTGGATTTTCTATCAAAGTTTTGGTTAGCGTAAGGTAAAAACTTTTCCATGTTTATGTGTGGGAAGTCTTACGTGATACCTTTTGTTTTCAAAGGTTTTTCAAAGTTAAGCAACTTTAACCTATTACTCATACCAGACCCATGTCTTACCCGGAGTTTATTTCTGTTTTTCTTAAACTCTCGGGTACTCAAATTTTTACGAGTAGCCAAGGGATTCAGGTTAGCTTTGACGAATTGTGGAGGAGCAATGGAGCAGGAGGCTTCAGCGTTATAGATATATATAGTGTTCCGCTGTGTTGGTATCTCTTTGTTGTATTTGTGTTGTATCGAGTTGTATTAACTAGACATGTATTTATAACTGTCTAGTATGTGATGTATTATCTGTGTAACTCTGATGTATATGATTCTATGTATTATCTGATGTGATATATTATATTTTGTTCGTTCCGCTGTTGAGATTCTGATGTTGTTTCTTCTTTCTTCTCTATCTTTTCTGTTTTCTATCCCTTTCTTTCTTCATAGTGATACAACTTTCTGGAGGTAGAAAGTTGGGTCGCTATAGTTGGTATCAGAGCATAGGTTGAGTGAATACCTAAGCTCTGGAGTGGTGTCTATCTTGAGAGAGCGCATTTGTAATTTTGATATATTTATTCCTACCTATTTTTTGGGTTACCTGTTCGGGTTTTCCAATATAAATTATAAAGGTAGATAGGGTAGTGGTGTGTGTAACACGACTACCAATGGTTAGAGTTTGAATGTTTGAGGTTGGAAGTGTGTCTGTCGAGATTGTAGACTTAATACTGTCTCGAGTGATGTGATGAAGGATTTCATCGATCTCTGAAGGTAACCTGTTAAGGTTCATAGTCCATCTTTGGAATGTAAGTTGGATGAGCTAGAGTTTGGATCTGTCGGTTGGACAGAAGCAAGTGATGATATCTTGATATCTCAGGAGGTAGTAGCTGTGTGATGAGACACAGTGACTATGGATGTTTCCGAAGATGTTTCTTTGGGAACCAAGTTAAGAAAGTGTGTCTGCTTCGGTGTTGTGGCTGTGTTCAGCTGGGTGTTTCTGTTCAGTCTGTGGTCCGAGTTTCTCGAAGAGCTTTGGATTAGGAATTCCTTAGCATTGGTGTTAGCAGCGCAGCTCGGAGTGTTCTGTGTGTTGGCAAGGAAGCTTTCTAGCTCAGCAGTGGAGTTCAGAAGCAGCAGAGTGGTTCCGTTTCTTCGATGGATTGGCTAGTTAAGCGTAAGCTGTTCTGTTTGATAAAGAGAGAGCAGTTTTTCTTTGGAATCAGGCTGGGTTGATCGCAAAAGTGACTTGCAATAGGCTGAGTGTTTTCTTGGGTTGTCAGAGGTTTTTTTGGATGTCTTCAGGAAGTCAGAGTTTTGGTAGCATCTGGAGATTGAGTTTGGTATCGACTGGATTCCAGAAGTGGTACCGATGGTTCAGCTTAGTAGTAGGATGGTTTTTGGAGGAAACTTCTGAGTTTTATTTTTGGATCGGTTGAACCATATTTTTGGAATATGTTGTCCAGTCTGTGCTTGTATTCGTCATCAGCATTTTCATTTGCTCAGTCAGAGTTGGAAAGTGGAAGCATGGTGGCAGCTATTTTAGTGTAGAACCATTTGGAAGTTGCAGTGTTTGGATTTGAGAGTTCTACAGGAAATTTTCAGGATCTAAGGCCAGTTTGGCAAGTGCACCTGTTTTATCTCTTCCAGATGAGAGAAGTAAGATCTGTCTTCTAATTTTGGAGTAGAGTGGAGTTCTGAGTTTTGGTTGATCTTGGAAAGATCATTTTGTTGGATTGATTTTGTTTAGATTGTTTCTGAAGGGCATCAGCGAAGATGAACTGTTCAGGAAGGATGTAGACAGTCCAGGATCGTCCGAAGAATTTTGTGGATAAGAATCGGAGATTTGATTTTTGATAAGTGTTTGATCTTCGGGAGTGAATTTTCTGTTTGGATAGCTAGGATTCGTTGTGTTTCACGTATCTTTAAGGGAGTACGTGTAAGATTCTATCTCTGGTTATAGAACCAGCAGTTCAGGGAGTTTTGGTTGTTGAGTCAGACTTGTCTATAGTCTGATATCCTGTCTAGTTGTGTAGATCTAGATGAGTGGTAGCTCTGTAGCGTAGTAGTATTGATTGTTTGGATTCTACAGAGCGAGTAACCCGGTATTTATACTCGGGGAAACTCGAGAGAATTCTATCCAGAATTTTGTCTGGATAGTTAGATTTGTTTGTTTGGATGATTGATTTCTATGGTTGTTAGTATATATTGATGATATATGCTTGTGTTTTAAAATTAAATTTTTAATAGGATTATTAAATTACCTTTGTTTTAAATTTCGGGGACGAAATTCTTTTAAGGGGGGAGGAATGTGATATCCCGGAAATTTTAAGCAATATCAATTTAATAATCTGTGTTAAAAATTAAATTGATTGGATAATAATTGTTAATAAGATTTGTGTTGATTTAATAATCTTCTTCTGAATAAATATTTGACTGATAATATATCTATTAAAAGCTAATAAATTGTTTCTATTTATAATGTATATATATTTGTATACATTGCAAATAGATAAGCTTTGTTTTTAATTTAATAAATAAAGATATGTTTTCTAATTTTAATATTTTGGTAATTACAATTTGATTTGATTTGATTTAATATTAAATAAATAACCCTATGGCTTTAAATATTCAGGATAAAAGTTTAAAATTGTTTAAATGATTTTAGCTTAAATTTAAATTTAATAAAAAGTTTGTTTTGTTCTTTTTAAATATAGCTTGATGGAAATAAGTAATGAAGTGATAGTTTCTTTTATAAATTATTTTAATTTAATAATGAGTTATTTTTAAAACAATATTAATAATATTATGTCTTTTCAATTGGGTTTTTAATACAAATAGAAATAGTTATTTCAAATTTATTTATATATCTATGTGTTTTGAAAGAAGCTATGATTTGAAAATTTAAAATAAATTCTTTCAATAATATTTAAAATAAAACAAATCTCATAAATATTAACATAAGTATATAAAGTAAATTTAGTATTGGTAATTTAAGTTTTAAAATAAAAAGTGTAATAATAATAAGCACTTGTATTGGAAATAAAAGTAAAACCATAGGTTAAAAATCTATAAACAAATAACTAAAATCAAAAGCAAAGACTAAAACAACTTTATATATATTTGGACATAAGTAAAAACATGACCAGGCAAGTAAAAGAATGTAACCTGCAAAGTATATATGCAGGCAAGGATAAAAAGAAAAAAATGAGTAAGTATGAAACAAGTCAAGGTATAGAAGCTTCCAGGCAAAAGAAGATAGCCAGTTAAGTTAGAAATGCAAGCTGGAAATAAAAGTAAAGGGAAAATGTCTACACATAAAATAAGATAATAGGAAACATAAAGTACCTTTGCATTTAATATTAGCACACCATTTGGTCAATTCGTGATATTTGAAAAGAAACTCAGCCTCCTTTTATAAAAAAAAGATTTCTGATCAATAAATTAAAAAAATGAAATACTTGTACCTACATATTGCTTAACCCAGATATCACCTACCTCCTTTGCAAACTCTTCCATACATATACAGCCTGTTTTTTTATGGCAGTGCTTTTTGTTTTAATTCATTCAAAATAGCAAGCCAGAGTTATATAGTTAGCTTTTCTTTTTACAAACTTAAATAACTTCATCATACAACAACAAAGGCAAGCTGATTAGGAAGATCAAAGCAATACATTTCCAGTTTTATAAGCTCAGGCTATTTTCAAATTAAATTCTCTGTTCTAAATTGTTTCAGGTGAGTAACATCACTATCTAAATGTTTAAGTATATGATTTGGTTGCATGCTTATCTCTGAAAATAAGTTTGTTTGGGAGTATATTTTTAAGTAAATCTCTGTGTGTGTAGATATGAATATATAGGTGTGCATGCTGTTGTATCTGTTCTTTGTTCTTTATATTCAAGCTCAGTTTTTGATTTAAATCCTCTATCTCTTAATCTAGTCATTGTTAGGATTAAAGCTACAAATAGAACTTGTTTGTTTAATCATGGATTAGAGTTTAAAATTTTATTTAAGTTAAAATAAAATGGGAATTACTCTGGAAATAAAAATGAACAGGAAAGTTTGGGTTTTGTATAAAAATTCAAACATGTTAATTTAGCAATCCAGGATTATAAACTGAATCCATAAACTAAATTATGATTTTTAGAAGAGAAACCACAATTTTTAGTTCGGGTTTGAATAAGTATGTCGGGGTTGATCAGAAATTAAGTTTCTGATGGTTTCTGATGATCTCGGTGGTCTGGAGGGTCGGGGTTCTCTCTGGTGGTAGAGAAGTAATAAAGGAGTTTGGGAAAAATATCAGGTGGATGATCGAAGCATGGTGGCGACGGCAGGAGGTCGATGTTGTTTTTAAACATAGTTTATAGGTTGGTCGGAAATTTGATCTTCGCGGCTACCCTAGTGGATCGAGTTCCCCTATATTCTCAAAGATGGACGAGAGGATGTTGGCGGGGTCATGGATGGAAGCGCTGATGCTCCAGTGGTCGGGGGCGCGAGGTTGAAGAGATTCCACGTTTCGATGATGGTTCCAGATTTTGGTTCCAGGTTTGGGTTCAAGGCTAGAATTCGATTTTGAGACTGTATTGAAGATTTGTTGATCGTGATGGGATGCGAGTGTGATCGCTGATGTGAGGAAGGTAGTGAAGTTGATCGGAGCTCGCCAGAACTCCGGTGCATGTGCACGAACCCATGATTGGGTATTAGTGTTTTATGTTTGGAGGAGAAGGGTTTTTACTCGAAGACAACATCGGGAAGTTTGGATGAGGGCTCGAGTTCGGGCTCGTGTATTTCTAAGTATATATCGGGTCACTTTTAAGACTTAGTAAAAAAAAGATGAATGGAAGCTATCGGGTTGATTTTCTGTGAAACCCGAAGCAAATGAGAATGTTTCTCAGGGGTGACTCGAAGCAGGTCTTGAGCTTGATATGTAAGCAGTTTTTGTTTTCAAAATTCTCAAACATTGAATGAAAGGTTATTAACTTTGTTTAACTTAAAATTTGTAAGTTAAATAATCAATTTATTTTTTTAAAAGCTTGATTTTAAAATAGTTAAGTAACTTAGTTTAAACTTTTTCTTATATAAGTTTCTTGCTTAAGAAATGAATATTCTTTATATTTATTTTAAGATTTATAAAGTAAATTTAAATTTGATTTAAAGTTTAAATGGTTAATCATTTTGAATCTTAAATTCAAAATGGAACTTAAATGTAAATTCAAAGTAAAATGTTTCAAAATACATATGTTAATATTAATTAGATCATAAATAAAGGAAAGGAATTAACTTAGAGATAATTAAGGTTTTAAATTGATTTAATTAATGAGGTGATTAAGGAATGACTCATTTATTTAATTTATAAATTAATGATTTAGGTTAATTTATAATTAGAAATTAATTAGGAAAGTATCTAAAGAAATGTTATTAGTTAATGAAGATAATTAACTAAGGATTACTTTAGATAATTATTTAATGTAATTAATTTTGATAATTAATTAGATTAATTAATTTAGATAATCTACTATAAATTATTAAGTGTAATTACTTAATAAAAGTAATTAAGTGATTTATTACTTAATTTTGATGATATGATTAATTTAAGTTAATTAATTTAGTTTAATTAATTTAATATAATCATTTGGTAAATTGAAAGTGAAATTACTTGGTGTAATTAATGGAGCATAATTACTTAGGAAAGTAATTAAATGGTAATTACGTAATGTAATTAATGAAGTAATTTAATTTGAATATAAATTAGGATCATTAATTAATACAATAAATGATGAAATTATGAATTGTTTATTTAAGGAATAATTAATAATGGGGTGATTAATTAATGTAATTAAATAAGGATAAATGTGATTAATTATATCTAATTAATAAATGAAGCAATTAAATGATAATTACTATGAATGATTTAGATTAATTAATTTTTGGAATTAATTAAAAGACTAATTACTCATTGTAATTAGAAAATGATTAATCAAAGGTGTTTAATCAAGATGAATATTTAGAGAATGATTAATTAAATGGATTTCTATTTAATTAAGGGTTGTATAAGCAGGATTTATAGATGTGGTAATTAATTTAATTTACTTTAAATTCATTAGAGATGGCAGTAATTAATTTAATTCATTTTAAATTAATTACAGTTGTGAATGATAAATCATTGCTTATGAATGATATAGATATCAGATATGAGATGAGTAATATCTATGTGATATAGATGCTTGTTTTAAGTATGATAATATTGATTATCTGTTTGAGTTAATGATATGGATTATCTGTTTATGATGATGATGTTGATTATCCATTGTTATATTGTGATTTATCCATTTATGTGTATATAGATAATTGAATTTAATTGTTTTAAACTTTAAAACAACTTGGCCTTAAAAGATACGGTTTGGATTTCGATGAGACCGGGATCGGGTTTCCAGATTCGGATATCCGAAAACCACATCGATCCAAATTAACGATAGGTCATGAATCTCAAGTGAAGATGAAGATTCAGAATGCAAGGGTTATTTTCGTTAACTCTAAGGGTGATTCCAAAATGAGTGTAACGAGATAATGCCTTCGGTTTCATTCGAACCCAGAACGAACTTGTATGGATTGAATGCTTTCGGAACATCGTCAAGTGGACGATAAGCATTCTAAGAGATGTGTTCTCTAAAGGTAATCGTAGCCTCACGCCTCATCAACCGGGAATGGCTAAAAAAGGGGAGGTGCAGCAAGGCTTCGTGGGTAGCTCCCACTGG
Source organism: Allium fistulosum (assembly GCA_030737815.1). NCBI lineage: Eukaryota > Viridiplantae > Streptophyta > Magnoliopsida > Asparagales > Amaryllidaceae > Allium > Allium fistulosum. The sequence goes on from CM060906.1 coordinate 404,312,133, forward strand.
AGAGCGAGATATACCCCTGTCTAATTGTCCCTTTTTATTTCGGTTGTGTGGGAAGTTGATTGCAACAACTGCTGGGGTTATCTTGTTTGGGACTGTCCAGTAAGGGATGGTTCAGGCTCTATGTTGTAGGGGACTTAGGGTGGGTCCTCGGTACGCTGATCTAGGCCAGGTACTGTGATGGGCGGTACCCCGGTAGCCCTGCCATTATATGGAATCCAATCTCCAATAAGTGCCAACGAATTTGATTGTAAACCTAGTATGCTGGAATTTAATCATGTAACAATTTTAGCTATTTCTTATTTACTTGAAAACCCTAGACCTATTATAATATCACTGGATTTCCTATCAAAGTTTTGGTTAGCGTAAGATAAAAACTTTTCCATGTTTATGTGTGGGAAGTCTTACGTGATACCTTTTGTTTTCAAAGGTTTTTCAAAGTTAAGCAACTTTAACCTATTACTCATACCAGACCCATGTCTGACCCGGAGTTTATTTCTGTTTTTCTTAAACTCTCGGGTACTCAAATTTTTACGAGTAGCCAAGGGATTCAGGTTAGCTTTGACGAATTGTGGAGGAGCAATGGAGGAGGAGGCTTCAGCGTTATAGATATGTATAGTGTTCCGCTGTGTTGGTATCTCTGTGCTGTATTTGTGTTGTATCGAGTTGTATTAACTAGACAGGTGTTTATAACTATCTAGTATGTGATGTATTATCTGTATAACTCTTATGTATATAATACTATGTATTATCTGATGTGATATATTATATTTTGTTCATTCCGTTGTTGAGATTCTGATGTTGTTTCTTCTTTCTTCTCTATCTTTTCTGTTTTCTATCCCTTTCTTTCTTCATAGTGATACGACTTTCGGGAGGTAGAAAGTTGGGTCGCTACACTTTGAAAATTAATTTTTAAGTAAGAGAAGAAATTTGAATTTTAACTTTGAGTTTTAAATTACTTACTAAGTAATATAGTAAAGATTTTGAGAAATTTTCAAAGGTTGAAAATTCAGATTTAAAAATTTAAAAGATGTTGAGATTTAAAATTATAAATATCTTGGATTAAAAGATAATTCGAGCTTATATCCTTGTTCTTGAGTATATTCTATCTTTGAGCTATTATCAACGACGTGCATTATTCACGGTCGTTCGAGTTTGGTAGCCTTTGTGAGAAGCCATCTTGTGATTTATTTATCTTGTCTATTTTGTCTACCTTGTTGTGAGGATGTTCTTCCGTATATTTATGTGGAAAATCTTATTGATGATCTTCTTTATTGCTCAGAGTTCGGGTTTGAGAGAGTTTGGTCCCGACTCTATTCGTAGAGTTTTGTGAAATCAATCATTTTCGATTGATTAATTGTTGAGCATCTTATTAAGTTTTGATTCGAAGACGGGATATCTTCGGATTTCTTTCGAGTTACTTGGAAAATTTGATGGTTTGCTAATCACTATATTAGCATTTGATGGGCCATTGGATTAACCAAGTGAGTTTTTCCTTATTTCTCTCTACCATTCTAGGTTGAGAGTATGAATGGTTTGAGTTTAGAGCTTGTCTTTTATCCTTTGTCGATTGAATTTTTATGTTATTTACGGCTCTTTTTCTAGAAAATTGCGGGGACGCAATTTTTGTAAGGGGGAGTCTTTAACAACCCTGGTTTCAGCAATTACCTAAGAATATTAAATTATAATGGAGGTTATAAATTAATAGTGTTAATTAATAATAAATAGAGGATTTTTATTGTTTATTGAGAATAAACAATATAATTGAGAATAAAATAAGAAAAATAAAGTTTGGAAACTTTATTAAGATGGTTTGAGATAGAAAAAAAATCATATTGCATTTATCGACGTATTCAGTAGATGTTTAAGAAAAAATTATAGATGGTCGCCCTTAATCAGCCCTATTCTCCACTCTAGTAGACGGAATTACTCGTTAATTCTCTTTATTAAGGTGGGTCTCGGGGTGGGGCGTTACATGCAACGTGTTAGTGACATGCAATGGATATGAGTCACAATGTCTATAAGGATATGCAAGACTGTAGGAGTCATGTTGGTGGAATATGTGTGTCGTATTTGCCAATCACGTGTGTAGTCTCTTGAAGCTAGTGTGTCAATCAGTCTCCCTTCTAGTTATGGTATGTGTGATATAAACATGTATTATGTATATATATGTATTTGTGTATTCGAGACGCTGAGTTATGATTATGCCTGTGACAGTGTTTGAAGTATGACTAATCCTGGTATCCTCCTTTGGTGTGTGTCGCCTATTATCCATCTTCGGCATGTGTAGCCAACTACTATTTATTTTTATGTGGTGTCTATTATATTTCATTGGTGTGTGTCGCCAACTACTATTCATTAATATGTGTTACCAATTTATCTTATATGTTGCCTATTTACTTTCTTAGGCATGTGTCATCGATTATTCTTTATAGCGTGCGTTGCCAATTATGTCCTTCGCTTGCATGTGTCACCAGATGATTAATTATATTGAAACTGAATGATATATTTGGGCAAGCTACAAGTTTGGTTGATTATATATGGTGATATCTCTTTATAGATGTTTTCTAGATTTAGATGATGATTTTTGGATATGGATGATTCACCCATTTGATGTTATTTCATGGTTTTTGATTTGATGAAATTTATATGGGCAATGACATCTTTATGCTGGTTTTTGTGATGTTCTACGTTATAACTTATTTAGGGTTGTTTGAGGTTATCGTATTTACACGCAGCATATATTAGGTTCTATATGTATATTGACCATGGATCTAGATAAAGTATGACCTGTTTATTATTTATAATACTCGAGTCAGTCCGAGACATTTCAGGTACAGGAATGATGACACCAGCTTGTGTTTACTAGGTTTAGTGGATGCTAGTTATATAGTTTAGTTGCATGTTATAATATACGACATACATCATGGATGTATATTCTTGAGGTGTATTTTGGACATGCATTGTATATTATGTATTATTGCTGCGATTGACTCTGCGATATCTGGGATTTACTATATGTTGTGTATTGTTTTATCCTGGAGGCACACGTGTTTACTTCTATTTGCCAATATTGGGTATGTTTGTTAGTGAGATATTCAATGTTTAAATAAGTATTAGCCTTGGGGAATATTCACATGTATATCCCATATCACCTAATTCTCCATATTATTCGATAATATTACTCTGTAGTACTCTTAGATAGTATTGGTATAGAGGTAAGGGTGCTACAAAGTGGTATCAGAGCAATGTTTAGTCCAATACAGAGTATAAAAGACACGAGTCTTGGCCTTAGATGTGACTTAGAGTCCCTGTACTATGGGTGTGTGGTAAATTATTGTTTATACTTAAGCGATAGTAGGAGTATACGTTGATTACTGGGGTAATCATCTGGGGAACGTATTTGTTATTTTCCAACTATATATATCCCTTATCTCTACCTTTTCTATATGTATTTGATTTCATGTGAACAATAATTTATTAGGGAGGTAGTGAAGTAGGGAGTAGTTAACCGACGAGTAGTGTGGACATTGATGATGGTGAATAAACTTCTATGTTACTTGAATACGAATGAAGTGATCCGGTAGTGATCAGAGCTGCATTTATTAGTGCTATTTAGAGGAGGAGCGGGAGGCTAGAACTATCATATATACTTATTTATTGAGTTTTACTTTTTATTCTGTTGTGCAACACTATGGAGCTTTATTAGTCCTATATTTTATCAAAGGACGGATATTTGAAGTTTATTTTGAGTTGTATTGTAACGATACGACTTTTCGACACTCGAAAGTCAACATTAATACGTCCATTGTATCAAATGTCGCACAATCGAATGCCGGAAAACCGAACCATTAGGGTTAAAAAGAAGAGGTAGAAGAAGACAGAAGAAAAAGAGAACAGAAACACAGGAACAGAAACAATATCAGAATCTCACATTCGCAGTGGAACAATATATAATAGATAATCACTAGTCTTTAAAACAAAAGACTATATCAGTTTATACATACATCAAGCAGAGTCAATATACAACTCAATACAACAATGGACAGTTATATAAAACTTGTCCTCACATAGAATACACAACGGAATAAATAAACAAGTACGGTAGTACGCCTCTCCTTCCAACTCATCTCCAAAGCTCCAGAATATCCAGAGTATCCTGATAACATAACTCTAGGCTGCCCGTGTGGAAAATTATGGGCACCCAGAGTTTAGAAAGGGAACAATAAACTCCGAGTCAGTCATGGTGACTGGTGTGAGATCGTAAAACAATTATTTTCACAAAGAAAATAAAACAGATTCGCAATGCTTTTGGAAAATGAAACTACCATAAGACCTCCCGCCACACACACAATGCAAACGCAGAATTGGTGGAGATTTCTTCTTATGATAGTCAAACATGCTTACTACGCAAAATCATTGGATTATTATTATTAGTGCATAGTGGAAAACATTTCGAAAGTATAATATTAATCTTAGCCAGCATAGACATTCCGAACTATGCCTACTATAGCTACCATCTAAACAGTGGTGACCACCATAAGTAAATGGCAGGTTCTACAACTAAAACCGTACAGGGCGCGTATTGTTTCTTTGGATTTCCAACAAATGGTCAGGCAAAGGAACTTCCTTACACCGAAATGGAAACGCCTCTGGAAAGATGCCCCGAGAACCTAACCGGATCTCTGCAAACACAAGGCCGACGCTACCTCCAGCTGTACAACTATAACTAGGTAACTAACACACTGACGCTACCTCACGCTGTACAGCTGTAACTAGGTAACTAACACACAAGTATGCCATCCCCCGGTCATTACCGACCTTTATCCGAGGATCCTCAACCACAAAGCAACAACCACAAAGTAAAATAAATTTGCAGCATCAACATAGGTAAAATATCTGGGCTCCATACCATGATATCACCTTTTATCCAGAAGGAAATGACATACCCAAGGGGCGCGACCTCTAAAAAACTTGCCGCAACATTCCTGTTTCGACCATTACCGAGTTGTGAGGCTCGAAGAAGTCTCGTCCATAAAGCTACACCTTTTCACAAAGCCATGCTTTGATCAACAAATGATCAACAACACTTCATATGCCACATTACCAAATTGGGAATGTATCACTAGTAACCATCAACTACATAACCTCTGAGCTCGTACATCTCAGAAATGGTGTTAAGCTAAGACAATAAATTCTCCGCCACCAACAGAAATGTATTTGATAGAGACATTCGACAGGTTGTCCTTTCATTTTCAAAAATACCCGGTCTTCACACCGGTCTTCAAATAATGTCCATTCACGACGTATCACTATTCGCAATGGGTTATATGACAAAAAGTCCTCTCCCGGCTTAACCGAATAATGAGCGTTTGTTTTCACAACAAATCAAGTGCCATTTCAAAGGCAAATATTGATAGTCGGTTATTTAACTATCAAACAACATCCACCACAATCAACCAATTTAAATAATGTTTCCCAAATTATTAAATTTCAAATATCTTCGCGAGATATATATTTTTCCACACTTCAACGTTTTGAAAATCCATTTCAAATCACATTTTCACACTTTATCACTTTGAAAAAAAATTTCAAATCATATTTTCACTCGCGAAATAAAATTCCCGAATGTTATTTATTTTCACTTTTCCTTTACATATTCCATTGTAAATGTAAATTTCCAAATATTCACTTATACACGATTTTCAAATCATTTTCCAAATATTCACTTTCAACACCAAATCAATTACAAATTGATTTCTAAATATATTTCCAAATACCAAATCATTTGTAAATAGATTACTAAATTTATTTCAACACAAAATCCATTTTAATTCAATCATCAAATAAATTTTCATATCAATTTCTCAAAGATTTATTTTCAAACACCAAATCAATTATTACTTGGATTCCAACCAAATTTATCACTTTTTAAAATAAATTCCTTTTTCTCTTCCAAACCATTTAAAATTCCATTTTAAATAAAATTTTCAACTTTTAAACAATATTTCTCAAAACCCATTTATTAAGCCTTTTCCCCATATTTGGAATTTAATTCAATATGATTCAAAAATAAAACTTTATCTTTTTCAAAATTCTTTTAAATTAACCCAATTCTTTCAAAAGAAATTTACTAAAAATTCCAACTTTAATTTCAAAAATCCAATTTTATTTATTTCTAGTATCCAACGATACCAAAAATACATTCGGCTAAATTATAGCCTTTAACACATTCAATCACAAATATAATCATTTACAGATTATCAATAACTCATCACACAACATATGAAACAAATTCATACAACATATGAAACAAATTCACATAATTTGAGGAATCCAGTTGGATCCCTCCAACCTGTTTCCCTACATCCACAGATGTTAGCACAATACCAATTCCACTTCGAGGTGGAATATCGCGGTATATGGGATTTATAAAAATATCATCCGCTATTATGCGGCGCATAGGGTCTCATCCGCTATATAATGCGGGAAATCAACAACTCCAGTATATATATATATATTGCTATATACTACTATATATACTATCACCCAAACAATCAATCTATCAATAACTGCAATTCAACTTTAATGTGAGTGAGAAGATCTCACCTTTGCTTTTAATTTGCAATTCATTTCCAATCCAGTTTGTTTCTTCACAGAATTAGACCTTGTATAACAATTATATAATTTTATTAATATTCGAATCAATTGAACAATTAAATTTTTCCTTTGATAAATTTAATTAACTAATTTTTTTAATTTAAATTAATACTCCTAATTTTAAAAAAATTCCTTTTAACAAATTTATTTGACTACAAATAAAATTTAAAACTAAATTTTCTTTAATATATTATTATTTTTATTGATAAAAATCAATTTCTTTTTATTGGACATACCAACAAAATTTTCTCTGAAAATCATCTATATAGATTTTAAAAATCTATTTTTCTTCTCAACTTCATCTATAGCTTACTGAAAAATGTTTATATACATTTTTTTCCTTTACTGTAAAAATTCCTGTATATAGAAATTTAAGAAAAATAATAATAATACCTCACCAAACGATCGACCAACAGTTCTTGACCTTACTGCCAAGCTCGAAAATGAACGAAACCCTAGCCGAGTTCAACTGCCTTGACTGAAAACGCGATCGCTCCTCGCGAACCCCATCGTGAGTTCGCCTCGATTCGCACTGGCCTCGCGACCCGAAGTCGATGACGACAGCCAACCCAGAATCGCGTGCATATCGTCATGAACGAGAAACCCTCCTCGATACTTCGGCCTCCACTTCACCTATCGCCGCCCCAAAAACCACGAACAAAGAACCCTAGCTTGCGACATTAGGGTCGATCTTCGCCAGAGCTGTCGCGCTTCCCAAAATGCCTACCAGCCTGAAGAGGATCGGGAATCATGAATTTAGAAATTTGTTGGGTGATTTTTCATGAAACAGGGATGGAGGTTTGAATTTTTTGAAGACTAATTTTTTTCCCGATTCGTTCCCCTTCTTTTATCGAACGGATTTGATTCGAAACTATTCATGGGAGGAGAGAAAATTTCCGCGTGATCCTTTGATTCGAACTGGAAAGGAAAGAGCGGCCATTAATTTCAAACTGAATAGGGCTAGATTTTGAAGAAAGTGAGTTCGTTCGGCTATTATTTTCGAACGATAGGTTTATATTTTTTTTCTCGAACTTACCACCATGTACATTTTGAAAAGGAAAGGGGAGACCATATGAGATGTTTAGCGTGCCAAAAGAACAAGCTACAGTAACATTGAAATGAGTGGTAAAAACTCTTATGTGAAAAGAATTCGGCTGAAGTTGACTAATATATAAATATATATATTAAATTCAAAATCATCTCGATAAATGCAACTTAAATTTTTGAACTCCTATCGAGGTGTGCCGCTAGGCGTTTATAATGTTATACCCATATATCGAACGCAACAGAAAAGGTTTCAAGTCCAAATTCGATCATATGGAGAAGATAGCTTTTTGGACCAGTTATTAAATTAAATTTTTGATTTAATTTCAGCGCGTTTGCTTATCGTACGGCCAAACGATCACTCCAAACATTACGAAAATTGAAATCCGATAATAATACAATAATACGGATCCAATAGAACTAGTTTCATCGAATTCCGAGATTGCGCCTCGGAACGCTATTTTTAATTATCGATTTAAACAATAAAATTTCAAAACTGAACAAAACAGTTTCAAATTCAATTCTGAAGCTTTTATTATCTTCAGTATTATAAATATGAATTTTCTAAGCCTTGAAAATAGTTTTAATCAGCTTAAAACTGAAAATTCAAATTTTTACTCAAATTTTAACGATTAAATTCACTAATTTAATTACCAAACAAACTCTGATATTTGAAATTCAAATTAAACAATCATTCGAATATTTAAATTCAATTAAATATTCACATTTCAAATGTCAAAGATTCAGGGTCGTTACAATCTTCCCCCCTTAAAAGAATTTCGTCCCGAAATTACAAGTTAAGAAGAATGCTTCATCCCGTTTATCATTTTCCCAAAACCAAACAGTTTTCTACAACTTGCTAAAATAATCTTTTATTAAAGATCTATTATCACTTCAACTAACTTTCCAAACGCTTTCATAGTTTTCAAACAACTTTATTTACTTCACAATTCAAATTTAAACTTAAATTCAAACTTTGAATTATCCAAAATTCCTCCAAAAATTTCTAACTCTCGAAAATTTAAAAAAAAATTTGCTAGCGTCTCCTTTACGCGGCTAGCTCGGTACGACTACAAAATGTCCCTACGGACTCCCAAATCTCAATAGAAAATAAAATGCCAAGTGAAAAAATTAGAAACTCATCAAATTTCATACTGAAATTCAAATACATACCTTATTGTCGAGCAATTTAAATTATCTTCAAAATCAAAAATCCCAATTCCATTTTCCGTAGCCTTTACAATCCCTGTATACTTTACTTAACAACAATGTCCAAATTCACTTATTGGATTCCCAATACCCATTTTACTTAAGAATTTTCTCCATTCGTTCCTTAAGTTCAATATAAGTGTTTACATACTTCTTATATTTATTTTCACTTTACTAACAAAGTTATATATTCATTTCCATTCAACTTTGCATTTTCAATTCCATTTGAATTCAATTTACAATTTCAATTCTATTCGAATTCATTTTATCTTCAAATATTCAATTAGTGAAAACTCGATATTCACTTTTTCCAAGACTTTTAACTTCTCCCAAAACAATGGTTTTCATTTTCTAGTTCAATTCCTACGCTTTCATTATAATTTGAAAATCAATTTTCCGTTAACAAAATATTCCAAATTTTCAAAAAATTTCTAACTCCCAAAATTTTCAAATTTTTTTGGCGAAGTCTCCTTTGTACGGAGGAGCTTTTGCAATTTGACAAGAGATATAAATATATATACATCGATCCACTCGGTCGGAAAAGCAGAAAAACAGTTCATATTTCCTATTTTGTATTGCGTAGGCGTACCTTTTTTAGCATTTTAAGCAAAGCGGTTATTTATTAGCTTATTAACGCAACCAAATCAAGCCAAACGGTAGCCCTGGTACCTGTACTTACTCAGTTCAAATATGTAAGTGACAAATATAGGAAATTCATTTACATTTCACTTATTTTCAACAGTAAACATATAGTTTTCATAAGCAAAACATTCAAAATAAATTCCATTTGCAATTTATATGGTTTCAATACAAATTAAATTACTTTCATCCAATTTACATTCAATTCAATGGTTTACACTGCAATTCTTTACATTCAATTCATTTTTAAGCGAAACGAATTCATATCCATTTCAATTGATTCAAAAATCAATTTCTATCTTCTTTTAATAAGTCGTAAATTTTATACAATCTCGTTTACGTCAAACGACAACCATTTCTATTCAATTTCAACGATATTCACTTAATAGAATATCCATTCTAGTTTATAACTAATTTAAATTGATACCAACTCAATTTATTTTAATTCCATTTCATTTCCAATTGATTCCATTCAATTTAATTGGCATTCCATTAATCAAGCAAATTTCATTGAAAACCATTCAAATCTATTCCATCTACTAATTTGATTAGTATATTCACTCATCCATTTTAAATTTCAAATTTCCATATTCAATTCGTCTCGAATTTATTTTATCAATAACAAGGAAATTTCAATTTATTTTTCTTTCTTACTTACTTGAATTTATCTACAAATTCAAACCATTTTTTTTATTCAGCTCACAATTCAATTTTAATTTAACTAATTAAACTTCCAATTCATTATTTCATGAATTAATACATTATCAAGTTAGTTTACTTGAATTCAATCCATTTTATTTCCAAGTTTGGATTTTTATTCAACTTGATTCAAATCAAATCTCATTCCATTAATGAATTTTATTCTCAAATATCTTCTTGGAATTCTATTTCCAATTATAAATCTCATTACAATTTACATTAACAAATCCCATTCGTATATGAATTTTATTTCCTTATACTTTCAATTCATATTTATAAATTACATTTGTTAAATGAATTTATCTCAAAATCTTTGGTTATACCATTTTTTTCTTATTCAATTTCCATATAACAATGATAATAATTCAATATTATCACTTCCTAACAACCAAGCAACCATATACTATAATAATTCATAGAAAATCATTTCTTTTCTACACAAAAATAGTTTCGGGTAAAATTATTTCATTTACCCTATTCTAAAACAATAGTGTGTCAGTTTATCTTGTTTAAGAGTTTAGAAATCCCTATCGATTATAGTTGGCCAAACTGAACCGACCAGAATCCATAAACAATCAACCGATAAGTCAACACAATACAAAACAAATTTTTTTGTATTCACTAACAAATACGCGCTCATATCTATTATTACACTCACACTCATTCTAGAGTACTACTGACTCTATCTCTAATGAGTAATTCCCAACAGAGCCAAGGTTATCGCTTAACCATATGCTCTGATACCACATGTAACGATACGACTTTTCGACGCTCGAAAGTGGACATTAATACGTCCACTATATCAAATGTCGCGCAATCGAATGCCGGAAAACCGAACCATTAGGGTTAAAAAGAAGAGGTAGAAGAAGAAAGAAGAAAAAGAGAACAGAAACACAGGAACAGAGACAATATCAGAATCTCACATTCGCAGCGAAACAATATATAATAGATAATCACTAGTCTTTAAAACAAAAGACTATATAAGTTTATACATACATCAAGCAGAGTCAATATACAACTCAATACAACAATGGACAGTTATATAAACTTGTCCTCACACAGAATACACAACGGAATAAATAAACAAGTACGGTAGTACGCCTCGCCTTCCAGCTCATCTCCAAAGCTCCAGAATATCCAGAATATCCTGATAACATAACTCTAGGCTGCCCGTATGGAAAATTATGGGCATCCAGAGTTTAGAAAGGGAACAATAAACTCCGAGTCAGTCATGGTGACTGGTGTGAGATCGTAAAACAGTTATTTTCACAAAGAAAATAAAACAGATTCGCAATGCTTTTGGAAAATGAAACTACCATAAGACCTCCCGCCACACACACAATGCAAACGCAGAATTGGAGGAGATTTCTTCTTATGATAGTCAAACATGCTTACTACGCAAAATCATTGGATTATTATTATTAGTGCATAGTGGAAAACATTTCGAAAGTATAATATTAATCTTATCCAGCATAGACATTCCAAACTATGCCTACTAAAGCTACCATCTAAACAGTGGTGACCACCATAAGTAAATGGCAGGTTCTGCAACTAAAACCGTACAGGGCGCATATTATTTCTTTGGATTTCCAACAATTGGTCAGTCAAAGGAACTTCCTTACACCGAAATGGAAACGCCTCCGGAAAGACGCCCCGAGAACCTAACTAGATCTCTGCAAACACAAGGTCGACGCTACCTCCAGCTGTACAACTGTAACTAGGTAACTAACACACTGACGCTACCTCACACTGTACAGCTATAACTAGGTAACTAACACACAAGTATGCCATCCCCCGGTCATTACCGACCTTTATCCGAGGATCCTCAACCACAAAGCAACAACCACAAAGTAAAATAAATTTGCAGCATCAACATAGGTAAAATATCTGGGCTCCATACCATGATATCACCTTTTATCCAGAAGGAAATGACATACCCTAGGGGCGCGACCTCTAAAAAACTTGCCGCAACATTCCTATTTCGACCATTACCGGGTTGTGAGGCTCGAAGAAGTCTCGTCCATAAAGCTACACTTTTTCACAAAGCCATGCTTTGATCAAGAAATGATCAACAACACTTCATATGCCACATTACCAAATTGGGAATGTATCACTAGTAACCAACAACTACATAACCTCTGAGCTCGTACATCTCAGAAAAGGGTGTTAAGCTAAGACAATAAATTCTCCGCCACCAACAGAAATGTATTTGATAGAAACCAGCTTTACATCTTAAAATGTAACGTCAGACGCACATCCATACAAGTCCGTTCCGGGATCGAACGGAACCGAAGGCACTTCCAAAGAAGCCCTTGCAATCCGGGTATTCACTAATCACGTCCGGACTTCCCATCACAAGAAGAGTGATATAAATCTCTATACTGGAGCAACTCGGTGAAGAGACATTCGACAGGTTGTCCTTTCATTTTCAAAAATACCCGGTCTTCACACCGGTCTTCAAATAATGTCCATTCACGACGTATCACTATTCGTAATGGGTTATATGACACAAAGTCCTCTCCCGGCTTAACCGAATAATGAGCGTTTGTTTTCAAAACAAATCAAGTGCCATTTCAATTGCAAATATTGATAGTCGGTTATTTAACTATCAAACAACATCCACCACAATCAACCAATTTAAATAATGTTTCCCAAATTATTAAATTTCAAATATCTTCGCGAGATATATATTTTTCCACACTTCAACATTTTGAAAATCCATTTCAAATCACATTTTCACACTTTATCACTTTGAAAAAAAAATTCAAATCATATTTTCACTCGTGAAATAAAATTCCCTAATGTTATTTATTTTCACTTTTCCTTTACAAATTCCATTGTAAATGTAAATTTCCAAATATTCACTTATACACGATTTTCAAATCGTTTTCCAAATATTCAATTTCAACACCAAATCAATTACAAATTGATTTCTAAATATATTTCCAAATACAAATCATTTGTAAATAGATTTCTAAATTTATTTCAACACAAAATCCATTTTAATTCAATCATCAAATAAATTTTCATATCAATTTCTCAAAGATTTATTTTCAAACACCAAATCAATTATTACTTGGATTCCAACCAAATTTATCACTTTTTAAAATAAATTCCTTTATCTCTTCCAAACCATTTAAAATTCCATTTTAAATAAAATTTTCAACTTTTAAACAATATTTCTCAAAACCCATTTATTAAGCCTTTTCCCCATATTTGGAATTTAATTCAATATGATTCAAAAATAAAACTTTATCTTTTTCAAACTTCTTTTAAATTAACCCAATTCTTTCAAAAGAAATTTACTAAAAATTCCAACTTTAATTTCAAAAATCCAATTTTATTTATTTCTGGTATCCAACGATACCAAAAATACATTCGGCTAAATTATAGCCTTTAACACATTCAATCACAAATATAATCATTTACAGATTATCAATAACTCATCACACAGCATATGAAACAAATTCATACAACATATGAAACAAATTCACATAATTTGAGGAATCCAGTTGGATCCCTCCAACCTGTTTCCCTACATCCATAGATGTTAGCACAATACCAATTCCACTTCGAGGTGGAATATCGCGGTATATGGGATTTATAAAAATATCATCCGCTATTATGCGGCGCATAGGGTCTCATCCGCTATATAATGCGGGAAATCAACAACTCCAATATATACATATTCCAATATATATATATTGCTATATACTACTATATATACTATCACCCAAACAATCAATCAATCAATCAATAACTGCAATTCAACTTTAATGTGAGTGAGAAGATCTCACCTTTGCTTTTAATTTGCAATTCATTTCCAATCCAGTTTGTTTCTTCACAGAATTAGACCTTGTATAACAATTATATAATTTAATCAATATTCGAATCAATTGAACAATTAAATTTTTCCTTTGATAAATTTAATTAACCAATTTTTTTAATTTTAAATTAATACTCCTAATTTTAAAAAAATTCCTTTTAACAAATTTATTTGACTACAAATAAAATTTAAAACTAAATTTTCTTTAATATATTATTATTTTCATTGACAAAAATCAATTTCTTTTCACTGGACATACCAACAAAATTTTCTCTGAAAATCATCTATATAGATTTTAAAAATCTATTTTTCTTCTCAACTTCATCTATAGCTTACTGAAAAATGTTTATATACATTTTTTTCCTTTACTGTAAAAATTCCTGTATATAGAAATTTAAGAAAAATAATAATAATACCTCACCAAACGATCGACCAACAGTTCTTGACCTTACTGCCAAGCTCGAAAATGAACGAAACCCTAGCCGAGTTCAACTGCCTTGACTGAAAACGCGATCGCTCCTCGCGAACCCCACCGTGAGTTCGCCTCGATTCGCACTGGCCTCGCGACCCGAAGTCGATGACGACAGCCAACCCAGAATCACGTGCATCTCATCACGAACGAGAAACCCTCTTCGATACTTAGGCCTCCACTTCACCTATCGCCGCCCCAAAAACCACGAACAAAGAACCCTAGCTCGCGATATTAGGGATGACCTTCGCCAGAGCTGTCGCGCTTCCCAAAATGACTACCAGCCTGAAGAGGATCGGGAATCATGAATTTAGAAATTTGTTGGGTGATTTTTCATGAAACAGGGATGGAGGTTTCGAATTTTTTTGAAGACTATTTTTTTTCCCGATTCGTTCCCCTTCTTTTATCGAACGGATTTGATTCGAAACTATTCAGGGGAGGAGAGAAAATTTCCGTGTGATCCTTTGATTCGAACTGGAAAGGAAAGAGCGGCCATTAATTTCGAACTGAAGAGGGCTAGATTTCGAAGAAAGTGAGTTCATTCGGCTATTATTTTCGAACGATAGGTTTATATTTTTTTTCTCGAACTGACCACCACGTACATTTTGAAAAGGAAAGGGGAGACCATATGAGATGTTTGGCGTGACAAAAGAACAAGCTACAGTAACATTGAAATGAGTGGTAAAAACTCTGATGTGAAAAGAATTCGGCTGAAGTTGACTAATATATAAATATATATATATATATATATATATATATATATATATATATATATATATATTAAATTCAAAATCGTCTCGATAAATGCAACTTAAATTTTTGAACTCCTATCGAGGCATGCCGCTAGGTGTTTATAATATTATACCCATATATCGAACGCAATGGAAAAGGTTTCGAGTCCAAATTCGATCGTATAGAGAAGATAGTTTTTTGGACCAGTTATTAAATTAAAATTTTGATTTAATTTCAGCACGTTTGCTTATCGTACGGCCAAACGATCACTCCAAACATTACGAAAATTGAAATCTGATAATAATACAATATTACGGATCCAATGGAACTAGTTTCGTCGAATTCCGAGACTGCGCCTCGGAACGCTATTTTTAATTATTGATTTAAACAATAAAATTTCAAAACTGAACAAAACAGTTTCATATTCAATTCTGAAGCTTTTATTATCTTCAATATTATAAATATGAATTTTCTAAGCCTTGAAAATATTTTTAATCAGCTTAAAACTGAAAATTCAAATTTTTACTCAAATTTTAACGATTAAATTCACTAATTTAATTACCAAACAAACTCTGATATTTGAAATTCAAATTAAACAATCAGTCGAATATTTAAATTCAATTAAATATTCACATTTCAAATGTCAAAAATTCAGGGTCGTTACATGTATAAACTCTATTAATATTTTATATAGCTGTATTGAACCTATGCTTTGACTCTATGATGGTTTATATGGTTATACTTATGTCTCACTTGTTTTATATCTATGATTACTACTATTATCTTTTATCCTTGTACTCTAAGATATATGGCACATTATGTGATTGTTTGGTGTAACGACGCGGTGTTTTCAACCATTCGCATCCATTATAAGTGTATAGGTAGACACTCATGCCGGAATTGAGTTGCTCAAAATATTGCGTTGTAAATAAAATTTTGGCAAATCTCAGAATATACAGTAAATAAATATAATCATAAATCACAGAGACAGAGTAAAATAATGCAGCGGAAGTAAAAGAAATAGTAGTTAATGAAGCTACAATATAAATATATCAGAGTTACATAAGATATAACAAAAGAAATAGAGGACAACAGAAGTCTCAATAAAATAACCAAGTACAAGCTGAGTAGGACAACGGAACAGAAATAGATAAAACTAGATAAGCAGATAATCTCCAGCGATTCCAATCTCCAGAAAGTGGAATCCAAATCTGTGAATACTCAGGCTGACCCGAGCGTGTTTGTACAAAAAATGGACAAACACCTCAAAGTTGTATGATTTAGTAGATCTAATTTGTTCTTAGTGATTTGGGTGATTTATGCAAATATATGAAAAGCAGGGGCTAAACTGTAAAAAGACACGCAGATTTATAGTGGTTCAGCCAGAATGTGCCTACGTCCACTTTATATGTTATTTCTCTTCTCTTCTTTTGATTACAAGTACAAAGCTTTGATACAAGTAAAAGAAAGTTGTTTGAAAGTTCTCTCCGTGCTTGAGCTCTCAAACTTGTCTGCCATTGTTGTACCCCTGCCCCTCTATTTATAGAGTGAGGTTGGGGGCAGGGGTCTTGGATGTATATAGCTGCTGATGGGCCCGGGCTGATACAATCTGGCCTGGCAAATCTGGTTCTGTATCGTCTCGGTCCGTTGGTAAGTATGGTCCGGTAGGAAGCTTGGTCCGGTGGAAGGCTTCGTCCGGTAGGAAGCTTGGTCCGGTGGAAGACTTGGTCCGGTGGAAGGCTTGGTCTGGTGGGAGATGGTTCGACAGGAGGTGGTTCGGTGGGAGTTGGGAAGGTTGGTTCGGTTGGTACGGTAGGAGGTGGTTCGGGTGAGGTCTGCCGAATGGTGCCTGCCGAATGGGGTTGAGCAAGGTCTGCCGAATGGTGCCTGCCGAATGGGTCTGCCGAATGAAGCAAGTTTCTTGGTCTCGAGGTCTTCTGGGTAAGAATTCACCCAACATTTGCCCCCCAAAGCGGGGCACGTGTTTGCATGTGTCGCGCTTTGTTTTAGCTTTGGCGTTTCCTGTAGTTGAGATAGGTTCGTTCGGCGAGGAATGCCGAACCGGTTGATCCGGTTGCCTTTCGCTTGTCTATATATAGGGGCTATACCCCCTTTGCTTTTCCTTACCGAACAACCGAACCAGAGAGACGAGTTTAGCCGAATCAACTCTTTGCCGAATCAAGCTCGTACCGAACCAGGTATACGTCCTTTCGCCGAATGAACATGATAGGTTTCTAAAGCCGAATGCTTCCTGTATCGCACTACCGAATGAGAATAGGGCTTAGTGCCGAACGAGTTTTGGTCCTTATTTACCGAATGAACTTGGTTCTTTGGGCACCGAATGAAAACTTATATTATACTACCGAATGAACCATTGAAGTGTTGCATCTGTTCGCCGAATGAACTATTGTACCGAGTGAACATGTGTTTCATACTTCGAACTTTTAAGTGAAACTCCATATTATATGCTTACTTGTTTACATCCTTTGTTCTAACACTATGCTTTTCCGGTGTTGTAGATAATGTCCCGTAAAGCGGAAACCCGATCAGACAAAAGGAAGTCCGGGGGCGAAGGAGAGTCCTCGGCCGTGCCCCCAGCTCAATCAGGATCGGAGCGTCATGGGCCCGCCCCAAGGTCATTAGTGGATGGACATGGTCCCCAGGAGCTGCTGGATTCCCCGCCTGACTGCTTTCCTAGCTCTCTCAAAGAGGAGCAGCTCGATGTTATATCTCGTTCCTTTGGGATCGATAGAGCCCTCATGCTGTTGCCGGGCCCAGGAGTCATGCCATACAATCCTCCCGAAGGGTACTTTGCTTATAGTAGGTACCATTGTATGTGTGGTGCTATCCCGCCTCTCAATGCTTGGGTAGTCAGCTTCCTCACGTATCTAAAGGTGGCCCCATTCCAGCTTCAGCCCAACTCTTATGCCATACTGGCGAGCCTTTTCGTCATCTTTCAGAGGAAGTACGGGCGCCCTCCTTCCAACCGGGAGATCCGGTACTTATATAATTTGAGAGGCTACAAGAAAGGATCCCCATACATTAGCTTGGAGTCAGCTGTGACCTTCAAGCCGGTCTTGGACCTGTACTCTAAATTCAGCATGTTCAAGAAAGAGTGGTTCTTTGTTAGGGACGACTCCGTTTCAATCCGGCGCTTTACCTCTGGATGTAAGTTGATTTTTTTACTTATAATTTCTATTCCGATTGCGATGCTTCTTCTCATACTTTCTCATTTTTGCTAGCGACAGGTGGCTTTCCAGTTGTGGAGACTGACCGCCTGGTTCAGACGGCGGCTGAGATAGAAGCCATTCTTGGGAAATATAGATCATCTGCCTTCTTGATTAGAAATGCAATTCTTCTAGAATATAACTTAATCCTTCCGCAGCAGTCTGTAGTTAAGCTGAGGGAAACGGCGGAGGAGAGGGCGGCTGCTCAGACCAAGGAAGGTGTTACGGAAGAGAGTAGCAAGAGGAAACCTTTCACAAAACCTCCAGCTGTCGGAGGTAAGAAACTCAAGAAATCGGACGGTCCCTCCCCCAGCAATTGTCCACTTACCCGGGAGGAGGAAGACATAGAGGAGTAAAGAGGCGAGGGTGGAGATGGTCGGGATGGCGACAAAGGTGGCGATGGCATCGGGGCCCTACTTCCTGGGCAAGCGGGCGAGATTCAGGAGTGGACGGATGATGCGTTCCACCAGGCTTTTGAGGGGTTGGATGAGGATCTGGCTTTGGTAGAGAAGACCGGGAAGGCGGACAAAGCCGGGACTGGTGCAAGTGAGTCTTCTCCGACCATTCCAGCCAAGGTGGCTCCGACGACTCAAGGTGAACTCTTGACTCCTGCATGCTTCATTAATGATAGGGACTTAGGAATATTTTATGACCCACTCCCGTCCTGGAACGAAATCCAGGACTTATTGCAGTATCCCACTCCTCCCCAGGGTTTGTACAACCACAACTGTGTTTCTTTTCCCTTTTTTAACTTGTAATTTACCGCGTTTCTTGAATCGTATAGTGATGTAAGTTTGTGACACTTGTTCTTTATATCAGGAGCAGGCAAGACGTCCAAAGCTTCAGACCTTCGACACAGGCTTGAGCAATATAAACTTTCCAAAACTTCTGCTAAGCCGAAGCCCTCAACCCAACGCCCCGGGGATGTAGTCGGCTACCGTCCTCTTCTTAGGGTCATCGAAGAGGGTATTCAGCAGAGGAAGAGGAGTCATCCTTTATCCGAAACTTCGCCCGGTCCTCAGCCTCCGGCTCAGCCTCTTCATGATATTACTGAGGAGGGTAGCGAGTTTGCACCTTCTCCGCACCTGTCCGGAAACCCTTCTGTTATTCATATCGACCGTCCCGACTTGGCTCGTAATCCATTTGCGGGTCATCCTGATCTGGATCCAAGCTCTCATGATATTACTTTTGACGAAGTCACTGGTGAACACCTTCTCCCCCGTAACCCCATGGTACGAGTAATTGATGAAGCCAAGTCCTTAGATCTCGATTTACTCACTACTCGTATAGTCACTATGGGAGATGAGGCCAAGGCTAATATTGATCGGGTGGCAGAGGAGACCAAGAGGCTAATGGGGCATCATGCTCGGCTGGTTAAGGCCGGAGAGGAGATTGGGAGCGCCAATATCCGACTTCGATTGGTGGTTTCGGATCAGGCCAAACAGCTCGCGGATCAGGCTATTCAGATTTCTCAGCATGAGGCTGCTACTGGGCGACTAAGGAAAACCATGGAAGAGGCCAGTCGGGCCGAATTGCGGAAAATGGAAGCTACTTGCAAAGAGTGGATTGACATGGCTATTGCCACGGTGGATGAGGTTCGGAAAGCGGATCTCGAGCAGGTGGAGGAATTGTCCGAGAAACTTGAGGCTGCAGAGCTTGCTCAAGCTAAGTTGAGGGAAGAGATGGAGGTGATGCGGAGGTCCCTTCAGGCTGATTGCTCGAGATACAGATTGGAGAGAGATGCTGCCGTCGAAAGGTTGTCGGCTTCCGAGGCCCGGATGAGGGAGTTTGAGGAGAATGAGGGAATGATGGATGACATGCTCCAGGACATGTATTTCCGAACTTGGAAGCAGGGCAATCCCTCTTGGATGGATGATTATCCCAGGGTCATGGCTAAGATCTATCTTCGGGATTTGGAAGAGGCCAAGGCCGACGCAGATAAAGATGGTGGCGTGGCCTTCAGCATGGATGCGGTCACTGCCCAGTTTGCCAAGGGGGAGAAGGCGGCAGTGAAGGAGGGTATGCGGTTGCTCGCTGTTGAGGAGGCAGGGGTGCAAGTGGATGATGACGACCAGAGTGGCCAGTAAGCTTATGCCGGTAAGTTTTCCTTTTCAGCTTCCCGATTAACTTGGTTGCTTATTATTAATGAATCCTTTTTATGACCGGACAGGCGGGCAACAGAGCAAGGACAAGACTTCGACGCAACCGGCTCCCTGATTAGACCTGGAAAATTCTTTTTGTAGGCTTGGCATGGTTGTATCTGTTAGTCTTAAGACAGTAGAGTAACTTCTAAGTTGTAATTCTTGCTACTTGTAATAATCAACATTATTCTTGACGTGTAATTTTTTAACTTAAGCTGATTTTGTCGTTTCTTGAATATTTGTTGCTATTTCGACATATCGTATGAGAAATGTAGCTATGTATATTCTTGTAATTAAATTGTGTTTGATGTTAGACTCTGGTTCTACACCATAATTTTATGACTTGCAATATTAGCGTGTGGTGTGAACAAATTATAGTCATGTATTTGTACATAAAAGAAGAAAATACCGCCTTTCATGTTTTAATCGTAGATGGCAGTCTTGAATATCTTGTAGGACCGAGCATGGAATGTAGTCGAATGTCCTGCCACTGTGAGTCCCTACACCCATTGGCGAGTATCTCCTACTCTGTATCATGTACTTTAGGGATTGTTATAGGGGATAGGAAAAAAAACTTTTTAAGTAAAATTGAAATACGTGAAATAGTAAAACTTCCAATCACGGAAGGCCTTCGATGTGCTTAAGTTCATGGCAAACGGGTTTTGTAGTCACTTTCCCTAGCTGTGGGTCTTGGAGACATTTGTCACCCATCTTACGCCTCCGCGGGGAGTTAATTCTTTTTTACCACAGCCGCACTCAAGACACATCGGAGCCGAGATCGCGCACAGTAACTACCCGGGCCATTATGGCCCGTAATCGTGGGTATTATTCGATTTACTGTGGCCGGCTAGCGTGGGTGTCGATCGTCAACTGTGAACCAGTTGCCGGCGAGCCTAACGCCGTAATGAGCTGCCTCGGCTATAGTCGACTTTCTCGGTGGCTTATAATCGGCTCATTACAGTTGGCTTTAAGGGTCGTCGCGAGCAATGAGTTAACCCGCAGCAGAGGGATGCTGGAGCGAAAGTGTCTCATTGGCGAGGGCATAGATTCGCATAGTACCTGTTGGGTCTTGTCCACGTGAAGTTGCATTGTGGAGTGCTTTGAATAGAAATGCTATATACTCAGGATTTTGTTCAACAGAAAAGGATAAAGTTAACAAGCATCCAAGATACAAAGGAACAAGTTAAAAAAGAGACAAGGTTTTTTAAAGTGGTTCGGCACGAAAATGCCTACGTCCACTGATTCTCTTTGTTAATTCACCTCATATGGGCAATACAAGTTAAGAAAAGTATCGACGGAGGTGTTGGATGTTCCATGCCCTCTGGAACACCTCTCCGTCCACTGTTGACAAAATATAGGCTCCGTTGTGGAGATCTTTATGAATTACATATGGTCCATCCCAAATTGGGTCTAGTGCTCCGGGGCGAGGGAAGATTCGCTTGAGGACAAGATCCCCTTCCTGCAAGGTACGATGCTTGACTTTGTAGTTGTATTGTGCTGCCACTTTTTGCTTGTGGGCTGCTGTTTTGAGGATTGCATCATTTCTTCTCTCCTCGATTAGATCCAAAGACATGTGAAGGAGTTCTTCGTTCTCTTTTGGGTTATAGTGGATCCGACGATGGGAAGGCACAATAGTTTCAACTGGGAGCATAGCCTCTGATCCGTATGCCAAAGAGAAAGGAGTGTGCCCTGTCGATGTTCTGAAAGATGTGCGATAGGCCCATAGTGCCGTAGGAAGTTCATCCACCCAAGCGCCCTTTGACTTTTCGAGCTTCTTTTTTATTAGAGTTTTCAGAATTTTGTTGACTGCTTCGACTTGTCCGTTTGCATGGGGATATGCTACGGATGAGAAGCTTTTATGAATTTTGTGTTCTTGGCACCAGTTGGCGAATTCCTCGCTGTCAAATTGAAGTCCATTGTCTGATATGATTTTGAGTGGGACTCCGTACCTGCATAGAACATTTTTGATCAAGAAGTTAATAACTTTTGCTGAAGATACTTTATTTAGAGGTTCCGCTTCCACCCATTTGGTGAAATAATCAACTGCCACTATAGCATATTTGGCCCCGCCTCGGCCCATTGGTAGCTCGCCGATTAAGTCAATTCCCCATATCGCGAAGGGCCAAGGGCTGGTCATCTGAGTAATCTCGGTTGTTGGTAGCCGAGGGATCTTAGCAAATTTTTGGCATCTGTCACACTTCTTGACGAAATCTAAGGCGTCCTTGCTTAAGGTGGGCCAGAAATATCCGTATCGGAGTATCTTTTTTGCTAATGTTTGCCCCCCGGTGTGATCTCCACAGCTCCCCTGATGGATGTTGGATAAGATTTCCTTGGCTTCCCTTCCGGCGACACACCTTAATAATGGGTTAGAGAAACCGCGCCGATAGAGGATGTCTTCTTGTATTGTATAGCGGGACGCTTTCCTCAAGATTTTCTTGACTTCATTACGCCCGTTGGGTAGTGTGCCACTTTGTAGGTAGTCTCGGATGGGAGTCATCCAAGTTGCTTCTTCGGCTGCGGCTATCAGATTCACTTGCTCAAAACTTGGAACCGTTTGCTTTGAGATGGTTACTGCCCCGAAGATGGCGATGTCTCTCATACTCGCTTGCTTTGCCAATTCGTCGGCCTCTTGGTTCTCTTCCCGAGGGATGTGTTTGACTAAGTACTGATCCAATCGGCTGAGAAGCAACTTGGTCTTCTTTAGATATGCTATGAGTCATTCCTCTCGAGCTTGGAATTCTCCTAGTATTTGATTAACAATAAGTTGAGAATCGCTGTGAAGACGCAAAGAATTGGCTCCGATTTCTATGGCAATTTCTAGTCCAGCTATCACTGCTTCATATTCTGCATCGTTGTTGGTGGCAGCGAACTCCAACTTTATAGCATAGTGCAGTTTATTTCCCTTGGGAGTGATTATTACCACACCTGCCCCCGAGCCTTGTTCGTTAGATGCACCGTCCACAAAGAGATTCCACTTGATATCTTCCGTTATTTCCAGTTGCTCCTTATCCTCGTTGGTAGTGAATTCTGCAATGAAATCAGCCATGGCTTGTCCCTTGATGGCGGTGCGAGGGTGATAGGTGATATCATATTGACTCAGCTCAATACACCATTTAAGTAGTCGCCCGGAAGTGTTGGGACGATGGAGTACCTGCCTCAGTGGTTGATCGGTCAGAACTTTGATGGAATGGGATTGGAAGTAGTGACGTAGTTTTCGTGACGTGATTAGTAAACAGTATGCTAACTTTTCAAGTTTAGGATATCTGACTTCTGCCCCAGTAAACCTTTTACTGACGAAGTAAACTGGTCGTTGCGTGCGGTTGTCTTCCCTTACCAAGGCAGCGCTTAAAGCGTGAGATGACACAGCAAGGTATAGGTATAATTCTTCGCCTTCGCTTGGGGTCGAGAGTACCGGTGGTTTCTGGAGGTGTTCGATTAGGTTAAGGAAAGCGGTTAAGCATTCTTCCGTCCATTCGAACTTTCCTTTATCTTTCTTTAGAGCTTCGAAAAAGGGGACGCACTTGTCCGTTGCTTTGGAGATGAATCGGCTTAGGGCAGCCACTTTTCCATTTAGGCTTTGCATCTCCTTTCGGGTGGAAGGTATCTTGATGTCCCTTAATGCTCGGACTTGTTCAGGGTTTGCTTCAATCCCTCGGGCATGGACGATAAACCCTAAGAATTTTCCCGATGACACTCCGAAGGAGCACTTTAGTGGATTCAACTTCATTCCATACTGTCGAAGTACCTGGAACATTCCGCCTAGGTGGCTTACGTGATCTTCGGCTTTTCGTGATTTCACCAGCATGTCGTCCACATATACTTCCATAGTTTGTCCTATTAGCCCTGCAAACATCTTGTTGACGAGGCGCTGGTAGGTGGCTCCTGCATTTTTAAGTCCGAAGGGCATCACTTTGTAGCAGTATAAACCCCGGTCGGTGATGAAACTAGTGTGGTCTTGGTCAGGAGCATGCATAGGAATTTGGTTATATCCTGAGTATGCATCCATAAAAGATAGGAGTTCGTGCCCGGCTGTGCTGTCTACAAGTTGGTCGATTCTGGGAAGCGGGAAGCAATCCTTTGGGCAGGCGTCGTTTAGGTTGGAGAAGTCAATGCAGGTCCGCCACTTCCCATTAGCCTTCTTTACTAGTACCGGGTTGGCGATCCATTCTGGGTAAACAGCTTCTCGTATGAAGTCATTGGCGAGTAGATTCTTTACTTCTTCATCGAGGGCTGCTGATCGCTCTGCCCCCATACTTCTCTTTTTTTGCTTTACAGGTGCCTTGGTAGGATCAATGTTTAATACGTGGCATGCTATGTCGGAGGAGATTCCGGTCATGTCAGCGTGTGACCATGCGAATACATCCAGGTTGTGGCGGAGGAAATCAATGAGTTGTTCCTTCAATTCAGCTTTCAGCTGGGACCCAATTTTCAGTAGCCTACTTGAGTCATGCTTGTCTACAGATATAAACTCCATAGCCTCTGCAGGCTCGGCGGTGGCCTCCTCCTCTTTGTCCCTAGGGTCTAATTCATTGAAAGGGTCGCTGGTGTATCGAAGAGGGGGGGCTTTCTTTAGTTGCTATGCTTCAAGGCTTTTTGTGCAGAGGGCAATCTCTACACCTTTCCCTTTATCTTTCCTGTGGTTGTTGCGAAGTTCGGTTACATAGCAGTCTCGTGCAATATCCTGGTCTCCTTCCACTTCCCCTACCCCATTGTCTGTTGGAAATTTCATTTTCAGGCACCATGGGGCTAGGACAATCTGGAAGTCAGATAAGGCTGGTCTTCCTAGGAAGGCGTTGTAGGCCGAATGGTTTTCTATCAGCACAAACGTCTGTTTCCTTACAACGGAGCGGGGATGGCTTCCAATCTCAACAAAGAGGTCCAGCTGCCCGATGGGCATCTTCGCATCTCCAGTGAAACCGTGTAGTGGTTTATCGCAGGGAGATACATCCTTCATTGATAGCTTCATTTTGTCGAATGCGTGTTTGAACAGGATATTTACAGAGCTTCCAGTGTCTACCAGGATTCGGTAAACTTCGGCGGGACCGAGTCGAGCAGAGATAACCATGAGATCCATGTGAGGGTACTGTCTTCCTTCTAGGTCGCGTTTACTGAATGTGATGTCATCACTTTCTTTCCGCTTTGGGTGGCGCTCTTCTATAACCGTATTGACACAGTCTCTATTGTCTCTAAGCGACTTCCCATATCTTTCCATCTCTCTCCAACTTCTGTCTGCGATGTGCGGACCTCCTGAGATGGTATGGACCACTATCTTCTCTTGACTAGAGCTGCTAGCGTTGCGGTTTCCTCTGTCGGTTCCTGGTGAGGGTAGCCTTGGGTTTTCATTGGCAGGAGCTGGAGTCCTGTCTTGACTTTTTACATAACGTTCCACTTTCTTCCTTCTGATGTGTTCCTCAATCAGATCTCGGAGATGATGGCATTCGTTGGTATCATGTCCGTGAGATTCGTGGAAGCGGCAGAATTTTCCAGATTTTTGTGCGTTATCTGATTCTTTCTTGTATGGGGGGCGTTTGTATCTAACTTCGCCTTGGGTGGCAAGGAAGATATTTTCGACGGTCTCGTTCAAAGGGGTGTAAGTGTCGAATCTTGGTCCTGGTCGATATAGGCGCTTTTCTACCTTCTTGCCCCCAGCATTGTCTTTGGAATCATTTCTTCGAACGTCCCTTGCCACAGCAGGGGCGTTGCCATGGGTCGTCTTACTTTGCTGTCCTGACTGCCCCTCAATGGCAGCATCCTCAAGCCTCATGTATTTCCCGGCTTCATGGAAGAAATCGGGTAAAGTAGCTGGTTTTTCTTTTGTCAATCTTCTAGCAAATTTAGTGTCCGGATGTACCCCACTGCAGAGGGCCATTAGGATAAGCTTTTCATCGGCATCTTGAACTGCGGCTGCTGCGGCGTTGAATCTGGTTAGGTATTGCTGCAGCTTTTCTCCAGGTTTCTGTTTGACGCTGGATAAGGAATAAGCGTCCTTAGGTTGCTCCACATGAATGCGGAACTGACTGATAAATTTTTCTTTCAACATTTCCCATGAGCTGATGGATCCTTGGGGTAGATGACAGAACCAGGAGGTAGCAAGATCTGCTAAGAAGAGCGGAAAGCATTTGCACAGTACTCCCTCTGTTGCTCCACTCATGAGCATATGCTGTGTGTACCTCTATAAGTGTACAACGGGATCGGAGGTTCCTTTGTAAGGTTCCATTGTTGGCATTTTCCATTCTCGGGGGGTGATAGCAATTTCGATATTGCGGGCGAAAGGACTGGTTACCCTAGCGCCTATCCCTCGATCTCTTTGCTCCCGTTGGACACACTCTCTGAATAAGCGGGCCATCCATTCATCAGAACTTGGAGTAGATAGAAATGAGTTTGGTTCTGTTCTGTGGGATTGATTCCGTCCAGACGACCTGTAGGGATGGCATCGTCTATCATTCCTTATATTTTCCAGGGGCTGCCTTTGATCTTCTGGGAGCGCGCTTGGGTCAGCTACAGTTGGCCCTTGCCTTGATCTCCCCCTGTCGGGTTCTGATCTAAGCACTTCCTCGGGTCCAACTTCGGGCTGAACTCTAGCTCGGCCCCGTTCACTGGTGTTTCTGTGGTTAGGCAGCATGACAGGCTCAGCTACAGTTGACCTTCGCCCGGTACCTTCCCTATTGGGTTCGGTACCAAACGTTTCCTCAGGCCTAACTTCGGGCTGTGCTCGGTCTCGGCTCCTACCACGGCTACTTCTGCCGTTAGCTCCTTCGAAGAGGGAAGATCTTTGCTGTCTCTGAGATCCTCCAGACTTGGACTCGCCCCATGATTCAGTGTTGCGGTTGGATTCTTCAGCGTCCCTCAAGCGTGACATGAGATGGTCCACCAAGGCTTCCTTCTGGGACGTGAAGCGGTTAGTTACTTCAACAACAACTCTGTCCAAATCTGCCCTAGTAATTGCTGCAGGCTGTTCTGTGGCAGGAGTGGTTGGGTTAGCCTGTCCTTCATTTGTTACCGTTGCTGGAGGAGGACGATTTACTTGATTCGCGACAGCTGGATCAGGAAGACTGCTGGATGCGATGTTTTTTCCTTTGTTAACATCTTTTCTCTGTTTGGGAGGCATGTTTTCCAAGTGGCGGACGATGCTGTTAGGAAAACTCGTTAAGTAGATGAAGCTGAAGCTTCGAGCTTCTAGCTCTCAATGAAAGCACCAAAAATGTTTGCACAAAAAATGGACAAACACCTCAAACTTGTATGATTTAGTAGATCTTATGTTGTTCTTAGTGATTTGGGTGATTTATGCAAATATATGAAAAGCAGGGGCTAAACTGTAAAAAGACACGCAGATTTATAGTGGTTCAGCCAGAATGTGCCTACGTCCACTTTATATGTTATTTCTCTTCTCTTCTTTTGATTACAAGTACAAAGCTTTGATACAAGTAAAAGAAAGTTGTTTGAAAGTTCTCTCCGTGCTTGAGCTCTCAAACTTGTCTGCCATTGTTGTACCCTGCCCCTCTATTTATAGAGTGTGGTTGGGGGCAGGGGTCTTGGGTGTATATAGCTGCTGATGGGCCCGGGATGATACAATCTGGCCTGGCAAATCTGGTTCTGTATCGTCTCGGTCCGGTGGTAAGTATGGTCCGGTACGAAGCTTGGTCCGGTGGAAGGCTTGGTCTGGTAGGAAGCTTGGTCCGGTGGAAGACTTGGTCCGGTGGAAGGCTTGGTCCGGTGGGAGATGGTTCGGCAGGAGGTGGTTCGGTGGGAGTTGGGAAGGTTGGTTCGGTTGGTACGGCAGGAGGTGGTTCGGGTGAGGTCTGGCGAATGGTGCCTGCCGAATGGGGTTGAGCAAGGTCTGCCGAATGGTGCCTGCCGAATGGGTCTGCCGAATGAAGCAAGTTTCTTGGTCTCGAGGTCTTCTGGGTAAGAATTCACCCAACAGAGCGTAAAGCAATATACAAAACACTCGAGTCAGGACAATATATACTTATATAATGTAAACCAACTCAAGTGAACTGTAGTAAAGGTAGAAGTAACTTAGAAGATGCTTGGGACCGCCCATCCTCTATGGATCCGTTAAACTATTTACTATATAGTAATATACGCTATATATAGTAGTGTCTAATCAGTAAAGTATAATCATATAGAAAATAGCGTTAAGGGGATGGAGAACCTTAACGCGGTCGGATCTTAAAAATCAAAATCGTAGTGGGTTCGATTTGGTAGGTGACACGGCACACAAGGCAATGCTAGGGTAGATATACCAATTACGCACACGGACTGGTGGATACGCATAGCAGCCACTAACGTTCCACCTCGAACAACACTCCCAAATCAAGGGTGGCCACCAAAAATCACAGAGTAATAGAATGGTATCGAAGAAGTGTGTCCGATACGAGGTGCTACCTCACTGGCCCAAGATCGCTCCTGTTTTAGCCACCTTATGCCAACACACGGGAGTTAGGTCCACGTATATACCTTAGGATCATCCTCACCATCCTACTTCATTTTGGAAACTCCACCGCGTACACAGTTATCAAAGTGGTTTTCGGTATCGACAGAGAGTGTGTCCATATCCGATTTCGATCTCTTTGCCAACCAATCGTTATTATAACCCGTGGTTATAACCTTTTAAAACAACACTTTATTTCAAAATAAGATATCATTTCAAAATCATGTCTTTATCAAAATAAAGATTTATCATTTCCAAATCATTTTAATATATCAAAATATCATATCCTTCCAAAACTTCATTTTCAAATCACTTTGATATCAAAATATCATATCTTTGATAGTTATACTTCGAAACAAAAATCATTTTTTATTTCAAAACTATATTCATTTCAAAACAATATCATTTCCATTTCAAACATATATTCACCTTTCAAAATAGTTTATACTTTCAAAGTTATAACTCTTTTGAAACAAAACATTTGAAATCATTATACTTTGAAAATCACAGCATTTCGAAATCATATATTTGAAATCATCTTTTAATTCTATATGTTAACGCTAAAAAGTGAACGCTAACACCCGGTGTGTGTAATAGAATTGTGAAAGCACCACCCGTTGGTACGGGAACAGAATATAAGCTGAAAATAGCAGAAAAGCAGTAAATGAACAACAGATTTATAGTGGTTCGGCCCGTAATTGAGCCTACGTCCACTTTATAGTCTTTTATTGCTGATTCGGTTACAATTCGATACAAATTACTTGTCAAATACAATGCAACTTGATCACACAACAATCTCGACTACTAACTCGAACTTCGGTGATGAATCTTGCTAAATCCATGTCGGATGAATGAAGTCCTTCACGAAGCTTGTTGTAGTGCCTTGAGTGTTGGAAGATCTTTACTTGTTGAATGAGTTATGAGTGCAGCAGAGTATGGACGCTTGAAGAAATGATTTGCCAAAAGTCCTCTTCAAGTTGGAAGTGGTGGGGTATTTATAGGAGCAGCTCTGGATTCTGGGCAGAGAAAATGCTAAGTCTTAGGTCGCGTACGACCTTAGTTAGGTCGTAGGTCGCGAGCGACCTAAGCTAGGTCGCAGTCCCCTTGCGACTTAAGAAATTAGCTGGTGAAGTTGCACTTGGCTTCCTTTGAACAAGTGGTCGGTCACAGACGAGTTAAAGAATAGCTGTAGGAGCTTTAGGTTGTTGAAGTCTTAGCTCGCTTGACTCTTAGGTCGTAAGTCGTAGCTTGTTAAGTCGGCAACTCTTCTAAGTCGTAGTCTTTAGGTCGCAACATTGCTAGGTCGCAAGCGACTTATAGGTAAGCAGCATAGGGAATCAGGTTGGTTCATACAGACTGGGCAACGGAGTTAGGTCGTGAGCGACCTAAAGTAGGTCGTAAGCTTCCTTCAACAGTTAGGTCGCGACATTCTTTAGGTCGCTATGTCCTTAGGTCGCAGACTCCGGTTAGCAGTTAGGTCGCTATGTAGTTAGGTCGCTATGTAGTTAGGTCGCTATGTAGTTAGGTCGTAGACTCTCTTAGGTCGTAGAGCTTCTTAGGTCGCAGGCTTCTTAGGTCGCAGGCTTCTTAGGTCGCAGGGCTTCTCTTAGGTCGCAAAGTTTTAGGTCGCTGAAATAAAGGAATTAACACTATACATTTACAAACTTATTAAATTCAAACCATCAAATTTCAATTCAATTACCAACAAACCATTTCAAATCTTATCAATTTCCAATATATATTTAATCCACAAAATACAATATTCAATCTTTAGTATATTTCAAAACTTTAAATCTCCCACATTTCATAAATCCAATATCATTTAAATAAACTCAAATAATATATACTTCAAATATTCATTTATCAAATAAATTAAATAAATCAGAAATCAAATATCATTTCAAACTCATTTCACAATATCAAAATATTATTCAAAACACCATTCATTTTTATTCATTTAAATACCATTTAAATCCATTCCTTTTATCAAATTTAAATACCATTTTAAACTCACATTAGAAATCAAATGCTTCCATTTAAATGTCTCTTCATTATCTTTAGAAAATTAACATTTAATTTCCCAAAATTATATCATTTTCCAAAGATTATTTT
Organism: Allium fistulosum; assembly: GCA_030737815.1. NCBI lineage: Eukaryota > Viridiplantae > Streptophyta > Magnoliopsida > Asparagales > Amaryllidaceae > Allium > Allium fistulosum. The sequence goes on from CM060906.1 coordinate 404,343,322, forward strand.
TCATTAAAATTAATTAAAACAACAAAATATAGTTTCCGTAGCACTTATAAAATGCTACGTAAAGTTATAGTTTAAAACAGTTATTTAACAAAAGACAGCGTTAAATGCTATAATAGATTTCTTTTAAGTTTCAATTAACTTAAATGTTAATTTTAACCACTATAGCACTTACAAATTGCTATAATAGCCTTTATTTCAAATTTACCTTTTAGTTCATTTAAAACACTACAACATTTACAAAATGCTGTAATATCCTTTACATTACATTTCAAAATGCTGTTAAATCATATTCAGAGTTTTATTTTACAATTCCACCAATAATTAACTTTTAATATAAACATTTTAACTTATAAAATCATATATTTTCACACTTTAAAAACAATCATTTATATACCCTTATTCTTATGATTTTATAAAGTCAAATTTCCATACAAAATCAAATTAAATAACAATTCACTTATTTAGATTCAAGTATTAAATTTCCATTTCTATAATTAAATTCTTAACTTAACCAATAAGTTTTAAATTCCCAAAATATAACTTATTTCCCTTTATTTTACTTAATTAAAATTCCACCTTTAACAAAATTCAAATTTTCCCAAACAAGTTATATTTCAAAAATCCAATTAAACCATTCATTAATTACATTTTTAACACATAGAAAAATCATAATTTATTTAATTCAAGATATTTCAAAATCTGTTTAAATCAAATTTCACAAGTTTATATTTTTAAAATACTTAAAAATATCCAAAACACTTTATAAAACAACCACGGGCCTGTATACAGTTTTCTAGCCTAGGTCAAGTGATACGGATATGTATCATTTCAATCCGCAGTTTAAAAAGAAAATTCCGGGTTCTATCATTTCAAACCCACAATCCCAAGTTAAAAAGAATGATTTGAAAACCGCTCAGGTCTATCATTTCAGCCCGTAACGATTTTCCCTTATTCTAAAGTCCGTTCGGGTATGTATCATTTCAACCCATAGTGATTCTAGTCTACAGGGAACTGGCAATGTTGATAACTGATATAATAACAGAATAACATGAAATAATAGTAACATATGATATATCAGGTGTAATAACAGGTGTGAACATCATATGATCATAACATAGTCAAGTATAACATGATAATATATTTCAACAGATTCATAGGGTGTCAATTTACTAGTTATATAGGTACATATTGTCTGGTGAGAATAACTCACCTCTTTGTGCTGGAGATATCAAAACCAATGACACAATGGAAACAAAAGCACAATGACAAGACTACGGACTTGAGTGGAGAGCGAATCCAATCTACAACTCTTGTGTACAACCCAAAACAAACAATCAAAACAACAAAATTCAATACGACTTTAAAATACAATAACATTGAAATAAAAGGAGATACGACTACGCAGTATTTTGCTTTGCCTCCTCTACTATTTGGTACGGCTTAGGGTTTGATTTGGTTCAGATATGGTCAAGTTTTGGGTCAGGTCTGGGCTAACATAGCTCGGGTCCAAGGCATGACAAGGTGGAGTTTGTACATGAGGAGGTGAAGTGGGTTTTGAAGGCAACTAGGTGGTTTTTTATGTCAAAACAAGGCTCGGCCTTTGGGAGTGGGCTCGGCCTATGGTGCACCATGACTGGACAGAGGTGGGAGTGGATGTGTCGTGGTCAGGTCAGAGGAGTGGTGGCGGCTATGGTGGTGATTTGGGTGGTGGTTGAAGTGGATGAGCAAAACGTGGTCAACAAAGCATGGATCAAGGCATCTAGGTTGTATTTGGAAGAGTTTGGCCATCAAAGGGGTTCGGCCTTGGTCATGGCTGGTGGAGTAGAGGCTGGTGATGGTTTGGAAGAGATGGAAGGAGGTGGTGGCCGTGGAACAAGGGGGAGAGGCCGATCTAAACAAGGGAGAAAGCAAGGCAAAATTGCATAGAAAAAGTAAGAAAAAAAAGTAGAAAGAAAAGAGGGAGTTTACCAAATTTTTTTGCAAGATGGAAGCCATGATTTTTTTAGGGTTTTGGAGCTTTGAAAATTCGTGAATAATAGGAGGAAGTCGGCTGAAAAAAAAAGAATGAGGAATAGTTAGGGTTAATTGGTGAAAGGTTAGGTTAAAAGTAAAAAGGTAGACTATAAAAGCCCATAGGAAGATAGAAAGTTTAAGGCCTTTCAAATTTCTTTTTCTATTTTGTAAATACATAAAAAGCCTGATAAAATAGATAAATAATCTCAGAAATAATGTAAATAAGAAAAATAAATAAATACATTTTAAATTATATAATTTATATAAAGAAAATATCAATATATGTGAAACTAGGCTAAATAAACTGAAACAATTCAAATAATCTTTGGAAAAATCTATTTTAATCAAAATACATGTAAAATTAATATTAGTAAAGTAAAAACACAGCAAATAAAAGTGAATGTATAAAATAAATAAATAAATTTTAATTATATATAATTAAATTAAGAAAATAGCAAAGAAAATAGAAACTAGGCTTAATAAATTGAAAACAATTTCAATAGACTTTAGAAAAGTTTTATTATCATTTCTAAAAATATTAAAAGACAAAATATACATAAAATAACATATTAACACATATTAAAATAAAATATAACAAAGAAAAAGTAATTTATACAATTTAAAATAGACAAAATTGTTAAATAAACAGTTTATACTCAAAATTGAAATGTACATATCTTTTACAGTTTAACTCCGTTTTCAACGAAACGAAAAGCAGTATTCAAGTTATTAAATCTAATTTTATAATAAAAGATAAAATTTAAGATTTTAAATAATTTAAATTTTAAGTTTAAAAGTCAAAGTTTGAACAATTTGACCAGAAATTCACTTTACATTGAAATATTCAAATTATACTAGTTTGAACTATAAATAACTTAATAATCAACATTTATTTTTAAAAATGAAATGTTTGAAATAAAACAAATTTAAAATAATTTAAAAATAAAAAAATATAAAGTCCAATTAAAAAAATATACAAAAGCTAGGGTTGTTACACTCTCCCCCATTCAAAACTTTTTGTCCCCGAAAAGGAATGAGGTACGGGAAAGCACCGAAAAAATATAGAGTGAAATAAGATTAAGACAAGATGATAAGAAGATTATAATTACACCTGATAACTATTGTTATAGGTAAGTTTAACAAGATGGAGGTGATCAAATCAAGAATACAAGCACGAAAAAGATCCTCTAGAGTCTGAATCGCCCCTTTCACTTGACCGACGGTCTATGAATGGAAAAACAGTGTTCAGATCCAGATGAGTAACAAAGATTATCAAAGATTACAGAAAGATTTCTAAACAGACTGGTATAAGCAATAGCCTTCCCATTCTGTAACAAGATAAGAGAAATAAGGACAACCAAAAGGTAGTTTGAAAAACAAAATAAGATAATAAATTTGAAACCATAATGCTTTGAAATCATAATAATTTAGAGATGTTTATCATTTGGAAATCACACTACTAAAATCATAACACTTTGGAAATGTTATTCTTTTAAAAAAAACATAACACTTAGAAAATCAAAACACCTTTTTAAAAAAATAATCTTCATTTAAACCATTTTAATTCAAGGTCAAATAATATTCATTTTAAAGTTGTAACATTTCTAAGTTCATTCAATTATAAAAATTTCCAAAACAGTGTATTTTCAAAACAGCAGCACTTATAAAATGCTACAGTAGATATATTAATATTTCAAATCAGTTTAATATCAGAAATATTCATTTGGATATCATTTAACTTATGACTTATTAAAACAAACTTTTATGAATGGAATATTCAAATCAAACTATACTTCATTTATTAAGTTAAAAGTTCAATATTTTAGTTAGCTCTTAATTTAACACATAACCTAACACTTTATTTTAAATACCCATTTCACAAATAGATATTGCTTTAATAAGTTACACTTAATATTCCATTTGAAAACCAAATTCTCAATTATCAATTTTTAGTGATGTTAAAATACATTTTAACTATTTAAATCATAATCATTCATTTTTCAAGACATATCTATTTCATAAATAAAATATTTATATAGCAAATATAACAATCAAATTTCTTTACACATTTATTCATTTAGACATCAATTAAACTATGAATTCAAGTTAAATAAACTTTATTACAAAATGTCTAATTCAAATGTATTTTATTTTATCTATTCAAAGATACATTATTTATTATACAACATATTCATTTTAGGAAATAACCTTTATTAAAATTCCTAGGTTAGACTTAAGGTTCCACAGTAAATCAAATTTGATTATTAAGTTATTTAAATAAAATCTCCTTAAATTCCTTTTTCACGATTTGCCTCTGTTAATCTTTTATAATTAAAATTTAAGTGTATAACATGTATTATAACCACTCAAATTTTATTTATAAAAATCCTTTTTATATTGTATATTATCCAATTTCATATTCAACTTCTGTGAAATTTAGGTAAGTTATATTGGAATGAAATTGTGTGTTATACAAGTAAAACTTTCCAATTCAATTATCTCAAGTTTGAATCATTTATTCAAATTTTTGATTTTCTTCTTATAACTGAAATTATTCTTTAAAATAAAATTTAAGAATTAAACTTCCGATTCCTTTCAAACCATTTAGAGATAAGTAATTATATATACATAATATGTCAAATCAAATTTAAATCATATATCTGTATATATTATAATCCAGTCATATTTTAGAAATTCAAATCAATTAGATTTTCCAAAACAAAGCTGTAGCAAGACTATAGAACGGTCTCTTCACTTCGAAACTCGAAAATGAACGTCGATGATGCTGTAGTCATCACCGAAATTATTTTCCAGTGACAAAGAGAAGAGCATTTAATTTTTTAAACTTTAAAATCCTTTAGAGACAAATTTTTATTCAAAATACTTTAAATAATATCCTTTTAAAAATTTTAAACACAAGGTTTGAAACCATCGGAAATTAAATTCTTTAAATTTCTTGTTTTAAATTCATTTCAGTTCCCAAATAAATTTATAAACAACTATTTATAAATTCATTTGTAGAACTGATAAATCAAGTATTATTATTTCAAATTATCAATTTAAATCAATTTATTAAGTTCCATAAAGTTATATATCCAAATTTATTTCATTAACCAAATTTTAAAATAATATTGTGTTAGTTTGTTCTGTCAAAGTGTTTTAGAAATCCTATCGATAGCGTTGATCAGACGAATCGATCGGAAACCCAAATCAACATCAACAACTCAAACAACACAATATATAAAACAAACATAGATTTACAAGTACAATTCAAAATGTTTGGGGATATTTTGGAAACAAAACAAGATGATTAATTAACAAAATATGAAGATGGATAAACTTAGATAAATCGTGGGCAACCTTAACCAGGTCAACCGTGACTTAATGAATAAGATCAAATGTGTATTTTTTTTTCTGGGGTAAATCTACATCCGATCTCAAGAGATAGAGTTTGGAATAACAAAAGATATTAGCATCTAAACAAAGGATAGATATAAATCTCTGGTGAATCGATGCAAATTTGTAAAGGAGTTTCCCTCTTTACTAGAAAATTAGAATATTGGAGAGACAGCCAATTCACTATAAAGATCATTGGAAGTGGAGCCATAGGATACTCCAGAATCAAAAGATGATGGATAGTGAGGGACAAGAATGAATTTCGGAACCGCAGGGAACGTTCCAAAATTCAAAGGAAATTCGAATCAAGAGGAAAAGATTCAAACTCGAACGAAAGTGATTCTGTAAATAAATCTACTCCATATGCTGAGTTTTGCCTCAAAGCCAAAGCTCTGATACCAACTGTAACGACCCAGTGTTTTCAACCATTTGCATCCATTATAAGTGTATAGGTAGACAATCATGCCAGAATTGAGTTGCTCAAAATACCGCGTTGCAAATAAAAATTTGGCAAATCTCAGAATATACAGTAAATAAATATAATCACATATCACAGAGACAGAGTAAAATAATGCAGCGGAAGTAAAAGAAATAGTAGTTCATGAAGCTAGTATATAAATATATCAGAGTTACATAAGATATAACAAAAGAAATAGAGGACAACAGAAGTCTCAATAAAATAACCATGTACAAGCTGAGTAGGACAACTGAACAGAAATAGATAAAACTAGATAAGCAGATAATCTCCAGCGATTCCAATCTCCAGAAAGTGGAATCCAAATCTGTGAACAGTCAGGCTGACCCGAGCGTAAAGCAAAACACAAAACACTCGAGTCAGGACAATATATACTTATATAATGTAAACCAACTCAAGTGAACTGTAGTAAAGGTACAAGTAACTTAGAAGATGCTTGGGACCGCCCATCCTCTAAGGATCCGTTAAACTATTTACTATATAGTAATATACGCTATATATAGTAGTGTCTAATCAGTAAAGTATAATCATATAGAAAATAGCGTTAAGAGGATGGAGAACCTTAACGCGGTCGGATCTTAAAAATCGAAATCGTAGTGGGTTCGATATGGTAGGTGACACGGCACACAAGGCAATGCCAGGGTAGATATACCAATTACGCACACGGACTGATGGATACGCATAGCAGCCACTACCGTTCCACCTCGAACAACACTCCCAAATCAAGGGTGGCCACCAAAAATCATAGAGTAATAGAATGGTATTGAAGAAGTGTGTCCGATACGAGGTGCTACCTCACTGGCCCAAGATCGCTCCTGTTTTAGCCACCTTATGCCAACTCACGGGAGTTGGGTCCACGTATATACCTTAGGATCGTCGTCACCATCCTACTTCATTCTGGAAACACCACCGCATACACAGTTGTCAAAGTGGTTTTCGGTATCGACAAAGAGTATGTCCATATCTGATTCCGGTCTCTTTGCCAACCAATCGTTATTATAACCTGTGGTTATAACCTTTTAAAACAACACTTTACTTCAAAATAAGATATCATTTCAAAATCATGTCTTTATCAAAATAAAGATTTATCATTTCCAAATCTTTTTAATATATCAAAATATCATATCCTTCCAAAACTTCATTTTCAAATCACTTTGATATCAAAATATCATATCTTTGATAGTTATACTTCGAAACAAAAATCATTTTTTATTTCAAAATTATATTCATTTCAAAACAATATCATTTCCATTTCAAACATATATTCACCTTTCAAAATAGTTTTTACTTTCAAAGTTATAACTCTTTTGAAACAAAACATTTGAAATCATTATACTTTGAAAATCACAGCATTTCGAAATCATATATTTGAAATCATCTTTTAATTCTATACATTTACAAACTTATTAAATTCAAACCATCAAATTTCAATTCAATTACCAACAAACCATTTCAAATCTTATCAATTTCCAATATAGATTTAATCCACAAAATACAATATTCATTCTTTAGTATATTTCAAAACTTTAAATCTCCCACATTTCATAAATCCAATATCATTTAAATAAACTCAAATAATATATACTTCAAATATTCATTTATCAAATAAATTAAATAAATCAGAAATCAAATATCATTTCAAACTCATTTCACAATATCAAAATATTATTCAAAACACCATTCATTTTTATTCATTTAAATACCATTTAAATCCATTCCTTTTATTAAATTTAAATACCATTTTAAACTCACATTAGAAATCAAATGCTTCCATTTAAATGTCTCTTCATTATCTTTAGAAATTTAACATTTAATTTCCCAAAATTATATCATTTTCCAAAGATTATTTTTCATTAAAATTAATTAAAACAACAAAATATAGTTTCCGTAGCACTTATAAAATGCTACGTAAAGTTATAGTTTAAAACAGTTATTTAACAAAAGACAGCGTTAAATGCTGTAATAGATTTCTTTTAAGTTTCAATTAACTTAAATGTTAATTTTAACCACTATAGCACTTACAAATTGCTATAATAGCCTTTATTTCAAATTAACCTTTTAGTTCATTTAAAACACTACAACATTTACAAAATGCTGTAATATCCTTTACATTACATTTCAAAATGCTGTTAAATCATATTCACAGTTTTATTTACAATTCCACCAATAATTAACTTTTAATATAAATCATTTTAACTTATAAAATCATATATTTTCACACTTTAAAAACAATCATTTATATACCCTTATTCTTATGATTTTATAAAGTCGAATTTCCATACAAAATCAAATTAAATAACAATTCACTTATTTAGATTCAAGTATTAAATTTCCATTTCTATAATTAAATTCTTAACTTAACCAATAAGTTTTAAATTCCCAAAATATAACTTATTTCCCTTTATTTTACTTAATTAAAATTCCACCTTTAACAAAATTCAAATTTTCCCAAACAAGTTATATTTCAAAAATCCAGTTAAACCTTCATTAATTACATTTTTAACACATAGAAAAATCATAATTTATTTAATTCAAGATATTTAAAAATCTGTTTAAATCAAATTTCACAAGTTTATATTTTTAAAATACTTAAAAATATGCAAAACACTTTATAAAACAACCACAGGCCTGTATACAGTTTTCTAGCCTAGGTCAAGTGATATGGATATGTATCATTTCAATCCGTAGTTTAAAATGAAAAATCCGGGTTCTATCATTTCAAACCCGCAATCCCAAGTTAAAAAGAATTATTTGAAAACCGCTCAGACTTATCATTTCATCCCGTAACGATTTTCCCTTATTCTAAAGTCCGTTCGGGTATGTATCATTTCAACCCATAGTGATTCTAGTCTATAGGGAATTGGCAATGTTGATAACTGATATAAATAACAGAATAACATGAAATAACAGTAACATATGATATATCAGGTGTAATAACAGGTGTGAACATCATATGATCATAACATAGTCAAGTATAACATGATAATATATTTCTACAGATTCACAGGGTATCAATTTACTAGTTATATAGGTACATATTGTCTAGTGAGAATAACTCGCCTCATTGTGCTGGAGATATCAAAACCAATGACACAATGGAAACAAAAGCACGATGACAAGACTACGGACTTGAGTGGAGAGCGAATCCAATCTACAACTCTTGTGTACAACCCAAAACAAACAATCAAAACAACAAAATTCAATACGACTTTAAAATACAATAACATTGAAATAAAAGGAGATACGACTACGCAGTATTTTGCTTTGCCTCCTCTACTATTTGGTACGGCTTAGGGTTTGATTTGGTTCAGATATGGTCAAGTTTTGGGTCAGGTCTGGGCTAACATAGCTCGGGTCCAAGGCATGACAAGGTGGAGTTTGTACATGAGGAGGTGAAGTGGTTTTTGAAGGCAACTAGGTGGTTTTTTATGTCAAAACAAGGCTCGGCCTTTGGGAGTGGGCTCGGCCTATGGTGCACCATGACTGGACAGAGGTGGGAGTGGGTGTGCCGTGGTGAGGTCAGAGGAGTGGTGGCGGCTATGGTGGTGATTTGGGTGGTGGTTGAAGTGGATGAGCAAAAAGTGGTCAACAAAGCATGGATCAAGGCATCTAGGTTGTATTTGGAAGAGTTTGGCCATCAAGGGGGTTCGGCCTTGGTCATGGCTGGTGGAGTAGAGGCTGGTGATGGTCTGGAAGAGATGGAAGGAGGTGGTGGCCGTGGAACAAGGGGAGAGGGCGATCTAAACAAGGGAGAAAGCAAGGCAAAATTGCATAGAAAAAGTAAGAAAAAAAAGTAGAAAGAAAAGAGGGAGTTTACCAAAAAAATTTGCAAGATGGAGGCCATGATTTTTTTAGGGTTTTAGAGCTTTTAAAATTCGTGAATAATAGGAGGAAGTCGACTGAAATAAAAAGAATGAGGAATAGTTAGGGTTAATTGGTGAAAGGTTAGGTTAAAAGTAAAAAGGTGGACTATAAAAACCATTGGAAGATAGAAAGTTTAAGGAGGCCTTTCAAATTTCTTTTTCTATTTTGTAAATACATAAAAAGCCTGATAAAATAGATAAATAATCTCAGAAATAATGTAAATAAGAAAAATAAATAAAGACATTTTAAATTATATAATTTATATAAAGAAAATATCAATATATGTGAAACCAGGCTAAATAAATTGAAACAATTCAAATAATCTTTGGAAAAATCTATTTTAATCAAAATACATGTAAAATTAATATTAGTAAAGTAAAAACACAGAAAATAAAAGTGAATGTATAAAATAAATTAATAAATTTTAATTATATATAATTAAATTAAGAAAGTAGCAAAGAAAATAGAAACTAGGCTTAATAAATTGAAAAAAAATTCAATAGACTTTAGAAAAAATTTATTATCATTTCTAAAAATATTAAAAGACAAAATATACATAAAATAACATATTAACACATATTAAAATAAAATATAACAAAGAAAAAGTAATTTATACAATTTAAAATAGACAAAATTGTTAAATAAACAGTTTATACTCAAAATTGAAATGTACGTATCTTTTACAATTTAACTCTGTTTTCAACGAAACGAAAAGCAGTATTCAAGTTATTAAATCTATTTTTATAATAAAAGATAAAATTTAAGATTTTAAATAAATTAAATTTGAAGTTTAAAAGTCAAAGTTTGAACAGTTTGACTAGAAATTCACTTTACATTGAAATATTCAAATTATACTAGTTTGAACTTTAAATAACTTAATAATCAACATTTATTTTTAAAAATGAAATGTTTGAAATAAAACAAATTTAAAATAATTTAAAAATAAAAAATATAAAGTCTAATTTAAATAATATACAAAAATCTAGGGTTGTTACATTTGGTGTAACAAACCGTAATTTTCGATAATTAAAAATAGTTAATTTAATAAGATTTTGTAATTTAATATTTGAAGAAAAATAATTTATGATTTATTAATGAAAATAATAACCAGAATGAAATATAACAATGTTAATGTGAGTTAGTTGTTAACTATTTTAATGTAATTCCAATTAATGGAAACGATTGAAATGTTATAATTGGTTATTAATTGTAAATAAGGGAATATGTTAAATGTTACATAAATTGATGAAATAATATGTAAATAATTGAAATTGGATAAAATCAATGTTGTGTAAACTATTATAACATTTGTTGTAGGTAATAAAACTTATAAATGTGGTTAAATTAAGTAAAAAGTGACAATTGTTATCTGTTACCTATTTATTTAATTTGTTGAAATTAAATTGGAAATAAATTGCAATAACTGTAATTAAATATTGCATTAATATGAATAAAGATGATAATGGTATATTTTGATGTAATAAGATATAAACTAATGTTAACTATATCCATAAGATGATATTGGATTGAATAATAAGATGAAAGATCAAATAAATGGATTTATTGGAATTTAATTTAATAATCAATTGAATTTATTACTATTGAAACTGAACACTGTAACTAGTATATTATTCAACATTGAATTGATATGGAAACTTGGTTTAAAAAGATTATAAGTTACTAAGTAATCAAAAATGATAAAATTTGTTAATTATAAAATTGGAATTGAAAAAGTGATTTAATTAATTTAATATTAATTAATTTAATAAACGTGAAATAGCCATTTTGGCCACTGTCTCGGATTTGGATGAAACTAGTTTTATCGAATCCATAACAGTGAATTATTATAGGATTTCAAGTTCTGTAGCTGTAATGACCCAAGATTTTAGGAATTTATCCTGAAAAATATAAATGAATTTAAAATGATTTTTAAATAAATTTTAAAGGAGGAATTGATATAGCTTGATAGTGTATCAGTGTGTGTGTACATGAGTGCACAGGAAAATGCACATGAATATAAGCTAAAACCCTGAACTCCAAGAATACATACATATTGAGGTGTATGGAAATATACATATATATATATATATATATATGTAGATTAAATTTTTAAAAAGTAGTATGCATAAGTAAATGTATATATATATGAGTGCTATTGAATAATTTGAGTGTACATGTGCACATGTGTGTGTGACAGTGTAAAATGATGTATGAATATATAGGTGGGAATACTAATTATTTCAGAAAGACTTATATACAAATATATATGTGCTAATAAAATACCAGAGTTTAAATTAGTGAGATAAAGTATACAGACATATTTTAATATAAGCAGAAATAAAAAGAAAGAAGATATAAAAAGAACTAATCCTCTTATAAATAAATAGAGGAAGTACATGCCATTTACATGAAAGCTAAAAATAGGAAAATAAGATAAAAACAGAGAAGTTCTTGGTATAGGCAGAATTAGAAAAGTGTATTTAATAAATAACAAAACCAAGTCACATTTTTAGCATGATTGTAGACAAGGGGGAAAAGTATTTTTCTGAAAAGCAAAATTTCTGAAAGAAAAATGTAACCACTTTTCTCTTCACCCAAATTAAGCCGGGAAGGGGTAAATCTTTGGGTTTAAAATGCAGAAAACATGATTTTCTGGTGGGCAAAAATGGCTTTAGCCAATACCCAAAACCCTAAGAGAAACCCTGTGTATATATACAAGTATATACAGCAGCCTCCTCTTCTCCTCAGAAAAGAATTTTGAAAAACAATACCACAGAAATTATAAGACAAGGGAAGAAAGAGAGCTTGAGGATAAGAGCAGGAGTTCATCAGTTAATTAAGGGAACAAGGAGAGAGCTAGGTGAGGAAACTCACTCAAAAATCTAAGGCAATAAGTCCTAATGCAGGCAGCCAGATAAAAGTATTTTTATTAAAAGAATATTTTCATAGATGAATGTTTATCTGTGAATTTAAACCAGAATATGTTTTGATTTTCTTTGGTTGATCACTTGTTTTATTATAACAAGGTTTTATGTGTTGATAGTATACATATCTGTTTATACACTCGGATCTCTGATATGTCAATATTTAGGGATATAAACAAATACCCAGAAAATAAAATGATGAGAATAGGCAAGTAGTATTGGTTTTGGCTTAACCCAGAAAAATACAAATAATGTTGAGCTGCAATATACTTATGTATAAGTGCCGAGGCTTGAAATAAAAAGGAATTAGGGGTGCAATAGGGTTGCCTATGTGCTGATGCTCCTGATTCAATAAAAATGCATAGCAAACAAAATTCTGTGATTCAGTGAAACCAGATTATCCTGAGTTTAACTCAAGCACAAATGTTTGCAAAAGAAAAATTCTCTCAGGAACCATAAGCCAATATTAGTTGCCTAAATACCAGGATGAATATATATATACACAGAACCTTATTTTGTAATCACCAATGGTTGTTTGCTTGTTTGTTTCTGTATGGTTATGGATAATATGAGATGCCATGTTATGGATGTTTTGGCTAATAAAATGAATCACTGAATGGTTTTGGCATGAAAAATCAAAAGAGTTACTATTAACTTCAACCTGATTAGGAAATTGGGGTCAAGAACACTGCAGGAATGACTTGTGTGCTTGAGTAACATAAGTTGACACATGGCTTGTTTAAGTCCTGAGATCTTTGTGTAATGGAGTGAATTAGTTCATTACAGTGTGTCCATAGATTCATAAATATTGCAGGTGAGACCAAGGATAGATAAATATACCAAGGAGATAATACTTGAGCAGATGAGAAAACTAGAGTTTTTCCCAGATTTGAAATATGAGGATTGAATAAGTGATTTAACTCATATTAGTTATTTTCCTGTTTGGTATGAATGATTGTTTGTCTATGATTGAGTTGTATGCTTGAATATATGTGCCATATTCATATGTGTAGTCCCTGGAAAGAAAATTAAAGTGTGCACATGCACAATGACACAGAGCATGCACACAAGTATCTACCTGATTCCAAAGGGCAGAACCTTATGTATTTGTACTTAACTTGATTTCAAACTAATTAACAAATTGCTTTTGTGAATTTTCTCATACCAGACCTGTGTCTGACCCTAGTGTGCTAATGGCATCTGGGGTGTCTCATTTAAAATGAGGCAGTTTCCAATGCTTTTTCAGGGATTGCAGCAACTAAGTAGGAGTAGGAGCAAGGCCTTGAGAAGAAGATATAGCATGCTAAAACTTAGTTAGATAAGAGCCTAAATGTTGAAATCTGCATGTATTGATAACTTAAATTGCTACTTGTACTAAGTGTTGAATATTGAAGGGATATATTTTGTTAAGTATTTTGTTAAGAATTTGACTTGCATCTGGAATCTATGAACCTAGTTAAATTTCTGTTATGTTTAAAAAGAATTTTAATCTAATCTGGTAAGTAGATTTAGCAAGAACACCATGTTAAATTGAATTATTACATTTTATAAATGCTTTAGTCTATCATGAATCTTTGGAAAGGATTTAAGTTTTGGAAAATCTGGAGAGTTGATTCTCAGAAAAATTTAAATGGTTTTACTTTCTAATATAGCATATGTATGCAAAAGAGATAGGCATAGGTTAAAAGTTTTATATGACTGCAAGGTTTTCATAGTTAAACTTGTTCCATACAAAAGTTTCATGTCCTACGATTAAATAAAGAAAGGATCTGTAGTAAGATAGAGGGAAGCCAGATTCAAATAGTTGCAGATACATATGCACATAAACATGTTTAAGTGCAGATTTTACCACACCATTTCCTTTGTATTTGAAATAAGAATCTGAATTTTACTCAGATCCTAACCAAATGCATTTTAATTGCCAGACAAATCTTATAAGAAGAAATACAAACCTGGAAAATGATAAACACTCTTATCATTCAATCATGAAGCCTTCTAGGTTGTAGGAAATGAATTCAAAAATAATTAAGCAAGAATTATTGTTTAGTATGTTGAAGTATAGGCAATAATAAGACATATATGTGCAGATATAGGTAAATAACAGATTCCAAATTGTACAGAAGAAAAAAAAATGGAAAAAAAAAATGAAAAACAAAAATTGTGTTTGAACCAACCAGCATAGTACTCGAACTCGTGATCTCATGTGTATAAGTTAGGCGCGTTTCCATTACGCCTAGATGTTGCTTGCTTTCACTTAGGATCCACTTTATTTTATACTGATTTTGACACTATTCAGAGCTTAACATAAACAGCTATATTAAAAGCTTGTTTACTACTGATAATTACTTGATCATTTCTTGGTTAGGATAAACAGACTAATATGTATGTTACCAGTGGATTGTTTGGTCAAAAAAAAATTAGCAATCCAATATCCTCTTGTTTTTCCAGAACTCTGATTCAAACAAGAGAGGCATATGCATCCTCACATGTATGTGCTTATTTTTGTGAATGTACTGATATACTTATATTGGTTGATTTTTGTGATCCTGGATATATTTTGGTTTATTGGAGAAAGATATTGACCCTGAGAATTATATTTACAATGGATGATATATCTATATATATATATATCCTCTTTACTTTAAAAAAAAAATTCCTTATGAAATTGGAGTATAATTAGGAGGGTCATTTCAGTTGGTATCAGAGCTATGTTATTCAACATAGTAGAAGTAAGGATCAAGTCCTTAGATAGAAATAAAATTAAAAGGAACTAAATATCAAACTAACCAGCTATGTAAATTATTATTAGCAAACTATGGTAGGGAGACCACCAAATCAGGGAGTAGGATCTTCCCATGCACCACCAATGGTCAATCTGCAAGACTTAGTGAGAGCATTTAGGGATGGGGCAGGACAAAGGCAAGAAAATCCCTATGAAGAACTCTCAAAATTGCTTAAGACATATACTCATTTAGGAGGCAAAAGCTTTGAAGGGACAGAGAGTATCATGGAAATTCAAACATGGTTGAGAACATTGGAAAGAATTTTCAATGACATGCAACTTGATGATCAAAGAAAGAGGCAAGTGGCTTCAAGACAGCTAAAAGGAGTAGCTTTAGGCTGGTGGGAAGTAATCATTGCAGGAAGGAATGAGAATGAAATCACTTGGAATCAATTCAAAGAGATGTTGGAAGCAAGGTTTGTACCAGCATCAGCAAAGACTACCTTGCTAGAAGAGTTCATTAGACTTAGACAAGGAACCATGACTGTCACAGAATATACTCAAAAGTTTGAGGGGCTCTCCACATATGGAGCAATGCTTGTGGCAGATGAGGCATCTAAAAATGATAGGTATATAAAAGGTTTGAATCCAGGACTTAGCAGAGCCATGTTACCCTATGTAGACAAGACTTTTGATCATGTGATAGACTTAGCTTTGAGGTTGGAGCAGCATGACAAGGAAAGGGAGAAGTTCAGAAATTTTAAGAGCAATAATAACAAGAAAGGTAAGGGGAGGTATCACCCTTATGATAAGAAGAAAGAAGAGGCTAGTAGCAAAAACACTGGAGATGTCAAGGCTAAGGAAGATAAGAAGAAAATTGTGTGCCATCAGTGTGGAAAGGAAGGGCATATCAAACCAAAATGTCCAGAATTGAAAGGAGGAGCTTTCAAATGCTATCTATGTGGGAAAGAGGGGCATATGAAGAGGAATTGTCCTGAGTATAAACAGCAAGGCAAATTGGCAAATTTGGAAGGAAAAGGCAAAGCCACAGTGGAGAGTAACACTGTAAACCATAGCCAAGTGGAAGGTACATTACTTATTTGTACCATACCCATAACAGTAGTGTATGATACTGGGGCAACTCACTCCTTAATTTCTTATGAACTGGTTAGAATGCTAAAACTGAATTGCATATTGGTTGAAACCCCATTGCATATACACAGTCCATTGGGGAGTTCTAGTGTTTTAAATATGATTTGTGTGGATGTGGGATTAAACATAGGGGGAAATATTTTTATTTCCAATTTATATGTTTTGAATTACCCAAATATAGGTGTTATATTGGGGGTAGACTGGTTAAGGCAATTTAAAGCCATAATTAATTTAGACTCATCCACCATATCATTGCAAAATTCTAGAGGCCAGAGAATCACAGTTTTATGTGAGGTAGCTAAGGAAGGAAAACTATATCATTTAGTTGACTCAGAAAAAGATTCTAGTGAACTAAACATTGAAGAAATTCCCATAGTTAATGAATATTTGGATGTGTTTGGTGAAGTCAAGGGTATTCCACACCATAGACCAGTAGAATTCCAGATCAATTTAGTTCCAGGAGCAAGCCCAGTGATTAAAAAGCCAACTAGAATGGGGCCAAGTGAACTAAAAGAATTAAAGAAACAGTTAGAAGAATTGGAAGAAAAGGGTTTTATAAGACCAAGTAATTCTTGCTGGGGAGCACCAGTGGTGTTTGTTAAGAAGCAAGATGGATCCTTAAGACTCTGCATAGATTATAGAGAATTAAACAAAGTAACTATTAAAAATAAATACCCATTGCCAAGAATAGATGATCTTTTTGATCAATTAGCAGGGGCAAAAGTATTTTCTAGACTAGACTTAGCATCTGGTTTTCATCAAATGAAGGTGGAAGAATCAAGCATCAAGTACACTGCCTTTAACACTAGGTATGGGTTGTATGAATTTTTGGTTATGCCATTTGGCTTGACTAATGCACCATCTTACTTTGTAGATTTAATGAACAGAACCTTTAGGGATTGTTTAGACAAGTTTGTGCTTATTTTCATAGATGACATTTTGATTTATTCCAAGACAGTGGAAGAACATAAGCATCATTTGCACCTGGTTTTGTCTAGACTAAGGGAAAAAGATTTAAAGGCAAAATTTTCAAAATGTGTGTTTTGGAAGGAGGAAGTACATTTTCTTGGCCATGTTATATCTGCCAAAGGAATTTCTGTGAACCCCAATAAAATAGTGGCTATCCAAGCATGGAAGAGGCCAAGCACTGTGAG
Organism: Allium fistulosum; assembly: GCA_030737815.1. NCBI lineage: Eukaryota > Viridiplantae > Streptophyta > Magnoliopsida > Asparagales > Amaryllidaceae > Allium > Allium fistulosum. The sequence continues at coordinate 404,361,022 of CM060906.1, forward strand.
TGAAGTGAGGTCATTTATGGGGATGGCAGGGTATTATAGAAGGTTTATAAAAGATTTTTCAAAAATTTCTACACCACTCACTAACCTAACCAGGAAGAACCAAGCTTTTGTTTGGTCAGAAAAATGTGAAAAGTCTTTTGAACAATTGAAGGAGGCATTGGTGAATGCTCCAATTCTAAAGGTACCACATGGAAATGAAGAATTAGTGGTATACACTGATGCTAGTGGATTTGGCTTGGGTGCAGTGTTGATGCAACAAGGCCAAGTCATTGCATATGCATCCAGACAACTAAAACCCCATGAAGTAAGGTATGCCACACATGATCTCGAATTAGCAGCTGTGATATATGCTTTAAAACTTTGGAGACATTATTTATTAGGCACTAAGTTTGAACTTTACACTGACCACAAGTCTCTAAAATATTTGTTTTCACAAAAAGATTTGAACATGAGGCAACACAGATGGGTGGAGTTCTTAGCTGCCTATGATTTTGACATACTCTATACACCAGGCAAAGCAAACAAAGTTGCAGATGCTCTAAGTAGACAGCATGCTAAATTGGCTATGATGATGATAGCAGAATTTAAAGACTTGTCTTTGCTAACTGAGTTAGAGATTGAGGAGAATGGTTGTGTGCACATTAAAGAGAAGATGCATGATACACAAGAAGATAAAGGGAAGTTAAGCTTAATGACACTTCAACCAGATTTAATTCTGAAGGTAGGAAAAATGCAAGAACAAGATACTCACTTATTAGAGAAGAGAATGCTCCTCTCAAGAGGGGAGGAAGTAATGAATCACCATATTGATAAAGATGGTTATGTGAGATACCAAAATAGGATGTGTGTACCAGAGGACATAGAATTGAAGAAGGAGATATTGAATGAATATCACAGAAGTAAATACTCCATTCACCCAGGTAACACAAAAATGTATCAAAATTTGAAAAGAGACTTCTGGTGGAAGGGGATGAAATCTGATATAGCCAAGTACATTGCTAAATGTATGACTTGCCAACAAGTCAAGGCTGAAACTCAAAGACCATCAGGGTTGATGCAACCTCTTAGTGTACCACAGTGAAAGTGGGAAGACATATCTATGGACTTCATAGATGGACTGCCTAGATCTAAGAGAGGTAATACAAGCATATGGGTGATAATTGATAGGCTAACCAAGGTAGCACACTTCATCCCAGTCAAGTCAGAAAGAACAGCACCAAAACTAGCTCAAATTTTTATAAAAGAAGTGGTAAGGTTACATGGCATTCCCAAAACCATTGTGAGTGATAGGGATACCATCTTCACTTCAAAATTCTGGAGAAGCTTTCAAGAAGCAATGGGAAGTGAACTATGTTTAAGTACTGCCTACCATCCTCAATCAGATGGGCAGACTGAGGTGGTAAACAAAGTTTTGGAGGACATGTTGAGGGCATGTATACTAGATTTTGGGGGCAACTGGGAAGATTATCTTCATCTAGTTGAATTTACATACAACAACAGCTACCAAAGCACCATAGGAATGGCTCCATTTGAAGCCTTGTATGGTAAACCCTGCTTGTCACCTGTTTGCTGGGTAGAAGCAGGAGAAAGGTCTATTTTAGGACCTGAGTACATACAAGAAACCAGGGAGAAAATTGAGTTGATAAGAAGAAGAATGACAGCAGCTCAAGGTAGGCAAAAGAAATTTGCAGACATGAGAAGGAGGCAGGTAGAATATGAGGTGGGAAATTTTGTTTTCATCAAAATCTCACCCATGAAAAATGTGCTGAGATTTGGAAAACAAGGCAAATTAACCCCAAGATATATTGGACCATACAAAATTCTGGAGAGAATTGGTCCTTTGGCATATAAGTTGGAATTACCAGAAAACATGCAAGGCATACATAATGTTTTTCATGTATCACAATTGAGAAGGTGGGTCCATGACAAGGCAGAAATTCTTGAAACCCCAACCCAAGTGCAGATAAATCCTAATTTGATTTATGAAAAGGATCCAGTGGGAATTTTGGCAAAAGATGTGAAGAAGTTGAGAAATAAATCTCTGAAACTTGTGAAGGTACAGTGGAGTCTTGATCCTATTGATTGCACATGGGAATTAGAAGACAAAGTTAGGATGAATTATCCTAAGCTATTTTCAGATTAAGGTAATTCTGATTTTTGATTGTTTTCTTTATTTTGGATGAATATATTTTTAGTTAGTATAGAACTAAGAATCTATTTGGTAGAGAATATACTTGTTCTCTGAATTAAGTTTAAAATTTATTTTAAGCTTAGGAAAATTGTGGGACACAATTTCTAAAAGGAGGGGTGTATGTAATGACCCAAGATTTTAGGAATTTATCCTGAAAAATATAAATGAATTTAAAATGATTTTTAAATAAATTTTAAAGGAGGAATTGATATAGCTTGATAGTGTATCAGTGTGTGTGTACATGAGTGCACAGGAAAATGCACATGAATATAAGCTAAAACCCTGAACTCCAAGAATACATACATATTGAGGTGTATGTAAATATACATATATATATATATATATATGTAGATTAAATTTTTAAAAAGTAGTATGCATAAGTAAATGTATATATATATGAGTGCTACTGAATAATTTGAGTGTACATGTGCACATGTGTGTGTGACAGTGTAAAATGATGTATGAATATATAGGTGGGAATACTAATTATTTCAGAAAGACTTATATCCAAATATATATGTGCTAATAAAATACCAGAGTTTAAATTAGTGAGATAAAGTATACAGACATATTTTAATATAAGCAGAAATAAAAAGAAAGAAGATATAAAAAGAACTAATCCTCTTATAAATAAATAGAGGAAGTACATGCCATTTACATGAAAGCTAAAAATAGGAAAATAAGATAAAAACAGAGAAGTTCTTGGTATAGGCAGAATTAGAAAAGAGTATTTAATAAATAACAAAACCAAGTCACATTTTTAGCATGATTGTAGACAAGGGGGAAAAGTATTTTTCTGAAAAGCAAAATTTCTGAAAGAAAAATGTAACCACTTTTCTCTTCACCCAAATTAAGCCGGGAAGGGGTAAAACTTTGGGTTTAAAATGCAGAAAACATGATTTTCTGGTGGGCAAAAATGGCTTTAGCCAATACCCAAAACCCTAAGAGAAACCCTGTATATATATACAAGTATATACAGCAGCCTCCTCTTCTCCTCAGAAAAGAATTTTGAAAAACAATACCACAGAAATTATAAGACAAGGGAAGAAAGAGAGCTTGAGGATAAGAGCAGGAGTTCATCAGTTAATTAAGGGAACAAGGAGAGAGCTAGGTGAGGAAACTCACTCAAAAATCTAAGGCAATAAGTCCTAATGCAGGCAGCCAGATAAAAGTATTTTTATTAAAAGAATATTTTCATAGATGAATGTTTATCTGTGAATTTAAACCAGAATATGTTTTGATTTTCTTTGGTTGATCACTTGTTTTATTATAACAAGGTTTTATGTGTTGATAGTATACATATCTGTTTATACACTCAGATCTCTGATATGTCAATATTTAGGGATATAAACAAATACCCAGAAAATAAAATGATGAGAATAGGCAAGTAGTATTGGTTTTGGCTTAACCCAGAAAAATAAAAATAATGTTGAGCTGCAATATACTTATGTATAAGTGCTGAGGCTTGAAATAAAAAGGAATTAGGGGTGCAATAGGGTTGCCTATGTGCTGATGCTCCTGATTCAATAAAAATGCATAGCAAACAAAATTCTGTGATTCAGTGAAACCAGATTATCCTGAGTTTAACTCAAGCACAAATGTTTGCAAAAGAAAAATTCTCTCAGGAACCATAAGCCAATATTAGTTGCCTAAATACCAGGATGAATATATATATACACAGAACCTTATTTTGTAATCACCAATGGTTGTTTGCTTGTTTGTTTCTGTATGGTTATGGATAATATGAGATGCCATGTTATGGATGTTTTGGCTAATAAAATGAATCACTGAATGGTTTTGGCATGAAAAATCAAAAGAGTTACTATTAACTTCAACCTGATTAGGAAATTGGGGTCAAGAACACTGCAGGAATGACTTGTGTGCTTGAGTAACATAAGTTGACACATGGCTTGTTTAAGTCCTGAGATCTTTGTGTAATGGAGTGAATTAGTTCATTACAGTGTGTCCATAGATTCATAAATATTGCAGGTGAGACCAAGGATAGATAAATATACCAAGGAGATAATACTTGAGCAGATGAGAAAACTAGAGTTTTTCCCAGATTTGAAATATGAGGATTGAATAAGTGATTTAACTCATATTAGTTATTTTCCTGTTTGGTATGAATGATTGTTTGTCTATGATTGAGTTGTATGCTTGAATATATGTGCCATATTCATATGTGTAGTCCCTGGAAAGAAAATTAAAGTGTGCACATGCACAATGACACAGAGCATGCACACAAGTATCTACCTGATTCCAAAGGGCAGAACCTTATGTATTTGTACTTAACTTGATTTCAAACTAATTAACAAATTGCTTTTGTGAATTTTCTCATACCAGACCTGTGTCTGACCCTAGTGTGCTAATGGCATCTGGGGTGTCTCATTTAAAATGAGGCAGTTTCCAATGCTTTTTCAGGGATTGCAGCAACTAAGTAGGAGTAGGAGCAAGGCCTTGAGAAGAAGATATAGCATGCTAAAACTTAGTTAGATAAGAGCCTAAATGTTGAAATCTGCATGTATTGATAACTTAAATTGCTACTTGTACTAAGTGTTGAATATTGAAGGGATATATTTTGTTAAGTATTTTGTTAAGAATTTGACTTGCATCTGGAATCTATGAACCTAGTTAAATTTCTGTTATGTTTAAAAAGAATTTTAATCTAATCTGGTAAGTAGATTTAGCAAGAACACCATGTTAAATTGAATTATTACATTTTATAAATGCTTTAGTCTATCATGAATCTTTGGAAAGGATTTAAGTTTTGGAAAATCTGGAGAGTTGATTCTCAGAAAAATTTAAATGGTTTTACTTTCTAATATAGCATATGTATGCAAAAGAGATAGGCATAGGTTAAAAGTTTTATATGACTGCAAGGTTTTCATAGTTAAACTTGTTCCATACAAAAGTTTCATGTCCTACGATTAAATAAAGAAAGGATCTGTAGTAAGATAGAGGGAAGCCAGATTCAAATAGTTGCAGATACATATGCACATAAACATGTTTAAGTGCAGATTTTACCACACCATTTCCTTTGTATTTGAAATAAGAATCTGAATTTTACTCAGATCCTAACCAAATGCATTTTAATTGCCAGACAAATCTTATAAGAAGAAATACAAACCTGGAAAATGATAAACACTCTTATCATTCAATCATGAAGCCTTCTAGGTTGTAGGAAATGAATTCAAAAATAATTAAGCAAGAATTATTGTTTAGTATGTTGAAGTATAGGCAATAATAAGACATATATGTGCAGATATAGGTAAATAACAGATTCCAAATTGTACAGAAGAAAAAAAAAATGGAAAAAAAAAATGAAAAACAAAAATTGTGTTTGAACCAACCAGCATAGTACTCGAACTCGTGATCTCATGTGTATAAGTTAGGCGCGTTTCCATTACGCCTAGATGTTGCTTGCTTTCACTTAGGATCCACTTTATTTTATACTGATTCTGACACTATTCAGAGCTTAACATAAACAGCTATATTAAAAGCTTGTTTACTACTGATAATTACTTGATCATTTCTTGGTTAGGATAAACAGACTAATATGTATGTTACCAGTGGATTGTTTGGTCAAAAAAAATTAGCAATCCAATATCCTCTTGTTTTTCCAGAACTCAGATTCAAACAAGAGAGGCATATGCATCCTCACATGTATGTGCTTATTTTTGTGAATGTACTGATATACTTATATTGGTTGATTTTTGTGATCCTGGATATATTTTGGTTTATTGGAGAAAGATATTGACCCTGAGAATTATATTTACAATGGATGATATATCTATATATATATATATATCCTCTTTACTTTAAAAAAAAAATTCCTTATGAAATTGGAGTATAATTAGGAGGGTCATTTCAGTAGCGATCGGACTTGTTGTTTGATCGTACGGGCTCGTAACGCGTAGAAATTAATTTAATTGAAATCAAATTGAAATAAGCTGATTTTAAAGCTCACTTCTTCATACGATGGGATTATGACTTGAAACATGTTCCATTGATTTTAAAAATATCAAAAACATCTATTTTGATATATGGGATGACTCACTTTCGTTTTGGAGGCAGAACGGGCTTTTTGGGTCGCTATTCGTCGTTCGTACAAATTCGTTATGTGTTTATTTTGTTATTGGGCTTTGTTAATATAAATAGTCTTGTTTTCCGAACCCTAGCAGTCATTATACTTATTCTGTACGTACATCAACTTCTATGTATCTCTTTTTTTTAAATGGCAGAAACAAATTCAATCTTAAAACCCTATTTCAATTTCAAGTTCAATTTCAAAATCAAACTTCTCAAAACCCTATCATATTATATACCGATTCGAAGCTCTCGATGAGCGCAAGCTAGATCTGCAGTTAGTTTTTCGATTTGGGTTTCTGTAATAACCCTGTTGTTAATTTCCTAATCAATTATAATTAATTTATAATTTTAATTTGTGAAATTTAATTGTAGAAGTAAATTTAATGTTCAGAATAATTGATTAGATTTAATTAAGGAATGAGTTTCATTTCTTAAATAGGATTTCAATTTAAATTTTTTAAATATTATTAAATCAATTATTTTAATTTGGTGTTTAGAGTAAAGTGTTAATATTGAGAATTTTTGTTAAAATGCAATTTTTAAATCGTTAATTGGTTTTGTCAAATTTGAGAAATTAGTGAATAATTTTGTTAAACATTGTTAGAAATTTTTTTTGATTTATTAATGATAGAACTAAACAAATATTACTAACACTTAGGAGAATTAGCAACACCTTGTTAGTGGATCCTCATCTCAACTCTCTTGACCCATTAGTGCAAATAAGAGAAAGTATCTCTCCTTAGTATGCATTCACGTTCATTCTAAAATCAGCAAAAACTACACTCCTCCTTCTCAAAGCTTTAAACCCTAGTTCCTAATTTCCAAATTCAAAGCTCAAATCAAAGGGATTTTGCCCAATAATGTAGAGTAAGTGCTTTAAACTCTATTTATATACTTTAGAACTCTAAAAGAATGATTTTGATCCCCTTTTTGATCAAATTGCTTACTATCCAAATTTTGTTCTTGAGTTTTTAGGTGATTTTGGAGAAGCTAGGAGGTTAGCAACGCTTAAAAGAGGATTTAGCAAGCTATAGGAAAATAATATGTGAGTTAATCACTCACACTACTATCTCTAACCCATAAGAATAATTTTTAGTGTTGTTTGGATTAAACTGGTTAGTTTGCTGATTAAATTGCTTTCAATTTGATTGTGAATTGGTTGTTTGAATTTTGTGATTATTTGATTGTTTGCTGAAAATTGTTTGTGAAAAATCGCTGCAATAAAACAGAGATATCTTAGTGCAAAATTATCCGAATTAGCTCAATCTTTTTGCAATTCAAAGAATTTCTGTTAGCTACAAGTTCTCTTTTAATTACTTTACGAAGTTCTTTGTAACATCCCGAAAATTTTCGACTTTCGAAAATTCAACATCGATACTCACTTTATCGACTGCTGAGCCATTGAATGCCAGAAACCCGAAAAGTTATAGTTTTAAGAAAGAAGAAAAAGGTAGAAGAAGAAGATAGAAGAAAAAGAGAAGAAGAACAACAAAACAACAACAGATACAGAATAGAGAACAATATCAGAATCTCACATATCGCAGCGGAATAATATACAATAGATAATTACTAGTCTTTTAAAACAAAGAACTATATCATTTTATACATACATCAATCATCAGAGTCAATATACAAAAATGGACGGTTATATAAACTTGTCCTCATACAGAATACACAGCGGGATAAATACTATCAGATACAAATACTACGTCTCGCCATCCAGCTTATCTCCAAAGCTCCAGAATATCCAGAATATCCTGATAATATAACTCTAGGCTGCCCGTGTGGAAATTGGTGGGCACCCAGAGTTTAGAAGGGAACAATAAACTCCGAGTCAGTCATGGTGACTGGTGTGAGATCGTAAAACAGTTATTTATCTTTAAAATAAACAACAGAAAAATTTTTAAAGTCAATTCGCAATGCTTTTGGAAAATGAAACTACCATAAGACCTCCCACCACACACACAATGCAAACGCAGAATTGGAGGAGATTTCTTCTTATGATAGTCAAAGATGCTTACTACGCAGAAATCAAATTCTTTTTGATATTATTATTAGTGCATAGTGTAGAAATCATTTCGAAAGTATAATATTAATCTTAGCCAGCATAGGCATTCCGCACTTATGCCTACTATAGCTACTATGTTCAATAGTAGGTTACCGCCACATTCCATAGCAGGTAATACAACTAAAACCGTACAGGTCGCGTATTGTTTCTTTGGATTTCCAACAAATGGTCAGGCTAAGGAACTTCCTTTCCACGATGGGTACGTCCCTGGAATAGACGACCCGAGAACCTAACCGGATCTCTGCCAACACAAGGCCGGGTTACCTCTGCAAAAATAGGTAACTACTGACACGCGTATGCCATCCCCCGATCGTCACCGATCTTCCCGAGGATCCCCGATTCGCAACAAACCACATAGATAATAATAATGCAGTAACCACAGAGGTTAAGTATCTGGGCTCCATACCATGATACCACCTTTATCCAGAAGGAATGACATACACTAAGGGGCGCTACTCCCTAGAACCTTGCTGCATTCGTCCTGTTTCGACCATTTCCGGGGTGTGAGGCTCGACGAAGTCTCGTCCACAAAGCTACGCTTTCTACAAAAAGCCCTGCTTTGGGTCAAACAAAATGATCAACCTATGATCACAAAGATATAAGATCAAACAAATGATCATATCACAAATGATCAAACACTGATCATTTCACAGCAACACTCAGTATGCCACGTTACCAAATTGGGATATATCGCTGATAAATTTCAACTACATAACCTCTGAGCTCGTACGTCTCAGAGAAGGGTGTTAAGCTAAGAGAATAAATTCTCCGCCACCAACAGAAATGTATTTGAAAGAAATCAGCTTTATATCTCAAATTGTAACGTCAGACACACAATCCATACAAGTCTGTTCCGGGATCGAACAGAACCGAAGGCACTTCTCACGAAGCCCTTGCATTTCCGGATAATTTTCTAATCACGTCCGGACTTCCCGTCACTAAGGGTGATAAAACCTCTAAATCGAAGATCAGTCGATGTAGAGTAACTCGACGATAATCCTTCCGTTTTAAAAAATATCCGGTCTTCAACACCGGTCTTCAAATGCAATTCATAACGACGTATCACATATTCGGAATGGGTTATACGACCCCATGGTCCTTTCCCGGCTAACCCGAATAGTGAGCGTTTATTCAAAAATAAGTGTGGCATTCAAATTCATCCAATTCACAACAAATACCATTCAGGGTAATTATTGATAGTCGGTTATTTAACTATCAATAAAGATGCGCAACAACATCAGATTCCAAATAATTTTCCAAATTATTTCATCTTCAAAAATATCTTTACTAGATATAAAATTTCCACACTTAACCATTTGAAAACAATTTCAAATCAATTTTCCACACTTCAAAAATAAATCAATATTTATTTTTAAACAACTTCGCTCTCTTCTATAAATTCCGTATTGAATTTATACTTTCGAATATCTACTGATATTCGATTTTCAAATCGTTTTCAATATTCAATTTCAATTTATCTTTAAGAAGATAAATTCTCAAAACATTTCATTTCATTTTGGAAAACATTTCCATACTTATTTAAAAATAAGTATTTCACAAATCATTTATTTTCAACACTTGGAAAATATTCGATATACTTAAATCAAATTAAGTATATATATATTTCATTCTTTTAAGGAAATCATTTACTTTGACGACATTCATTTGAGTCAAAACGAATGTTACGTAAAACATCGTTACGACGACTCAAAACCACTAGTATAGGGATTTGAAAATTAAGATAGATATTTATAAATCCCAATACTACATAAAACATTTCCTTTCGGAAACCATTTACTATAACAACGGTGTTATAGTCCACCATTTCCTTAAATTTCTCGAAAACGTCTATTTCAACAAGTATGTTGAAATCTATGCTTTCGATTCATAATACATTTTAAAACCTCGTTAAAAACAATTTAACTTCATTTTAAAATATCACTTCTTCAAAAATGAATCCATTTTATTCAATAATATATTCACGGTCCAGAGTTGTGAATATATCTTTTCTTTAAAAATCTTCTATAAATAAATTTATCCAATTCAATCTATTTCGAATTTATAAACACGTCTATAAATTCCATTTCTATTTTAATAACAACCTCGACTTATAAATCTTCTTTTTATTAACTTCTATATTTTACTTATCAAAATAAGTGATTTCGTATTTATAAACAGCATTTGTAAATTCCAATTTTATTTATAAGAATTTCAATATCAAATCAATTTCAATATTGATTTCTAAATTTATTTATCACTACTAAATAAATCCCTTATTTTTCTCAAATCATTCAATATTCTATTTTTAAATGGATTCTTCAAATTAAAATCATTTTTCATTGATTTCCCAAATTATTTCAATTTACCAATTTAAATTTCTAATTGGATTTCCAACTTATCTCCTTTTAAATAATTTCCTTTTTAAGAAGATAAATTTCAATTGTTTCTTTCAATCTATTTAAAAAATCCAGTTTTTAAATTAATTTCCTCAATTTAAAATCACTATTATACGAAATTCATTTATTTAACATTTTCACTTTATTCTGGAAATAAATTCGATAAGATTATAAAAATTAACTTTTTATACTTTAAAAATTCCTTTCTTCGAATTTATTAAATTTCTAAAATCAAATTCACTTAGAAATTTCTATTTTGATTTCCAAAAATTCAATTTCGTTTATTTTTGGAATCCAATGATACCAAACATCCGTTCAGCTAAATTTTAGCTTTCAACAATTTTCCAGACATCGATATGATCAATAACATCAATATAATCATTCACAGATTCATATCACAGTATAAATAAATTCAATCAAAGTGAGGGGTCCAGTTGGATCCCTCCAACCTGTTTCCCTGCAGCCAAAGATGTTAGCACAATACCAATTCCGCTCCAGTACGGAATTATCGCGGTATATAGGTTTTTATAAATCCGCTTACTAACGGCGCAATAGGGTCTCATCCGCTATACGAGGCGAGAAATCATCAATCCAATATATACATATGCCAATATGTATATATTGCTATATATATATAGATATGTCCTACTATATCTAATATCACATCAACATAGCAATCATATCATCAATCAATAACTGTAAAACACAATTTTCCTTCGAGTGAGAAAATCTCACCTTAGATTTTATTTTGCAGTCCAAATTTCCATCTTGACTCGATTTCTTGATTTTAAACCTTGTATAAATAATTTATACACTTTATTAATATTTGAAATAATCGAATAACCAATTTTCGTTTAATAACTTGTCTTAACTAATAATTGGTTTTAAACTAATTTCTTTTAATAAAGTATTTCCTAGTTACCAAAATAATTTCATTAGTTAATCACTAAAATAAATTAGTAAATTTAAATTACGTATATACATATTTTTTTCTTCCAAAATCATATATAAAAATTTCCTGTATATACTTAAATTACACGGTATGAACTAGACAGTAAACAATCTTTTCTTTTTAAATTGCATATTCATATTAAATAAAATCCCAACTGCATTTATATTTTTTTTCTTTTGTACGTATATAAAATTTTCCAATTAAAATAAAGTGAAATAAAAATAAAATAAATTACCTTGCAGAACATCGCGCATCGTTCGAATTCGCTGTCGAAGTCGCCACTTCGTCGCTCGACGCCATCACGCCGACCATCTCCAATGTCGAGCCCCAATCGCGATCTCCCTTCCTCCAGGCGATTCGCCATGATCCCACTCGCAACTCCTCGAGCACACCAGAGCCCTTCACGCCGGCAGACCCTCCTCTCCTCGACCTCGCGAATACTCGCGCGCGCCTGCCACTCGAACGCGAGCTCACGCTCGCGAATCACCGCAACCCACCTCGGTCTTCGCTTCGACCTTGACCGCGCTGAATGCGACATCACGAGCCGCCCCTGACGCCGCCTTCTCCCACGCGTGAGCACGTGCGCCTGCGCCTCCTCTAGTTGCCGAGTCGCTTCGGCCGATTGGTTTGTTTTGAAATTCAATTCTCGTTCAATTGAGAATAACTGAAGAGAAGGGAATATTTTGAATTCGCGAATTTCTTTTTGTTTGGAACGATTTTTTTTTTCTTCCTCTGTTGGATTTAGAACTGAGGAGAAGGGAGTCGCGTGATTGTTTAAAAGAGGGGAAGACGTGATTTTGCAGAAGACATCGTGGGGACGTGGGTTTGCAGAGGTAAGGGTAGGGTGTGGTCTGTTGTTTTATATTTTTTTCTTTTTTTTTTCTTTTTTTTTCAAAATACCCCGTATCGTATAACTAACAGTATTGAACTCCGATTTCAGCGTGCCGCCAGGCGTCCCTAATGTTTATCCCCTATTCCGAACGCGTTGAAAAAGGTTTCGAGTCCAAATTCGATCGTATGGAGAAGATAGCATTTTAAATCAAACAATTTTCAATTTAAATTTCAGCGCGTTTGCTTGTCGTACGATCACACGACAACTCCGAAAAATACGAAAATTGAAATCCGACAATAATTCAATATTACGGACCCAATGGAACTGGTTTCGTCGAATTCCGAGACTGCGCCTCGGACGGCTATTTTTCAAATTCAATTCAAACGATTTGATTCCAAAACTGAACAAATCAATTCGAAATTGGATTCTGAAGCTTCTGTTATCTTTAGAATCATCAATACGAATTTTAAAAGCTTTTTGAAATATTTTTCTTCAGCTTTAAATTGAAGATTTAAATTTTTATTTAACTCTCAATCGATTAAATTTCACAATTTAATTGTCAGTTTCAAAGTTATATCCGGGATTCGAATTAAATTACCGTTCAAATATTTAAAATAAATTAAATATTCTCAATTTAATTCGTTCAAAATTCCGGGTCGTTACAGACTTCCCCCCTTAAAAGAATTTCGTCCTCGAAATTACAAGTTAGGAAAAGTGGTCCTTAACTCGTCTACTATCTTTCACAATCCAAATAGTTTTATCCATTTTTTTTTTCAAAACAAATCTTTCTATTAAAGATTCGTTATTAATCCAACCAACTTTCTAAACATTTTCAAAATCTTCAAACATCATTGTTTACTTCAAAATCCAAATTTTAACTTTCAAAATTTCTCAAAAATTTTCTAACGCCCTAAATTTCCGAAAAATTTCGCCAGCGTCTCCTTTGCGCGGCTAATACGGCACGACTACAAAACGTCCCTACGGACTCTCAGATTTCAAAAAGAAAAGGAAAATGCCAAGCGGCTAGATAAATAAGTCATCAAATCTCATATTCAAATTTAAATACTTACCTTTTTTGTCGAGCAATTCAAATTATCCGTGAAATAAATTTTCCAATCCCTTTATACACCTGTATATCCTACTAGCCATAATATCTAGTTACATATATTCAATCCAATTTGCAAATTTTATTACAAAATTTTCGATATAAACTACTTATATCATTTTTACTTCACTGTTGAAGTTATATATCTATTTCATTCAATTTGAACTCTCATTCCAATTCATTTGTTACTACTCCCATTTATTTATTCAAATTCGGTTTCAACTTCATTTACTACCAATTTCAAAAGAAGTTTAACATTCAGTTTTAATCTCATTCACTTCATTCAATTAGCTTTACTTAAAAAAAATTTAGCTTAATAGTTCACTTTGTTTTCCACAAATCTAAATTCAATTCAGTCTTACTTACCAATTCAAAAATGAATTTTTTTCACTAAATTTCATTTTCTTGCCTTTGCTATTGCAAATTCATTTATTCATTCGTAATTTTATCCATTTTCAATTCGAATTCTTATTTAAATCGAATTTCAAATACTTTATAAGTCTTCGACTTATTACAATTTGATTTATAAAGTCATTTATACATTCACAAATCTATTTTCATTCCATTAATGAATATTATCTTCAATTATCCTTTTTGAATTCTATTTTCATTTGTAAATCATATTTACAATTCATATTCATAATTTTTATTCATATATGAATTTATTTCCTTATATTTCAATTCATATCTATAGATTTCATTTGTTAATGAACTTTAATTCCAATCACAATTACATAATTTACATTAACAATTTCTATTTGTATAAGTTATAAATTCAATCATATTCCATAAATATTCTTATACAGTATTCCAGAGTCTTTTCAACCTTTCAAAACCATTTTGAAAACAATTCAAATCATCCTTTGAATTTTCAAAACAAAACCCAAATTTTCAAACAACCTCCATTTAAAACCATTTGGCAGCAATTCCTCTTTTGGAAACCCGAAAATGAACACCGGTGATGCCATGGTCATCATCGGAATTATTTTCCAGCGACCGAAAAGAGTTTAGAGCTTTTCATCTCTTCAGAACATTTTTTTTTCAAAACCTTTGAAATTCATTTTCAAATCCAAAAAGATTTAAACTTTCCAAATCTCCAAAATTTTCAAATTCTTTTCAAAACTTTTCCAAAAACTTCCCTGGAATCCTGTTTTAAATTACAATTCACATTTATAATTTATATTCTCAAATTTCATTTGTATACGAATTCATTTCTTAATTTTGGAGTTACAATTTCAATTTCTTATCCCATTTCATATAATGATAACATTTCAACATTAACACTTTCCTAACATCCATGCAACCATATACTGTAATAATTTATAGAAAACCATTTCTTTTATATACAAAAAATAGTTTTGGGTAAAATGATCTCATTTACCCTATTTAAAACAATACTGTGCCGAATTGTTCTATTCGAGTGTTTAGAGATCCCTATCAATGATCGTTAATTACTCGTATTGACCAGAATCCATATACCACTCAACAAATCAATCATCACAATATAAAACAATTTTATATTCAAATAACAAATACGCGCTCATATCTATTATTACACTCAACTCATTCTAGATTACTGCTGACTCTATCTCTAATGAGTAACACCCAACAGAGCAGGGTTGTCGCTTAACCATATGCTCTGATACCACTTTGTAACATCCCGAAAATTTTCGACTTTCGAAAATTCAACATCGATACTCACTTTATCGACTGCTGAGCCATCGAATGCCAGAAACCCGAAAAGTTATAGTTTTAAGAAAGAAGAAAAAGGTAGAAGAAGAAGATAGAAGAAAAAGAGAAGAAGAACAACAAAACAACAACAGATACAGAACAGAGAACAATATCAGAATCTCACATATCGCAGCGGAATAATATACAATAGATAATTACTAGTCTTTTAAAACAAAGAACTATATCATTTTATACATACATCAATCATCAGAGTCAATATACAAAAATGGACGGTTATATAAACTTGTCCTCATACAGAATACACAGCGGGATAAATACTATCAGATACAAATACTACGTCTCGCCATCCAGCTTATCTCCAAAGCTCCAGAATATCCAGAATATCCTGATAATATAACTCTAGGCTGCCCGTGTGGAAATTGGTGGGCACCCAGAGTTTAGAAGGGAACAATAAACTCCGAGTCAGTCATGGTGACTGGTGTGAGATCGTAAAACAGTTATTTATCTTTAAAATAAACAACAGAAAAATTTTTAAAGTCATTTCGCAATGCTTTTGGAAAATGAAACTACCATAAGACCTCCCACCACACACACAATGCAAACGCAGAATTGGAGGAGATTTCTTCTTATGATAGTCAAAGATGCTTACTACGCAGAAATCAAATTCTTTTTGATATTATTATTAGTGCATAGTGTAGAAATCATTTCGAAAGTATAATATTAATCTTAGCCAGCATAGGCATTCCGCACTTATGCCTACTATAGCTACTATGTTCAATAGTAGGTTACCGCCACATTCCATAGCAGGTAATACAACTAAAACCGTACAGGTCGCGTATTGTTTCTTTGGATTTCCAACAAATGGTCAGGCTAAGGAACTTCCTTTCCACGATGGGTACGTCCCTGGAATAGACGACCCGAGAACCTAACCGGATCTCTGCCAACACAAGGCCGGGTTACCTCTGCAAAAATAGGTAACTACTGACACGCGTATGCCATCCCCCGATCGTCACCGATCTTCCCGAGGATCCCCGATTCGCAACAAACCACATAGATAATAATAATGCAGTAACCACAGAGGTTAAGTATCTGGGCTCCATACCATGATACCACCTTTATCCAGAAGGAATGACATACACTAAGGGGCGCTACTCCCTAGAACCTTGCTGCATTCGTCCTGTTTTGACCATTTTCGGGGTGTGAGGCTCGACGAAGTCTCGTCCACAAAGCTACGCTTTCTACAAAAAGCCCTGCTTTGGGTCAAACAAAATGATCAACCTATGATCACAAAGATATAAGATCAAACAAATGATCATATCACAAATGATCAAACACTGATCATTTCACAGCAACACTCAGTATGCCACGTTACCAAATTGGGATATATCGCTGATAAATTTCAACTACGTAACCTCTGAGCTCGTACGTCTCAGAGAAGGGTGTTAAGCTAAGAGAATAAATTCTCCGCCACCAACAGAAATGTATTTGAAAGAAATCAGCTTTATATCTCAAATTGTAACGTCAGACACACAATCCATACAAGTCTGTTCCGGGATCGAACAGAACCAAAGGCACTTCTCACGAAGCCCTTGCATTTCCGGATAATTTTCTAATCACGTCCGGACTTCCCGTCACTAAGGGTGATAAAACCTCTAAATCGAAGATCAGTCGATGTAGAGTAACTCGACGGTAATCCTTCCGTTTTCAAAAATATCCGGTCTTCAACACCGGTCTTCAAATGCAATTCATAACGACGTATCACATATTCGGAATGGGTTATACGACCCCATGGTCCTTTCCCGGCTAACCCGAATAGTGAGCGTTTATTCAAAAATAAGTGTGGCATTCAAATTCATCCAATTCACAACAAATAACATTCAGGGTAATTATTGATAGTCGGTTATTTAACTATCAATAAAGATGCGCAACAACATCAGATTCCAAATAATTTTCCAAATTATTTCATCTTCAAAAATATCTTTACTAGATATAAAATTTCCACACTTAACCATTTGAAAACAATTTCAAATCAATTTTCCACACTTCAAAAATAAATCAATATTTATTTTTAAACAACTTCGCTCTCTTCTATAAATTCCGTATTGAATTTATACTTTCGAATATCTACTGATATTCGATTTTCAAATCGTTTTCAATATTCAATTTCAATTTATCTTTAAGAAGATAAATTCTCAAAACATTTCATTTCATTTTGGAAAACATTTCCATACTTATTTAAAAATAAGTATTTCACAAATCATTTATTTTCAACACTTGGAAAATATTCGATATACTTAAATCAAATTAAGTATATATATATTTCATTCTTTTAAGGAAATCATTTACTTTGACGACATTCATTTGAGTCAAAACGAATGTTACGTAAAACATCGTTACGACGACTCAAAACCACTAGTATAGGGATTTGAAAATTAAGATAGATATTTATAAATCCCAATACTACATAAAACATTTCCTTTCGGAAACCATTTACTATAACAACGGTGTTATAGTCCACCATTTCCTTAAATTTCTCGAAAACGTCTATTTCAACAAGTATGTTGAAATCTATGCTTTCGATTCATAATACATTTTAAAACCTCGTTAAAAACAATTTAACTTCATTTTAAAATATCACTTCTTCAAAAATGAATCCATTTTATTCAATAATATATTCACGGTCCAGAGTTGTGAATATATCTTTTCTTTAAAAATCTTCTATAAATAAATTTATCCAATTCAATCTATTTCGAATTTATAAACACGTCTATAAATTCCATTTCTATTTTAATAACAACCTCGACTTATAAATCTTCTTTTTATTAACTTCTATATTTTACTTATCAAAATAAGTGATTTCGTATTTATAAACAGCATTTGTAAATTCCAATTTTATTTATAAGAATTTCAATATCAAATCAATTTCAATATTGATTTCTAAATTTATTTATCACTACTAAATAAATCCCTTATTTTTCTCAAATCATTCAATATTCTATTTTTAAATGGATTCTTCAAATTAAAATCATTTTTCATCGATTTCCCAAATTATTTCAATTTACCAATTTAAATTTCTAATTGGATTTCCAACTTATCTCCTTTTAAATAATTTCCTTTTTAAGAAGATAAATTTCAATTGTTTCTTTCAATCTATTTAAAAAATCCAGTTTTTAAATTAATTTCCTCAATTTAAAATCACTATTATACGAAATTCATTTATTTAACATTTTCACTTTATTCTGGAAATAAATTCGATAAGATTATAAAAATTAACTTTTTATACTTTAAAAATTCCTTTCTTCGAATTTATTAAATTTCTAAAATCAAATTCACTTAGAAATTTCTATTTTGATTTCCAAAAATTCAATTTCGTTTATTTTTGGAATCCAATGATACCAAACATCCGTTCAGCTAAATTTTAGCTTTCAACAATTTTCCAGACATCGATATGATCAATAACATCAATATAATCATTCACAGATTCATATCACAGTATAAATAAATTCAATCAAAGTGAGGGGTCCAGTTGGATCCCTCCAACCTGTTTCCCTGCAGCCAAAGATGTTAGCACAATACCAATTCCGCTCCAGTACGGAATTATCGCGGTATATAGGTTTTTATAAATCCGCTTACTAACGGCGCAATAGGGTCTCATCCGCTATACGAGGCGGGAAATCATCAATCCAATATATACATATGCCAATATGTATATATTGCTATATATATATAGATATGTCCTACTATATCTAATATCACATCAACATAGCAATCATATCATCAATCAATAACTGTAAAACACAATTTTCCTTCGAGTGAGAAAATCTCACCTTAGATTTTATTTTGCAGTCCAAATTTCCATCTTGACTCGATTTCTTGATTTTAAACCTTGTATAAATAATTTATACACTTTATTAATATTTGAAATAATCGAATAACCAATTTTCGTTTAATAACTTGTCTTAACTAATAATTGGTTTTAAACTAATTTCTTTTAATAAAGTATTTCCTAGTTACCAAAATAATTTCATTAGTTAATCACTAAAATAAATTAGTAAATTTAAATTACGTATATACATATTTTTTTCTTCCAAAATCATATATAAAAATTTCCTGTATATACTTAAATTACACGGTATGAACTAGACAGTAAACAATCTTTTCTTTTTAAATTGCATATTCATATTAAATAAAATCCCAACTGCATTTATATTTTTTTTCTTTTGTACGTATATAAAATTTTCCAATTAAAATAAAGTGAAATAAAAATAAAATAAATTACCTTGCAGAACATCGCGCATCGTTCGAATTCGCTGTCGAAGTCGCTACTTCGTCGCTCGACGCCATCACGCCGACCATCTCCAATGTCGAGCCCCAATCGCGATCTCCCTTCCTCCAGGCGATTCGCCATGATCCCACTCGCAGCTCCTCGAGCACACCAGAGCCCTTCACGCCGGCAGACCCTCCTCTCCTCGACCTCGCGAATACTCGCGCGCGCCTGCCACTCGAACGCGAGCTCACGCTCGCGAATCACCGCAATCCACCTCGGTCTTCGCTTCGACCTTGACCGCGCTGAACGCGACATCACGAGCCGCCCCTGACGCCGCCTTCTCCCACGCGTGAGCACGTGCGCCTGCGCCTCCTCTAGTTGCCGAGTCGCTTCGGCCGATTGGTTTGTTTTGAAATTCAATTCTCGTTCAATTGAGAATAACTGAAGAGAAGGGAAGATTTTGAATTCGCGAATTTCTTTTTGTTTGGAACGAATTTTTTTTTCTTCCTCTGTTGGATTTAGAACTGAGGAGAAGGGAGTCGCGTGATTGTTTAAAAGAGTGGAAGACGTGATTTTGCAGAAGACATCGTGGGGACGTGGGTTTGCAGAGGTAAGGGTAGGGTGTGGTCTGTTGTTTTATATATATTTTTTTTTTTTTCAAAATACCCCGTATCGTATAACTAACAGTATTGAACTCCGATTTCAGCGTGCCACCAGGCGTCCTTAATGTTTATCCCCTATTCCGAACGCGTTGAAAAAGGTTTCGAGTCCAAATTCGATCGTATGGAGAAGATAGCATTTTAAATCAAACAATTTTCAATTTAAATTTCAGCGCGTTTGCTTGTCGTACGATCACACGACAACTCCGAAAAATACGAAAATTGAAATCCGACAATAATTCAATATTACGGACCCAATGGAACTGGTTTCGTCGAATTCCGAGACTGCGCCTCGGACGGCTATTTTTCAAATTCAATTCAAACGATTTGATTCCAAAACTGAACAAATCAATTCGAAATTGGATTTTGAAGCTTCTGTTATCTTTAGAATCATCAATACGAATTTTAAAAGCTTTTTGAAATATTTTTCTTCAGCTTTAAATTGAAGATTTAAATTTTTATTTAACTCTCAATCGATTAAATTTCACAATTTAATTGTCAGTTTCAAAGTTATATCCGGGATTCGAATTAAATTACCGTTCAAATATTTAAAATAAATTAAATATTCTCAATTTAATTCGTTCAAAATTCCGGGTCGTTACATTCTATAGTTTAGGGGGAAACATTGAGTTTGAATCCGATGGTGTAGCTCTGGCCTGTGCAATTTGTTTTAAGTCGAAACCTGATATTAAAATCACCATAAATTTTGGTTAGTAGAACAAAATTAAGTGAGGTTTTTTTCAGTTGAAAGGAATTTTTATAAGGAACAACTTTTATCTTCATCACTTTTTGTGAGTAAGCAGTTTACTAAGGGTAATTTGGGTTTGAAGAAGATGTAACCTCTCTGTCCTGTGTTTTAATCTTTGCTTTGAAACAAAGAAATTGTATTAGGCGTATCTTTCTAGTTTCTTGTTGGATTAAGATGATTTTTAATATTTCGGAAAGCTTATTTTATGTGTGACAACTTTCATGTTACAAACTGTTGCAAACTCTAAGCTCTGTCACTGTGATAATTACATTCTCTAAACTAAACAATTAGTAAATTAGGCACATCTCTCTCGTTTCTTATCGGATTTTGATAACTTTTAATGTTCTGGAAAGCTTACTTTATTTTTGATAACTTTTATGTTTAGGGTTTTGCATAATTTTGAAGTTTAAATGGTCAAAAATTTAATTCTTTGTCGCTGCTCTGTCAATGAAAGAGAATTGTTTTTAAATTTTCAAATCTTAGAATTGTTTCTAAATTATGTTAATAAATATTAAAAATGATTTTTTTAGCAAGTTATTTTATATATTAAGCATGTTTAGTAAAATATTTATGGATCTGGAAATATGACTTTGGAAATACAAATTTAATCTATTTTTACATAAAAATGATTATGGAATTGGAATATAAGTATTATGGTTTTATTACATAAATAATTTAGGATTCATGGAATTTGGAAATGTTGTTTTGAAAAGTATAAACTTAGTTTATTTTTAAATAAAATGATTATATTTTAATATGGATTTAGAAGAATAATAAAATATGGTTTTAAAAATATAGTTTTGTGAATAATACAACCATATGGAAATTCGAGACAACTTTGTGTATATAAATAAATCTTGAAAAATTCAGAGTTATGGAATATTTTAACAAATCTGTGACTATTTTTACAAACTTGAATAATAAACGGATTTATGGAAAATTATAATAAGCGTTTTAAATAATAAACTCAAAAGAGAAAAATATTTTGATAAGCTTAATTCTATAATTTGAAGAGTACTAATAATCGACTTAGTGTTATCGATTGGTTTAAATACTTTTGAATAACGCTTCGTTGAATATGGCATAACTCATTGAATATAATGTTTGAGTGAAACTTACTAACCCATTAGCGAATACTCGAATTCCACTAGGTAGTATGGGATGCCTTGGTTAAACTCTTATGATCGTATTTTGGAAAGTACTTAACACTTTAGAGTTGTATTCTCTTCTGGTGTGCGACAAGTGGTTGCTAGATCCTTAAGAGAATATAGTTCGAATTTTCCAGCGGTATCCGTAATAAGTGATATTTACTAGCTTTTAGTAAATACTTGGATTTCACCATACGGTATGGGACGTATTGGTTAAATTCTAGTGATTACTGAAGGTGATAGTATTTGGCACTTTAGAGTTTACTCTCTTTTGGTGTGCGGCAAGTGGCTACTAGATCCTTAAGAAGTTACTCCTGGATTTATTTTCGAACATAATAATATTAAATAAATGTAGATTTATCGAGTCATGGTTCTACGATCACCTTGATCGGTATGGACTATCCTTGAGATCATTCTGTGATTTTGTGTTCCCGGTTTGAGTACGATCCTTGGCATCGGATCGTTCGAGTGATACCAATTTGTTTGTCTGTTTGTTTGTCACAGGTTTGAGTACAATCATTGTGATTGTTTTGGACGATCATTACGATTGGCTTGGATTAAGATCTCTTGGAGTCTGGATATTTGGATTCTATGACAATTCTGTGTTCGTGAAATAAATATATATTCTTTTGTCTTGTGATGGATGTTAAGTTAATTCTGTTATTCTGTGTTTAGGGACTAGTTCGTGTTTGTGACTTGAACTTATAACCATGTTCTGAGTTAATCATTGATATTTGCGTGCTTAGAGATATTGTGTTTTGTTCTGTGAATTCAGTGTTTAGTGACTAATATGTGTTTGTGACTTAAATATATAATCATGTGCCTTGTAACGAACTCTAAGTTAAATTAATTTCCATGACTCATCATTTCATGGACATCTGTATTTACTTATATGCTGTTTATTCTTGTGTTATATTTTGTTCTCACCCTATTGGATATTTAGAGATAGTCTGACCCGGGTGTTATTTTGCTCGGGTCAGGCCAAGACATTTCAGGTTACAGAACAAATTGACCTTTGGATGTTTAGGCTAGCAAGGAGATAAAAACTTTTGACTTTTTAGTTTATCTCATTTAGGAAATTTGTGAATATGTTTATAAGATGTACAATTGAGATTAGAGAATTGTAAAACTGTATAACAACCGAGTTGGTATTTCATTTTGTAACCTAAAAATTTGTATATGTATAAGTTGAGATTTATTCCGTTGTGATCTATGACTATTATTTATATGATATATTGTTCTGATTTTGAGAAATAGGTGTATCTATTACTTTGTATTAATACTGTACATTCAAATTCAGTTCAGATATTAAGTGAAAAGGTATAAATGACGTGTCAGCGTTAATATAAAGATATATTCAGATTCGATCGCCCTTAACATGCCGTATTCTCCGAATTAGTAGATGACATTACTTGTAATGTTCTTTTCTAATCTCGGTATCGCGGTGGGGTTGTTATAGTTTCCGTGTGTCCAAAATTTGGAGATCAATTCTGGGCCGTTCGTCGTGCTTTGATCAACTTTGACGGATCGTCGAATCGATGATATGGATGTGTGGAGATTTGTGAGTGGAGTTCATCGGCGTTGGTCGTTTGGGAAAATTATGGTTCGATCGCCTCGAATAATTCGATCTAGGGCTAAAAAGCACGACTGTGGCTGCTTGTATTTTGGTCGTCGTGGTGATCGTTTTGGGGGTCGTGTTGGCGTGTAGGCTTAGGCGAGGTCGGCTGTGGCCCTCTAGCATAGTCACGCTCGTGGGTAGGCGATCAACAACGAACATGGCGGCAGCTTCAATCGCGTTCGTGTGTTAGGGTTTCGAACGATAGGATTCTGGACAGAGAAAGTGCTTGATGTGGAAGGTTCGTATAATTTTATATTTACTATTTTATTTTTTTTATTATATATCGTGTAACTTCTAATGTGAATAACTTTTACATATGAGGTTGGATTTTTGCACGGTTTGTTCCATTGGGATCGTATCGGAGTTTCAGACATTATTGTGACGACCCGCTCTTCTCGGCCCTCGAAAATCGACACAAAATACTCCACAGTATAATATGCCGACGATCGAATGCCGGAAAAGACAGATTGTAGAAGAATAAGAAAGTAGATAGAAGAAGAAAGAACTAAACAAAATCAGAACCGCACAGTCGCAGTGGATAAAATATAATATATAGAACAGATCTTTACACAAAATGAAAACTATATCTGTTTATATACAATACATAATCATCAGAGTATGTCATAATACAATCATCAATAACCAGTAAATCAGCCAATACAACAATCACAGCAGCGGAATAATACAAGTACGAGAAATACGTCTCGAAACTCCAGCTCCTCTCCTAAGCTCCATAGCATCCTATCCTGTAAATATACTCGGTCTGACCCGAGCATTATAATAGAATAACACCCGAGTCAGTC
This sequence comes from Allium fistulosum, assembly GCA_030737815.1. NCBI lineage: Eukaryota > Viridiplantae > Streptophyta > Magnoliopsida > Asparagales > Amaryllidaceae > Allium > Allium fistulosum. Next base: position 404,385,590 of record CM060906.1, read on the forward strand.
TGGAATACCAGCGCATCATAAATACACCCAATTGATTATTAAAGTTTCAAAATCCTTTGAAAACAAAAGCATCTCGTAAGACCACGCCACAAATAAACAGGTCAGGTTTTTACCTTACGATAGCTAAAACACTTTTTATAGAAATCCTCTGATATTATAATAGTGTCTATATACAAATACTTATAAAATAGCCGAAATTGTTACATCTATTAAATTCCGGCATACTAGCCACAACGTGGGTAATACAAACAAAACTCGTACAAGGCACGTAGGGAGAATGGATTTCCAACGAATGACTAGGCACTGGGGTACCACCTGTCACAGTACGTGGCCTAGATCACAGTACCGAGGAGTACGCCCGCTCCCCTGCAACACAAGGCCGGAATCATCCCTTACTGGATAATTCCAAGTAAAATCACCCCAAGGTTGTGATCAGCAACCGCACCACTAAGCCGAAATAAAAGGGACATCTAGACAGGGATGACCTTACTCTCAAGTGGGGGCTACCCACGAAGCCTTGCTGCATAACCCCTGATTTTCAATCATTCCCGGTTGATGAGGCTTGAGGCTAAGCATTACCTTATTAGCACATATCCCTTAGAATGCCCATCGCCCACCTGACGATGTTTTCGCAAGCATTCGTCCATACAAGTCCATCCCGGGTCCGAACGGAACCGAAGGCACTACTCCTACTACATCCATTTTGGAAACATCCTCAGGATTAGTAGCGACTAGCCCTTGCACTTCACAGCTCCATCTTCGACTCCTAACACGTTACACGAAACGTACAAAATCGGATCGAAGTGATATTCGAGTCTCCAGACCTAGAATCCCGGTATATGGAAACCCGATCCCGGTCTCTTCGAAACGATCAGTGCTTTTGGACAATATTGATAGTCGGTGATTTAACTATCAATTCACATTCACAAACATCCATAAGCATCCATCACACAATAAATAATCTCACCCATTATTTATCCTTTCCCTTTAATATCTTTTAAAGATAAAATTTCACATTTCAAAACTCATTTTGGTTTAATTCCCAAAAATTTCTCCTTAACACGGTAAACCATTTTACCATTATTTCCATTTGGAAAAACCAAGTATAAAACCTTTTTGCATTTTTAAAAAAAAATAGTTAAAATACTTTATACTGAAATATACTTTAAAATATGTAAATTACTTCTATCTATTTACTCAAAATATAAATTTAAAATATGTGAATAAAACTAGTTATTAACACATAAACTTCGATTTAAAAATTAGTGTTTTAGTTTAACTAAATTCAAAATAGCGTTATAAGAAGAAAAATGCTAATTTTAACAACTTAAGCTAAAACCAACTTTTAAATAATCCATTTGTAAAAATAATTAATAATATGCTCCCAAATTATTTATGGTATTAAAATTACTAATTTATTTCTTTAAAAATAACGATTTCTTAAAAATACTTTTAAAACGATTTAAAACTTAACCTTAGTTAAATAATATCTTTTGTAAAACATTTACTTGGTTTTCCCAGGGAAACGCTTCCCGTTTCAAACATTTCAAAATACTCTTTCATATAAATCCACTGATTTATTTCAAGTCAATTTATGATTTCAACATAAATTTCCAATTCCATACAAATCCATAACTTCATCCGAAGTTCAGACATTTCCCATATTCGAAAATTCATTTTTAAAATATAATTTAAACATTTTGAATAAACATTTTGGTGAATTCTTCAATGAAAGCCAGATTTCCAATTTACTTAAATAAACCCCAATGAAGAAAACGGTATTTCAAAATATTCTATTAACACTTAAAATTGTACATTTAAATTTGGAGGCTTCATTTTAACATATTTTACTTTTCCGGATATCACTATTCGTCATTAAAATAAACCACTGTTATTTTACTCAATTTATAATTTCATAGAATTCATTTCCAGAAAATTTATACTTCCCATTTATCCATTTTATAAACTTCCCATTATATTTAAAAATCCCAATTTGACCAATTTACATTTTCCATCCAAACCAGATTTCAAATTTTATTCTTCGAAATTCTAAATTTAACAATTCATTTATTTCGTAAAAACCCAATTTTATCCACTTTTAATTAAATTCTGGAATTGTAATTTATACAACAATTATCGCAATACAGTTTAATTTCAGATTTATCAATCACAATAATATAAACAGGTAACACTATCAAATATAAAATAATTACTACATTGTGAGGAATCCAGTTGGATCCCTCCAACCTGTTTTTCCCTGCATCCACAGATATTAGCACATCACAATATAAATATCAATCCAGACTGATAATAACAATTATATTCAGTCATCCACACAGATATTTAAATATCAATTATTAATAATGCCTAGCATCCAGATGTGAGTGAGAAAAACTCACCTTGAGTTTCGGCGAGCGTTCGAAATTTAAATTAAACCGGACGACGTCCGATTTAACCCAAATTTCTACTTGCCCGGAATGACTCCCGGACTGCACCAACTCGTAGTACGTTTATCTGCGATTCCAACGCTTTGAGAATCGTCAAATTCTGATATAGTATGGAAAAGATATTAAAATTTAAAGTTTGAATTTAAATTTAAAACAAATTTCTTTTTCTTCTTTTTACCACAGAAAAATCTGGCCCCACAAACAAAAGAGTAGATCTCGGCCCTTGCTCACATTCTTCCTCAACGCGATCACTCCCAGTATCGTTCGAACCCAACCCGCCCCCCTAGGGTTTGCCGCCGTTCGAAATTCGCTCGCCTACATCTCGATCGGAGGTAACCACTTGAAGGCCACTCGCGAGGCCCACCCTCGGCCGCAGTTTCGTCGAGCTCGGTCCTTCCCACGTCGCGCGCCACGCGATTGAAACGATGACACACGCAAGCCTCCCGCTTCCCCTACGCTACACCGCAACTCATCACCACCGTTGGATCAGGAGCTCTCGACGACCCCGACGTTTTCCCAGTTGATGTCGAGTCGTGAAAGCTGATGGATAATGAGATAAATGGGTAAGAAGACGAACGTCTTCCGGCCATTCATTTTGATAGACGGCGGCTCACGAATAGCTAGGGTTTTGAGAGATATAAATGAATATATATAATGATTTTAATATTATTTTATTAATAAAATCCCACAATTTCACAGTTAATGCAAACGACCTCCAATTCTCACGTTCCGACAGGCTATCTTGGGGTTTTTCCGCGTTCCGGACACAATGGAACAGGTTTCGTAAGCCAATTTGATCGTATGCACGAGATACGAAATTAAACGATCAATTTAAAATTAAATCGGTTAAATCGATTTCGATGCGTTTCGAGCTGCCACGGTCACACGACAACTCCGATAGCTACGAAAATTGAAATCCGATAATAACTAACTATTACGGATCCAATGGAACTAGTTTCGTCGAATTCCGAGACTGTGCCCCGGAAGGCTATTTTAACTCGTCTATTAAATCGAGCGATTTTCAAAATTGACGAAAATGCGTAGAATTTCACTTTTAAAATTTTATTAACTTAACAATAAATCATATAAAATTTATAAACACATTAAAATGATTCCGGCTCATTCCGGACTAAAATATGATTAATTTGCAATTTAATAATATTAAATTCATTTTTAAATTAATATAAAATTCCAAATATTAATTTATTCACTTTAAAATTCATCTAAAAATCCAATAATATTATTTATAACCAATTGAGCTAAAAAATACATTTAAACATCATTTATAGCTATTTACACCCAAATCCACCTTTTATCCCAATTTCGAATATTTAATTATTATTATCCAATCTCAAATTAAATCTTCACAATTAGAAATTATCACTTGTTATTTTAGTTTAAACCAATTCTTTTAGTTCAAAATAAATCTTAAACCCATATTAAACATTTAAAATGAATTAAATGTTCAAATTCAATGGCTTAAAAATACGGGATGTTACATTCCTTCCCCCTTATAAAAATTTCGTCCCCGAAATTTGCTAAGGTAGAAATATACTCTCAAACTCACTTACTTATCCAATTTGCTTAGTTAAAAACTTATATTCACTTTCCCAAAAGGTTTCAACTCCATTTCAAAACCATTTGCTTTATTTACTCTAAAGCCTTTATTTTAACACTCGCTTTTAAAATAACTTTACTTATTAATAAATTTTCCCAAAAACCCAAAAAATTTCTAACTCCTAAATTTTCTGGAAAATTTTGGCGGAGTCTCCTTTGTACGGAGGAGCTTCTGCGATATCGCAGGATACACAAATATATATACATCGGCTCACACGGCCGGAAACCAAAATATAACACAATATATATATCATTTTAGCAAAATTTTATTAAATAGCAAGCGGCTAATATAACGCATATACGCGCTCCAACTCTCTCGAACGCCTTCCGTACCTGTACTAAACTCAACAAACTCATCAGTTTCAAAATATGAGTATTTTAATAACATTTCCAATATAAATGCAAACCAAACATACCCATTTCATTGCCAAACCAAACTAACTTCATCATTTAACAATGTTAACCATATTTACCAACAATTCAAAGATTTAAATCACCTTTCCAATTTCTTATTCAAGTCCAAACTTCATTCTTTTTTTTCTCTTGAATGACTTGCATTCAATTTTAATATTCTCAATTCATATTTACATCAATTTGATTACATGCGTATCACTTGCATCAATTTACTTCAATTCAATTACAAATTGATTCACAATCAAATTCTTACTCTTAAATTTGATATACTTACGTTTTCTTTATTTTAACTTACATTCTCAATTTGATTTGCAATCAAATTTTATTTTAAACTTGAAACATTTGCATTTCTTTTATGATCCATTTTCATCCATATGCAAAATTACTCATTAAAAGATCAATTCATTCCTATTGATTCAAAATCAATTCAATTGCTATTTTTAACCAATTCACTTGCATTAATTTACAACTCTTTAAATTAGATTCCAATCCATACCAACTTATTCAAAAATCAATTTCAATTGCTTATTAAACAATTCAATTTCGAATACATGCCAATTTCATTTCATTCAAGCAAAATAATCACCACTTAAGCTTATAACCATTAAAATTAATTCCAACTTGGATTTATATTAATTTTATTCCATTTTCATGGTTCACAATCCAAGTATCTTTATTCCAATGCAATTTGTTAATTAAATTAAACTTTCCTTACATTTTATTTCATCTCAATAATAAATTAATACAATTACACATGTAATTCCATTTTATTTATTTAACAAATTGCATTCAAGATTACTTAATAAAGCTCATTCACAATCATTTTGTTTTTCTTTCAAGTTGCTTAAGTTCTTTCACAATAGATTCATTATCTTCTTATATCAATTTTATTTGATTTCCATTTGAATCTCATTCAATCAAATTTCAATTCATTTACAAACTTTAATGCTCTTTGTTTATTTATCCAATCCATGTTAGATTTATTTTATTAACAAAGAGACCATTTTAATTATTCCTCTCATTTGAATTTTACTTCAATTCAAATCATGATTATTATAAGCTAATTCCATTATTCATTCTCACTTCCAACATTTATTACCAAACTTAAATTCCATCCCAAAACTGGATTTTATTTACCTTTCAAACTTTGACCAACTATCAAAATTCTATTCATTACCATACACATTCCATTTAATTTAGCTTACACAAATTCATTTCCAAACAATTATTTTGGATTTAATTTAGTGAGCATTTACTCCATTTAACCTCATGTCAACTAAATTAAATTTCCTTCCTGTAATATCCCGGAAATTTTGACAATATCAATTTAATAATCTGTTGAATAATTAAATTGATATGGATAATCTTTGATAATAAAATTTGAATTTAATTTAATAATCTGATTAAATTAGTATTAATTGATGATTTTATCTTTTAAAAAGTTAATAAGATATTTTCTATTTGAATATATACATATTTATTTGTATATATTGTAAATAGAAGCTTTGGGCAAATTGGGAATTTAGATTTAATTTAATTTGAATTTGAATTTAAGTTTTGAAATTCAAAAGAATATATATATATATATTTAAATTGTTTTGAATATTATAATATTTGTATAAACTTATATTTATAAAATATAATTAGCTTTTGTTTCTCTTTAAAAAGTAATATATATAGATAAGTGATTAAATAAATAAGAAAAGGACTTTTTATTTACTTTTAAAATAAATATAAATATGAGTAATTACTTATAAGACATGTGTCATTTATCTAAAGCTTTGTAAAACATGTGTAATTAAATAAACAAATGTATAGGACAAGTGTCCTTATTTATTTTCATTTTCTTTTATTTTATAAAATCTAAAATATACATGTATGTAAACATTTGCATTTCTTCAATTCATTCTTTCAAAATTCTTTTTCAAAACCAAGAGAACTCAAAATCTTCTTCTCTAAAACAAATCTGAAAATCAGTAATCTAATACCTCAATCCAATAATAAAACCAGAAAACCAAAGCTTTTCATCAACCTTGTAATACATTTTCCAAATCAATAAGCCTGTAATCATTTTCCAAGTTTTCAAATGCAATCTGGAATTTGGTTACTGCATGCAAACCTGAGAACTAAAGCTTCCATTCCAGTTTCAAATCAAAATCAGTTCCTCCTCAAACCAGAAATCAATTCAAAAGCCTGAACTAAATTCTTCAACCTAAAATTCATTTTCAAAAGAAAATGTAACCATAAGCCTGCAAGCAAACCTGGAATTTTGTCTGAAGCAAAGCTCAAAATCAAGTCTTCAGTCATCTTTACAAGTTTCAATAGCATGCAGTTTTCAAAAGAAAAGGGAGCTCAAAGTTTTAAAATCAAAGAAGCTAAGGAATTCAAGTTTTCCCAATTTCAAGTTTTTCAAATACTAAGTGCACTGCTCTCTGTTTCATGCATGCCTGGTGAGTAAATTCTTTTAAAAACAGATTAAACCTGATCTTATGCTTGATGCTTGTTGAAGTAATATAGTATATTAAGTCTATATAAATGCATAGATGTGAATGTATATGTATATAGTGTGATGCATGTGAAATATTTGAAATCTATACAGACATGTTCTCTGTTTTATAACCTTGTGAGTAAACATCTTTCTTAAAAAATTCAAGTAATGAAACCTATTGCATGTAAATTGTTTGGACTAAATGTAGACTTGTACGTATGTATAAGTGATTCCTGTTATTCAAAATAAGAACACCTCTGTTATTAAGTTTCTGTTAACATCTTATATCCAGAAAACATCATAACAGAAATTAACAAGTTTAAACATTGTTGGATGATCTGGTGCATGTTGAAATACTTGAATATATGATGTGATATAATGCTTGCATGTTGTTTAGATTTGAATTGAATGAATATATGTAAATGTATGTGTGCATGTTTGAAACAGGGATATACCCTCTGTTGTTTTACAGGTTCAAAAAAAAAACCTTTCTCAAATCTAAATCTCATTCCTTGATTTGTTTTAGGCTTTGTTGTACAAACAAAAATAGCTAGATTTGTAAGATCTACATTCTAAAAACAGTTACAAGTTCAATTAGTTTATAAACATCTGAAATTTAGTAAAATACAGTAAAACCCAAAAACTAGCAAAATTCAATTTTAACAAATTAGTGTTTCAGGAATATATTATAATTCGTCATGGCAAATGATGAATTTAGAAACAAAAATCATTTTTTTTAATCATGTAATTGGGTAGAATTCTCGGGTTGAACGGAAATTGGGATTTTGGTGATTTCTGGCGATCGGAGGGTGATGGAGTCTCGTGTTCATTACTGGAGCATGCTGGAAGGTAGGGGGTCTTGGCAAAAATGATCGGTGAATTTTTTGATCATCATGGTGGCGGCACGGCATCGTTGTAGGGTTTAAGGGCATATTTTTGTCAGAGTCGTTTTTGGAATAATTTCATTGTCAATGGATGATCGGGGGTGACCGGACCTATGGGGAACGAAGCTAGGGGTTTTGGCGAAGGTTCAGGCAGAAGGTTGTGGTCTCAGGTGGTAGTGGATCGCGATACGAGGTGGTTTTGGTTAATCGATTGGGTTCCAGAAATGGATCGATCTGTTCGATTTCGATATGTAGCTTGTGCGAGTGATTCGAAGGTCGGGATTGGTTGCAGCGTCGTTGGTCGATATGCGTGAGGGTTCGTCGGAGGTCGGAGGTAGCTCTGACGCTGGTGCATGTGCACGGTGGTTGTAGTGTGTCAGGTTTTGGTAGGGATATTTTTCTCGAAGGGAAGCACGAGAGTTAGGGGTTTGTGACTCGAGTAAAAACTCGAGTAGACGCGTGTGTATATCTTGGTTCCAGGTTTTTAAACTTAAAAATAAATACAAGTTTTTGAAAATGGGAAGAGGAAAGGAAACTCGGGTTCGACCCGAGTGATCTTCAGGTTCGACCTGAAGCAGAGAATTTTTAAACAGTTATTAAAGGTTTAAAAGTTTTAAAAAACAAGGTTTTTGAAATTTAAGTAAAATTAGTTTAAACTTTCTTTTATAAAATTACTTTATAAATAATAATTGTTTTCTTTAACATTTAATAAAGAAGTTTTAAAATTTGTTTAATTTAAATTTTGTTGAGTAAGGTTTAAGTTATTTTAAAATTTGAGTTAGTAATGAAATTTTAAGATTTTATAAAAGCAAGCTTTTAAATCTAAAATGAAATAGTTTTAAACTATTACTTGATAATGTTTAAAACATTTAAAGAAAGTTATGTTTTGTTAACTTTAATTTATCAAGTTAAATGATTATTTTATTTCAAAGCTTAATTAATGATTTAATTAAGTAGAGTAATTTTTTTAAAATAAAGTGTTTTAATGATAATTAAGACATTAATAAGATAATGTTTTATCTTAAGATAATTATGGTTTTAATGATTGAGATTAATTAAGTTAATTAAGAAATTTAAGTATAATTAATTAATTTAATTAGTTAAGGATAAAGGATTAATTAAGTAATTAATTAAGAATAATTAATTAATTAATTAATTATTATGATTGATTAATTAATAGAGATTAATTAATTTGTAATTATAAATTACTAATTAAGTAATTAGAGGTTAATTAATTGGTAATTAAGAAATTTGTTATTAAGTTTTATTAATTGATAATTAAGGTTTATTAATTAATAATTAAAGAAAAATTAATCTGTAATTAAAGATTAATTAATTTGTTTAAGAATAATTAAGGGATGAATTACTCAAGTGAAATTAATAAAATGAATGTGATTAATTTAAGTTAATTAATTTGTAAATTAATTAAAGATTATCACTTGATAAGGAATTAAGTATGAATACTTAATAAGATGGATAAGTGTAATCACTTAGTAAAGTAATTAATGTATAATTAATGTATAATTAATACTGGATGTAATTAATTAAAGGGAATTACTTAATGAGAAGTAATTAAAGGATAATTACTTAATAGAAGTAATTAAGGATTAATTACTTGGTGTAATTAATTAAAAGTTTTATAATTAATTAAGAAGTTAATTAATTAAGGTAAGTAATTACAGGATAATAATTACTGTTTATGATTAATTAAGGTGGATTAATAGAAGTGATTAATTAGAGTTTAATTAATTAATGTAATTAATTAAAGGTCAATGTAATTAATTATAGTTAATTAATTACTGGAAGTAATTAATTAAGGATCATTAATTAATGTAATTAATGAGTAATTAAAGGTTAAATTACTGTTAATGGTTAAGAAGAATTAATTTGTGAAATTAATTAAAGGATAATTACTTTATGTAATTAATGAATAATTAATCAAGGATGATTAATATTTAATGAGTAATTAATTAATTAAAGGTTTGTAATTAATTAATGATTGATTAAGCAAGGTTAGATAATTAATTCTTAATAATTAATTTAATTTAAGATAATTAAATTAATTATAACATAGGGTTAATAATTGTTGCTTATGGATGATTGTTTGTGTAGAATATCTGAATTGAATGATATGCTATGATATTCTGTGATAAATGTGTAATATTTATCTGTGTTAAATGCTGTGTGAATTCAAGTATTGAATTGAATTGTTTAAACCTTTAAAACAACTTGGCCTTAAAAGATACGTTTTGGATTTCGATGAGACCGGGATCGGGTTTCCGTATACCGGATTTCCAGGTCTGGAGACCCGAATACCACATCGATCCAAATTAACGATAGGTCGTGAATCAAGTGAAGATGAAGATTCAGAGTGCAAGGGTTATTGTCGTTAACTCTGAGGGTGATTCCAAAACGAGTGTAACGAGATAATGCCTTCGGTTTCGTTCGAACCCGGAACGAACTTGTATGGATTGAATGCTTTCAGAACATCGTCAGGTGGACGATGAGCATTCTAAGTGATGTGTTCTTTTCTAAGGTAATCGTGACCTCAAGCCTCACAAACCGGGAATGGCTAAAACAGGGGAGGTGCAGCAAGGTTAGTGGGTAGCACCCAAGTAGGACAAGATTACCTCTGTCTAGAAGTCCCTTCTTATTTCGGCTTAGTGTGTGCGGTTGCTGATCCCAACCGTGAGGTATCTTGTGCGGGAATTATCCAGTAAGGGATGTTCCGACCTTGTGTTGCAGGGGATTGGGAGTGATCCTCGGTACGGTGATCTAGGCCACGTACTGTGACGGGCGGTACCCCGGTAGCCCTGCCATTGTATGGAATCCAAACTCCAATAAGCGCCGTACGTATTAGTTGTGCCCAACTATGTTGAAATGTGAGATGTAAGCATTTCAGCTATTTCTGTATTTTACTTGAAAACCCTAGACCCTATTATAATACAATCGAATTTCCTATCAAATGTTTTGGTTAGCGTAAGGTAAAAACTTTTCCATGTTTATGTGTGGGAAGTCTTACGTGATACCTTTGTTTTCAAAAGGTTTTGAAGTTAAACAATTTTAACCCGTTTACTCACACCAGACCCATGTCTGACCCAAGTGTTTATTTCTGTTTTATAAACTCTTGGGTACTCAAATTTTTACGAGTAGCCAAGGGATTCAGGTTTAGCTTTGACGAATTGTGGAGGAGCAATGGAGCAGGAGGCTTCGGCGTTGTAGATAGATAGTAGTTTCCGCTGTGTTGATTTTGTATTGATCTATGTATTGTATTGAGATGTAATAACTAGACAGATGTTTATAACTGTCTAGTATATGATATGTAATCTGTGTAACTCTGATAAGGGTTGTATATGATACTATGTAATATTTATGTGATATAATATATTTTGTTCGTTTCCGCTGTGAGTATTTGTGTTTGTTTTCTTTCTCTTTCTCTTCTTTTCTATTTCTCACCCCTCTCTTTCTTATTAGCGATACGACTTTCTATGGAGAGAAAGTCGTGGTCGTTACAGTGGTATCAGAGCATAGGTTGAGTGAATGCCTAAGCTTTTGGTTAAGTGAATATCAGAACACTAGGTTGAGTGAATACCTAGGTTCAGAAGGATTGTTCAGTAGAGATAGGATCTGTAGCAACCTATTTGAGTCTGAGTATATATATATACGAGAGCGCGTATTTGTTAGTTATATAAAATGGTTTTATATTGTGTTAATTGATCGGTTGAGTGGTATATGGATTCTGGTCAATACGAGTAGCTAACGTTATTGATAGGGATCTCTAAACATTTGAACCAGGCCAACGGACACAATATTGTTTTAAAGAGGTAGATGAAATAATTTTACCCAGAAATAATTTCTATATAAAAAAAATATATCATTTTAAATATATATATTTATATATTTCTACCTATTTATTGGGTTACCTGTTCGGGTTTTCCAATATAAGTTATAAAGGTAGATAAGGTGGTAGTGTGTGTAACACAATTACCAATAGTTGGAGTTTGAATGTTTGAGGTTGGAAGTATATATCGAGACTGTAAACCCAATACCGTCTCGAGTAAGCTTTGCTGTGGTGAAGGATTTCATCGATCTCCGAAGGAAACTGTTAAGGTTCGGAGTTTATCTTTGAAGTGTGGATGAGTAGAGTTGGATCTGTCGGGTAGGCAGAAGTGAGTGATGGTACCTTGATACCTCAGGTAATAGTAGCTGTATGATGAGATACAGTGACGATGGATGTTCCCGAAGATGTTTTCTTTGGAACAAGCTTAAGGAAGTGTATCTGCTTCGGTGTTGTGGCTGAGTTCAGCATGGTGTTTCTGTTTTGTTTGAGGTTCGAGTTTCTCGAAGAGCTTTGGATAGGAGCATCAGTGTCAGCAGTGCTACTCGGAGTGTTCTGTGATGGCAAGAAGTTTTCTGGATGAGCAGTTTTTCTGGAAGTGAAGATCAGAAGCAGTAGAGTGGATCCATTTCTTCGATAAATTGGATAAATAAGTGTAAGCTGTTCTGATTGGTAAAGAGAGAACAGTCTGTTTGGAATTAGGCTGGATTGATCGCAAAAGTGACTTGCGATTGCTGAGTGTTCTCTTGGGTTATCAGATTTTCTAGATGTCTTCGGGAGGTCAGAAGTTTGTCAGCATCTGGAGATTGAGTTTTCTTATCGACTGGATTCCAGGAGTGATATCGGTGGTTCAGTCTAGTTGAAGGATGTTTCCTAGAGATGGAGTTGGCGAAGCAACTCAAGTTTTGATGGAGTATCTGAGTTTTCTTTATGGATCAGTGAACCTTATTTCTAGAATATGTTGTTCAGTTTGTTCTCGTGTCTTCATTAGCATTTTCATTCTACCTCAGATCAGAGTTGAGCAGCGAAAGCAGTTTGGAGTGTATCTCTGATAGGAGGAGTAAGTTTGGAATCTACTGATAGTTGTGAAGTAGAGTTATGTTTGGATCTCGTCTGTGTTCTGATTTGGATAAGTATTTGGTCTTTTGAATTGAATTGTCAGTTTGGATAACTGAAATTCATTGAGTTTTACGTATCTCTGAGGAAATACGTATTTGATCTATCTCTTGTTTTAGAATCTGCAGTTTGGGAAGTTTGGTAGTTGAGTCAGACTCGTTTGTAGTCTGATATTCTGTTTAGTTCTATAGATATAGATGAGTAGGAGCTTTATAGTTTAGTAGTATTGATTGTTTAGATTGTTTGTAGAGCGAGTATCCCGGTATATATATATACTTGGGGAAACTCGAGGAATTTTATCTAGAATTTAGTCTAGATAGTTAGAATTGTTTGATTGGATGAATTGGTTGCTATGGTTGCTAGCATATGGATGATAGTATATGCTTGTGAATTAAAATTAAAATCTTAAATAGATTATTAAATTACCTTTGTTTAAATTTCGGGGACGAAATTATTTTAAGGGGGGAGGAATGTAATATCCCGGAAATTTTGACAATATCAATTTAATAATCTGTTGAATAATTAAATTGATATGGATAATCTTTGATAATAAAATTTGAATTTAATTTAATAATCTGATTAAATTAGTATTAATTGATGATTTTATCTTTTAAAAAGTTAATAAGATATTTTCTATTTGAATATATACATATTTATTTGTATATATTGTAAATAGAAGCTTTGGGCAAATTGGGAATTTAGATTTAATTTAATTTGAATTTGAATTTAAGTTTTGAAATTCAAAAGAATATATATATATATTTAAATTGTTTTGAATATTATAATATTTGTATAAACTTATATTTATAAAATATAATTAGCTTTTGTTTCTCTTTAAAAAGTAATATATATAGATAAGTGATTAAATAAATAAGAAAAGGACTTTTTATTTACTTTTAAAATAAATATAAATATGAGTAATTACTTATAAGACATGTGTCATTTATCTAAAGCTTTGTAAAACATGTGTAATTAAATAAACAAATGTATAGGACAAGTGTCCTTATTTATTTTCATTTTCTTTTATTTTATAAAATCTAAAATATACATGTATGTAAACATTTGCATTTCTTCAATTCATTCTTTCAAAATTCTTTTTCAAAACCAAGAGAACTCAAAATCTTCTTCTCTAAAACAAATCTGAAAATCAGTAATCTAATACCTCAATCCAATAATAAAACCAGAAAACCAAAGCTTTTCATCAACCTTGTAATACATTTTCCAAATCAATAAGCCTGTAATCATTTTCCAAGTTTTCAAATGCAATCTGGAATTTGGTTACTGCATGCAAACCTGAGAACTAAAGCTTCCATTCCAGTTTCAAATCAAAATCAGTTCCTCCTCAAACCAGAAATCAATTCAAAAGCCTGAACTAAATTCTTCAACCTAAAATTCATTTTCAAAAGAAAATGTAACCATAAGCCTGCAAGCAAACCTGGAATTTTGTCTGAAGCAAAGCTCAAAATCAAGTCTTCAGTCATCTTTACAAGTTTCAATAGCATGCAGTTTTCAAAAGAAAAGGGAGCTCAAAGTTTTAAAATCAAAGAAGCTAAGGAATTCAAGTTTTCCCAATTTCAAGTTTTTCAAATACTAAGTGCACTGCTCTCTGTTTCATGCATGCCTGGTGAGTAAATTCTTTTAAAAACAGATTAAACCTGATCTTATGCTTGATGCTTGTTGAAGTAATATAGTATATTAAGTCTATATAAATGCATAGATGTGAATGTATATGTATATAGTGTGATGCATGTGAAATATTTGAAATCTATACAGACATGTTCTCTGTTTTATAACCTTGTGAGTAAACATCTTTCTTAAAAAATTCAAGTAATGAAACCTATTGCATGTAAATTGTTTGGATTAAATGTAGACTTGTACGTATGTATAAGTGATTCCTGTTATTCAAAATAAGAACACCTCTGTTATTAAGTTTCTGTTAACATCTTATATCCAGAAAACATCATAACAGAAATTAACAAGTTTAAACATTGTTGGATGATCTGGTGCATGTTGAAATACTTGAATATATGATGTGATATAATGCTTGCATGTTGTTTAGATATGAATTGAATGAATATATGTAAATGTATGTGTGCATGTTTGAAACAGGGATATACCCTCTGTTGTTTTACAGGTTCAAAAAAAAAAACCTTTCTCAAATCTAAATCTCATTCCCTGATTTGTTTTAGGCTTTGTTGTACAAACAAAAATAGCTAGATTTGTAAGATCTACATTCTAAAAACAGTTACAAGTTCAATTAGTTTATAAACATCTGAAATTTAGTAAAATACAGTAAAACCCAAAAACTAGCAAAATTCAATTTTAACAAATTAGTGTTTCAGGAATATATTATAATTCGTCATGGAAAATGATGAATTTAGAAACAAAAATCATTTTTTTAATCATGTAATTGGGTAGAATTCTCGGGTTGAACGGAAATTGGGATTTTGGTGATTTCTGGCGATCGGAGGGTGATGGAGTCTCGTGTTCATTACTGGAGCATGCTGGAAGGTAGGGGGTCTTGGCAAAAATGATCGGTGAATTTTCTGATCATCATGGTGGCGGCACGGCATCGTTGTAGGGTTTAAGGGAATATTTTTGTCAGAGTCGTTTTTGGAATAATTTCATTGTCAATGGATGATCGGGGGTGACCGGACCTATGGGGAACGAAGCTAGGGGTTTTGGCGAAGGTTCAGGCAGAAGGTTGTGGTCTCAGGTGGTAGTGGATCGCGATACGAGGTGGTTTTGGTTAATCGATTGGGTTCTAGAAATGGATCGATCTGTTCGATTTCGATATGTAGCTTGTGCGAGTGATTCGAAGGTCGGGATTGGTTGCAGCGTCGTTGGTCGATATGCGTGAGGGTTCGTCGGAGGTCGGAGGTAGCTCTGACGCTGGTGCATGTGCACGGTGGTTGTAGTGTGTCAGGTTTTGGTAGGGATATTTTTCTCGAAGGGAAGCACGAGAGTTAGGGGTTTGTGACTCGAGTAAAAACTCGAGTAGACGCGTGTGTATATCTTGGTTCCAGGTTTTTAAACTTAAAAATAAATACAAGTTTTTGAAAATGGGAAGAGGAAAGGAAACTCGGGTTCGACCCGAGTGATCTTCAGGTTCGACCTGAAGCAAAGAATTTTTAAACAGTTATTAAAGGTTTAAAAGTTTTAAAAAACAAGGTTTTTGAAATTTAAGTAAAATTAGTTTAAACTTTCTTTTATAAAATTACTTTATAAATAATAATTGTTTTCTTTAACATTTAATAAAGAAGTTTTAAAATTTGTTTAATTTAAATTTTGTTGAGTAAGGTTTAAGTTATTTTAAAATTTGAGTTAGTAATGAAATTTTAAGATTTTATAAAAGCAAGCTTTTAAATCTAAAATGAAATAGTTTTAAACTATTACTTGATAATGTTTAAAACATTTAAAGAAAGTTATGTTTTGTTAACTTTAATTTATCAAGTTAAATGATTATTTTATTTCAAAGCTTAATTAATGATTTAATTAAGTAGAGTAATTTTTTTAAAATAAAGTGTTTTAATGATAATTAAGACATTAATAAGATAATGTTTTATCTTAAGATAATTATGGTTTTAATGATTGAGATTAATTAAGTTAATTAAGAAATTTAAGTATAATTAATTAATTTAATTAGTTAAGGATAAAGGATTAATTAAGTAATTAATTAAGAATAATTAATTAATTAATTAATTATTATGATTGATTAATTAATAGAGATTAATTAATTTGTAATTATAAATTACTAATTAAGTAATTAGAGGTTAATTAATTGGTAATTAAGAAATTTGTTATTAAGTTTTATTAATTGATAATTAAGGTTTATTAATTAATAATTAAAGAAAAATTAATCTGTAATTAAAGATTAATTAATTTGTTTAAGAATAATTAAGGGATGAATTACTCAAGTGAAATTAATAAAATGAATGTGATTAATTTAAGTTAATTAATTTGTAAATTAATTAAAGATTATCACTTGATAAGGAATTAAGTATGAATACTTAATAAGATGGATAAGTGTAATCACTTAGTAAAGTAATTAATGTATAATTAATGTATAATTAATACTGGATGTAATTAATTAAAGGGAATTACTTAATGAGAAGTAATTAAAGGATAATTACTTAATAGAAGTAATTAAGAATTAATTACTTGGTGTAATTAATTAAAAGTTTTATAATTAATTAAGAAGTTAATTAATTAAGGTAAGTAATTACAGGATAATAATTACTGTTTATGATTAATTAAGGTGGATTAATAGAAGTGATTAATTAGAGTTTAATTAATTAATGTAATTAATTAAAGGTCAATGTAATTAATTATAGTTAATTAATTACTGGAAGTAATTAATTAAGGATCATTAATTAATGTAATTAATGAGTAATTAAAGGTTAAATTACTGTTAATGGTTAAGAAGAATTAATTTGTGAAATTAATTAAAGGATAATTACTTTATGTAATTAATGAATAATTAATCAAGGATGATTAATATTTAATGAGTAATTAATTAATTAAAGGTTTGTAATTAATTAATGATTGATTAAGCAAGGTTAGATAATTAATTCTTAAGTAATTAATTTAATTTAAGATAATTAAATTAATTATAACATAGGGTTAATAATTGTTGCTTATGGATGATTGTTTGTGTAGAATATCTGAATTGAATGATATGCTATGATATTCTGTGATAAATGTGTAATATTTATCTGTGTTAAATGCTGTGTGAATTCAAGTATTGAATTGAATTGTTTAAACCTTTAAAACAACTTGGCCTTAAAAGATACGTTTTGGATTTCGATGAGACCGGGATCGGGTTTCCGTATACCGGATTTCCAGGTCTGGAGACCCGAATACCACATCGATCCAAATTAACGATAGGTCGTGAATCAAGTGAAGATGAAGATTCAGAGTGCAAGGGTTATTGTCGTTAACTCTGAGGGTGATTCCAAAACGAGTGTAACGAGATAATGCCTTCGGTTTCGTTCGAACCCGGAACGAACTTGTATGGATTGAATGCTTTCAGAACATCGTCAGGTGGACGATGAGCATTCTAAGTGATGTGTTCTTTTCTAAGGTAATCGTGACCTCAAGCCTCACAAACCGGGAATGGCTAAAACAGGGGAGGTGCAGCAAGGTTAGTGGGTAGCACCCAAGTAGGACAAGATTACCTCTGTCTAGAAGCCCCTTCTTATTTCGGCTTAGTGTGTGCGGTTGCTGATCCCAACCGTGAGGTATCTTGTGCGGGAATTATCCAGTAAGGGATGTTCCGACCTTGTGTTGCAGGGGATTGGGAGTGATCCTCGGTATGGTGATCTAGGCCACGTACTGTGACGGGCGGTACCCCGGTAGCCCTGCCATTGTATGGAATCCAAACTCCAATAAGCGCCGTACGTATTAGTTGTGCCCAACTATGTTGAAATGTGAGATGTAAGCATTTCAGCTATTTCTGTATTTTACTTGAAAACCCTAGACCCTATTATAATACAATCGAATTTCCTATCAAATGTTTTGGTTAGCGTAAGGTAAAAACTTTTCCATGTTTATGTGTGGGAAGTCTTACGTGATACCTTTGTTTTCAAAAGGTTTTGAAGTTAAACAATTTTAACCCGTTTACTCACACCAGACCCATGTCTGACCCAAGTGTTTATTTCTGTTTTATAAACTCTTGGGTACTCAAATTTTTACGAGTAGCCAAGGGATTCAGGTTTAGCTTTGACGAATTGTGGAGGAGCAATGGAGCAGGAGGCTTCGGCGTTGTAGATAGATAGTAGTTTCCGCTGTGTTGATTTTGTATTGATCTCTGTATTGTATTGAGATGTAATAACTAGACAGATGTTTATAACTGTCTAGTATATGATATGTAATCTGTGTAACTCTGATAAGGGTTGTATATGATACTATGTAATATTTATGTGATATAATATATTTTGTTCGTTTCCGCTGTGAGTATTTGTGTTTGTTTTCTTTCTCTTTCTCTTCTTTTCTATTACTCACCCCACTCTTTCTTATTAGCGATACGACTTTCTATGGAGAGAAAGTCGTGGTCGTTACACTTCCGATTCTATTCTTATCCAAATTTTATCCAAGTTTAACTAAATTTTATTTAGCCAAATTAAATTCATTCCACTTCCTTTACTACTTAAATAAGAATTGAATTACATTCAATATTGTTTATAATGCAACTGAATTTTGAATTTCACTTCAATTTATTCCTCCATAAATAAATTCAAAACTCATTTACCATTTTTAAGTTTATCCACATCTTTTATATCTCACTTTACCTTATCTTGCTTTACATTTCATTAAGGGTTAAGTTTGAACTCACCATAGCATTCAACTATTTTCCACTCTTAAGTTCACCAACTTATTTATTTCAAAATTTATATTGTTCATTTTAATCCATTCACAACTTATAATCACAATTCCAATTTCTATACATAGGTATCTCAAAATTCTTAAGGATACCATTCCTATTTCACCTTAATCCTTTGCAAAATTTAAATCCACAGTTTCAGATTATAAGCATAACATTTAATGGTTAATGGTACAATTTGTTACACAATGACTCACAATTACAAAGCCACTTTACTTTTAACTTAACCCAAATCAATTTAATTCCAATTCCAAATTTTATTTAACTTATTCCAAGTTAAATTCAACTTCTATTCACTTCAATAACTTCATTTACTTCCATTTACCCGAATTAAGTTTTAATTTCAGGGTTAAAATTTCCATTCTTCCTTTCTCACTTAAATCATCTTTACTTTCAAGATTATTGTTGATTTATTCCAAATTTTACCTTTTTATTTTAAACAGAATTCCCAGAATTCAATTTACTCGGATTTATTTCAAAACCAATTTGAAATATAAATCAACACATTTCCATTTGATATTCAAATCAAATACCAAATTCCAAAACAATCTGCTTTTACCAAAACAATTTTCCCCTTTTAAGATTGTTAAAACAACTTGTGTATAAACAAGTATAAACAAATATCTTAACCTGTAATATCCTGGAATTTTGGACAATATCAATTTAATAATCTGTTTAAATAATTAAATTGATTTGATAATCCTTATTAAAAATGTTTAAATTGGTTTAATAATCTTCTTCAATGAATATTTATTTGTTTCAAACAATATTAATAATATGTGTTTTTATATAGATATTCAAATAGTTTTGGATTTTTAAATATATGGATAAGCTTTTATTTATATACATAATTGGTTTTATTTTCTTTAAAATACTTTATCTATATATATATAAATAAGTAATAAGTATTTATTTAATTAAAGAAAAAGAGGTTTATTCACATTTAAAATAAATACAAACTAATTAAAAGGACATGTGTAAATTCCTAAGGCTATGTAATAACATGTGTACATTAATAAAACAATGTAAATGACAAATGTCAAGTTTTGAATTTTTGTTTTCTTTTATTTTTAATAAACTACATTTTCACTTATATAAACATATACTTCTCATTCCATTTTCTTTTTCCTATCCTCTTCAATTCAAAAGATAAGTGAATTCAGCTGTAAACAAAATATACTCAAAAAAAACCAAATCTGAAGCTCAAACAAAATTCCCAGAAAAACAAATCTGTAACAAAACCCTCCTCTCAAAAACAATCCGTAGATCAACTCCTCTAAAATGCTTCTTCATCAAATCTGCAATTCATTCTCATCATCTAAAACCTGGAATCAAAGACCTGTAATGCATTTTCCAAAAATCAAAACTAAAAGACTGCAAATTCTTTTCAAATCTGGAGGCATGTCAAACAAGGCATCTCTGCATGCAACTGCAATCCTTTCAAACTTAAGCCAGCATTCAAGTTTTTAAATCGAGTTTTAAAAGTTTCAAAAGCACTTCAGTTTTAAAGTTTAAAGCAGTTTCAAAGAGGGCTCTGTTCTTCATTTTAAAAGGTGAGTAACATTTATTTTAAAAACTTAAGTATATGATATATGTTTGCATGTGATGATATTGGCTGGAAATTGAAGTTTCTAATTTGAATTTATATGAATTGGTATGAATATGTGTGTGAGCCTGTCTGTTTACATATAAAAACCTATCCCCTGTTATTTATCAAGTGAGTAACATTCTTCTTATAAATTTAAGTATATAGGTATTTGTTTGCATGTGGAAATCTGGAATAAAATGTGTATTGTATGGATGAATATGATTGAAATTTCTATGTATATAGTTGGATATATAGATGCATGCTTATGTTATACCTGTTCTTACTTTTAGAAGTTAAAATCATGATCGAATTTAATTCCTCTTGATATAATCTCTGATAGGACTTAGAATTCAAACTATATTTGTTTGTTTAAATCATGGATTACAGTTTAAAATTTTATTAAGTTAAAATAAAATTTAAAACTACTCTGAAAACCATAAGAACAGTTCAAGCTTAACATATGTCAAAATCTAAACATCTTAATTCATCGATTCAGGCATATGATCTGAATCCTGGTGTGAAAACATGATTTTTAAGATTTGAATCATGATTTTTAGAAGTAGAATGAGAGAGCAGTTCGAGGTTGAACAGTTTTTGCCTTTTTGATGATTTCTGATCATCTAAGTGATCGGCGAGGTCGTGGTCATTAATAGAGGATGTGGAATGATCAGGGATCGTGGGAATAATGTCGGAATGGTGATCGAGGTACTGTGGCGATGGGAATTGATTAAGAAAATCTGTAGACCTAGTTTTTGACTTGGTCGGAAAAGTTGTCTCCAGGGTGTCTCTGGTTGATCGAGTTCCACCAGACTGTGGAGAATTGAAGAAGGAACGTTGTTGAAGTCATGGCCAGAAGTTCAGACGTTCAGATGATCGGAGGAGTGAATTCGAGATGCTTTCCAGGTTGAAGTTCTGTTCCAAGGGATGATCAATTGGCTCGTTTTCGTTTTCCGGCGAGTACGTGACGTTGGGTGGTCGGAATTGTCTGAGAAGGTGATCGTCGACATGCGAGCATCACGGCGAGGTGTTGGAGGCGATCGAGTCGCCTGTGCATGTGCACAAGGTAGCAGCAATGGCTGGTTTTGAGATTTGGGAAGAAGATGACGTTCTCGAGTATGTTGATGTTTTGTCTCGGAGTCGTACTCGAGGAAATAGGGACTTGGCTCGGGGTTTCGAAGGGGAGATTCGTAGGTTTATAACTGCGTTTTAAAACTAAGTATAACAGTTTTTAGAAAATAAAATGGAAGGAAAACACTCGAAGGAGTACTCGGTATTTTGATGTTTTTCTCGGGTATTTTGGATGTTGGGCTCGGGTCATTGACCTGGTACAGTTTTTTAAATATGTTGTTTTAAATTTTTAAAACTATTTTTAAAAATTTGAAAACAGAAATTTAAACAAGGTTTAAATTAAAATTTTAAAGTATGGATTCAAATTAAACTTGAATCCCAGTTGTAAAAATAAATAAGTTTTTATTTTAATATATAAACATCTTTAAATGTTCAAAGTATAGTTTAAAGGAATTTTTAAATTAAATAAATTGGTTTAAAAATCTTGAAAATTTCTTTTATAAATGTTAAGTGTTCTTAACATTTGATTTAAAAAGATTTTGTATATTTGATTTAAATATTGGTTAAAATTAAATTGTAATCTATTTTAAATCTTTAATTTAAAATAAATTAAAAGAAAGATTTTAAAGTTAAATCTTTTAAAGTCTTTGTTAGTAATAATTAAAGTAGTTAAAGGTTAATACTTTAATTTAGAAAGTGATTAAGGTTTAATGATAAAGAAGTCATTAAATTAATAAGGTAATTAAAGAATAATTTGGTAATTTAATTAATTAATGATTTAGTGTTAATTAATTAAATAATTAGGATTATAAGTTAATAAATTAAGGTTAATTAATTTGGGATTAATCATTTATTTAGATAAGTATAGATTTTTAATAAATGATAAATCTTTTATGAATTGGTTAAGTATAATTACTTAATGAAAGTAATTAAAGGAAATAATTACTTAAGGTAATTAATTAAATAAATTTGATGAGTTAAATTAATTAATTTAATTAATTTAAGATAATCATTTGGTGATTTGAATAAGTATAATTACTTAAATGTAATTAGTGAAGTGTAATTACTTAGGAAAGTAATTAAAGGTAATTACTGGATGTAATTAACTAAAGATGATCTAATAATAAAAGTAATTTTAGTTTAATTACTTTTGTATAATTAATCAAGGGATTAATTAAAGGATAATTAATTTTGGAGAAATTAATTTATGGAAGAGTAATTAAGGGTAGTTAATTACTAAATGTTATTAATCAAAGGTGATTTATAAATGTGACTAATTAATTATTAATTTAAATAAGATAATTAATTAAGAATAATTAAGGATCATTAATTAATTAATGATATAATTAAGGATTGGTTAATTAAGATTAATTAATAAATAATTAGTGATTAAAGTAATTAATTAATTGTAATTAATTAAGGATTAATGTAATTAAATATAGTTAATTAATTAATGAAGTAATTAAAGATTAATTACTGAATGGTTTAAGATAATTAATTTGTGAAATTAATTAAGTATTAATTACTTAAAGTAATTAAAGGGTAATTAATCAGGAAAGATTAATTTAGATGGATACTTAGAGTAATGATTAATTAATTGGTTTAATTAATAATTAATTAAGCAGGATTTATAGGATGAAGTAATTAATTTAATTCACTTTAAATTAATTAGAGATGATAAATCATTACTTAAGAATGGATGAATGATATTGAATGCTTTGCATTGTTGATATCTCTGATAAGAGATGTGCTGATCTATGATATAGATGTTTGGTTGGATTGAAATGATAATATGAATTATCTGTTTGGATGATAATATGGATTATCTATTGTAAATTATCTATCTGTGTGTAGTATAGATAAGAATTGAATTGTTTTAAACCTTTAAACAACTTGGCCTTAAAAGATACGTTTTGGATTTCGATGAGACCGGGATCGGGTTTCCGTATACCAGAATTCCAGGTCTGGAGACCCGAATACCACATCGATCCAAATTAACGATAGGTCGTGAATCTCAAGTGAAGATGAAGATTCAGAGTGCAAGGGTTATTGTCGTTAACTCTGAGGGTGATTCCAAAACGAGTGTAACGAGATAATGCCTTCGGTTTCGTTCGAACCCGGAACGAACTTGTATGGATTGAATGCTTTCAGCACATCGTCAGGCGGACGATGAGCATTCTAAGTGATATGTTCTGATTAAAGGTAATCGTAACCTCAAGCCTCATCAACCGGGAATGGCTAAAACAGGGGAGGTGCAGCAAGGCTTCGTGGGTAGCACCCACTGAGAGCAAGATAGATCCCTGTCTAGAGGTCCCTTTTCTTTTTATTCAGCTTAGTGTGTGGTTGGTCGCGCCAACTACGGGATTGTCTTGTTCGGAATTATCCAGTAAGGGATGGTTCCGGCTTTGTGTTGCAGGGGAGCGGGCGTACTCCTCGGTACGGTGATCTAGGCCACGTACTGTGACGGGCGGTACCCCAGTAGCCCTGCCATTGTATGGAATCCAAACTCCAATAAGTGCCATACGTATTAGTTGTGCCAATTATGTTGGAATGTGAGATGTAAGCATTTCAGCTATTTCTATATTTTACTTGAAAACCCTAGACCCTATTATAATAAAATCAGATTTCCTATCAAATGTTTTGGTTAGCGTAAGGTAAAAACTTACCCATGTTTATTTGTGGGGAGTCTTACGTGATACTTTTTCTTTCTAAAGGTTTTGAAGTTAAGCGAGTTTAACCTGTTACTCACACCAGACCCATGTCTGACCCAAGTGTTTATTTCTGTTTTATATAAACTCTTGGGTACTCAAATTTTTACGAGTAGCCAAGGGATTCAGGTTTAGCTTTGACGAATATTCTGGAGGAGCAATGGAGCAGGAGGCTTCGGCGTTCGTAGATATAGTATTCCGCTGTGTTGATATCTGTGATAGTGTTTGTATTGTATTGAGTTGTAATATCTAGACAGATGTTTATAACTGTCTAGTAAGTGATGTATATGCTGTGTAACTCTGTAAATTGTTGTATACTATGTAATAGTTTATGTTATTAATATAATTTATTCGTTCCGTTGTGAGATCGTTGTTGTTGTTTCTTTCTTCTCTTCTTTTCTCTTTTCTCACCCCTTTCTTTCTTATTAATGATTCGTCATTCTGTAGAATGAGTGACGGGTCATTACAGTGGTATCAGAGCATAGGTTGAGCGAATGCCTAAGCTTTTGGTTAAGTGAATATCAGAGCACTAGGTTGAGTGAATACCTAGGTTCGGAAGGATTGTTCATTAGAGATAGGATCTGTAGCAACCTGTTTGAGTCCGAGTGTATATATATATACGAGAGCGCGTATTTGTTAGTTATATAAAATGGTTTTATATTGTGTTAATTGATCGGTTGAGTGGTATATGGATTCTGGTCAATACGAGTAGCTAACGTTATTGATAGGTATCTCTAAACACTTGGACCAGGTCAACGGACACAATATTGTTTTAAAAAGGGGAAGGTGAAATAATTTTACCCAGATATATTTTCTATATATAAAAAGTATCATTTTAAATGTATATGGTATTTGTAATGATTGGTTGAGATGATAATAATTTATCATCTAGGATTAGGAGTCTGAGTGTTGAGGTTGGAAGTGTATCTGTCGAGACTGTAGACCTAATACCGTCTCGAGTAAGCTTTATTGTGGTGTAAGGATTTCACCAATCTCTGAAGAAAGCCTGTTAAGGTTCGGAGTTCATCTTTGAAGTTGGATGAGTAGAGCTGGATCTGTCGGTTGAGCAGAAGCGAGTGGTGGTATCTTGATACTTCAGGAAGAAGTAGTTGTGTGATGAGACGCAGTGAATATGGATGTTCCCGAAGATGTTTTCTTTGGAACAAGTTAATGAAGTATGTCTGCTTCAGTGTTGTGGCTGAGTTCAGCATGGTGATTCTGTTTAGTTTGGGTCTGAGTTTCTTGAAGAAGCTTTGGATAAGGAAGTCTTTGGCATCTGTGGCAGCAGTGCAGCTCGGAGTGTTTTGTATTGGCAGGAAGTTTTCTGGCTGAGCAGTTTTTCTGAAAGAGAAGTTCAGAAGCAGCAGAGAGGATCCATTTCTTCGATGGATTGGATAGTTAAGTATAAGCTGTTCTGATTGGTAAAGAGAGGACAGTTTTCTTTGGAATTAGGTTGGGTTGATCGCAAAAGTGACTTGCGATTGCTAAGTGTTCTCTTGGGTTATTGATGATTTTCTGGATGTCTTCAGTGAAGTCAGAAGTTTGTCCGCATCTGGAGTTTGAGTTTTCTTATCGACTAGGATTCCAGGAGTGGTACCAGTAGTTCAGCTGGGTAGAAGGATGTCTTCTAGAGATAGAGTTGGTGAAGCAACTCAAGTTTTGATGGAGTATCTGAGTTTTTCCTTATGGATCTATTGAACCATTTTCTGGGATGTGTTGTCCAGTTTGTGCTTGTGTTCTTCATCAGCATTCGTATCTACTCCAGATCAGAGTGGTGTAGCGGAAACAATTTGGCGAGTGCTCCTGTTTGTCTTTTCCAGATAGGAGAAGTTAGTTCAGTCTGCTGATGGTAGTAGAGTTGTGTTTTAGATTGGGTAGATCTTGAGAGGATCATTGGTTGAGTTATTTTTGGTCCTGTTTGTTTCTAGAAGCATCGGCGAAGGTTGAGTTGATCAGGAAGAATTTGTAGGTAGCCCGAGATCGTCTGAAGATTTTGTGGATAAGAGACGAAGGAATTTGAAATTCGAAGTTGGAGACTTCGTTGTTGTGAAGTTTTTCTCTGATTAAAGGGAGCTATAAGATTGGGTAAGTCTGGGAAGTTAGCTTCGAGTTATTTTGGATCTTTTCTGTGATCTAATTTGGATAAGTACTTTGATACACAAGGTTGAATTGTCAGTTTGGATAACTGGAATTCAATGTATTTTACGTATCTCTGAGGGAGTACGTGTTTGATCTATCTTTGGTTTTGGAACCAGCAGTTCTGGAAGATTTGGTTGTTGAGTCAGACTCGTCTGTAGTCTGATATCTTGTTTAGTTCTATAGATCTAGATGAGTAAGAACTCTATAGCTTAGTAGTGTTGATTGTTTGGATTCTGTAGAGCGAGTATCCCGGTATTTATATCTGGGAAACTCTAGGAAATTGTATCCAGAATTTTGTCTGGATAATTAGAATTGTTTGATTGGGTGAATTGGTTGCTATGGTTGTTAGCATATGGATGATAATATATAATTGTGATTTAATAGATTATTAAATTACCTTTGTTTTAAATTTCGGGGACGAAATTATTTTAAGGGGGGAGGAATGTAATATCCCGGAATTTTGGACAATATCAATTTAATAATCTGTTTAAATAATTAAATTGATTTGATAATCCTTATTAAAAATGTTTAAATTGGTTTAATAATCTTCTTCAATGAATATTTATTTGTTTCAAACAATATTAATAATATGTGTTTTTATATAGATATTCAAATAGTTTTGGATTTTTAAATATATGGATAAGCTTTTATTTATATACATAATTGGTTTTATTTTCTTTAAAATACTTTATCTATATATATAAATAAGTAATAAGTATTTATTTAATTAAAGAAAAAGAGGTTTATTCACATTTAAAATAAATACAAACTAATTAAAAGGACATGTGTAAATTCCTAAGGCTATGTAATAACATGTGTACATTAATAAAACAATGTAAATGACAAATGTCAAGTTTTGAATTTTTGTTTTCTTTTATTTTTAATAAACTACATTTTCACTTATATAAACATATACTTCTCATTCCATTTTCTTTTTCCTATCCTCTTCAATTCAAAAGATAAGTGAATTCAGCTGTAAACAAAATATACTCAAAAAAAACCAAATCTGAAGCTCAAACAAAATTCCCAGAAAAAACAAATCTGTAACAAAACTCTCCTCTCAAAAACAATCCATAGATCAACTCCTCTAAAATGCTTCTTCATCAAATCTGCAATTCATTCTCATCATCTAAAACCTGGAATCAAAGACCTGTAATGCATTTTCCAAAAATCAAAACTAAAAGACTGCAAATTCTTTTCAAATCTGGAGGCATGTCAAACAAGGCATCTCTGCATGCAACTGCAATCCTTTCAAACTTAAGCCAGCATTCAAGTTTTTAAATCGAGTTTTAAAAGTTTCAAAAGCACTTCAGTTTTAAAGTTTAAAGCAGTTTCAAAGAGGGCTCTGTTCTTCATTTTAAAAGGTGAGTAACATTTGTTTTAAAAACTTAAGTATATGATATATGTTTGCATGTGATGATATTGGCTGGAAATTGAAGTTTCTAATTTGAATTTATATGAATTGGTATGAATATGTGTGTGAGCCTGTCTGTTTACATATAAAAACCTATCCCCTGTTATTTATCAAGTGAGTAACATTCTTCTTATAAATTTAAGTATATAGGTATTTGTTTGCATGTGGAAATCTGGAATAAAATGTGTATTGTATGGATGAATATGATTGAAATTTCTATGTATATAGTTGGATATATAGATGCATGCTTATGTTATACCTGTTCTTACCTGTTCTTACTTTTAGAAGTTAAAATCATGATCGAATTTAATTCCTCTTGATATAATCTCTGATAGGACTTAGAATTCAAACTATATTTGTTTGTTTAAATCATGGATTACAGTTTAAAATTTTATTAAGTTAAAATAAAATTTAAAACTACTCTGAAAACCATAAGAACAGTTCAAGCTTAACATATGTCAAAATCTAAACATCTTAATTCATCGATTCAGGCATATGATCTGAATCCTGGTGTGAAAACATGATTTTTAAGATTTGAATCATGATTTTTAGAAGTAGAATGAGAGAGCAGTTCGAGGTTGAACAGTTTTTGCCTTTTTGATGATTTCTGATCATCTAAGTGATCGGCGAGGTCGTGGTCATTAATAGAGGATGTGGAATGATCAGGGATCGTGGGAAAAATGTCGGAATGGTGATCGAGGTACTGTGGCGATGGGAATTGATTAAGAAAATCTGTAGACCTAGTTTTTGACTTGGTCGGAAAAGTTGTCTCCAGGGTGTCTCTGGTTGATCGAGTTCCACCAGACTGTGGAGAATTGAAGAAGGAACGTTGTTGAAGTCATGGCCAGAAGTTCAGACGTTCAGATGATCGGAGGAGTGAATTCGAGATGCTTTCCAGGTTGAAGTTCTGTTCCAAGGGATGATCAATTGGCTCGTTTTCGTTTTCCGGCGAGTACGTGACGTTGGGTGGTCGGAATTGTCTGAGAAGGTGATCGTCGACATGCGAGCATCACGGCGAGGTGTTGGAGGCGATCGAGTCGCCTGTGCATGTGCACAAGGTAGCAGCAATGGCTGGTTTTGAGATTTGGGAAGAAGATGACGTTCTCGAGTATGTTGATGTTTTGTCTCGGAGTCGTACTCGAGGAAATAGGGACTTGGCTCGCGGTTTCGAAGGGGAGATTCGTAGGTTTATAACTGCGTTTTAAAACTAAGTATAACAGTTTTTAGAAAATAAAATGGAAGGAAAAAACTCGAAGGAGTACTCGGGTATTTTGATGTTTTTCTCGGGTATTTTGGATGTTGGGCTTGGGTCATTGACCTGGTACAGTTTTTTAAATCTGTTGTTTTAAATTTTTAAAACTATTTTTAAAAATTTGAAAACAGAAATTTAAACAAGGTTTAAATTAAAATTTTAAAGTATGGATTCAAATTAAACTTGAATCCCAGTTGTAAAAATAAATAAGTTTTTATTTTAATATATAAACATCTTTAAATGTTCAAAGTATAGTTTAAAGGAATTTTTAAATTAAATAAATTGGTTTAAAAATCTTGAAAATTTCTTTTATAAATGTTAAGTGTTCTTAACATTTAATTTAAAAAGATTTTGTATATTTGATTTAAATATTGGTTAAAATTAAATTGTAATCTATTTTAAATCTTTAATTTAAAATAAATTAAAAGAAAGATTTTAAAGTTAAATCTTTTAAAGTCTTTGTTAGTAATAATTAAAGTAGTTAAAGGTTAATACTTTAATTTAGAAAGTGATTAAGGTTTAATGATAAAGAAGTCATTAAATTAATAAGGTAATTAAAGAATAATTTGGTAATTTAATTAATTAATGATTTAGTGTTAATTAATTAAATAATTAGGATTATATGTTAATAAATTAAGGTTAATTAATTTGGGATTAATCATTTATTTAGATAAGTATAGATTTTTAATAAATGATAAATCTTTTATGAATTGGTTAAGTATAATTACTTAATGAAAGTAATTAAAGGAAATAATTACTTAAGGTAATTAATTAAATAAATTTGATGAGTTAAATTAATTAATTTAATTAATTTAAGATAATCATTTGGTGATTTGAATAAGTATAATTACTTAAATGTAATTAGTGAAGTGTAATTACTTAGGAAAGTAATTAAAGGTAATTACTGGATGTAATTAACTAAAGATGATTTAATAATAAAAGTAATTTTAGTTTAATTACTTTTGTATAATTAATCAAGGGATTAATTAAAGGATAATTAATTTTGGAGAAATTAATTTATGGAAGAGTAATTAAGGGTAGTTAATTACTAAATGTTATTAATCAAAGGTGATTTATAAATGTGACTAATTAATTATTAATTTAAATAAGATAATTAATTAAGAATAATTAAGGATCATTAATTAATTAATGATATAATTAAGGATTGGTTAATTAAGATTAATTAATAAATAATTAGTGATTAAAGTAATTAATTAATTGTAATTAATTAAGGATTAATGTAATTAAATATAGTTAATTAATTAATGAAGTAATTAAAGATTAATTACTGAATGGTTTAAGATAATTAATTTGTGAAATTAATTAAGTATTAATTACTTAAAGTAATTAAAGGGTAATTAATCAGGAATGATTAATTTAGATGGATACTTAGAGTGATGATTAATTAATTGGTTTAATTAATAATTAATTAAGCAGGATTTATAGGATGAAGTAATTAATTTAATTCACTTTAAATTAATTAGAGATGATAAATCATTACTTAAGAATGGATGAATGATATTGAATGCTTTGCATTGTTGATATCTCTGATAAGAGATGTGCTGATCTATGATATAGATGTTTGGTTGGATTGAAATGATAATATGAATTATCTGTTTGGATGATAATATGGATTATCTATTGTAAATTATCTATCTGTGTGTAGTATAGATAAGAATTGAATTGTTTTAAACCTTTAAACAACTTGGCCTTAAAAGATACGTTTTGGATTTCGATGAGACCGGGATCGGGTTTCCGTATACCGGAATTCCAGGTCTGGAGACCCGAATACCACATCGATCCAAATTAACGATAGGTCGTGAATCTCAAGTGAAGATGAAGATTCAGAGTGCAAGGGTTATTGTCGTTAACTCTGAGGGTGATTCCAAAACGAGTGTAACGAGATAATGCCTTCGGTTTCGTTCGAACCCGGAACGAACTTGTATGGATTGAATGCTTTCAGCACATCGTCAGGCGGACGATGAGCATTCTAAGTGATATGTTCTGATTAAAGGTAATCGTAACCTCAAGCCTCATCAACCGGGAATGGCTAAAACAGGGGAGGTGCAGCAAGGCTTCGTGGGTAGCACCCACTGAGAGCAAGATAGATCCCTGTCTAGAGGTCCCTTTTCTTTTTATTCGGCTTAGTGTGTGGTTGGTCGCGCCAACTACGGTATTGTTGTAACGACCCAGAATTTTTGATAATTAAAATTCGAATATTTAATTGATTTTAAATATTAATAAATGGAATTTAGAAGTCGAATGATTTATTTTTCGAATATTGGATTTAATTTGACAATTAAATCGATAAATTAAATAGTGAAATTCCAGAGATAATTGAAAAACGAGTTTAAAATGATTGAAAATGATTTGTAAAATTTTATTTAATCATACTGGAGTTATAGAAATATTTTAGAACTCTTAAAATTGAATTTGGAGTTAATCTGTGAAAATTGAATATTTTAATATTTAATTATCGACTGTAAAAATAGCCAATTTTCGAACAGTCTCAGAATTGAATAAAACCAGTTCCATTGGATCCGTAATAGTTAGTTATTATCGGATTTCAATTTTCGTAGCAATCGAAGTTATCGTTTGACCGTGGCAGCTTGAAACGCATCGATATCGTTTTAATTTTAATTCGGCGAGTTAAAATAGTCATTTTTCAAAAAGTCTCGGATTTCGACGAAACCAGTTTCATCGGATCCGTAATGTGAAATTATTGCATGGTTTCAAATTTCGTAATTTTTGGATTTACCGTTTGTTCGGGGCAAGTCGAAACGCCTCGAAATCAAATTGAATCGGTTTAATTCAAAATTGATCGTTTTTCTCCGTATCTCGCACAGATTTCCGAATTAGCCTCCGAAACACGTTCCATTGTGTTCGGAACGTGGGGTAAACCTTAGAAACGCCAGCCGGCACACTCGATTTGGAGTTCGAGAAAATTTGGGTGAATAGTAATTTGGCAAATTTTCTATATAAGGACCATTATCTTCTATTTTGCAAACAAGATGAAACCCCTAACCCTAAATCTCTTCAGCCGCCACCTCCAAATTCGAAGGCCAGAAACGCACTCAATTCATCCCCTCTGATCTCCTCATCCGTTCACTTTCATCCAAAATCACCAACTACAAAGTTGTAGATCTCAACGAATACTAGCTATCCAACGGTTAAGATCTGAAATGGCGAAGCGAGGAGGCTGAAATGGAGCCGCATTTACCATCAGGTCGGGCACGAATTCCCAGGTCAGATCAGGGCCGAGCTCCACCTTGTCGCAGCTGAAGGTAGCTCTGGGCGATGGCGTTCGAATGGTGGTGGTATGATGGGTTTCAGGCGATCGGAGGTGGGGTCTTGGACGGTCAAAGCTTGGCAAATGATGGGTTCTTGAACGTGATATTCACGTAAGGGAGGAAGAAGAGAAAGGAGGGGGAGTGGCCAGATCTGGTGGATGGGGGATCAACGGCCGAGATGAGCTAGGGTATAGAAAAATAGAAAAAAAAGGCTGAAATTGTTTTATTTAAATTCGTACAAACTTCAAAGTGTTATAACTCTCTCATACATTATCAGAAAATGACGAAACAAAATGCGTTGGAATCGTATTCGCGAATACTACGTGATGCAATTGGGTTGGAGTCGATTGGAGTCAATGAAAATTTTGGGTAAAATTAAACGTCTGTTTAGTTTTATCCGAAATAAACCGCTACGACTGTTATTGAAATCAAGGTGAGATCTTCTCACTCAAGAATTGAATGTGGAATTTTTGCAGTTATTATTGATTGATATGATTGCTATATTGGATGTGATATTAGATATTATAGGATATATCTATATATAGCAATATATACATATTGGCATATGTATATATTGGATTGATTGATTTCCCGCCTCGTATAGCGGATGAGACCCTATTGCGCCGTTAGTAAGCGGATTATTTTTATAAAACCCATATACCGCGATAATTCCGTACTGGAGCGGAATTGGTATTGTGCTAACATCTGTGGATGCAGGGAAACAGGTTGGAGGGATCCAACTGGATTCCTCAACTGTATTTACTTATTTACAGATATTGATAGATATTCTGTCATCATATTGATATATGATATTGACTGTTGTGATGGACTGATTGGTGTTGTTGCATCATCGGATTCAGTTTTGAAATGTAAAAAAATAACGACTTTTATTTTAAAAAGGGTTTTTAAAGTGATTTTTTGAAAGTAGACGTTTTACTGAATTTTTGGATTGGTTTATTTCAAATAAATAAACGTCTAAAATTTTAAAGTTATAAAAGTTAAGATTTTTGTGAAATAAAATCGAAGTGTGATTTTTAAAATAAAAGTTAAGAAATTTATGAAATGAATTATAAATTGGGATTTCTAAAGCATTATAAACAGTTTATTTAAAAGATGAACAAAAATGGATGTTTATGAATTTGAAAAATTGGGATTATAAGACAAGTTTCTATAAGTGTTAAAATGAATTATAAATTGGGATTTCATAAGTTAATGGAATCTGAAAGTTTTAAATTTTGTGAAGTTTAAAAGAACGATTTCTTTTAAAATAAATGAATTATAAGTTATATTAACTTATAAATTGAATGGGTCATTAAAGAAGATGTATAAATCGAAGTTGTGATAAAATGGAAATAGAATTTATAAACGTTGTTTTTATAAATTCGAAAATAAATCAAATTTGGTTGATTTTAAATATAGAGATTATTAAGGAGATATATCCACGATTTTGGATAGTGGATAATTATTGAAATAAAAATGTGTAGAAAATATTGAAATGGGGTTAGTAAAGTATATTCACGATTTTGGACAGTGAGTATATTGTTAAGTAAAATGGATATGTTTTGGAGAAGTGATATTATGAAATGAAGTAATTGTTTTAAAAGATGTTTTAAAACGTGTTAAATATCGAAATAATAGATTTCAACATTTATTGTTGAAATAGACGTTTTCGAAAAATAGGGAAATGGCGGACTATAACACTGTTGTTATAGTAAATGATTTCCGAAAGGAAATGTTTTGATGTAGTATTGGGATTTACATATCTATCTTAATTTCGAATCCCTATACTAGAGATTTTGAGTCGTCGTAACGATGTTTTACGTAACATTCGTTTTGACTCAAATAGATGTTGTTAAAAAGAATGATTTCCTTAAAGAATGAAATATATACTTAATTTTGATTTAAGTATATCGAATATTTTCAAATGTTGAAAATAAAAGATTTGTGAAATACTTATTTTTGAATAAGTATGGAATGATTTCCAAAATGAAATGAAACGTTTTGAGATTTTTATCTTCTTAAAAGATAAATTGAAATTGAATATTTGAAAACGATTGAGAATCGTATATCAGTAGATATTTTGAAATATAAATTCAATATGGAATTTATAAAGGAAAGGGAAACTGTTTAGAAAAATAAATATTGATTTATTTTTGAAGTGTGGAAATTTTATATCTAGTAAAGATATTTTGGAAGATGAAATAAATTGGAAAATTATTTGGAATCTGATGATGTTGCGCATCTTTATTGATAGTTAAATAACCGACTATCAATAATTACCTTTAGATAGGTATTTGTTGTGAATTGGATGAAATTGAATGCCACACTTATTTTTGAATAATCGCTCACTATTCGGGTTAGCCAGGAAAGGACCATGGGGTCGTATAACCCATTCCGAATATGTGATACGTCGTTATGAATTGCATTCGAAGACCGGTGTTGAAGACCGGATATTTTTGAAAACGGAAGGATTACCGTCGAGTTACTCTACATCGGCTGATCTCCGATTTAGAGGTTTTATCACCCTTAGTGACGGGAAGTCCGGACGTGATTAGAAAATTATCCGGAAATGCAAGGGCTTCGTGAGAAGTGCCTTCGGTTCTGTTCGATCCCGGAACAGACTTGTATGGATTGTGTGTCTGACGTTACAATTTGAGATATAAAGTTGATTTCTTTCAAATACATTTCTGTTGGTGGCGGAGAATTTATTCTCTTAGCTTAACACCCTTCTCTGAGACGTACGAGCTCAGAGGTTATGTAGTTGAAATTTATCAGCAATATACTCCTAATTTGGTAACGTGGCATACTGAGTGTTGCTGCGAAATGATCAGTGTTTGATCATTTGTGATATGATCATTTGTTTGATCTTATATCTTTGTGATCATAGGTTGATCATTTTTGTTTGACCCGAAGCAGGGCTTTTTGAGAAAGCGTAGCTTTGTGGACGAGACTTCGTCGAGCCTCACACCCCGGAAATGGTCAAAACAGGAAGGATGCAGCAAGGTTCTAGGGAGTAGCGCCCATTAGTGTATGTCATTCCTTCTGGATAGAGGTGGTATCATGGTATGGAGCCCAGATACTTAACCTATGTGGTTGCTGCATTATTATCTATGTGGTTTGTTGGAAATCGGGGATCCTCGGGAAGATCGGTTACGATCGGGGGATGGCATACGCGTGTCAGTAGTTACCTATTTTTGCAGAGGTAACCCGGCCTTGTGTTGGCAGAGATCCGGTTAGGTTCTCGGGTCGTCTATTCCAGGGACGTACCCATCGTGGAAAAGGAAGTTCCTTAGCCTGACCATTTGTTGGAAATCCAAAGAAACAATACGAGACTTGTACGGTTTTAGTTGTAGAATCTGCTGTTTAAGACGGCAGTTATAGCAGGCATAATATATGGGTACCTATGCTGGCTAAGATTTATATTCTACTTTCAAAAATTGTTTTCCACTATGCACTAATAATAATATAAAAAAAAATGATTTGATTTTGCGTAGTAAGCATCTTTGACTATCATAAGAAGGAAATCTCCTCCAAGTCTGCGTTTGCATTGTGTGTGTGGTGGGAGGTCTTATGGTAGTTTCATTTTCCAAAAGCATTGCGAATTGACTTTAAAAATCTTTCTGTTGTTTGTTTTAAAGACAAAACTGTTTTAAGTTCTCACACCAGTCACCATGACTGACCTGGAGTTTATTGCTTCCCTTCCTAAACTCTGGGTGCCCACAAATTTTCACACGGGCAGTTCGAAGTTAGGTTATCAGGTTATTCGGGATATTGGAGTGCTATGGAGCTTAGTGGCGAGCTGGATGGCGAGACGTAGTATTTGTATCTGATATTATTTATTCCGCTGTGTATTCTGTATGAGGACAAGTTTATATAACTGTCCATTGATGTATTGACTCTGTTGTATATTGTGTTGTTGTTGTAAACTCTAATGATGTGATGTAATGTAATAAACAGATATAATTCTTTTGTTTTCAATGATATTCATTTATCTATTATATGTTGTTCCGCTGCGAATGTGAGATTCTGATGTTGGTTCTGCTTCTGATGTTGTTCTTCTCTTCTTCTTCTATCTTTTCTACCCTTTCTTTCTTTTTAAAACCCTCACTATTGGAGTTTCCGGCACTCGATTGCTCGGCAGTCGATAAAGTGAGTATCGATGTCGAATTTTCGAAAGTCGAAAATTTCGGTATGTGACAGAGTGGTATCAGAGCATATGGTTAAGCGACAACCCTGCTCTGTTGGGTGTTACTCATTAGAGATAGAGTCAGTAGTAATCTAGAATGAGTTGAGTGTAATAATAGATACGAGTGCGTATTTGTTAGTGAATATAAAATTGTTTTATATTGTGATGATTGGTTTGTTGAGTGGTATATGGATTCTGGTCGGTATTGTCCGTACAACTCTATCGATAGGGATCTCTAAACACTTGAATAGAACAATTCGGCACAGTATTCTTTTAAATAGGGTAAATGAGATAATTTTGCCCAAAACTATTTTTGTATAAAAAAGAAATGATTTTCTGTAAATTATTACAGTATATGGTTGCATGGTTGTAAGGAAAGTGATAATATTGAAATGTTATCATTATTATATGAAATGGAATAAGAAATTGAAACATAACTCCAAAGTTAAGAAATAAATCCATGTACAAATGAAATTTAAGAATGTAAATTATAAAAGTGATTTGTAATTTAAAACGGAATTCCAGAGAAGTATTTGGAAATGTTTTGAAAAGAATTTGAAAATTTTGGAGATTTGGAAAGTTAAATCATTTTTGATTTGAAAATGAAATTCTAAGGATTTTGGAAAAATGTTTTGAAGAGATAAAAGCTCTAAACTCTTTTAGGTCGCTGGAAAATAATCCTGATGATGGTGGCCACATCATTAGAATTCATTTTCGGGTTTCCAAAAGAGGAATTGCTGCCAAATTGTTTTAAATGGAAGTTGTTTGGAAAATTTGGGTTTTTGTTTTGGAAATTCAAATGGAATTGGAATTGTTTTCAAAATGATTTTGGAAAAAAGTTGAAAAGACTCTGGAATCCTATTTAAAATATTTGGGGGAACAAGAAATGAGTTGATAACTTATACAATTTATATTTTGATTGAATAAATTTAACTTAAGAAATTTTAAGTTGAATTAAAGTAAGTATAAGTGAATCAATAAAAATCCAAGTGGAAATTTTTGAATATAAGTTGTATAACTTATAAAATGAGAAAATGAAAGTGAAATAAATGATGTATAATGGGAATATAACTTAAGAAATGACGAATGAATTTGATTTTGGGTATCAAAATTTATTACTGAAATGAATATGAACTTGAGTTATATAAGTGAAATTCAACTTGAAATGTTAAATGAATTAGCAATTGAATAAATAAATGTATTGGAGGTAAATCAATCTAATGAAAGTAAATTGATATAGAAGAATGAATGTAAGTGTAAATTCATTAAAGCTAATTGGATGAAGTGAATAAGATTTAAACTGAATATTAAAAACGAATTTGGAATTGTGTGAAATAAAAGGAAGTTAATCGATGAAATTCAATATTCAGAAGTTAAATTGAATCCAAATTAGATTGAAATTGTGAATTGAATTCAAATGAAATTGAAATGAAAATTGAACGAAACTGAATGATGTAACTTCAATAGTGAATTTAAAAATGATATAAGAAGTAGGTATCGAAATTTTGAAATAGAATTTGCAAAATGGTTTGAATATATGTAACTAGATATTATGGCTAGTAGGATATACAGGTGTTATAATGGAATTGGAATTTAATTTCGAAGATAAATTTGAATGGCTCGACAAAAGGTAAGTATTTGAATTCGAATATGAGATTTGATGATTTCTTGTCTAGCCGCTTGGCTTTTTCTTTTTCTTTTTGAAATCTGAGAGTCCGTAGGGACGTTTTGTAGTCGTACCGTATTAGCCGCGTAAAGGAGACGCTGGCGAAATTTTTCGAGAATTTCGAGTGGTAGAGAAAATTTTTGAGAAATTTTGAAAATTTAAAATTTGAATTTGAATTTGAATTTAAATTTGAATTGTTAAGAAAACAATGATGTTTGAAAACTATGAAAGGTTTAGAAAGTTAATTGAATTGATAACAAATCTTTAGTAGAGAGATTTGTTTTGATAAATTGATAAAACTATTAGATTGTGAAAAATAGTAGACGAGTTAAGGACATTTTTTTCCTAACTTGTAATTTCGAGGACGAAATTCTTTTAAGGGGGGAAGTCTGTAACGACCCAGAATTTTTGATAATTAAAATTCGAATATTTAATTGATTTAAAATATTAATAAATGGAATTTAGAAGTCGAATGATTTATTTTTCGAATATTGGATTTAATTTGACAATTAAATCGATAAATTAAATAGTGAAATTCCAGAGATAATTGAAAAACGAGTTTAAAATGATTGAAAATGATTTGTAAAATTTTATTTAATCATACTGGAGTTATAGAAATATTTTAGAACTCTTAAAATTGAATTTGGAGTTAATCTGTGAAAATTGAATATTTTAATATTTAATTATCGACTGTAAAAATAGCCAATTTTCGAACAGTCTCAGAATTGAATGAAACCAGTTCCATTGGATCCGTAATAGTTAGTTATTATCGGATTTCAATTTTCGTAGCAATCGAAGTTATCGTTTAACCGTGGCAGCTTGAAACGCATCGATATCGTTTTAATTTTAATTCGGCGAGTTAAAATAGTCATTTTTCAAAAAGTCTCGGATTTCGACGAAACCAGTTTCATCGGATCCGTAATGTGAAATTATTGCATGGTTTCAAATTTCGTAATTTTTGGATTTACCGTTTGTTCGGGGCAAGTCGAAACGCCTCGAAATCAAATTGAATCGGTTTAATTCAAAATTGATCGTTTTTCTCCGTATCTCGCACAGATTTCCGAATTAGCCTCCGAAACACGTTCCATTGTGTTCGGAACGTGGGGTAAACCTTAGAAACGCCAGCCGGCACACTCGATTTGGAGTTCGAGAAAATTTGGGTGAATAGTAATTTGGCAAATTTTCTATATAAGGACCATTATCTTCTATTTTGCAAACAAGATGAAACCCCTAACCCTAAATCTCTTCAGCCGCCACCTCCAAATTCGAAGGCCAGAAACGCACTCAATTCATCCCCTCTGATCTCCTCATCCGTTCACTTTCATCCAAAATCACCAACTACAAAGTTGTAGATCTCAACGAATACTAGCTATCCAACGGTTAAGATCTGAAATGGCGAAGCGAGGAGGCTGAAATGGAGCCGCGTTTACCATCAGGTCGGGCACGAATTCCCAGGTCAGATCAGGGCCGAGCTCCACCTTGTCGCAGCTGAAGGTAGCTCTGGGCGATGGCGTTCGAATGGTGGTGGTATGATGGGTTTCAGGCGATCGGAGGTGGGGTCTTGGACGGTCAAAGCTTGGCAAATGATGGGTTCTTGAACGTGATATTCACGTAAGGGAGGAAGAAGAGAAAGGAGGGGGAGCGGCCAGATATGGTGGATGGGGGATCAACGGCCGAGATGAGCTAGGGTATAGAAAAATAGAAAAAAAAGGCTGAAATTGTTTTATTTAAATTCGTACAAACTTCAAAGTGTTATAACTCTCTCATACATTATCAGAAAATGACGAAACAAAATGCGTTGGAATCGTATTCGCGAATACTACGTGATGCAATTGGGTTGGAGTCGATTGGAGTCAATGAAAATTTTGGGTAAAATTAAACGTCTGTTTAGTTTTATCCGAAATAAACCGCTACGACTGTTATTGAAATCAAGGTGAGATCTTCTCACTCAAGAATTGAATGTGGAATTTTTGCAGTTATTATTGATTGATATGATTGCTATATTGGATGTGATATTAGATATTATAGGATATATCTATATATAGCAATATATACATATTGGCATATGTATATATTGGATTGATTGATTTCCCGCCTCGTATAGCGGATGAGACCCTATTGCGCCGTTAGTAAGCGGATTATTTTTATAAAACCCATATACCGCGATAATTCCGTACTGGAGCGGAATTGGTATTGTGCTAACATCTGTGGATGCAGGGAAACAGGTTGGAGGGATCCAACTGGATTCCTCAACTGTATTTACTTATTTACAGATATTGATAGATATTCTGTCATCATATTGATATATGATATTGACTGTTGTGATGGACTGATTGGTGTTGTTGCATCATCGGATTCAGTTTTGAAATGTAAAAAAATAACGACTTTTATTTTAAAAAGGGTTTTTAAAGTGATTTTTTGAAAGTAGACGTTTTACTGAATTTTTGGATTGGTTTATTTCAAATAAATAAACGTCTAAAATTTTAAAGTTATAAAAGTTAAGATTTTTGTGAAATAAAATCGAAGTGTGATTTTTAAAATAAAAGTTAAGAAATTTATGAAATGAATTATAAATTGGGATTTCTAAAGCATTATAAACAGTTTGTTTAAAAGATGTACAAAAATGGATGTTTATGAATTTGAAAAATTGGGATTATAAGACAAGTTTCTATAAGTGTTAAAATGAATTATAAATTGGGATTTCATAAGTTAATGGAATCTGAAAGTTTTAAATTTTGTGAAGTTTAAAAGAACGATTTCTTTTAAAATAAATGAATTATAAGTTATATTAACTTATAAATTGAATGGGTCATTAAAGAAGATGTATAAATCGAAGTTGTGATAAAATGGAAATAGAATTTATAAACGTTGTTTTTATAAATTCGAAAATAAATCAAATTTGGTTGATTTTAAATATAGAGATTATTAAGGAGATATATCCACGATTTTGGATAGTGGATAATTATTGAAATAAAAATGTGTAGAAAATATTGAAATGGGGTTAGTAAAGTATATTCACGATTTTGGACAGTGAGTATATTGTTAAGTAAAATGGATATGTTTTGGAGAAGTGATATTATGAAATGAAGTAATTGTTTTAAAAGATGTTTTAAAACGTGTTAAATATCGAAATCATAGATTTCAACATTTATTGTTGAAATAGACGTTTTCGAAAAATAGGGAAATGGTGGACTATAACACTGTTGTTATAGTAAATGATTTCCGAAAGGAAATGTTTTGATGTAGTATTGGGATTTACATATCTATCTTAATTTCGAATCCCTATACTAGAGATTTTGAGTCGTCGTAACGATGTTTTACGTAACATTCGTTTTGACTCAAATAGATGTTGTTAAAAAGAATGATTTCCTTAAAGAATGAAATATATACTTAATTTTGATTTAAGTATATCGAATATTTTCAAATGTTGAAAATAAAAGATTTGTGAAATACTTATTTTTGAATAAGTATGGAATGATTTCCAAAATGAAATGAAACGTTTTGAGATTTTTATCTTCTTAAAAGATAAATTGAAATTGAATATTTGAAAACGATTGAGAATCGTATATCAGTAGATATTTTGAAATATAAATTCAATATGGAATTTATAAAGGAAAGGGAAACTGTTTAGAAAAATAAATATTGATTTATTTTTGAAGTGTGGAAATTTTATATCTAGTAAAGATATTTTGGAAGATGAAATAATTTGGAAAATTATTTGGAATCTGATGATGTTGCGCATCTTTATTGATAGTTAAATAACCGACTATCAATAATTACCTTTAGATAGGTATTTGTTGTGAATTGGATGAAATTGAATGCCACACTTATTTTTGAATAATCGCTCACTATTCGGGTTAGCCGGGAAAGGACCATGGGGTCGTATAACCCATTCCGAATATGTGATACGTCGTTATGAATTGCATTCGAAGACCGGTGTTGAAGACCGGATATTTTTGAAAACGGAAGGATTACCGTCGAGTTACTCTACATCGGCTGATCTCCGATTTAGAGGTTTTATCACCCTTAGTGACGGGAAGTCCGGACGTGATTAGAAAATTATCCGGAAATGCAAGGGCTTCGTGAGAAGTGCCTTCGGTTCTGTTCGATCCCGGAACAGACTTGTATGGATTGTGTGTCTGACGTTACAATTTGAGATATAAAGTTGATTTCTTTCAAATACATTTCTGTTGGTGGCGGAGAATTTATTCTCTTAGCTTAACACCCTTCTCTGAGACGTACGAGCTCAGAGGTTATGTAGTTGAAATTTATCAGCAATATACTCCCAATTTGGTAACGTGGCATACTAAGTGTTGCTGCGAAATGATCAGTGTTTGATCATTTGTGATATGATCATTTGTTTGATCTTATATCTTTGTGATCATAGGTTGATCATTTTTGTTTGACCCGAAGCAGGGCTTTTTGAGAAAGCGTAGCTTTGTGGACGAGACTTCGTCGAGCCTCACACCCCGGAAATGGTCAAAACAGGAAGGATGCAGCAAGGTTCTAGGGAGTAGCGCCCCTTAGTGTATGTCATTCCTTCTGGATAGAGGTGGTATCATGGTATGGAGCCTAGATACTTAACCTATGTGGTTGCTGCATTATTATCTATGTGGTTTGTTGGAAATCGGAGATCCTCGGGAAGATCGGTTACGATCGGGGGATGGCATACGCGTGTCAGTAGTTACCTATTTTTGCAGAGGTAACCCGGCCTTGTGTTGGCAGAGATCCGGTTAGGTTCTCGGGTCGTCTATTCCAGGGACGTACCCATCGTGGAAAAGGAAGTTCCTTAGTCTGACCATTTGTTGGAAATCCAAAGAAACAATACGAGACTTGTACGGTTTTAGTTGTAGAATCTACTGTTTAAGACGGCAGTTATAGCAGGCATAATATATGGGTACCTATGCTGGCTAAGATTTATATTCTACTTTCAAAAATTGTTTTCCACTATGCACTAATAATAATATAAAAAAAAATGATTTGATTTTGCGTAGTAAGCATCTTTGACTATCATAAGAAGGAAATCTCCTCCAAGTCTGCGTTTGCATTGTGTGTGTGGTGGGAGGTCTTATGGTAGTTTCATTTTCCAAAAGCATTGCGAATTGACTTTAAAAATCTTTCTGTTGTTTGTTTTAAAGACAAAACTGTTTTAAGTTCTCACACCAGTCACCATGACTGACCTGGAGTTTATTGCTTCCCTTCCTAAACTCTGGGTGCCCACAAATTTTCACACGGGCAGTTCGGAGTTAGGTTATCAGGTTATTCGGGATACTGGAGTGCTATGGAGCTTAGTGGCGAGCTGGATGGCGAGACGTAGTATTTGTATCTGATATTATTTATTCCGCTGTGTATTCTGTATGAGGACAAGTTTATATAACTGTCCATTGATGTATTGACTCTGTTGTATATTGTGTTGTTGTTGTAAACTCTAATGATGTGATGTAATGTAATAAACAGATATAATTCTTTTGTTTTCAATGATATTCATTTATCTATTATATGTTGTTCCGCTGCGAATGTGAGATTCTGATGTTGGTTCTGCTTCTGATGTTGTTCTTCTCTTCTTCTTCTATCTTTTCTACCCTTTCTTTCTTTTTAAAACCCTCACTATTGGAGTTTCCGGCACTCGATTGCTCGGCAGTCGATAAAGTGAGTATCGATGTCGAATTTTCGAAAGTCGAAAATTTCGGTATGTGACAATTGTCTTGTTCGGAATTATCCAGTAAGGGATGGTTCCGGCTTTGTGTTGCAGGGGAGCGGGCGTACTCCTCGGTATGGTGATCTAGGCCACGTACTGTGACGGGCGGTACCCCAGTAGCCCTGCCATTGTATGGAATCCAAACTCCAATAAGTGCCGTACGTATTAGTTGTGCCAACTATGTTGGAATGTGAGATGTAAGCATTTCAGCTATTTCTATATTTTACTTGAAAACCCTAGACCCTATTATAATAAAATCAGATTTCCTATCAAATGTTTTGGTTAGCGTAAGGTAAAAACTTACCCATGTTTATTTGTGGGGAGTCTTACGTGATACTTTTTCTTTCTAAAGGTTTTGAAGTTAAGCGAGTTTAACCTGTTACTCACACCAGACCCATGTCTGACCCAAGTGTTTATTTCTGTTTTATATAAACTCTTGGGTACTCAAATTTTTACGAGTAGCCAAGGGATTCAGGTTTAGCTTTGACGAATATTCTGGAGGAGCAATGGAGCAGGAGGCTTCGGCGTTCGTAGATATAGTATTCCGCTGTGTTGATATCTGTGATAGTGTTTGTATTGTATTGAGTTGTAATATCTAGACAGATGTTTATAACTGTCTAGTAAGTGATGTATATGCTGTGTAACTCTGTAAATTGTTGTATACTATGTAATAGTTTATGTTATTAATATAATTTATTCGTTCCGCTGTGAGATCGTTGTTGTTGTTTCTTTCTTCTCTTCTTTTCTCTTTTCTCACCCCTTTCTTTCT
Source organism: Allium fistulosum (assembly GCA_030737815.1). Classification (NCBI taxonomy): domain Eukaryota; kingdom Viridiplantae; phylum Streptophyta; class Magnoliopsida; order Asparagales; family Amaryllidaceae; genus Allium; species Allium fistulosum. Next base: position 404,430,554 of record CM060906.1, read on the forward strand.
TATTAATGATTCGTCATTCTGTAGAATGAGTGACGGGTCATTACATAACCAATCACCACGGAAGCAATCCATCACTTTAGAAACTCGAAAATGAATTCTAATGATGTGGCCAGCATCATCAAGATTATTTTCCAACGACTGAAGTGAGTTCAATGCTTTCCACTTCCAAAATTCACCTCAAATCAATTTCCATTCAGAAAGATTTTCCAAAATATACTCTATTCTTTCAAATGCTTCTAAAATATTTCTAACATTTCCACAATGTTAAATTCCCAAAACTTTGTTTAATTCCATTTGAAATCCCTTTCAAAATTTCCGGGGTCAAAATTCTGGTTTAAATCAAATTTCAGTTTCACTTCTTCTTATTTAAAACATTTTCGGTCAATTCCATTTGGTTATAAACCATTTTAATATTTTAACTTCTTATTTTCTTATATATATTATTTCAAATTTTAGATCATGTTTTAATTTCTTATTTGATTATAGAAGAACAACCAAACAAACATCCAATATATATAATAATTTAGAAAATTATTTCTTTATATCAAAATATAATTTTGGGTAAAATTATTTCATTTACCCACTTTAAAAACAATACTATGTCGGTTTATCTTGTTTAAGAGTTTAGAAACCCCTATCGATACGGTTGTACTTCCCGTACCGACCAGAATTCATAAACACCCAACCGATAAGTCAACACAGTATAAAAACAATTTTATATCCACTAACAAGTACGCTCTCATAGCTATTATTACACTCAACTCATAATAGAGTACTATTGACTCTATTGAAAATGAGAAATTTCCCCACCAAAGCCTAGGTTGTCGCCAACTTAAGCTCTGATACCACGTGTGACGACCCGCTCTTCTCGACCCTCGAAAATCGACACAAAATATTCCATAGTATAATATGCCGACGATCGAATGCCGGAAAAGACAGATTGTAGAAGAATAAGAAAGTAGATAGAAGAAGAAAGAACTAAACAAAATCAGAACCTCACAGTCGCAGCGGATAAAATATAATATATAGAACAGATCTTTACACAAAATGAAAACTATATCTGTTTATATACAATACATCATCATTAGAGTATGTCATAATACAATCATCAATAACCAGTAAATCAGTCAATACAACAATCACAGCAGCGGAATAATACAAGTACGAGAAATACGTCTCGAAACTCCAGCTCCTCTCCTAAGCTCCATAGCATCCTATCCTGTAAATATACTCGGTCTGACTCGAGCATTATAATAGAATAACACCCGAGTCAGTCTGGAATACCAGCGCATCATAAATACACCCAATTGATTATTAAAGTTTCAAAATCCTTTGAAAACAAAAGCATCTCGTAAGACCACGCCACAAATAAACATGTCGGGTTTTTACCTTACGATAGCTAAAACACTTTTTATAGAAATCCTCTGATATTATAATAGTGTCTATATACAAATACTTATAAAATAGCCAAAATTGTTACATCTATTAAATTCCGGCATACTAGCCACAACGTGGGTAATACAAACAAAACTCGTACAAGGCACGTAGGGAGAATGGATTTCCAACGAATGACTAGGCACTGGGGTACCACCTGTCACAGTACGTGGCCTAGATCACAGTACCGAGGAGTACGCCCGCTCCCCTGCAACACAAGGCCGGAATCATCCCTTACTGGATAATTCCAAGTAAAATCACCCCACGGTTGTGATCAGCAACCGCACCACTAAGCCGAAATAAAAGGGACATCTAGACAGGGATGACCTTACTCTCAAGTGGGGGCTACCCACGAAGCCTTGCTGCATAACCCCTGATTTTCAGTCATTCCCGGTTGATGAGGCTTGAGGCTAAGCGTTACCTTATTAGCACATATCCCTTAGAATGCCCATCGCCCACCTGACGATGTTTTCGCAAGCATTCGTCCATACAAGTCCGTCCTGGGTCCGAACGGAACCGAAGGCACTACTCCTACTACATCCATTTTGGAAATATCCTCAGGATTAGTAGCGACTAGCCCTTGCACTTCACAGCTCCATCTTCGACTCCTAACACGTTACATGAAACGTACAAAATCGGATCGAAGTGGTATTCGAGTCTCCAGACCTAGAATCCCGGTATACGGAAACCCGATCCCGGTCTCTTCGAAACGATCAGCGCTTTTGGCCAATATTGATAGTCGGTGATTTAACTATCAATTCACATTCACAAACATCCATAAGCATCCATCACACAATAAATAATCTCACCCATTATTTATCCTTTCCCTTTAATATCTTTTAAAGATAAAATTTCACATTTCAAAACTCATTTTGGTTCAATTCCCAAAAATTTCTCCTTAACACGGTAAACCATTTTACCATTATTTCCATTTGGAAAAACCAAGTATAAAACCTTTTTGCATTTTAAAAAAAAAACAGTTAAAATACTTTATACTGAAATATACTTTAAAATATGTAAATTACTTCTATCTATTTACTCAAAATATAAATTTAAAATATGTGAAGAAAACTAGTTATTAACACATAAACTTCGATTTAAAAATAAGGGTTTTAGTTTAACTAAATTCAAAATAGCGTTATAAGAAGAAAAATGCTAATTTTAACAACTTAAGCTAAAACCCACTTTTAAATAATCCATTTGTAAAAATAATTAATAATATGCTCCCAAATTATTTACGGTATAAAATTACTAATTTATTTCTTTAAAAATAATGATTTCTTAAAAATACTTTTAAAATGATTTAAAACTTAACCTTAGTTAAATAAAATCTTTTGTAAAACATTTACTTGGTTTTCCCAGGGAAACGCTTCCCGTTTCAAACATTTCAAAATACTCTTTCATATAAATCCACTGATTTATTTCAAGTCAATTTATGATTTCAACATAAATTTCCAATTCCATACAAATCCATAACTTCATACGAAGTTCAGACATTTCCCATATTCGAAAATTCATTTTTAAAATATAGTTTAAACATTTTGAATAAACATTTTGGTGAATTCTTCAATGAAAGCCAGATTTCCAATTTACTTAAATAAACCCCAATGAAGAAAACGGTATTTCAAAATATTCTATTAACACTTAAAATTGTACATTTAAATTCGGAGGCTTCATTTTAACATATTTTACTTTTCCGGATATCACTATTCGTCATTAAAATAAACCACTGTTATTTTACTCAATTTATAATTTCATAGAATTCATTTCCAGAAAATTTATACTTCCCACTTATCCATTTTATAAACTTCCCATTATATTTAAAAATCCCAATTTGACCAATTTACATTTTCCATCCAAACCAGATTTCAAATTTTATTCTTCGAAATTCTAAATTTAACAATTCATTTATTTCATAAAAACCCAATTTTATCCATTTTTAATTAAATTCTGGAATTGTAATTTATACAACAATTATCACAATACAGTTTAATTTCAGATTTATCAATCACAACAATATAAACAGGTAACACTATCAAATATAAAATAATTACTACATTGTGAGGAATCTAGTTGGATCCCTCCAACCTGTTTTTCCCTGCATCCACAGATATTAGCACATCACAATATAAATATCAATCCAGACTGATAATAAAAATTATATTCAGTCATCCACACAGATATTTAAATATCAATTATTAATAATGCCTAGCATCCAGATGTGAGTGAGAAAAACTCACCTTGAGTTTCGGCGAGCGTTCGAAATTTAAATTAAACCGGACGACGTCTGATTTAACCCAAATTTCTACTTGCCCGGAATGACTCCCGGACTGCACCATCTCGTAGTATGTTTCTCTGCGATTCCAACGCTTCGAGAATCGTCGAATTCTGATATAGTATGGAAAAGATATTAAAATTTAAAGTTTGAATTTAAATTTAAAAAAAAATTCTTTTTCTTCTTTTTACCACAGAAAAATCTGGCCGCACAAACAAAAGAGTAGATCTCGGCCCTTGCTCACGTTCTTCCTCAACGCGATCACTCCCAGTATCGTTCGAACCCAACCCGCCCCCCTAGGGTTTGCCGCCGTTCGAAATTCGCTCGCCTACATCTCGATCGGAGGTAACCACTTGAAGGCCACTCGCGAGGCCCACCCTCGGCCGCAGTTTCGTCGAGCTCGGTCCTTCCCACGTCGCGCGCCACGCGATTGAAACGACGACACACGCAAGCCTCCCGCTTCCCCTACGCTACACCGCAACTCATCACCACCGTTGGATCAGGAGCTCTCGACGACCCCGACGTTTTCCCAGTTGATGTCGAGTCGTGAAAGCTGATGGATAATGAGATAAATGGGGAAGAAGACGAACGTCTTCCGGCCATTCATTTTGATATACGGCGGCTCACGAATAGCTAGGGTTTTGAGAGATATAAATGAATATATATACTGATTTTAATATTATTTTATTAATAAAATCCCACAATTTCACAGTTAATGCAAAAGACCTCCGATTCTCACGTTCCGACAGGCTATCTTGGGGTTTTTCCATGTTCCGGACACAATGGAACAGGTTTCGTAAGCCAATTTGATCGTATGCATGAGATACGGAATTAAACGATCAATTTAAAATTAAATCGGTTAAATCGATTTCGATGCGTTTCGAGCTGCCACGGTCACACGACAACTCCGATAGCTACGAAAATTGAAATCCGATAATAACTAACTATTACGGATCTAATGGAACTGGTTTCGTCGAATTCCGAGACTGTGCCCAGGAAGGCTATTTTAACTCGTCTATTAAATCGAGCGATTTTCAAAATTGACGAAAGCGCGTAGAATTTCACTTTTAAAATTTTATTAACTTAACAATAAATCATATAAAATTTATAAACACATTAAAATGATTCCGGCTCTTTCCGGACTAAAATCTGATTAATTTGCAATTTAATAATATTAAATTCATTTTTAAATTAATATAAAATTCCAAATATTAATTTATTCACTTTAAAATTCATCCAAAAATCCAATAATATTATTTATAACCAATTGAGCTAAAAAATACATTTAAACATCATTTATAGCTATTTACACCCAAATCCACCTTTTATCCCAATTTCGAATATTTAATTATTATTATCCAATCTCAAATTAAATCTTCACTATTAGAAATTATCACTTTTTATTTTAGTTTAAACCAATTCTTTTAGTTCAAAATAAATCTTAAACCCATATTAAACATTTAAAATGAATTAAATGTTCAAATTCAATGGCTTAAAAATACGGGATGTTACAATTATGAAACTAGTTTGGATGAATTCTGAGAACGTTGAATTTTAGGCCTTTATTTGGATTTTAAATCGATTTGAAATCAAAAGTGAGTGTTTTAACCCACTCACAACTACTAGATTATCTTATATTGGTTTAATTAAATTTATGATATGATTTGAAATTGATTGGTTGATGTTTGGTATATTTAAATAGTTATTTCAGTTAATTATGCATTTTATCACATTTAATCGTCATTTAATTTAATATTGAATTAAATTGTAAATGGAATACCCGTTGATTATAACCAGTTAATTGATATTATTTATTAGTTGATTGAATGGTGATTGTGATGGATGTTGTGATGGATGTTTGATTGTTGATATTGGATGACTGGATGTTATATTTTTATATTGTTATAACACTACAAGTTCCCTATGGGTTGAAATGATACATACCCGAACGATCTATAGATTAGGAAAAATGGTTATGGGTTGAAATGATAGACCCGAGCAATTTTATGAATTTTAATTCGGGATTGCGGGTTGAAATGATATATACCCGTAAATATAAAATAATTGCGGATTGAAATGATAAATATCTTTATCACTTGACCATAGGGTAGAAAATTATATACGAACACCGGATTGGTTAAATTAAAAGATTTTAAATCCTTAAATTTTGAATTTAGTTAAATGATACTTTGAAGAAAATTTGGTTTAGCTAAACTGAATTATTTTGAAAATTCGAATTTTAAATGTTGGAATTCGAATTGTTTAAATAGAAATTTTAAAGTTAGACTTGAAGTATAAATGAAATTTATTGAAATTGAGTTGTTGAATATTGAATATTTAAACTTCGAAATCTGCTAAAAATTGAAATAGTTTAAATTTATAGTTTGAACATGGATTTGAAATCAATATTGATTTAATGGTTTAGATGAGAATTTGAAATGAAAGATGTTTGCACAAAAAATGGACAAACACCTCAAAGTTGTATGATTTAGTAGATCTTATGTTATTCTTAGTGATTTGGGTGATTTATGCAAATATATGAAAAGCAGGGGCTAAACTGTAAAAAGACACGCAGATTTATAGTGGTTCAGCCAGAATGTGCCTACGTCCACTTTATATGTTATTTCTCTTCTCTCGTTTTGATTACAAGTACAAAGCTTTGATACAAGTAAAAGAAAGTTGTTTGAAAGTTCTCTCCGTGCTTGAGCTCTCAAACTTGTCCCCATTGTTGTATCCCTGCCCCTCTATTTATAGAGTGAAGCTGGGGTAGGGGTCTTGGAGGTATATAGCAGCTGGCGGGCCTGGGCTGAGACAATCTGGCCTGGAACACCTTGGTTCGGCATCCCTTGATTCGGTGGTAGGTTGATTCGGTGAGGAGTTGGTCCGGTCGTGTAGTTTGGACCGGCGTGTAGGCTGATTCGGTATAGACTGATTCGGTGAGGAGTTGGTCCGGTCGTGTAGTTTGATTCGGCGAGGAGTTGGTCCGGTCGTGTAGTTTGGACCGGCGTGTAGGTTGATTCGGCATAGACTGATTCGGTGGGGAGTCGAACACGGTGGATGTTTGGTCCGGTAGGGTCAAAATATACCCAACACTTGCCCCCAAAGTAGGGTAGGTGCATGCACGTATCCTGCTTTGTTTTTGACCATCCTAATTCCCCGTTTTCATCTGGTCCGGTAGCCCGCTTTTGTCTATAAGTAGATGGTTAGGGCCTTCGTTTTTCCATCTACCGAACCATTCCGTTGTCTCTTGCCGAATCAAAGTGTATCCGAATCAATCTCGAGCGTTTGCCAAACCAAGCAATTTAGCCGGACCAAGCAACTTAGCCGAACCAGGTGAGATTTTTTTTCTGCCGAATGAGACTTCGTAATGAGAACACCGAATGAGTTTTTACCGAATCGACTCATGGATACCGAGTGCCGAATGAAATCCCATTCGTGAATAGCCGGATGAACTCGGGTAACCCGAGATTACCGAATGAACTGTGCATCTGTTTCCCGAATGAACTTGTACCGAGTGAACATGTGTTTTATACTTCGAACTTCCAGTGAAATTCCAAATTATACTGCTTGTATATTCTAACGATATATTTTTCCCATTTTTGCAGATAAATGTCTCGAAAAGTCGAAACTCGATCAGATAAGAGGAGATCCGGGGGTGAAGGAGAGTCATCGGCTGTGCCCCCAGCTCAATCAGGATCGGAGCGTCATGGGCCCGCCCCGAGGTCATTAGTGGATGGATATGGTCCCCAGGAGTTGCTGGATTCCCCGCCTGACTGCTTTCCTAGCCTTCTCAAAGAGGAGCAACTCGATGTTATATCTCGTTCTTTTGGGATTGATAGAGCCCTCATGCTGCTGCCGGGTCCAGGAGTCATGCCATACAGTCCTCCCGAAGGATACTTCGCTTATAGCAGGTACCATTGCATGTGTGGTGCTATCCCGCCTCTCAATGCTTGGATAGTTAGCTTCCTCACGTACCTGAAGGTGGCCCCATTTCAGCTTCAGCCTAACTCTTACGCCATACTGGTGAGCCTTTTCGTTATTTTTCGGAGGAAGTATGGTCGCGCTCCCTCCAACCGGGAGATCCGGTACTTGTACAACTTAAGGGGCTACAAGAAGGGGTCCCCATATATTAACTTGGAATCTGCTGTGACCTTCAAGCCGGTCCTGGACCTTTACTCCAAATTCAGCATGTTCAAGAAAGAATGGTTCTTTGTTAGGGACGACTCCGTCTCTATCCGGCGCTTTACCTCTGGATGTAAGTTGATGCTTTTACTTATAATTTCTATCCTGATTGTGATGCTTCTTCTCATACTTTCTCATTTTTGCTAGCGACAGGTGGCTTTCCTGTTGTGGAAACTGACCGCCTGGTTCAGATGGCGGCGGAGATAGAAGGCATTCTTGGGAAATACAGATCATCTGCTTACTTGATTAGAAATGCGATCCTTCTAGAATACAACTTGATCCTTCCGCAGCAGTCTGTAGTTAAGTTGAGGGAAACGGCGGAAGAGAGGGCGGCTGCTCAGGCCAAGGGAGGCGTTGCGGCAGAGGGTGGAAAGAGAAAACCATTCACGAAACCTCCAGCCGTTGGAGGTAAGAAACTTAAGAGGTCAGACGGTCCTTCTCCCAGCAATTGTCCACTTACTCAGGGGGAGATAGACGCGGAGGAGGAAAGAGGTGAGGCGGAGGGCGGGAGTGACGTTGAGCGTCTTGGTGACGAGGGTGGCGATGGACAGGGTGGTGATGGTTCCAGGGCTTTGTCTTCTGGGCAAGTAGGCGAGATGCAAGAGTGGACGGACGATGCTCTCCGTCAGGCTTTTGAGGAGTTGGGTGATGATCCGGCTTTGGTAGAGAAGACCGGGGAGGCGGACAAAACCGGGACTGGTGCAAGTGAGTCTTCTCCGACTATTCCGGCCAAGGTGGCTTTGACAACTCAAGGTGAACTCTTGACCCCTGCACGCTTCACTAATGATAGGGACTTAGGAATATTTTATGACCCGCTTCCGTCCTGGAATGAAATCCGGGACTTATTGCAGTATCCCACTCCTCCCCAGGGTTTGTACAACCACAGCTGTGTTTCTTTTCCTTTTCTAATCTTGCAATTTACCGCGTTCCTTGAATCATATTGTAATGTAAGATTATGACACTTGTTCTTTATATCAGGAGCAGGCAAGACGCCCAAAGCTTCAGACCTTCGACACAGGCTCGAGCAATATAAACTTTCCAAAATTTCTGCTAAGCCGAAGCCCTCAGCCCAACGCTCCGGGGATGTAGTCGGGTACCGTCCTCTTCTTGGGGTCATCGAAGAGGGTATTCAGCAGAGGAAGAGGAGTCATCCTTTATCCGAAACTTCGCTCGGTTCTCAGCCTCCGGCTCAGCCTATTCATGATATTACTGAGGAGGGCAGCGAGTTTGTATCTTCTCCACACCCATCCGGAAACCCTTCTGTTGTTCATATCGACCGTCCCGATCTGGCCCGTAATCCATTTGCCGGTCATCCTGATCTGGATCCGGGTTCTCAGGATATTAATTTTGACGAAGTTACTGGTGAACACCTTCTCCCCCGTAACCCCATGGTACGAGTACTTGACGAAGCTAAGTCCTTAGACCTCGATCTACTCACCACTCGTATAGTCACTATGGGAGACGAGGCCAAGGCCAACATTGATCGGGTGGCGGAGGAGGCCAAGAAGCTGATGGGGCATCACGCTCGGCTGGTTAAGGCCGGAGAGGAGATAGGGAGCGCCAATATCCGACTTCGATTGGTGGTCTCGGATCAGGCCAAGCAGCTTGCGGATCAGGCTATCCAGATTTCTCAGCATGAGGCTGCCACTGGGCGATTAAGGAGAACCATGGAAGAGGCTAGTCGGGCCGAATTGCGGAAAATGGAAGCTGCTTGCAAAGAGCGGATTGATATGGCTATTACCACGGTGGATGAGGTTCGGAGAGCGGATCTCGAGCAGGTGGAGGAATTGTCCGAGAAGCTTGAGGCTGCCGAGCTTGCTCAAGCTAAGTTGAGGGGAGAGATGGCGGTGATGCGGAGGTCCCTTCAAGCTGATTGCTCGAGATACAGACTGGAGAGAGATGCTGCCGTGGAAAGGTTGTCGGCCTCCGATGCCCGGATGAGGGAGTTTGAGGAGAACGAAGGAATGATGGATGACATGCTCCAGGACATGTATTTCCGGACTTGGAAGCAGGGTAACCTCTCTTGGATGGATGATTATCCCAGAGTCATGGCCAAGATATATCTTCGGGCTTTGGAGGAGGCTAAGGCTGATGCAGATAAAGAGGGTGGAACGGTCTTCAGTATGGATGTGGTCACGGCCCAGTTCACCAAGGAGGAGAAAGTGGCGGTAAAGGAGGGTATGCGGCTGCTTGCTGCTGAAGAGGCGGGTGTGCAGGTAGAAGATGACGACCAGGATGGTCAAGAAGCTAGTACTGGTAAGTCTTCCTTTCTAGTCTTTCTGTTAACTTGGTTACTCATCACTAATGAACCCTTTTTATGACCGGACAGGCGGGCAAAAGAACAAGGACAAGACTTCGACGCAACCAGCTCCATGACTGAACCTGAAAAATTCTTTTTGTAGGCTTGGCATTGTTGTATCTGTTAGTCTTAAGACAGTAGGGTAACTTCCAAGTTGTAATTCTTGCTACTTGTAATAACATTATTCTTGACGTGTAATTTTTTAGCTCAAGTTGATTTTGTCATTTCTTGAATATTTGTTGCTATTTCGACATATCGTATGAGAAATGTAGCTATGTGTATTCTTGTAATTAAAGTGTGTTTGATGTCAGATTCTGGTTTTAAATCATAATCTCATGACTTGCAATGTTAGCGTGTGGTGTGGAAAAATCAAATTATAGTCATGCATTTGTACATAAAGGAAGAAAATACCGCCTTTCATGTTCTGTTTGTAAATGGCAGTTTCGAATATCTTATATGACCAAGCATGGAGAGCAGTTGACTGCCCCGCCATCTGATTGTGAATCTCTGCATCCATTGGCGGGTACCTCTTACCCTGCATCCTGTACTTTATGGTTTGTTATAGAGGATAGGAGGAAAGTTTTTTAAGTAAAATTGAAATATGTGAAATAGTAAAACTTCCAGTCACGGAAGGCCTTCGATGTGCTTAAGTTCGTGGCAAACGGGTTTTGTAGTCACTTTCCCTAGCTGTGGGTCTTGGAGACATTTGTCACCCATCTTACGCCTCCGCGGGGAGTTAATTCTTTTTTACCACAGCCGCACTTAAGACACACCGGAGCCGAGATCGCGCACAGTAACTACCCGGGCCATTATGGCCCGTACTCATGGGTATTATTCGACTTACTGTGGCCGGCTAGCGTGGGTGCCGATCGTCAACTGTGAACTGCCCCTGGCTGGCCACACCTTATGTTGGGGCTTATAATCGGTTCACAGTCGCCGGCGAGCCTAACGCCGTAATGAGCTGCCTCGGCTATAGTCGGCCTTCTCGGTGGCTTATAATCGGCTCATTACAGTTGGCTTTAAGGGCCGTCGCGAGCAATGAGTTAACCCGCAGCAGAGGGATGCTGGAGCAAAAGTGTCTCATTGGCGAGGGCATAGATTCGCATAGTACCTGTTGGGGCTTGTCCACGTGGAGTTGCATTGTGGAGTGCTTTGAATAGAAATGCTATATGCTCAGGATTTTGTTCAACAGAAAAGGATAAAGTTAACGAGCAGCCAAGATACAAAGGAACAAGTTAAAAAGAGACAAGGCTTTTTTAAAGTGGTTCGGCACGAAAAAATGCCTACGTCCACTGATTCTCTTCGTTAATTCACTTCATATGGGCAATACAAGTTAAGAAAAGTATCGACGGAGGTGTTGGATGTTCCATGCCCTCTGGAACACCTCCCCGTCCACTGTTGACAAAATATAGGCTCCGTTGTGGAGATCTTTATGAATTACATATGGTCCATCCCAGATTGGGTCTAGTGCTCCGGGGCGAGGGAAGATTCGCTTGAGGACAAGATCCCCTTCTCGTAAGGCACGATGCTTGACTTTGGAGTTGTATTGTGCTGCCACTTTTTGCTTGTGGGCTGCTGTTTTTAGGACTGCATCATTCCTTCTCTCCTCGACTAGATCCAAAGACATGTTGAGGAGCTCTTCGTTTTCTTCTGGGTTATAGTGGATCCTACGGTGGGAAGGCACAATGGTTTCAACTGGGAGCATAGCCTCCGATCCGTATGCCAAAGAGAAAGGAGTGTGCCCTGTTGATGTTCTGAAAGATGTGCGGTAGGCCCATAGTGCCGTAGGGAGTTCATCCACCCAAGCGCCCTTTGACTTTTCGAGCTTTTTTTTGATCAGAGTTTTCAGAATTTTGTTGACTGCTTCGACTTGTCCGTTTGCTTGGGGATATGCTACGGATGAGAAGCTTTTGCGAATTCCGTGTTCTTGGCACCAGTTGGCGAATTCCTCGCTGTCAAACTGAAGTCCATTGTCTGATATGATCTTTAGTGGGACTCCGTACCTGCACAGAACATTTTTGATTAAGAAGTTGATAACTTTCGCTGAAGATACTTTATTTAGAGGTTCTGCTTCCACCCATTTGGTGAAATAGTCGACTGCTACTATAGCATATTTGGCGCCGCCTCGACCCATTGGCAGTTCACCGATTAAGTCAATTCCCCATACTGCAAAGGGCCAAGGGCTGGTCATCTGGGTAATCTCGGTTGTTGGTAGCCGAGGGACCTTAGCAAACTTTTGGCATCTGTCACACTTCTTGACGAAATCTAAGGCGTCCTTGCTTAAGGTGGGCCAGAAATATCCGTATCGGAGTATCTTTTTTGCTAATGTTTGCCCTCCGGTGTGATCTCCGCAGCTTCCTTGATGAATGTTGGATAAGATTTCCTTGGCTTCCCTTCCGGCGACACACCTTAATAATGGGTTAGAGAACCCACGCCGATAGAGGATGTCTCCTTGTATTGTGTAGCGGGACGCTTTCCTCAAGATTTTCTTGACTTCGTTACGCCCGTCGGGTAGTGTGCCATTTTGTAGGTAGTCTCGGATGGGAGTTATCCAAGTTGCTTCTTCGGTTGCAGCTATCAGATTCACTTGTTCAAAACTCGGGATCATTTGCTTTGAGACAGTTACTGCCCCGAAGATGGCGACGTCTCTCATACTTGCTTGCTTTGCCAATTCGTCGGCCTCTTGGTTCTCTTCCCGAGGGATGTGTTTGACTAAGTAGTGGTCCAATCGGCTGAGAAGTAACTTGGTCTTCTTTAGATATGCTATGAGTCGTTCTTCTCGAGCTTGGAATTCCCCTAGTATTTGATTAACAATAAGCTGAGAATCGCTGTGAAGACACAAAGAATTGGCTCCGATCTCGATAGCAATTTCTAATCCGGCTATTACTGCTTCGTATTCTGCATCGTTGTTGGTGGCAGTGAACTCCAACCTTATAGCATAGTGCAGTTTATTTCCCCTGGGAGTGATGATTACCACACCTGCCCCCGAGCCTTGTTCGTTAGATGCACCGTCCACAAAGAGATTCCACTTGATATCTTCTGTTATTTCCAGTTGCTCCTTATCCTCGTTGGTAGTGAATTCTGCAATGAAATCAGCCATGGCTTGTCCCTTGATGGCGGTGCGAGGGTGATAGGTGATATCATATTGACTCAGCTCAATACACCATTTAAGTAGTCGCCCGGAAGTGTCGGGACGATGGAGTACCTGCCTCAGTGGTTGATTGGTTAGAACCTTGATGGAATGGGATTGGAAGTAATGACGTAGCTTTCGTGAAGTGATTAGTAAACAGTATGCTAACTTTTCGAGCTTAGGATATCTGACTTCTGCCCCAGTAAACCTTTTACTGACGAAGTAAACTGGTCGTTGCGTACGGTTATCTTCTCTTACCAAGGCAGCGCTTAGAGCGTGAGATGACACAGCAAGGTATAGGTATAATTCTTCGCCTTCGCTTGGGGTCGAGAGTACTGGTGGTTTCTGGAGGTGTTCGATTAGGTTAAGGAAAGCGGTCAAGCATTCGTCCGTCCATTCGAACTTTCCTTTATCTTTCTTTAGAGCTTCGAAAAAGGGGACGCACTTGTCCGTTGCTTTGGAGATGAATCGGCTTAGGGCAGCCACTTTTCCATTTAGGCTTTGCATTTCCTTTCGGGTGGAAGGTATCTTGATGTCTCTTAATGCTCGGACTTGTTCAGGGTTTGCTTCTATCCCTCGGGCATGGACGATGAATCCTAAGAATTTTCCTGATGACACTCCGAAGGAGCACTTTAGTGGATTCAACTTCATTCCATACTGTCGAAGTACCTGGAACATCTCGCCCAGGTGGCTTACGTGATCTTTGGCTTTCCGTGATTTTACCAGCATGTCGTCTACATATACTTCCATTGTTTGTCCTATTAGCCCTGCGAACATCTTGTTGACGAGGCGCTGGTAGGTGGCTCCTGCGTTTTTAAGTCCGAAGGGCATCACTTTGTAGCAGTACAAACCCCGGTCGGTGATGAAACTAGTGTGATCTTGGTCGGGAGCATGCATAGGAATTTGGTTATATCCTGAGTATGCATCCATAAAAGACAGGAGTTCGTGCCCGGCTGTGCTGTCTACAAGTTGATCGATTCTGGGAAGCGGGAAGCAATCCTTTGGGCAGGCGTCATTTAGGTTGGAGAAGTCAATGCAGGTCCGCCACTTCCCATTAGCCTTCTTTACTAGTACCGGGTTGGCGATCCATTCTGGGTAAATAGCTTCTCGTATGAAGTCATTGGCGAGTAGATTCTTTACTTCTTCATCGAGGGCTGCTGATCGCTCTGCCCCCATACTTCTCTTCTTTTGTTTTACGGGTGCCTTGGTAGGATCAATTTTTAATACGTGGCACGCTATGTTGGGGGAGATTCCGGTCATGTCAGCGTGTGACCAAGCGAATACATCTAAGTTGTGGCGGAGAAAATCAACGAGTTGTTCCTTCAATTCGGTTTTCAATTGCGACCCAATTTTCAGTAGCCTACTTGAGTCGTGCTTGTCTACAGATATAAACTCCATAGCCTCTGCAGGCTCGGCGGTGGCCTCCTCCTCTTTGTCCCTCGGGTCTAATTCATTGAAAGGGTCGCTGGTGTATCGAAGAGGAGGGGCTTTCTTTAGTTGCTATGCTTCAAGGCTTTTTGTGCAGAGAGCAATCTCTACACCTTTCCCTTTATCTCTCCTGTGGTTGTTGCGAAGTTCGGTTACATAGCAGTCTCGTGCAATATCTTGGTCTCCTTCCACTTCCCCTACCCCACTGTCTGTTGGAAATTTCATTTTTAGGCACCACGGGGCTAGGACAATCTGGAAGTCAGATAGGGCTGGTCTTCCTAGGAAGGCGTTGTAGGCCGAATGGTTTTCTATCAGCACAAACGTCTGTTTCCTTACAACGGAGCGGGGATGGCTTCCGATTTCAACGAAGAGGTCCAGCTGCCCGATGGGCATTTTCGCATCTCCAGTGAAACCGTGTAGCGGTTTATCGCAGGGAGATACGTCCTTCATTGACAACCTCATTTTGTCGAATGCGTGTTTGAACAGGATATTTACAGAGCTTCCAGTGTCTACCAGGATTCGGTAAACTTCGGCGGGACCGAGTCGGGCAGAGATAACCATGGGATCCATGTGAGGGTACTGTCTTCCTTCTAGGTCGCGTTTACTGAATGTGATGTCATCACTTTCTTTCCGCTTTGGGTGGCGCTCTTCTATAACCGTATTGACACAGT
The DNA here is from genome assembly GCA_030737815.1 of Allium fistulosum. NCBI lineage: Eukaryota > Viridiplantae > Streptophyta > Magnoliopsida > Asparagales > Amaryllidaceae > Allium > Allium fistulosum. The sequence continues at coordinate 404,445,973 of CM060906.1, forward strand.
CTCTATTGTCTCTGAGCGACTTCCCATATCTTTCCATCTCTTTCCAACTTCTGTCTGCGATGTGTGGACCTCCTGAGATGGTATGGACCACTATCTTCTCTTGACTAGAGCTGCTAGCGTTGCGGTCGCCTCTGCCGGTCCCTGGTGAGGGTAGCCTTGGGTTTTCATTGGCAGGATCTGGAGTCCTGCCTTGACTTTTTACATAGCGTTCCAGTTTCTTTCTTCTGATGTGTTCCTCAATCAGATCTCGGAGATGATGGCATTCGTTGGTATCATGTCCGTGGGATTCGTGGAAGCGGCAGAATTTTCCAGATTTCTGTGCGCTATCTGATTCCTTCTTGTATGGTGGGCGTTTGTATCTAACTTCGCCTTGGGTGGCAAGGAAGATGTTTTCGACGGTCTCGTTCAAAGGGGTGTAAGAGTCGAATCTTGGTCCTGGCCGATATAGGCGTTTCTCTACTTTCTTGCCCCCAGCATTGTCTCTGGAATCATTTCTTCGAACGTCCCTTGCCACAGCAGGGGCATTGCCATGGGTCGTCTTACTTTGCTGTCCTGACTGCCCCTCAATGGCAGCATCCTCAAGCCTCATGTATTTCCCGGCTTCATGGAAGAAATCGGGTAAAGTAGCTGGTTTTTCTTTTGTCAATCTCCTAGCAAATTTAGTGTCCGGATGCACCCCACTGCAGAGGGCCATTAGGATAAGCTTCTCATCGGCATCTTGAACTGCGGCTGCTGCGGCGTTGAATCTGGTTAGGTATTGTTGCAGCTTTTCTCCAGGTTTCTGTTTGACGCTGGATAAGGAATAAGCGTCCTTAGGTTGCTCCACATGAATGCGGAACTGACTGATGAATTTTTCTTTCAACATTTCCCATGAGCTGATGGATCCTTGGGGTAGATGACAGAACCAGGAGGTAGCAAGATCTGCTAAGAAGAGCGGGAAGCATTTGCACAGCACTCCCTCTGTTGCTCCACTCATGAGCATATGCTGCGTGTACCTCTGTAAGTGTACAACGGGATCGGAGGTTCCTTTGTAGGGTTCCATTGTTGGCATCTTCCATTCTCGGGGGGTGATAGCAATTTCGATATTGCGGGCGAAAGGGCTGGTTACCCTAGCGCCTATCCCTCGATCTCTTTGCTCCCGTTGGACACACTCTCTGAATAAGCGTGCCATCCTTTCATCAGAATTTGGAGCGGACAGAAATGAGTTTGGTTCCGTTCTGTGGGGTTGACTCCGACCAGACAACCTGTAGGGATGGTATCGTCTATCATTCCTCATATTTTCCAGTGGCTGCCTTTGATCTTCTGGGAGCATGCTTGGGTCAGCTACAGTTGGCCCTTGCCTTGATCTTCCCCTGTTGGGTTCTGATCTAAGCACTTCCTCGGGTCCAACTTCGGGCTGAACTCTAGCTCGGCCCCGTTCATTGGTGTTCCTGTGGTTAGGCAGCATGACCGGCTCAGCTGCAGTTGACCTCCGCCCGGTACCTTCCGCGTTGGGTTCGGCACCAAACGCTTCCTCAGGCCTAACTTCGGGCTGAGCTCGGTCTCGGCTCCTACCATGGCTACCCCTGCCGTTAGCTCCTTCGAAGAAGGAAGATCTTTGCTGTCTCTGAGATCCTCCAGATTGGGACTCGCCCCATGATTCAGTGTTGCGGTTGGATTCTTCAGCGTCCCTCAAGCGTGACATGAGATGGTCTACCAAGGCTTCCTGCTGGGACGTGAAGCGGTTAGTTACTTCAACAACAACTCTGTCCAAATCTGCCCTAGTAATTGCTGCAGGCTGTTCTGTGGCAGGAGTGGCTGGGTTAGCCTGTCCTTCATTTGTTGCCGTTGCTGGAGGAGGATGGTTCACTTGATTTGTGGCAGCTGGATCAGGAAGGCTGCTGGATGCGATGTTTTTTCCTTTGTTAACATCTTTTCTCTGTTTGGGAGGCATGTTTTCCAAGCGGCGGACGATGGTGTTAGGAAAACTTGTTAAGCGGATGAAGCTGAAGCTTCGAGCTTCTAGTTCTCAGTGAAAGCACCAAAAATGTTTGCACAAAAAATGGACAAACACCTCAAAGTTGTATGATTTAGTAGATCTTATGTTATTCTTAGTGATTTGGGTGATTTATGCAAATATATGAAAAGCAGGGGCTAAACTGTAAAAAGACACGCAGATTTATAGTGGTTCAGCCAGAATGTGCCTACGTCCACTTTATATGTTATTTCTCTTCTCTCGTTTTGATTACAAGTACAAAGCTTTGATACAAGTAAAAGAAAGTTGTTTGAAAGTTCTCTCCGTGCTTGAGCTCTCAAACTTGTCCCCATTGTTGTATCCCTGCCCCTCTATTTATAGAGTGAAGCTGGGGTAGGGGTCTTGGAGGTATATAGCAGCTGGCGGGCCTGGGCTGAGACAATCTGGCCTGGAACACCTTGGTTCGGCATCCCTTGATTCGGTGGTAGGTTGATTCGGTGAGGAGTTGGTCCGGTCGTGTAGTTTGGACCGGCGTGTAGGCTGATTCGGTATAGACTGATTCGGTGAGGAGTTGGTCCGGTCGTGTAGTTTGATTCGGCGAGGAGTTGGTCCGGTCGTGTAGTTTGGACCGGCGTGTAGGTTGATTCGGCATAGACTGATTCGGTGGGGAGTCGAACACGGTGGATGTTTGGTCCGGTAGGGTCAAAATATACCCAACAAAAGACAAATTCTAGTTGTTGATTTGAAAGCTGGACACGTTCCTAATGGGTTGAAAAGAAAGAAATAGTTTAATTTGGTATTAATTTCAAATTTATTATTTTCAATATAAACCATTTTAAAATATATTATTTTAAATCCTTATTTTTAAGATTTTCAAACTATTAAACTAATTTAATCTATTTTAATCAATTTAAACTATTTAAACTTATTTTAATCTATTTTATCTATTTAATCAAATTTAATCTACTTTAACCTATATTAAACTAATTAACCCATTTTAATCCAATTTAAATCTATTTAATCTATTTTAAATCTATTTAAATCATTTTAAATCTAATTAAATCTATTTTAAATCTATTTAAATTATTTAAAATATTTTAAACTATTTTCACTATTTAAACTATTTTAATTATTTTAAACTATTTTAAATCATTTAAATTATTTTAGAGTATTTTAACTATTTTAAACTATTTTTAAAACAATTAAAACTATTTGTGGCTATCTAAACTATTTTCTAAAATTTCAGACTGTGTAAAGTTGAAGTATTTATATTAAATCCTTGATGATGATATAACCTAAGTTAGGATTTGAAATTGATACCTTTTTGTGAAATGACATATTTGAGTAAATATGATGATTTTGGAATGAGGATTTAATTAACCTATCTTATCGATAATTTCAAAAGTGAATACGATTTTTAAAGTGAATATGATTTCGAAAGCGATATGGTTTGAATTGAATATGATATTTGATATCAATTATGAATTGGTTTTGGAAATGTAAAAGAACCATCTGGTGTGAAATAAGCGTTTGGTTGTTAAAGAGACCGGGATCGGATATTGTAATACTCTCTGCCAATACCGAAAACCACTTTAACAACTTTGTACGTGGTGGAGAATCTAGAATGAAGTAGGATGGTTTGGCGAATGATTCCATATGAGGTATTATCGTAGCTCTGACTCCTATGAGTCAGGTTAGATGTGACTAAAATAGGAGCCACGTCGGGCCAAGTGAGGCCGCACCTCCTATCGGGCACATTTCTTCGATACCATTTTATGACTTTGTGATTGATTTAGTGGCTACCCCTCGATTTTGATTTTGGTAGTGTGTTCAGAGGTGGGCGGTAGTAGCTACTAGGCATTACCACCAGTCCGGATCCACAAATGGTATAATCCTACCTGGCATTGCCTCAAGTGCCGTGTTCATATGCCTTATCGCGTCTTCTACGAGTTTGGTTTGTACCATACCTATGGAGTGCACTCTGGGTAAACCTCACGGAGGAGTTTACGGTACTGTATAGACTATGGGAATATATAAAATGTGTTAAGGGGGATATGGGTAACGCCTTAACGCTATTTTAATACTTTACTTTACTGTAGACACTATTATAATAGTGTGTTGTAATATGTATGTATATATTTTAACGGATCCTTAAGATATGGTAATCCCGAACATCTCTTAAGTTATTACACTCACATTAGATATTGGATAGGAGATGTCAAAACCCGTAAACACCTTTGACGCCGTTACACTCATATTTATTTACTATTAGACACTGAATATAATATTTGTATTAGTTGGAAGTATTTTCTGATATAAATATTTCATTATGATTTTAAAGGAATGCTTAAAGGAATTTTTGAAGGAAATAAGTTCTGTACTCTCCTCTCTATCGTTGAAAATAATTTCGGTGATGAGGGCACGCATCATCGACGCTCATTTTCAAGTTTCAAAGTGGGAAGACCTCTGTAGTCATTTTACTACACATTTGTTTTGATAATGAATCTTAAATTTTAATTCCTAAATATGATTGGATATATATAAGTTATGAGTATAAATATTATTTTAAATGATTTGAAATGTAACCCGGAGTTTAGTTCTTAAACTTTCTGATAATTAGTAGCTTTCAATTATTATAATGAAATGAAATCTTGACTATATTAATAGTTGGAAACTTCTAAAAAGAAAATAAGAAACTAAGAGTTAAGTGATTGATGGAATATATAAGAAATTGAAAATTTTAACTTGTAGATATGATAAGAATAAGAAATGTAACTATTGAACATTTTCTTGACTAAAAATGAACAAGGTAAACTTGTGTAGCATTCAATTTCATTATAAAAGGCATATATATATATATATAACTTACTAAAATATAAAGTTGAAATGTTAATAAGAATATGTAATAGAATATTATACAAGTAAAACTTAAGTAATGAAAGTGTTCAATGGAATTACTTCTATAAATAGGAATTATGATGTTATAAATTGTTATAAACATAAGTTAATAATTTGGAATAGGTAGTACTAAAATTTGATAGAAAAGTGAATACTGTAAGTAAATAATTATAAACTTAAGTTAACATTTTAAGCTATTTATAATCAGATTGAATAGTAAAGATGAATCCTATACAAATGAAATGATTATAACTCCAGAAAATGTTGAATGATTTAGAAATGAATTTAATATTCAATAATACTATATATGGAAGAAATAAATATGAAAACAATCTATTAATGGTGAATTAAATTGAAAAGAGACTTATATAATAATGGATAATCTAAACAATTGAAATGGAAATAACTTATGTAAGCAATGAATGTAAAGTAATGAAAGAGAAAATGACATTGTATAAATGAATGAAGGATAAATGAATTTTTTTGTAAGTAATGAATGTAAGTAATGAAAATAGAATTGTATGAGTGAATGAAACTAAGGAACAATAAATGATGTGAAAGGAGGCTAATAAGAATAAACTTAAACGATATTTGAAATTATTGTTTGTTTCGGCTTATGAATGCTTGGGAAAATGATACTTTTAATTGGTGAGGTTGTATGAATAATCTATTAAGTTTTATCTAAGATTGTTGAGTGTATGGTATACTTAGTAGATTATTTATCATTTTATACGATTAAAAGTTTCTGAACCCGAATAAACCATTTGTTTTGGTCGTTGTGGATGTATGATTGATTACTTTGATTGCATGTGATGATTGTACGATTTGTTTGCAAGTGACTATTGTTATGTTGTGTTGTTTTGTTTGTTATTGATTGAAACAACTTTATATTTCTATTTCTGCACAATTATTAACTTCTTTGGATTATATAAGTGAAATACAGGTTTATGGAAGCAATTGCTACTACTTCTGGTTTTATAAATAAAGCATTTTTTGTCCGACTAATAGGTACGTTCTCGGATTACGGTTTTCTAGCGGTCTTATATTTTTTTCCCCGTGGTTTGAGATATTTTATTTTGAAATATATGATATATATTATTATTATTGATATCATTATTTCTCCTAGACCTCTCCGTACAAAGGAGACTCTACCGATATTTTCTGTGAATTTTGGACTTAGAAAAATTTATGAAATGTTTCTCAAACTTTTATTAACTTGAATAAAAAGGGTTTAATTGTTTATAAATTGATATTTTATTTAAATTATTTATTTATGTGAATTAATTGTTATAAATTTAATATTTTGAATAAGATATATTAATTCCTTAATCCCTTCTTTTCCCTTTTCGAGGACGAAATTTTTTGAGTGGGGGAGAGTGTAATGACTCATAATTTTTGATAATTAAAAATAGTTAATTTAATAAGATTTTTTAATTTAATATTTGAAGAAATATAATTTGTGATTTATTAATGAGAATAATAACTTGAATGAAATATAACAATGTTAATGTGAGTTAATTGCTAACTATTTTAATGTAATTCCAATTAATGGAAACGATTGAAATGTTATAATTGGTTATTAATTGTAAATAAGGGAATAGGTTAAATGTTACATAAATTGATGAAATAATATGTAAATAATTGAAATTGGATAAAATCAATGTTGTGTAAACAGTTATAACATTTGTTGTAGGTAATAAAACTTATAATTGTGATTAAATTAAGTAAAAAGTTACAATTGTTATTTGTTACCTATTTATTTAATTTGTTGAAATTAAATTGGAAATAAATTGCAATAACTGTAATTAAATATTGCATTAATATGAATAAAGATGATAATGGTAGATTTTGATGTAATAAGATATAAACTAATGTTAACTATATCCACAAGATGATAATGGATTGAATAATAAGATGGAAGATCAAATAAATGGATTTATTGGAATTTAATTTAATAATCAATTGAATTTATTGCTATTGAAACTGAACACTGTAACTAGTGTAATATTCAACATTGAATTGAAATATAAACTTGGTTTAAAATGATTATAAGTTACTAAGTAATCAAAAATGATAAAATTTGTTAATTATAAAATTGGAATTGAAACAGTGATTTAATTAATTTAATATTAATTTATTTAATTAACGTGAAAATAGCCATTTCGGCCACTCTCTCGGATTTTGGTGGAACCAATTTCACCAGATCCGTAACAGTGAATCATTATAGGATTTCAAGTTTCGTAGTGATCAGACTTGTTGTTTGATCGTACGAGCTCGAAACACGTAGAAATCAATTTAATTAAAATCAAATTGAAATAAGCTAATTTTAAAGCTAACTTCTTCATACGACGGGATTAGGACTTGAATCATGTTCCATTAAGTTTAAAAATATCAAAAACATCTATTTGAATATATGGGATGACCTACTTTCATTTTGGAGGCAGAACAGGCATTTTGGGTCGCTATTCGTTGGTCGTACAAATTCGATATGTGTTTATTTTCTTATAGGGCTTTGTTAATATAAATAATCTTGTTTCCCAAACCCTAGCAGTCATTTTTCTTATTCTGTACGTACATCAACTTCTGTCTATCTCTTTCTTTTTAATGGTAGAAAAAAATTCAATCTCAAAACCCTATTTCAATTTCAATTTCAGTTTCAAAATAAAACTTCTCAAAACCTATCATATTATATACTGATTTAAAGCTCTCGACGAGCGCAAGCTAGATCTTTAGTTTTTTTTCGATTTGGGTTTCTATTTGCCGAGAATTTGGAGATCAATTCTGGGCCATTCGTCGCGCTTTAATCAACTTCGACGGATCATCGAATCGATGATATGGATGCATGGAGATTTGCGAGTGGAGTTCATCGGCGTTGGTCATTTGGGAAGACAAAGGTTCGATCGCCTCGAATATTTCGATCTAGGGCTAAAAAGCATGGCGGCGGCGGCTTGTATTTGGTCGTCGTGGCGATTGTTTAGGTGTCGTGTTGGCATGTAGGCTTAGTGTAGCGACCCGTAGTTCCGTACCTCCTTGAATTGACAATAATTCACTCTTGTTCAACCCAAAGTGTACGAAAGAGCGAATAACTAGGGTAAAGAAAAAAAGGTAGAAGAAATAAAACATAAACAACAACTTAGAATCTCACAATCGCGGTGGAACAAAATATAATATAAAATAACAGATTTTTATACAAGGGGAAACTGTATTTGTTAATATACATACAATCATCAGAGTACAATAATTAAATATTTTTAAAATGGACAGTTATAATAACTTGTCCTCACACAGCGGAAATATAACCAACTACGGATATACGTCTCTATCATCCAGCTCGGCTCCTGAGCTCCATAGCATTCTAACGTGAATCTGTAATATTCGGTCTGACCTGAGCATTATAATAAAATAACACTCGAGTCAGTCTGGAAAACAAGCGTGAGAAAACACACTCAATTTGAATTATTAGAGTTATAAATCCTTTGAAAAACAAAGGTATCTCGTAAGACTGCGTCACATATAAACACGACGGGTTTTTCCCTTACGTTAACTGTAACGACCCAGAATTTTTAACAAATTAAATTGAGAATATTTAATTTATTTTAAATATTTGAACGATGATTTAATTTGAATCCCCGATTTAAATTTGAAGCTGACGATTAAATTATAAAATTTAATCTATTGATAGTCGAATAAAAATTTGAATCTTCTATTTTTAGCTGAAGAAAAATATTTCAAAAGCTTTTAAAATTCATATTGATAATTCTGGAGGTAATAGAACTTTCAGAATTGAAATTGAAAGTGTTTCGTTCAGTTTTGAAATTTTATTGTTCGAATCGATATTTGAAAATAGTCAATTTTCAAACAGTCTCAGAATTGAACGAGACTAGTTCCATTGGATCCGTAATAGTTAGTTATTATCGGATTTCAATTTTCGTAGCAAACGGAGTTGTCGTTTGACCGGGGCAACTCGAAACGCATCGATATCGTTTTAATTTTTATCGTCGAGTTAAAAATAGTCATTTTTCAAACAGTGTCGGATTTCGACGAAACCAGTTTCATCGGATCCGTAATGTGATATTATTGTAAGATTTCAAATTTCGTAATTTTTGGAATTACCGTTTGTCCGATACAAATTTAAACGCGTTAAAAAAAAAATTGTACCGAGACAAATGGAATTTAAACTTAAATTTTAAAGTTTTAAACAAGGGACAACATCCCTTATCTTACGCCTAAAATCGCGATACGAGGGCGTGCTTGCACGACTCTGCTCTCTGATAAAGTACGTTCCCTCCTCAGTTCACAACTTCCCTTCCAAATGAAATCAAACCAAGGAAAAAAAATGGCGGTCTACTGCTCGAAAAACAAATCGCGTTCAACTTCGTGGGAGCAGTTCGATCGAATTAAATTGGCATCGAGTCGCGTGTCTTCGGTCGCGCGAGATCTGGGGGGGATGGTTTCGATCGCAACCAGGTGGGGCAACGGCAGGCGCTCGCGCTCGAACGCGCAATGGAGGTGAAGGGATCTGTCGATCGAAACTCGGCGGCAGGAGATGATACTCGCGAGCTGGCGCGCGCGCGTCCAAGGGGGGAGGCGTACGATTCGGCGACCTGGAGGGTGTCTCGCGGCAGCAAGGCGACGACGTGTCACAATCGAGATTTGGGGCAAGGGTTCGTGCAGGCATCGTTCGATTTAGGCAAGCACGCCATCGCGAGCGTGATCTGGGTTTTGATGTGGTTCGTGGTTGCGAGTTGGTCGCGTAGGCAGTGAGGTACAAAATTTTATCTGCGCAGTTCGATTTAATTTTAACATGTTGATAAACTGAAATTTGTTTTTGTAAACATATTGCAACTATAAGCTGATTTAAACGAGTTTTTCCAGTAAAGTATAATAAAAATAAATATCATCTTACAGTGAATTTTTTTTTTAAAAAACAGTTTTTGTTTAAATTATTCAACTATATAAAGCCACAAGGTATATTATTTCACTTATTAAATACCAACTGAGATTTAGTGTGTATATATATACAGGTTTGAAAAGAATTTTTATTTAATAAGATTTTGGAAGTTAAATAGAAATTTCGATGTTTAAGTAATTTATGTAAAAATCAAAATTTCAAATCTATATAGGTTATTTTATAAGTATGTATGTAGTTTCAAGAAGAAATGGAAGGTACATATATGTTTAAGGGAAAAGTTTGTTTAATTAAAATTAATGGTTTAAAACAAATAAACAAATGGTAATTGGTTATTCGATTTATTTCGAATATTAATAAAATTGTATAATTGTTTATACAAGGTCGAATACAACAAAGATAATTAAAATCTGGAGTTGGAATGGATGGCAAAATAAAAAGCTAAGGTGAGATTTTTCTCACTCAAAAATGAAGTGGAATTTTCAGTTATTTATTGATTGACTGATTGCTATGTTGATTGTGATATTAGATATGATAGGATATATCTATATATATAGCAGTATATACATATTGGCATATGTATATACTGGATTGTTGATTTCCCGCCTCGTATAGCGGATGAGACCCTATTGCGCCGTTAGTAAGCGGATTTATAAAAACCTATATACCGCGATAATTCCGTACTGGAGCGGAATTGGTATTGTGCTAACGTCTTTGGATGTAGGGAAACAGGTTGGAGGGATCCAACTGGATTCCTCACCAGTAGTTATTTATTTACAGATATTGTGATGTATTCTGTTATCATATGTTGAGATATGATATTGACTGTTGTGATTGACTAATTGATGCGTTGCATCATCAGATTCAAATTTTGAAGTTTAAAAATAACGATTTTAACTTTAAAAAGAGATTTTAAAAGTGATTATTTGAAGGTATACGTTTTATTTGAATCTTTGAATTGGTTTATCTTAAATAAATAAATGCTATAAATTTAAAGTTATGAAAATTTTAAATTGTGAAATATAACTGAAAGGTGATTTTGAAATAAATAGTCAAGTGATTAATAAAATAGTTTAAGTTGGATTTCTTTTGAATTATTTAAAAATGATGTATATAAAAGATGTACAGGATGGATATTTATCAATTAAAAGTATTGGGATTTTAAAACGAGTTTCTATAAGTGTTAGAAATTTATAGAATTATAAATTGTGAAGACATGAGATTTATAGAATTATAGATCGTGGAGATTTGAAGTTTATAGATTTATAAAGATTGAAGTTTATAGATTTATAAAGTATGAAGTTATAAAATGAATGAAGTTGTAGAATAAAGAATGATAAGAAATTTACTTGTAACTTGGATTGTTGTTGCCTTTAAATGGGATATTGATTGAATTATTAATAAAGAAGATTTATTAAAATTGAAGTCATTAGAAAATAGAAATAGAATTTATAAACGTTGTTTTATAAATTCGAAATCAATTGGATTTGATAAATTAAAATGTTAAAGGGGATTTTATCCACGATTTCGGACAGTGGATAATTCTGGAAATAAATGTGTAGAAAAGATCGAAATTTGGTTATTGAAGTATATTCACGATTTTGGACAGTGAATATATTATTGAAAAAAAATGGTTATGTTTGGGAAAGCGATATTATAAAGGAAGTTAATTGTTTTAAAAGATGTTTTAAAACGTGTGAACTATCGAAATCATAGATTTCAACATTTATTGTTGAAATAGACGTTTTCGAGAAATATAAGGAAATGGTAGACTATAACACTGTTGTTATAGTAGATGATTTCCGAAAGGAAATGTTTTTATCTAGTATTGGGATTTATATATCTATCTTAATTTTCGAATCCCTATACTAGTGATTTTGAGTCGTCGTAACGATGTTTTACGTAACATTCGTTTTGACTCAAATAAATGTTGTTATAATAAATGATTTCCTTAAAGAATGAATATGTACTTAATTTGATTTAAGTATATCGGATATTTTCCAAGTATTGAAAATAAATGATTAGTGAAATACTTATTATTAAATAAGTATGGAAATGTTTTCCAAAATGAAATGAGACGTTTTGAGATTTTATCTTCTTAAAGATAAAATGAAATTGAATATTTGAAATCGATTTGAGAATCGTATATCAGTAGATATTTTGAAGATATAAATTCACTATGGAATTTATAAATGGAATGGGAATTTGTTTTAAAAATAAACGTTGATTTATTTTTGAAGTGTGGAAATTTTATATCTAGTAAAGATATTTTTGAAGATGAAATAATTTGGAAAATTATTTGGGATCTGATGATGTCGCGCATCTTTATTGATAGTTAAATAACCGACTATCAATAATTACCTTTAGATAGGTATTTGTTGTGAATTGGATGAATTTGAATGCCACACTTATTTTTAAATAATCGCTCACTATTCGGGTTAGCCGGGAAAGGACCATGGGGTCTTATAACCCAATCCGAATATGTGATACGTCGTTATGAATTGCATTCGAAGACCGGTGTTGAAGACCGGATATTTTTGAAAACGAAAGGATTACCGTCGAGTTACTCTACATCGACTGATCTTCGATTTAGAGGTTTTATCACCCTTAGTGACGGGAAGTCCTGACGTGATTGAAAATTATCCGGATGTGCAAGGGCTTCGTGAGAAGTGCCTTTGGTTCTGTTCGATCCCGGAACAGACTTATATGGATTGTGTGTCTGACGTTACAATTTGAGATATAAAGCTGATTTCTTTCAAATACATTTCTGTTGGTGGCGGAGAATTTATTCTCTTAGCTTAACACCCTTCTCTGAGACGTACGAGCTCAGAGGTTATGTAGTTGAAATTTATCAGCGATATATCCCAATTTGGTAACGTGGCATACTGAGTGTTGCTGTGAAATGATCAGTGTTTGATCATTTGCGATATGATCATTTGTTTGATCTTATATCTTTGTGATCATAGGTTGATCATTTTGTTTGACCCGAAGCAGGGCTTTTTGTAGAAAGCGTAGCTTTGTGGACGAGACTTCGTCGAGCCTCACACCCCGGAAATGGTCGAAACAGGACGAATGCAGCAAGGTTCTAGGGAGTAGCGCCCCTTAGTGTATGTCATTCCTTCTGGATAAAGGTGGTATCATGGTATGGATCCCAGATACTTAACCTCTGTGGTTACTGCATTATTTTTTTCTATGTGGTTTGTTGCGAATCGGGGATCCTCGGGAAGATCGGTGACGATCGGGGGATGGCATACGCGTGTCAGTAGTTACCTATTTTTGCAGAGGTAACCCGGCCTTGTGTTGGCAGAGATCCGGTTAGGTTCTCGGGTCGTCTATTCCAGGGACGTACCCATCGTGGATAGGAAGTTCCTTAGCCTGGCCATTTGTTGGAAACCCAAAGAAACAATACGTGACTTGTACGGTTTTATTTGTAGAACCTATCATTCACTTATGGTGGCGCCCCACTGTTTGGATGGTAGCTATAGTAGGCATAGTTCGAAATGTCTATGCTGGCTAAGATTTATATTATACTTTCGAAATGTTTTCTACACTATGCACTAATAATAATATCAAAAATGATTTGATTTTGCGTAGTAAGCATCTTTGACTATCATAAGAAGAAATCTCCTCCAATTCTGCGTTTGCATTGTGTGTGTGGTGGGAGGTCTTATGGTAGTTTCATTTTCCAAAAGCATTTCGAATTGACTTTAAAATTATCCTGTTGTTTATTTTAAAAGAATAACTGTTTTACGATCTCACACCAGTCACCATGACTGACTCGGAGTTTATTGTTTCCCTTCTAAACTCTGGGTGCCCACCAATTTCCACACGGGCAGCCTAGAGTTATATTATCACGATATTCTGGATATTCTGGAGCTTTGGAGATAAGCTGGAGGACGAGACGTAGTATTTGTATCTGATAGTATTTATTCCGCTGTGTATTCTGTATGAGGACAAGTTTATATAACTGTCCAGTGTTGTATATTGACTCTGATGATTGATGTATGTATAAAATGATATAGTTCTTTGTTTTAAAAGACTAGTAATTATCTATTGTATATTGTTCCGCTGCGATGTGTAAGATTCTGATATTGTTTTCTATTCTGATGTTGTTCTGTTGTTTTTCTTCTCTGCTTTCTTCCTTCTTCTTCTCTTTTTCTTCTACTTCTTCTTTCTAAAACCCTCACTATTGGAGTTTCCGGCACTTGATTTCTCGGCAGTCGATAAAGTGAGTATCGATGTTGAATTTTCGAAAGTCGAAAATTTCAGGACGTGACAAGTGGTATCAGAGCATATGGTTAAGCGACAACCCTGCTCTGTTGGGTATTACTCATTAGAGATAGAGTCAGTAGTACTCTAGAATGAGTTGAGTGTAATAATAGATACGAGTGCGTATTTGTTAGTGAATATAAAAAAAAAATTGTTTTATATTGTGATGATTGATTTATTGAGTGGTATATGGATTCTGGTCAATACGAGTAATTAACAATCATTGATAGGGATCTCTAAACACTTGAATAGAACAATTCGGCACAGTATTGTTTTTGAATAGGGTGAATGAGATAATTTTTCCCAAAGTTATTTTTGTATAGAAAATAAATGTTTTTCTATAAAATACTATAGTATATGGTCGCATGGTTGTTAGGAAGTGATAATATTGAAATGTTATCATTACTATTGAAACTGAATAAGAAACTGAAATCGTAACTCCAAAGTTAAGAAATGAATTCACATATAAATGAAATTTAAGAATGTAAATTATAAATGTGAATTGTAATTTAAAACGGAATTCCAGAGAAGTTTTTGGAAATGTTTTGAGAGGAACTTGAAAATTTTGGAGATTTGGAAAGTTAAATCATTTTTGGAGTTGAAAATGAATTTCGAAGGTTTTGAAAAAATATTTTGGAGAGTTGAAAGCTCTAAACTCTTTTAGGTCGCTGGAAAATAATTCCGATTGGTGATCGCGACACTATCGGTGTTCATTTTCGGGTTTCCAAAAGAGGAATTGCTGCCAAATTGTTTTAAATGGAAGAGTTTGGAAAATTTGGGTTTTGTTTTGGAAATTCAGAAGATAAATTTGAATTGTTTTCAGAAATGGTTTTGAAAATGTTATTAAGACTCCGGAATACTATATAAAGATATTTATGAAATAGTACTAAGTTGATAACTTATACCAATTGAATTTTGGTAAAATAAATTTAACTTAAAAGAATGAGTTAAATAAATGTAAGTATAAGTGAATCAATGTAATGAAAGTAAAATTTAAAGTTGAGATTCATTGCGAATCTGTAAGCGATAGAATTGAAATTGAAAATGAAATGAGACTTGAATCCGGATAAGCTACTTTGATAATTTATTAATTCACGAAATACAGAAATGGAAGTTGAATTAGTTAAATTGAAACTTGAATGGTGAACTAAATAAAAGGGATGGTTCGAATTTAAAGATGAATTCAAGTAAGAATAAATAAATTTTCAATGAAGGGAATTCACAATTGTACGTGAATAAGATTAGAACTGAATGTTGAAAACGAATGTGAATAAATAAATTAGAATTGAAATGAATTAGTAACTGAAACTAATTTAAAATAGTGCGGTTATGAATGAAAGATAACTGATAAATTCAATATTCAGAAGTAAAATAGAATTCAAATTGAATTGTAATTGTGAATTGAATTCAAATGAAAAATTGAAATGAAAAATTGAATGAAATAGATATGTAGCTTCAATAGTGAAGTAATGATGATATAAGCAGTTATATTGAAATTTTTGTAATAGAATTTACAAAATGTTAGTTTGAATGTGTAACTAGATATCATGGCTAGTAGATATACAGGTATACAGGGAATTGGATTTGATTTCAAAGACAATTCGAATTGCTCGAAAAGGTAAGTATTTGAGTTTTAATATGAGTTTTTGATGATTTCTCTCTAGCCGCTTGGCTTTTTCCTTTTCTTTTTGAAATCTGAGGGTCCGTAGAGACGTTTTGTAGTCGTACCGTATTAGCCGCGCAAAGGAGACGCTGGCAAAATTTTTCGAAATTCCCGAGTGTTAGAAAATTTTTGAAAAATTTTGAAAGTTTAAATTTGAAATTTGAATTTAAATTTGAATTGAAGTAAAGCAATGTTGTTTGAAACCTATAATTGAAGTTAGAAAGATAGTTGAATTAATAACGAATCTCTAGTAGAGAGATTTGTTTTGAAAATTTGGTAAGACTATTGAATGTTGAAAAATAGTAGACGAGTTAAGGACTTTTTTCCTAACTTGTAATTTCGAGGACGAAATTCTTTTAAGGAGGGAAGTTTGTAACGACCCAGAATTTTTAACAAATTAAATTGAGAATATTTAATTTATTTTAAATATTTGAACGATGATTTAATTTGAATCCCCGATTTAAATTTGAAGCTGACGATTAAATTATAAAATTTAATCTATTGATAGTCGAATAAAAATTTGAATCTTCTATTTTTAGCTGAAGAAAAATATTTCAAAAGCTTTTAAAATTCATATTGATAATTCTGGAGGTAATAGAACTTTCAGAATTGAAATTGAAAGTGTTTCGTTCAGTTTTGAAATTTTATTGTTCGAATCGATATTTGAAAATAGTCAATTTTCAAACAGTCTCAGAATTGAACGAGACCAGTTCCATTGGATCCGTAATAGTTAGTTATTATCGGATTTCAATTTTCGTAGCAAACGGAGTTGTCGTTTGACCGGGGCAACTCGAAACGCATCGATATCGTTTTAATTTTTATCGTCGAGTTAAAAATAGTCATTTTTCAAACAGTGTCGGATTTCGACGAAACCAGTTTCATCGGATCCGTAATGTGATATTATTGTAAGATTTCAAATTTCGTAATTTTTGGAATTACCGTTTGTCCGATACAAATTTAAACGCGTTAAAAAAAAATTGTACCGAGACAAATGGAATTTAAACTTAAATTTTAAAGTTTTAAACAAGGGACAACATCCCTTATCTTACGCCTAAAATCGCGATACGAGGGCGTGCTTGCACGACTCTGCTCTCTGATAAAGTACGTTCCCTCCTCAGTTCACAACTTCCCTTCCAAATGAAATCAAACCAAGGAAAAAAAATGGCGATCTACTGCTCGAAAAACAAATCGCGTTCAACTTCGTGGGAGCAGTTCGATCGAATTAAATTGGCATCGAGTCGCGTGTCTTCGGTCGCGCGAGATCTGGGGGGGATGGTTTCGATCGCAACCAGGTGGGGCAACGGCAGGCGCTCGCGCTCGAACGCGCAATGAAGGTGAAGGGATCTGTCGATCGAAACTCGGCGGCAGGAGATGATACTCGCGAGCTGGCGCGCGCGCGTCCAAGGGGGGAGGCGTACGATTCGGCGACCTGGAGGGTGTCTCGCGGCAGCAAGGCGACGACGTGTCACAATCGAGATTTGGGGCAAGGGTTCGTGCAGGCATCGTTCGATTTAGGCAAGCACGCCATCGCGAGCGTGATCTGGGTTTTGATGTGGTTCGTGGTTGCGAGTTGGTCGCGTAGGCAGTGAGGTACAAAATTTTATCTGCGTAGTTCGATTTAATTTTAACATGTTGATAAACTGAAATTTGTTTTTGTAAACATATTGCAACTATAAGCTGATTTAAACGAGTTTTTCCAGTAAAGTATAATAAAAATAAATATCATCTTACAGTGAATTTTTTTTTTTAAAAAACAGTTTTTGTTTAAATTATTCAACTATATAAAGCCACAAGGTATATTATTTCACTTATTAAATACCAACTGAGATTTAGTGTGTATATATATACAGGTTTGAAAAGAATTTTTATTTAATAAGATTTTGGAAGTTAAATAGAAATTTCGATGTTTAAGTAATTTATGTAAAAATCAAAATTTCAAATCTATATAGGTTATTTTATAAGTATGTATGTAGTTTCAAGAAGAAATGGAAGGTACATATATGTTTAAGGGAAAAGTTTGTTTAATTAAAATTAATGGTTTAAAACAAATAAACAAATGGTAATTGGTTATTCGATTTATTTCGAATATTAATAAAATTGTATAATTGTTTATACAAGGTCGAATACAACGAAGATAATTAAAATCTGGAGTTGGAATGGATGGCAAAATAAAAAGCTAAGGTGAGATTTTTCTCACTCAAAAATGAAGTGGAATTTTCAGTTATTTATTGATTGACTGATTGCTATGTTGATTGTGATATTAGATATGATAGGATATATCTATATATATAGCAGTATATACATATTGGCATATGTATATACTGGATTGTTGATTTCCCGCCTCGTATAGCGGATGAGACCCTATTGCGCCGTTAGTAAGCGGATTTATAAAAACCTATATACCGCGATAATTTCGTACTGGAGCGGAATTGGTATTGTGCTAACGTCTTTGGATGCAGGGAAACAGGTTGGAGGGATCCAACTGGATTCCTCACCAGTAGTTATTTATTTACAGATATTGTGATGTATTCTGTTATCATATGTTGAGATATGATATTGACTGTTGTGATTGACTAATTGATGCGTTGCATCATCGGATTCAAATTTTGAAGTTTAAAAATAACGATTTTAACTTTAAAAAGAGATTTTAAAAGTGATTATTTGAAAGTATACGTTTTATTTGAATCTTTGAATTGGTTTATCTTAAATAAATAAATGCTATAAATTTAAAGTTATGAAAATTTTAAATTGTGAAATATAACTGAAAGGTGATTTTGAAATAAATAGTCAAGTGATTAATAAAATAGTTTAAGTTGGATTTCTTTTGAATTATTTAAAAATGATGTATATAAAAGATGTACAGGATGGATATTTATCAATTAAAAGTATTGGGATTTTAAAACGAGTTTCTATAAGTGTTAGAAATTTATAGAATTATAAATTGTGAAGACATGAGATTTATAGAATTATAGATCGTGGAGATTTGAAGTTTATAGATTTATAAAGATTGAAGTTTATAGATTTATAAAGTATGAAGTTATAAAATGAATGAAGTTGTAGAATAAAGAACGATAAGAAATTTACTTGTAACTTGGATTGTTGTTGCCTTTAAATGGGATATTGATTGAATTATTAATAAAGAAGATTTATTAAAATTGAAGTCATTAGAAAATAGAAATAGAATTTATAAACGTTGTTTTATAAATTCGAAATCAATTGGATTTGATAAATTAAAATGTTAAAGGGGATTTTATCCACGATTTCGGACAGTGGATAATTCTGGAAATAAATGTGTAGAAAAGATCGAAATTTGGTTATTGAAGTATATTCACGATTTTGGACAGTGAATATATTATTGAAAAAAAATGGTTATGTTTGGGAAAGCGATATTATAAAGGAAGTTAATTGTTTTAAAAGATGTTTTAAAACGTGTGAACTATCGAAATCATAGATTTCAACATTTATTGTTGAAATAGACGTTTTCGAGAAATATAAGGAAATGGTAGACTATAACAATGTTGTTATAGTAGATGATTTCCGAAAGGAAATGTTTTTATCTAGTATTGGGATTTATATATCTATCTTAATTTTCGAATCCCTATACTAGTGATTTTGAGTCGTCGTAACGATGTTTTACGTAACATTCGTTTTGACTCAAATAAATGTTGTTATAATAAATGATTTCCTTAAAGAATGAATATGTACTTAATTTGATTTAAGTATATCGGATATTTTCCAAGTATTGAAAATAAATGATTTGTGAAATACTTATTATTAAATAAGTATGGAAATGTTTTCCAAAATGAAAAGAGACGTTTTGAGATTTTATCTTCTTAAAGATAAAATGAAATTGAATATTTGAAATCGATTTGAGAATCGTATATCAGTAGATATTTTGAAGATATAAATTCACTATGGAATTTATAAATGGAATGGGAATTTGTTTTAAAAATAAACGTTGATTTATTTTTGAAGTGTGGAAATTTTATATCTAGTAAAGATATTTTTGAAGATGAAATAATTTGGAAAATTATTTGGGATCTGATGATGTCGCGCATCTTTATTGATAGTTAAATAACCGACTATCAATAATTACCTTTAGATAGGTATTTGTTGTGAATTGGATGAATTTGAATGCCACACTTATTTTTAAATAATCGCTCACTATTCGGGTTAGCCGGGAAAGGACCATGGGGTCTTATAACCCATTCCGAATATGTGATACGTCGTTATGAATTGCATTCGAAGACCGGTGTTGAAGACCGGATATTTTTGAAAACGAAAGGATTACCGTCGAGTTACTCTACATCGACTGATCTTCGATTTAGAGGTTTTATCACCCTTAGTGACGGGAAGTCCTGACGTGATTGAAAATTATCCGGATGTGCAAGGGCTTCGTGAGAAGTGCCTTCGGTTCTGTTCGATCCCGGAACAGACTTATATGGATTGTGTGTCTGACGTTACAATTTGAGATATAAAGCTGATTTCTTTCAAATACATTTCTGTTGGTGGCGGAGAATTTATTCTCTTAGCTTAACACCCTTCTCTGAGACGTACGAGCTCAGAGGTTATGTAGTTGAAATTTATCAGCGATATATCCCAATTTGGTAACGTGGCATACTGAGTGTTGCTGTGAAATGATCAGTGTTTGATCATTTGCGATATGATCATTTGTTTGATCTTATATCTTTGTGATCATAGGTTGATCATTTTGTTTGACCCGAAGCAGGGCTTTTTGTAGAAAGCGTAGCTTTGTGGACGAGACTTCGTCGAGCCTCACACCCCGGAAATGGTCGAAACAGGACGAATGCAGCAAGGTTCTAGGGAGTAGCGCCCCTTAGTGTATGTCATTCCTTCTGGATAAAGGTGGTATCATGGTATGGAACCCAGATACTTAACCTCTGTGGTTACTGCATTATTTTTTTCTATGTGGTTTGTTGCGAATCGGGGATCCTCGGGAAGATCGGTGACGATCGGGGGATGGCATACGCGTGTCAGTAGTTACCTATTTTTGCAGAGGTAACCCGGCCTTGTGTTGGCAGAGATCCGGTTAGGTTCTCGGGTCGTCTATTCCAGGGACGTACCCATCGTGGATAGGAAGTTCCTTAGCCTGGCCATTTGTTGGAAACCCAAAGAAACAATACGTGACTTGTACGGTTTTAGTTGTAGAACCTATCATTCACTTATGGTGGCGCCCTACTGTTTGGATGGTAGCTATAGTAGGCATAGTTCGAAATGTCTATGCTGGCTAAGATTTATATTATACTTTCGAAATGTTTTCTACACTATGCACTAATAATAATATCAAAAATGATTTGATTTTGCGTAGTAAGCATCTTTGACTATCATAAGAAGAAATCTCCTCCAATTCTGCGTTTGCATTGTGTGTGTGGTGGGAGGTCTTATGGTAGTTTCATTTTCCAAAAGCATTTCGAATTGACTTTAAAATTATCCTGTTGTTTATTTTAAAAGAATAACTGTTTTACGATCTCACACCAGTCACCATGACTGACTCGGAGTTTATTGTTTCCCTTCTAAACTCTGGGTGCCCACCAATTTCCACACGGGCAGCCTAGAGTTATATTATCACGATATTCTGGATATTCTGGAGCTTTGGAGATAAGCTGGAGGACGAGACGTAGTATTTGTATCTGATAGTATTTATTCCGCTGTGTATTCTGTATGAGGACAAGTTTATATAACTGTCCAGTGTTGTATATTGACTCTGATGATTGATGTATGTATAAAATGATATAGTTCTTTGTTTTAAAAGACTAGTAATTATCTATTGTATATTGTTCCGCTGCGATGTGTAAGATTCTGATATTGTTTTCTATTCTGATGTTGTTCTGTTGTTTTTCTTCTCTGCTTTCTTCCTTCTTCTTCTCTTTTTCTTCTACTTCTTCTTTCTAAAACCCTCACTATTGGAGTTTCCGGCACTTGATTTCTCGGCAGTCGATAAAGTGAGTATCGATGTCGAATTTTCGAAAGTCGAAAATTTCAGGACGTGACATTAACCAAAACACTTTATAGAAAATCTAGTGATATTATAATAGTGTCTAAATACAAATACTTATTCAAATAGCCGAAATTATTACATTAATTAAATTCTAGCATACTAGGCTCTACAAACAAAACCGTAAGGCTCTTATTGGAAAATGGCTTCCATACAATAACTGGGCCACTGGGGTACCACCCATCACCGTACACCTCTAGAACAATGTACCGAGAATCATCGCCGAGATCCCCTGCTACACAAGACCGGCTTACCCCTAACCTAGATAGACCGAATATGTTATCACCCGGGGTGTTCCCACCCTTACTATCGAGCGCTCCTTCTTTCATGCACAACCATATCCATAATATAAAGGTTTCTAAGGACATCTAGAAAAATGATAACATACCCAACTTGGGTGCGGCGCACTTAGCCTTGCTGCATCTCCCCTGTTTTAGTCATTCCCGGTTGATGTGGTTCGAGGCTAAGCGTTACCTTTCAAGAGTTTTTTTTACTTAGAATGTTCATCGTCCTCCTATGACGATGTTCTGATAGCATTCGTTCATACAAGTTGTCCTAGGTCTGGACAAATCGAATCACCGTCTTCATCATCTTCACGGTATTCATTCATTACATTCAAACCGGATCGAAGTGGTTTTCGAATAATTAAATCCGATCCCGGTCTCTTCAAAACGATTGATGAAATTGGCAATATTGATAGTCGGTTATTTAATTATCAATAAAACTCCATATGCAATCATCTGGCCTTATTATAATTTTCCAAAAAATATTCCCAAAATTTCTTTATAAGATATATATTCAAACCCTCCCAATATTTTAATAGTGGAAATCAAACTTAAGTTCTAATATCCTTAACAGGATATTTTCAAGTCATTTCAATACTTAGAATATTTTTTCGCTTCGGTTTATAATCCATCCCTTTTAAAATATTTCTATAATTAAAATCTCGAAGTTAAATATTTTCAAATTCTTCCCGTTCAATACTTAGGAATATTTATAATCATATTCTCTAAGATCTTTTATTTCCAATATTCAGGAGGTAGTCCATTTATTTCCTATTTCTCAAAATTCTTTACAAATTTAATTTGTAACCCCCTTAATATTTCCGAAGTCGAATGCATGTGTCTATACCTCCAAATGCACATTTCTAACTTCTTTTATGAATTCTAATTCATTTTACGAATTCCTCGTATTTTTAACACTTTGGAATTTTTCTTCAAGCTCCCAAAATCCCACTATAAGATTTCTCTTCTAAAATCATACTCGTTTAACAAACTTCGCTTCCAATCTCGAGAGGATTTATAAATAAATTCAATCCTTTAAAAACTATATATATATAATAAGTATTTTTAAACAATAATAGTTTATTTGTAAAATATGTTTTAAGTAAATTTAAAATATCAAAACATTTTAAATGACATCAATAACTCATTTCCAAATAATTTTTAAATAACTGATTAATCTACAAAGCTGATTAATAAAATTAGAATTTATTTCAATAAATATTAAATATTATAATAACTAGCCTTTCAGAATATTCTAATCTAAATAATAGTTTAAGTATATGGCATAATAATTAAAAATCCTATTTTTTACAAATTCTCAATTTCTCGACAAAAAACTATTTAAAAAAAATCCAATATTGCCAAATTCAGTTTATAAATCCCTCTCGATTCGTATCACATCAATTATATCTTAACTTTACCACTATTCTCACATTTAAAAAATATATTCCACTATTTCTTTCCAAAACAATTCCCATAACTCGATGCAAATTCACACTATAAACTCATATTCCAACTTATCAACTGAGATCATTTTCCTTATTTATAAATCTCATTTATAAATTTATAACTCCTTTGAGTTTCATTTCTTTGTAAAACCAATTTTATTTATAAAATTTCATTTTATAAAGCCCTTCCTTAGTAAATTCCATTTTTATTTCAAACCTATTTTTAACGTCGATTTACAACGCTCGAACTCATCCTCCCTTCGACCTTCACACTGTCGCACGTTTACCCATCGAACGCCCAGCCTCGACTTCGCGCCTTCCACAACCATCCCTAGCAACCCCATAAAACCGACCTTTACCAAAACTACTGCCGAGCTCGACCACGATCACACCAAAATTCGCGTTCAACACAGCTCCAGGTCGTACGAGATATCCTCCACGCTTACTGATTTTCGGCCCCACGACAAACACGGTTCCCTTAACCCTCCTCCTCGATCCACAAACCTCGTCTTCATCTACACTATGCCACACTCCCTATTGCAAACCGAACTCACTCAAAAATCGTGACCAACCCCATCGCGACTTTGAATTGCAATGCGTCCCAACACAGCACTATCGATGCCAAACGCCAACTCCTACCCTCCTTCCTCTACCAATCGAGATGACTTTTAACCCCTAACATCCATGCCAACAATAATGAGTACGCATCCCTTTTCCTAAACCACCATCCCGACTTTCGTCTCTAACCTCCATCGTGCGCGCACGCAACGAGCCGAAGCCATAATTACGACCACCACTCCCCCTACTCTTCGCGCAAGCGCACCCCCTCCAGGCGATCTCCAGTTCGCCTCGCGACCATGCATATATTTTTTTTCTTGGTACGAATGAATTTGTTTTAAATGTGAACGAGAGAAGATGTAGATGAATACGCGATTTTTCTTTTCATTTGAACGAGTTCTGTTAAGCTTTAATTTTTTATTTCTTTGCTGCGTTTTTGAACAAATAAAGTTAAAGAGGGAACGTATTTTACACGGCAAGGGTAAGTTCGCATCATAGGCTAGGGTGGCTGAGATGAAAGAATACACAGCTGTAAAGAAAAGTTGATTAGACAATATATTAATTAATTCCCAAAATGTCTCGATTTACGCGACTCAAATTTTCAAAACACTATCGAGGCATGCCGCTAGGCGTTTATAATGTTATACCCCTATTCTGAATGCAATGGAAAAGGTTTCAAGTCCTAATTCGATCGTATGGAGAAGATAGCTTTTTCAACCCAATTATTATATTAAATTTTAGATATAAATTTCAACGCGTTTATATCCTGTACTACCAAACGATAACTCCAAATACTACAAAATTTTAAATCTGATAATAATACACTATTATGGAACCAATGGAACTCGTTTCGTCGAATTCTGAGACTGTGCCCCGGATCGCTATTTAAACGTGTCGACTAAATCGGCGATTTCCAAAATTTACGAAATCGCTCAAATTTTCAATTTTAAAAATCTTACTAACTCAATTATAATTCCAAACCCAATATTTATAACCATTTAAATATTCCTGGGTCGTTACATTCCTCCCCCCTTAAAAGAATTTCGTCTCCGAAATTGCTAAGGAAGGAAAAATGCTCCAAACCCATTATCTTTTCCAAAACCAACTTAGTGAAAATTTGATATTCACTTTTCTAATCTTTTATTCCGCCCAAAACAATTAGTTTTCAATTCTAATTCCAAAACCCTTATTTAAATTTTTAACTTGAAATCCATTTGTCGTTAACAAAAATTTTCCACAAATTTTCAAAAATTTTCTAACACCCTAAATTTCCAAATTTTTTTGGGAGAATCTCCTTTGTACGGAGGACCTTTTGCAATATGACAAGAGAGATAAATATATATATATATATACATTGACCCACACAGTTGGAAAACAATATATATATCAATATTTATATTTTTGCAGTATTTAATCCAAAAAGATACCTTATTTAGCGTTTTTAAGCATTATTAAGCAAGCATTTACTTCGAAAGGAATTACGCAACCCAAAATTTAGCCTGCTAGCCTCTAGGTACCTATACTTACTCAATTTAAACTACGTAAGTACCAGAACATGAAATTTTAAGAACATTTCATTTATTTAACTAGTTAAAACACATTGATTTCATAAACCAATCACGCTAAACATGTATTTATAAGCAATTATGAGGTTCCAACACCAATTTAATTACTTCCAATCAATCTATATACCATTTCATTCTATTTAAATGTTTTACAACTCACGTTACATGCATTCAATTCATTTTTATTTCAAACAAACTCATATCCATTCCAAATTGATTTAAAAATCAATTTATTCACATTCTATTTATTCATGGAATTTTATTTACTTTCGTTTGCGTCGAACAACAATTTTTCTATGCAAATTCGGCACTATTCATTTAATAGAATAACCATTCCAGCCTATAACTATTTTTAAATTGATTGCAACTCAATTTATATTCAATTCTACTCCATTTCAAATTGATTCTAAATCAATTTATTTGTATTCCATTCAAATCCACTTTCATTATACCCAAATCCATTTTATTAAACTTGGGATAATTCCATGCTAATTTAGTTAATAACCATTCAACAATTTATTCGAGCTAACTTCCATTCAACAAATTAACCTAAGTTAATCCATTATTTTATTTTATTACCACCTTATAACTTAAGTTTATTTTCATTTCAACCAACTTCCATTTCCTCTACTAATTTATTAATTTGTTCATTCATTTTATTCGCTCAAATTTCAATTCCAAGCTCGAATTTATTTAAACACTCCCACGGCCATATTCAATTTATTTTCACTAAAATTGAATTTTATTTATAACCCAAGCCATTTCTATTTCGATCCAATTCTATTTTATTCGACAATATTTCTAATTATATTAAATTCGCTTCTAATTTGTCAAATTTTTATTTACAACCCAAGTACTATTTCCAACATCCATTTTTTATCCACAATCCAATTTTAACTCAACCAAGTTAAATTCCATCTTCACATTCATTTAACTAATTAATTATCTAATTAGTTCACTTCAAATTTATAACTCAATATCTGATTTTTATCTCAAAAATCACTTCTTCTAATTTTCTTGAGTTCAAATTCATTTTAAATCTATGTTTGGACTTTATTTCTTCACATTAAAATATTACACCATTTTTATTTTGGGTTCTCTTTTTCACTTTCCAATTTTATAAGTTACACAACTTATTTTCCACGCTTCTATCAATTCTATACTCGAATTTATTCACATTTTATTTTTAACTCGAGATTCACATTTATTTATAGCTTAAATATACTTTTATTCCAATAATTTCAATTTTTATAAGCCATTTCAATTTATTATTTCACAATTCCAATTCTTTACTTGAATTTTATTTCATTCAAAATTTTATCCATATGGTTATAAAATTATTTCACAACTCGAAATTTATATTTACTTAAATTCAATATTATTACTAATCCAACCCAATTTTTATAACTTATAGTTATAGAGTTACTTTATAATTCACATTTGCATAATTTAATTCAACTCTATATGATTCAAATCAAACTCACCTTTTTATTTACATTTTAATTCCTTTTAACCAACATTTCAAAACCAAACTCGAGTTATTCATACTCAAATTAATTTCACTCCAAACCATTTTATTTTTAATCCATTCAATTTAAAACAAGTAAGGATTCAATTCCAATTTCTAATTTTTCCACTTCCTTATTTATATTCATATAGCAATTTATTATCTCAATTCCCAATAAATTTATTTAACTTTCCTTAAGTTAAATTCGATCCACACAATCTATTTTAACTTACTTAAGTTAAAATTTAATTTCAAAATTCAAATTCCATACTTTTCTTTAAGTCATTCACCATTTATAGGTTCATAACTTATTTTATGATGTTTCTAGAACATTTAATAAGGATTTCAAAATTCAAATACCCGATATTTATTTCAAATCACTTTGAAATCAAATATATACATGTATACTCTTTTTGGTTTAACAACTCACTTTCTTTGAACTTCAAAATCGACCTGATTTTATCCAAAAAAAATTCCTCGGAATTTCCAAAACAACACTTGTTTTTCTCAAAACAATCCAAAAACAACAACACGGTAACGATTCGTCACTTATGTAATACCCCAAAATTTTGTGAAAAATCATTTTTGTAAAATGATTTAATTTTTGAAATATTTAGATTTAAATATGGTGAAATTTTGGAATAAATAGTGTGCAAGTATATGTGTGCACATGTACATTGAAAATAGCACAAGAAAGAGATTTAAAAATCTCTGAAATATATATATATATATATATATAGGAAAGTAAATTCCTTATTTAAAGCATTGGATTGTAATTTAAGCATAAAGTTAAAAATGAAGTATATGCTTAAATGTATTTTCTGTGAAACAAGGGGAGATTAAATAAATAAATATTTTTATTTATGTTTTCACTTGTATATTCTGTGAGTAGAAAAATGTCAAGCTAAGCAAAAGAGTAACATTAAATAGGTATAAAGCATAAAACAGGTATGTATGTTATGTATAGACAGAAATAGAAAGAAGGGGGATTTCCAAAAAAAAAATGAGCAAATGAATAAATATAAAATATGGTAGTCACACTTTTAACATGACTAGGTGAGTGGCCATTTTTCTGAAAAAGTAAAGGGAAGAAAATACTGCCTTCAACTAATTATTATGGCCGGGGTATTAAGGAGGAAAATGAATGAAAAATGCATGAAGATGGTTAGGTCAGAAATGGAATTTTGTTTTAACAAAACCCTAGTGGAAAAATACATATAAATAGGCAGTTTCAGCCAGTAAAATTATCTTTACCCCGAGCTGCACAAAAAAATAAGAAAGGAAGAAAAATATTGGAAGGAAGGAGAAAACACTCATACAAGGATTTTTCTGGATTAATAAGAAGAAATATTTAGGTGAGTAACCTCACTGAGTTCATGGCATTAAGACCTGAGATGAGGCAGCCACTTTTTATATTGCCATTTATATATTGCTGGTTTTGATATATATGATTTCATCAATGCTTTTTGGATGTCTTATTTTAAATCTGATATGATTTAATATGGATGATTTTGGTGATCTTTGATTTGCTGAGACATTTGTCTTTGGATGTGTATCATACTATTTTATTTTTACTCAAAAATGTTAAAGTCCAGAATCTTAAAATTATATAGAGAATACTCTCAACTGTTATAGATCTATGGCATGGAAACTTTTAAAAAAAATGTTGGGAGCTGCATTATACTTAGTATAAGTGCTGAGGCTTGAGAAGAAAAATGTTAAGGGTGCAATAGAAATTTTCTAAGTGCTGAGCCCTTAATCAAATCAAAAAAAAAGAAGAAACTCACAAGCTAAAATTATGATTGAACCAGATCCTGAATCTGAATCAATCATAAAGGCTTGCAGATCAATATAATAAGAACATGCCATGCCTCTTTTACAGTTGAAAATATTCTTATATCTTACTGAGATCAAGACATATTGACCCCATTTAGGAAATAACTGTCTGCTTAATTCTGAGGAGAATTATGCTAGGAAAAATTATGGATGTTTCCATGTTTGCAGTGACATGTTCACTCAGCATATTTGATAATAGGATTTAAGTCAATACACTAGTAAATAAACTAGGGAAGGGAAGGCCAAGAAGGCTGCTGGAATGCTTGTCATATTTGAAGTATGCAAGTTGGCACATGGTTTGTTTAAGCCCTGAGATCTTTGTGCAATGATGTGAATTAGTTCATTGCAATGTGTCCCTGTGATTCCTTAATAGCAGATGAGGCAGGAATTTAAATTGAATTATACAACCTGTAAATGAAGAAATAGGAATATGAATATTTCTTAGGATTGGTTGGTATGGAACCATGATGGTTCCAGTGAATGCAAATGTTGCAAATAGATAATTCTGTTTGCATGGTTATGTATGCAAGTGTAAGAATGATAGATGAATATATCATACCAGAATCAACTTATTTATACCATGTTAAAGTAATTGGATGCAGAAATTTGCTTAAATAACTAGTTGGTACTCTTACATTCTTTGTTGCTTAATATCATGAATGTATTGATGTTACTCATACCAGATCTTAGATCTGACCCTTGTTTGCTCATGGCATATGGGGTGTCTCATTTTAAAATGAGGCAGCCACTTATGCTCTTTCAGGGAACGCAGGCACTAAGTAAAAATGAAGTTATGGCTATTATGGAGGAGTGAATGAACATGCTAGCTAGTTTCAATAAGAGCTTAAATTGATTATATCTGCATGTATTCAGGAAAATTTTTATGTTTCTAAGATTTCCAGTCATGTAATGAATATTTTATGGTTAGTGATCAAGTTGCTCTTATGTTCTGTAAAGTGTTAGATTAAATTAGTTGCTCTGTCGAAATCATTGTGTGTTAAGGTTTGATTTGTTTTTGAAGTAGTGTCTGGGATATAAACAAGAAAAATATGCTCAAGCATTAGCTATAAAAAATTGGTAAGAAATATACAATTATGTGAGCAATTTCCTTGCAATTATATTATGTATTGGACAATCTTAAGTATTTTAAAAACACTGAGTTTTGGAGTAAATTTAGAATTTACCTTGAAAAATACCTTTAAGTATCTAATTGTTTTTCCTCTGAATTATGTCTACAAATGGTTCAAGTCTACTTTTTAAATTGTTTTGAGAGAGGTAATTGTATGGGAAGGCTTCAGGTATGATGCAAATGACTGGCATTTCAATTGCCATTATCAGATACCTGGCATGACACTAGGCACATGAGTTAACCAGCTTCAAATAAGTGAAGTTTAGGTAGATTCTGGTTTGTAAAATGCAAATAAAAGAATGGTCAGATTAACCACATGGTTAGACCATAGGTCAGGCAAATTGTTCACTTCAAATCAATGAAGCAAGGAACCATTTGAACCCAGTTTTCTGGAAAATGAGCAAAAATATTGACATGTACATGTATATCTGTGTACATGTTGATATTTGGGCAAAAATATAAACATAAATTCCGAGAACAGTTGTAGGAATGGGTTTCAAAAAAAACAAAAATTGGGTTTGAACCGACCAGCATAGCACTCGAACTCGTGACCTCTCATGTGTAAGTTAGGCGCGTTTCCATTACGCCTAGATGTTGCTTGTGTTCACTTATGATCCACTTTCTTTTAGCCTGAGTTTGATACTATACAGACTTTAACACAATCATCCATATTAAAAGCTTGCTTTCCACTGATTATTACTTGATCATTTCTTAATTAGAATAACAGACTAAAGTACATGTTTCCAGTGGATTCTATGGTCAAAAATCAGGATACAATAATTAATCTTTTATCAGGTAATTATCACATTTTAATAGATTTAAAAGGATTTCTACTTACATATTATCATGCTCTGATTCTAGTAGAATATAACATAGATATCTTCATATATGTATGTTAGGAATGATTTAGATTTAAAACAATATTTTTATATTGTGAAAGATCCTGGATATATTTTGTTTATTGGAGAAAGAAAATGATCCTGGGAAATATATTTGTAATGAATGATATATCTATATATCATCTCTTAACAAAAAAAAATCCTTATGAAATTAGGGTGGAAATAGGAGGGTCATTTCAGTTGGTATCAGAGCACTTGGTTGCATTGATTGTTAAGTATTATAGAAATGTATTATGTCTGTTTGTTTTGGATGAAATAATTTAGATAAGAAAACAGAAATTACAGAAGTACTCATAATATACTAATACCATTTGCCCAGAATTTAGTTAGCAGACCATGGTAGGAAGAGGATCTCATCACAATGCAGGACCCAGTGCACCTCAAATGCTTGATATGCAAGAATTTGTGAGGGTTTTAAGAGATGGAATTGGGCATAGGCCTGAGAACCCACATGAAGAGCTTTCAAAACTACTGAAGACTTATTCCAATTTGGGAGGCAAGAGTTTTGAAGGAATTGAGAGTGTGATGGAAATTCAAGCATGGTTGAGAACACTTGATAGGATTTTCAATGACATGCAGTTGGATGACCAAAGGAAGAGGCAAGTAGCTTCTAGACAACTGAAAGGGGTAGCTTTAAGCTAGTGGGAGGTGATCATAGTTGGAAGAAATGAAAATGAAATCACTTGGAATCAGTTCAAGGAGATGTTGGAGGCAAGATTTGTACCAGCATCATCCAAGACCATTTTGCTTGAAGAATTTATCAAACTTAGGCAGGGAACTTTGAATGTCACTGAATACACTCAAAAGTTTGAGGGGCTATCTAATTATGGAGCAATGCTAGTGGCAGATGAAGCATCCAAAAATGATAGGTATATAAAAGGACTGAACCCAGGACTTAGCAGAGCTATGCTACCATATGCAGATAGAACATTTGATCAAGTAATTGATCTGGCCTTGAAACTGGAACAACATGACAAAGAAAGAGAGAAATATAGGAATTTTAAGAGCAACAACAAGAAGGATAAGGGAAGATATCACCCTTATGATAAAAAGAAGGAGGAGGCAGACAACAGGAAGAGTAAAGATACAAAAGCCAATGATACTAAGAAGAAATTGGTTTGCCATCATTGTGGAAAAGAAGGACACATCAAACCAAGGTGCCCAGAGTTAAAAGGAGGAGCCTTCAAATGCTACCTATGTGGGAAAGAGGGGCATATGAAGAGGAACTGTCCTGAGAATAGACAGCAAGGGAAATTGGCAACTTTGGAAGGTAAAGGCAAATCTGCAGTGAAAATTGATGCTGAAAATCATGGCCAAGTGGAAGGTACATTACTCATTTGTGCCATACCCATACCATTAGTATATGATACTAGAGAAACACACTCTTTGATTTCCTATGAATTAGTTAAAGTGTTAAAATTAAACTGCATATTGGTTGAAACCCCATTGCTTGTACAAAGTCCCCTAGGGAGTTCTAGTGTTTTGAACATGAATTGTGTGGATGTGGAGTTAAACATAGGAGGAAATATTTTTATTTCCAATTTATATGTTTTAAATTACCCAAATATAGGAGTTATATTGGGGGTAGATTGGTTAAGGCAATTTAAAGCCATAATTAATTTAGACTCATCCACCATATCATTGCAAAATTCTATAGGCCAGAGGATCACAGTTCTATGTGAAGTAGCTAAGGAAGGGAAATTGTATCATTTAGTTGACTTAGAAAAAGATCTGAGTGAATTAACCATTGAAGAAATTCCCATAGTTAATGAATACTTGGATGTGTTTGGGGAAGTTAAGGGTGTTCCACACCACAGACCAGTTGAGTTCCAAATTAATCTCATTCCAGAAGCAAGTCCAATAATCAAGAAACCTTATAGAATGGGGCCAAGTGAACTGAAAGAATTGAAAAATCAGTTGGAAGAATTAGAAGGCAAGGGATTTATAAGGCCAAGCAATTCCTGCTGGGGTTCTCCAGTAGTGTTTGTAAGAAAACATGATGGTACCTTGACAATGTGCATAGATTACAGGGAACTAAATAAAGTAACCATCAAGAATAAATACCCATTGCCTAGAATAGATGATCTCTTTGACCAACTCAGTGAAGCTAAAATATTTTCTAGGCTAGACTTAGCATCAGGATTCCATCAAATGAAGGTTGAAGACTCAAGTGTTAAGTATACTGCATTTAACACCAGATATGGCTTATATGAATTTATGGTTATGCCATTTGGTTTGACAAATGCTCCTTCATATTTTGTTGATTTAATGAATAGAATATTTAGAGATTATTTAGACAAGTTTGTACTGATTTTTATTGATGACATTTTGATTTATTCTAAGACAGTGGAAGAGCATAAAAATCATTTGCATTTAGTTTTGTCAAGACTAAGGGAAAATGATTTAAAGGCAAAATTTTCAAAATGTGCATTTTGGAAAGAAGAAGTGCATTTTCTTGGGCATGTTATCTCTGCCAAAGGAATATCAGTAAACCCTAATAAGGTAGTGGCAATTCAAACATGGAAAAGGCCTAGCACCATCAGTGAGATTAGATCATTTATGGGGATGGTAGGATATTATAGGAGATTTATAAAAGATTTCTCAAAAATATCATCACCACTTACCAATTTAACTAGAAAGAACCAAGCCTTTGTATGGACAGAAAAATGTGAGCAAGCTTTTATCAAAATAAAAGAAGCCCTGATTAATGCACCAGTATTGAGAGTGCCAGAAGGAAATGAAAATTTGGTTGTGTACACTGATGCAAGTGGCTCTGGGTTAGGGGCTGTGTTGATGCAGCAAGACCAGGTGGTAGCCTATGCATCTAGGCAATTAAAGCCACATGAAACAAGATATGCAACCCATGATCTTGAACTAGCAGCAGTTGTGTATGCTTTGAAACTTTGGAGACATTATTTGTTAGGTGCCAAATTCATTTTGTACACTGATCATAAGGCACTGAAATATTTATTCTCACAAAAAGATTTGAATATGAGGCAACATAGATGGGTAGAGTTCCTAGCTGCCTATGATCTAGATATACTGTATACACCAGGCAAGGAAAATAAAGTTGCAGATGCCTTGAGTAGACAACATGCCAAGGTAGCCATGTTGATGATGGAAGAGTTTAAGGATTTGTCTATACTTACTGATTTGGAAATTGAGGAAAACAGTGAGGTACAAATGATGCCCATTGAAGAAGATGAAGGTAAAGGAAAATTAAGTATGATATCTCTGCAATCAGATTTACTTCTTAAGATTGGGAAAATGCAGGAACAAGACCTAAACATGGTGGAAAAGAAAATGCTCATATCAAAAGGGGAGAAAGTAATAAATTATCAAGTTGATAAAAATGGTTATTTAAGGAATAAAAATAGGATATGTGTTCCAGAAAATATAGAATTGAAGGAGGAAATATTAAATGAATACCATAGGAGTAAGTACTCCATACACCCAGGTAGCACCAAGATGTATCAAAATTTGAAAAGAAATCTTTGGTGGAAGGGGATGAAGTCAGATGTGGCCAGATATGTTGCAAGGTGCATGACTTGCCAACAAGTCAAGGCAGAGACACAAAGGCCATCAGGACTATTGCAACCCCTTAGTATACCACAGTGGAAGTGGGAGGATATATCTATGGATTTCATAGATGGTCTTCCTAGATCTAAGAAGGGAAACACAAGTATATGGGTAATAGTGGATAGGCTAACTAAGGTAGCACATTTTATCCCAGTTAAAACAGAAAGAAATGCTCCAAAATTGGCTCAAATATTCATGAAAGAGGTAGTAAGGTTGCATGGCATACCCAAAACCATTGTGAGTGATAGGGATACCATCTTCACCTCAAGGTTTTGGAAAAGTTTTCAAGAGGCCATGGGGAGTGAATTGTGCTTAAGCACTGCCTACCATCCACAATCAGATGGTCAAACTGAGGTGGTGAACAAAGTCTTAGAGGATTTGTTGAGAGCATGTACAATGGACTTTGGAGGCAACTGGGAAGACCACCTCCATCTAGCTGAATTCACATACAATAACAGTTACCAAAGCACCATAGGGATGGCACCATTTGAAGCCTTATATGGCAAGCCATGTTTATCACCTATATGCTGGGTAGAGACTGGAGAAAGGGTTGTTCTAGGACCTGAATATGTTAAAGAAACTACAGAGAAAATTGGGTTAATAAGAAAAAGAATAGCAGCAGCTCAAGATAGGCAAAAGAAATTTGCAGATAGGAAGAGAAAGCAAGTGGAATATGAAGTGGGAGACTTTGTTTTCATCAAGATTTCACCTATGAAGAAAGTCTTGAGATTTGGCAAGCAAGGTAAGCTCACACCAAGGTATGTAGGACCCTATAAAATTCTGGAAAGAATTGGTTCATTGGCTTACAAATTAGAACTACCAGAGGAAATGAAAGCAATGCATAATGTTTTTCATGTGTCCCAACTTAGAAGATGGGTACATGATAAAGAAGACATTTTGGAAGAGCCTACCAAAATTCAAATAAATCCTGACTTGGTTTATGAAAAAGAGCCAGTGGGGATTATAGCCAAGGAAGAAAAGAAATTAAGGAGCAAAACCTTGAAACTAGTTAAGATCCAGTGGAGTAGTGATCCTAACGACTGCACATGGGAGTTAGAGGATAAGATTTGAATGGATTATCCTAAGCTTTTTGCAAATTAAAAGATAATTTTTTTTTCTTTCTGGAAAAATTTTGTTATGCATGGTTGATATGGTTGAATTTGTTTGCTTATGCATATGTTTGATAAGTTTTCAGAAAAGAAAATGATGCTTGTTATAAATGTTAGAAAAATTGTGAGGACACAATTCCTAAAAGGAGGGGTGAATGTAATACCCCAAAATTTTGTGAAAAATCATTTTTGTAAAATGATTTAATTTTTGAAATATTTAGATTTAAATATTGTGAAATTTTGGAATAAATAGTGTGCAAGTATATGTGTGCACATGTACATTGAAAATAGCACAAGAAAGAGATTTAAAAATCTCTGAAATATATATATATATAGGAAAGTAAATTCCTTATTTAAAGCATTGGATTGTAATTTAAGCATAAAGTTAAAAATGAAGTATATGCTTAAATGTATTTTCTTTGAAACAAGGGGAGATTAAATAAATAAATATTTTTATTTATGTTTTCACTTGTATATTCTGTGAGCAGAAAAATGTCAAGCTAAGCAAAAGAGTAACATTAAATAGGTATAAAGCATAAAACAGGTATGTATGTTATGTATAGACAGAAATAGAAAGAAGGGGGATTTCCAAAAAAAAATGAGCAAATGAATAAATATAAAATATGGTAGTCACACTTTTAACATGACTAGGTGAGTGGCCATTTTTCTGAAAAAGTAAAGGGAAGAAAATACTGCCTTCAACTAATTATTATGGCCGGGGTATTAAGGAGGAAAATGAATGAAAAATGCATGAAGATGGTTAGGTCAGAAATGGAATTTTGTTTTAACAAAACTCTAGTGGAAAAATGCATATAAATAGGCAGTTTCAGCCAGTAAAATTATCTTTACCCCGAGCTGCACAAAAAAATAAGAAAGGAAGAAAAATATTGGAAGGAAGGAGAAAACACTCATACAAGGATTTTTCTGCATTAATAAGAAGAAATATTTAGGTGAGTAACCTCACTGAGTTCATGGCATTAAGATCTGAGATGAGGCAGCCACTTTTTATATTGCCATTTATATATTGTTGGTTTTGATATATATGATTTCATCAATGCTTTTTGGATGTCTTATTTTAAATCTGATATGATTTAATATGGATGATTTTGGTGATCTTTGATTTGCTGAGACATTTGTCTTTGGATGTGTATCATACTGTTTTATTTTTACTCAAAAATGTTAAAGTCCAGAATCTTAAAATTATATAGAGAATACTCTCAACTGTTATAGATCTATGGCATGGAAACTTTTAAAAAAAAATGTTGGGAGCTGCATTATACTTGGTATAAGTGCTGAGGCTTGAGAAGAAAAATGTTAAGGGTGCAATAGAAATTTTCTAAGTGCTGAGCCCTTAATCAAATCAAAAAAAAAAGAAGAAACTCACAAGCTAAATTTATGATTGAACCAGATCCTGAATCTGAATCAATCATAAAGGCTTGCAGATCAATATAATAAGAACATGCCATGCCTCTTTTACAGTTGAAAATATTCTTATATCTTACTGAGATCAAGACATATTGACCCCATTTAGGAAATAACTGTCTGCTTAATTCTGAGGAGAATTATGCTAGGAAAAATTATGGATGTTTCCATGTTTGCAGTGAGATGTTCACTCAGCATATTTGATAATAGGATTTAAGTCAATACACTAGTAAATAAACTAGGGAAGGGAAGGCCAAGAAGGCTGCTGGAATGCTTGTCATATTTGAAGTATGCAAGTTGGCACATGGTTTGTTTAAGCCCTGAGATCTTTGTGCAATGATGTGAATTAGTTCATTGCAATGTGTCCCTGTGATTCCTTAATAGCAGATGAGGCAGGAATTTAAATTGAATTATACAACCTGTAAATGAAGAAATAGGAATATGAATATTTCTTAGGATTGGTTGGTATGGAACCATGATGGTTCCAGTGAATGCAAATGTTGCAAATAGATAATTCTGTTTGCATGGTT
This sequence comes from Allium fistulosum, assembly GCA_030737815.1. Classification (NCBI taxonomy): domain Eukaryota; kingdom Viridiplantae; phylum Streptophyta; class Magnoliopsida; order Asparagales; family Amaryllidaceae; genus Allium; species Allium fistulosum. The sequence continues at coordinate 404,483,548 of CM060906.1, forward strand.
ATGTATGCAAGTGTAAGAATGATAAATGAATATATCATACCAGAATCAACTTATTTATACCATGTTAAAGTAATTGGATGCTGAAATTTGCTTAAATAACTAGTTGGTACTCTTACATTCTTTGTTGCTTAATATCATGAATGTATTGATGTTACTCATACCAGATCTTAGATCTGACCCTTGTTTGCTCATGGCATATGGGGTGTCTCATTTTAAAATGAGGCAGCCACTTATGCTCTTTCAGGGAATGCAGGCACTAAGTAAAAATGAAGTTATGGCTATTATGGAGGAGTGAATGAACATGCTAGCTAGTTTCAATAAGAGCTTAAATTGATTATATCTGCATGTATTCAGGAAAAATTTTATGTTTCTAAGATTTCCAGTCATGTAATGAATATTTTATGGTTAGTGATCAAGTTGCTCTTATGTTCTGTAAAGTGTTAGATTAAATTAGTTGCTCTGTCGAAATCATTGTGTGTTAAGGTTTGATTTGTTTTTGAAGTAGTGTCTGGGATATAAACAAGAAAAATATGCTCAAGCATTAGCTATAAAAATTTGGTAAGAAATATACAATTATGTGAGCAATTTCCTTGCAATTATATTATGTATTGGACAATCTTAAGTATTTTAAAAACACTGAGTTTTGGAGTAAATTTAGAATTTACCTTGAAAAATACCTTTAAGTATCTAATTGTTTTTCCTCTGAATTATGTCTACAAATGGTTCAAGTCTACTTTTTAAATTGTTTTGAGAGAGGTAATTGTATGGGAAGGCTTCAGGTATGATGCAAATGACTGGCATTTCAATTGCCATTATCAGATACCTGGCATGACACTAGGCACATGAGTTAACCAGCTTCAAATAAGTGAAGTTTAGGTAGATTCTGGTTTGTAAAATGCAAATAAAAGAATGGTCAGATTAACCACATGGTTAGACCATAGGTCAGGCAAATTGTTCACTTCAAATCAATGAAGCAAGGAACCATTTGAACCCAGTTTTCTGGAAAATGAGCAAAAATATTGACATGTACATGTATATCTGTGTACATGTTGATATTTGGGCAAAAATATAAACATAAATTCCTAGAACAGTTGTAGGAATGGGTTTCAAAAATAATAAAGCAAGAAATATTGTTTTGTATGTTAGATTATAGGCAAAAATTAAGTATATATGTGCAGATATAGGTAGATATCAGATTTCAAACCATACAGGAGAAAAAAAAGAAAAAAAAAATTGGGTTTGAACCGACCAGCATAGCACTCGAACTCGTGACCTCTCATGCGTAAGTTAGGCGCGTTTCCATTACGCCTAGATGTTGCTTGTGTTCACTTATGATCCACTTTCTTTTAGCCTGAGTTTGATACTATACAGACTTTAACACAATCATCCATATTAAAAGCTTGCTTTCCACTGATTATTACTTGATCATTTCTTAATTAGAATAACAGACTAAAGTACATGTTTCCAGTGGATTCTATGGTCAAAAATCAGGATACAATAATTAATCTTTTATCAGGGAATTATCACATTTTAATAGATTTAAAAGGATTTCTACTTACATATTATCATGCTCTGATTCTAGTAGAATATAACATAGATATCTTCATATATGTATGTTAGGAATGATTTAGATTTAAAACAATATTTTTATATTGTGAAAGATCCTGGATATATTTTGTTTATTGGAGAAAGAAAATGACCCTGGGAAATATATTTGTAATGAATGATATATCTATATATCATCTCTTAACAAAAAAAAAATCCTTATGAAATTAGGGTGGAAATAGGAGGGTCATTTCAACTTAGAAACTCGAAAATGAATATTGGTGATGCTGCGCAGTTATCACCAGGATTATTTTCCAACGACCGAAGTGAGTTCAGTGCTATATCCTTCCAAAATTCATTTAAAACTATTTTCTCTTAAAAATATCTCCAAAATAATATTACTACTATTTATTTTCAAACACTTTGGAAAATACTGCCAAAAAATCTCCGGGATTTAAATTTCAAAATTTTGGCTTGAATTCATTTTTAGGTTTTTTTTCATTCGTATAATTCATTCTTATACCATTTTAATTTTTTTGGTTTTTATAAACCATTTCCAATTTTTATAATATTCTTTTGATTATATAATAACACCCAAACACACCACTATAATAATTTTTAGAAAATTATCTCCTTTATATCAAAATATAATTTGGGTAAAATTATTTCATTTACCTGCTTCAAAACAATACTGTATCAGTTTTATCTCGTTCAAGTGTTTAGAAACTCCTATCGAATAAGTGGCGTCCCATTATTTGATCAGAATTTATATGCCACTCAGCAGATAAGCCAACACAATACAAAACCATTTATATTCCCTAACAAATACGCTCTCATAGCTATTATTACACTCAACTCATTCGAGAGTACTTTTGACTCTATTTCTAATGAGTAATCCCCCCAGGGCCAAGGTTTTCACTTAACCATCAGCTCTGATACCAAGTGTAGTGACCCGCAGTTCCGTACCCCCTTGAATTGACAATAATTCACTCTTGTTCAACCCAAAGTGTATGAAAGAGCGAATAACTAGACTAAAGAAGAAAAAGGTAGAAGAAATAAAACAGAAACAACAACACAGAATCTCACAATCGCAGAGGAACAAAATATAATATATAATAACAAATTTTTATACAATGGGAAACTGTATTTGTTAATATACATACAATCATCTAAGTACAATAATTAAATATTTTTAAAATGGACAGGTATAATAACTTGTCCTCACACAGTGGAAATATAACAAAGTACAGAGATACGTCTCTGTCATCCAGCTCGTCTATTGAGCTTCATAGCATTCCAACCTGAATCTGTAATACTCGATCTGACTCTAGGATTATAATAAATAACACCCGAGTCAGTTTGGAAAACCAGCATGAGAAAATACACTCAATATGAATTATTAGAGTTATCAAAATCCTTTGAAAAACAAAGGTATCTTGTAAGACCGCGTCACTCATAAACACGACGGGTTTTCCCCTTACGATAACCAAAACACTTTATAGAAAATCCAGTGATATTATAATAGTGTCTAAATATAAATACTTATTCAAATAGCCGAAATTGTTACATTAATTAAATTCCAGCATACTAGGCTCTACAAACAAAACTGTAAGGCTCGTATTAGAAAATGGATTCCATACAATGACTAGGCCACTGGGGTACCGCCCATCACAGTATACCTCAAGAATAATGTACCGAGAACCATCGTCGGGATCCCCTGCTACACAAGACCGGCTTACCCCTAAGCTAGATAGACCAAATATGTTATCACTCCGGTGTTCCCACCCTTACTATCGAGCACTCCTTCTTTCATGCCAACCATATCCATGATATAAAGGTTTCCGAGGACATCTAGAAAAGTGATAACATACCCTACTTGGGTGCGACCCACTTAGCCTTGTTGCATCTCCCTTATTTTAGTCATTCTTGGTTGATGAGGTTTGAGGCTAAGCGTTACCTTTCAAGAATTTTTTACTTAGAATGCTCATCGTCCTCCAATGACGATGTTCTGATAGCATTCGTCCATACAAGTTTTCCTCGGTCAGGACAAACCGAATCACCATCTTCATCATCTTCACGATATTCATTCGTTACGTTCACACCGAATTGAAGTTGTTTTCGGATCATTAAATCCGATCCCGGTCTCTTCGAAACGATTAATGAAATTGGCAATATTGATAGTCGGTTATTTAACTATCAATAAAACATCCATAAGCAATCATCTGGCCTTATTATAATTTTCAAAAAAATATTCCCAAAATATCTTTATAAGATATATATTTAAACCCTTCCAATATTTTAATAGTGCAAATCAAACTCAAGTTCTTATATCCTTAACAGGATATTTTCAAGTCATTTCAATCCTTAGAATATTTTTCTCGCTTCCAATTATAATCCATCCCTTTGAAAATATTTCTATAACTAAAATCTCGAAGTTAAATATTTTCAAATTCTTCCCATCCAATACTTAGGAATATTTATAATCATATTCTCTAAGATCTTTTATTTCCAATATTTAGGAGGTAGTCCATTTATTTCCTATTTCTCAAAATTCTTTACAAATTTTATTTGTAACCCCCTTAATATTTCCAAAGTCGAATGCACGTGTCTATACCTCGAAATGCCCATTTCTAACTTCTTTTATGAATTCTAATTCATTTTACGAATTCCTCGTATTTTTAACACTTAGGAATTTTTTTTCAAGCTCCCAAAATCCAACTATAAGATTTCTCTTCTAAAATCATACTCGTTTAACAAACTACGCTTCCAATCTCGAGAGGATTTATAAATAAATTCAATCCTTTAAAAACTATATAAATAAAATAAGTATTTTTAAAGAATAATAGTTTATTTGTAAAAATATGTTTTAAGTAAATTTAAAATATAAAAACATTTTAAATGACATCAATAACTCATTTCCAAATCATTTTTAAATAACTGATTAATTTACAATGCTCATTAATAAAATTATAATTCATTTCAATAAATATTAAATATTATAATAACTAGCCTTTCGGAATATTCTAATCTAAATAATAGTTTAAGTATATGACATAAAAATTAAAAATCCTATTATTTTACAAATTCTTAATTTCTCGACAAAAATCTATTTAAAAAAAATCCAATATTGCCAAATTCGGTTTATAAATCCCTCTCGATTCGTATCACATCGATTATATCTCAACTTTACCACTATTCTCACATTAAAAAAATAGATTCCACTATTTCTTTCCAAAACGTTTCCCATAACTCGATGTAAATTCCCACTATAAACTCATATTCCAACTTATCAACTGAGATCATTTTCCTTATTTATAAACCTCGTTGATAAATTTATAACTCCTTTGAGTTTCATTTCTTTGTAAAACCAATTTTATTTATAAAATTTCATTTCATAAATCCCTTCCTTAGTAAATTCCATTTTTATTTAAACCTATTTTTAACATCGATTTCAACTCCTTTCCTATATTTTCAAAATATCATTTTCAAATCCCTTAATAAAATTTTATTTAAAAATCTCTATTTAAACCAATTTTCGAATAATTAAGTATAACCAAAGCAAGTTATATATTTTTTTCGTTCCACTTAATTTCTTTTAAAATAATCCAAATTTCCTTATAAATATTTTATATTGAAATCTCCTTTTTATTCCTTAAATTTCAAAAATAACTATTTATGTTATTTAAAATACCAAATTTCAGGTCCGTGCTATTATAACATTTAATAATTCAATATCATAGCAATAATCTATAACAGATTATTCCACGCAATCCATATATCACAATATATGAAATTAAATTCAACATTTTGAGGAATCCAGTTGGATCCCTCCAACCTGTTTCCCTGCATCCACAGATGTTAATACAACATAAAAGAAATACCAATCCCACTTCGAGGGGGATATCGCAGTATATAAGGTCATCCGCTATTATGCGGGCGCATAGGGTCTAATCTGCTATACTGTGCGGGAATATCACTCTAAATACTAATATATATACTACTATATATATTATCATTCAACAAACAATAAATTATAAATTCAACAGGCATCTAAAATTTAATTTCAACTATTTAAAATTTAAATTTTGGAAATCCAAATGAGTGAGAATTTTTCTCACCTCGCTTTTTAATCAGCCGAATACCCAGATTTTATTTTTCTAGAATCCCGGCTGACCCCAAAAATCTCAAACCAATTTTTATTGTGTGATATCCTTCGATACGCTCCAGTGCTGCTTGGTTCGTAATTTTCGACCTCGCATGACAAAGTTATATATTTTTTAAACATTCAGATTTTTAACCAAAATTATTAACTTTACTAATCACGGTAATTACTTAATCAATTACCCAAATTACCTTCCCTCATGCATCCAGGTTACAACGGTCGATCTCATCCTCCCTCTGACCTTCACACTACCGCATGTCTACCCATCAAACACCCAGATCGACTTCGCGCCTCCCACAACCAGCCCTAGCAACCCCGTAAAACCGGCCTTCACCAAAATTGTCGCCGAGCTCGACCACGACCACACCAAAATTCACGTTCAACACAGCTCCAGGTCATATGAGATATCCTCCATGCTCACTAATTTCCGGCCCCACAGCAAACACGGTTCCTTAACCCTCCTCCTCGAGCCACCAATCTCATCTTCATCTACACTCTGCCACACTCCCAATTGCAAATAGAACTCACCTATATATCGCGACCAAACGCATCGCGACTTCGAATTGCAATGCGTCCCAACGCAGAACTGTCGACGCCAAATGCCAACTTCTACCCGCCTTCCTCTGCCAATCGAGATGAATTTTAACCCCTAGTATCAACGCCAACGATAACGAGTATGCATCCCTCTTCCTAAACCACCATCCCGACTTCCGTCTCTAGCCTCCATCGCGCACGCGCGCAACGAGCCGAAGCCCTAATTACGACCACCACTCCCCCTACTCTTCGCGCAAGCATGCCCCCTCCAGGCGATCTCCAGGTCGCCTCACGACCGTGCATATATATATATATATATATTCTCGATACAAATGAATTCATTTTAAATTTGAACGAGAGAAGATGCAGATGAATGCACGATTTTTCTTTTCATTTAAACGAGTTCTGTTAAGCTTTAACTTTTTTTTCCTCTGCTGCGTTTTTAAACAAATAAATTTAAAGAGGGAACATGTTTTACACGTTAAGGGTAAGTTCACATCATAGGCTAGGGTGGCTGAGATGAAAGAATACACAACTGCAAAGAAAAGTTGATTAGACAATATATTAATTAATTCCCAAAATGTCTCGATTTATGCGACTCAAATTTTCAAAACCCTATCGAGGCATGCCGCTAGGAATTTATAATGTTATACCCCTATTCCGAACGCAATGGAAAAGGTTTCGAGTCCTAATTCGATCGTATGGAGAAGATAGCTTTTTGAACCCAATTATTATATTGAATTTTCGATATAAATTTCAACGCATTTCTATCCCGTACGACCAAACGATAACTCCAAATGCTACGAAATTTGAAATCCGATAATAATACACTATTATGGATCCAATGGAACTGGTTTCGTCGAATTCCGAGACTGTGCCCCGGATCGCTATTTAAACGTGTCGACTAAATCGGCGATTTCCAAAATTTTCGAAATCGCTCAAAGTTTCAGTTTTAAAAATATTACTAACTCAATTATAATGCCAAATCCAATATTTAAAACCATTTAAATATTCAAAATCGAATGACGAAAAAACCCAGGTCGTTACACTTAGGCAAGGTCGGCAGCGACCCTTTGGCATAGTCACGGTCGTGGGTAGGCGATCAACGACGAACGTGGCGGCGACTTCAATCGCGTTCGTGTGTTAGGGTTTCGAATGGTAGGATTCTGGAGGGAGATAGTGCTGCGTGACGTGGAAGGTTCGTATAATTTAGTATTTACTATTTTATTTGTTTTATTATATATCGTATAACTTCTAATGTGAATAACTTTGACATACGGGGTCGGATTTGTGCGCGGTTTGTTCCGCTGGGATCGTATCGAAATTTCGAACATTATGAAACTTGTTTGGACAAATTATGATACCATTGAATTTTGGACCTTTATTTGGATTTTAAATCAATTTGAAATCAAAAGTGAGTGTTTTAACCCACTCACAACTACTAGATTATCTTATGTTGGTTAAATTAAATTTATGATATGATTAGAAATTGATTGGTTGATGTTTGGATATTTAAATAGTCAGTCCAGTTAAGTATGCCTTTTATCGCATTTAATCTTCATTTAATTTAATATTGAATTAAATTGTAAATTGAATACCCATTGATTATAACCAGTTAATTGTTATTATTTATTTGTTGATTGAATGGTGATTGTGATGGATGTTTGATTGTTGATATTGGATGACTGGATGTTATATTTTTATATTGTTATAACACTGCAAGTTCCCTATGGGTTGAAATGATACATACCCTAACGATCTATAGATTAGGAAAAATCATTATGGGTTGAAATGATAGACCCCGGCGATTTTATGGATTTGAATGTTAATTCAGGATCGCGGGTTGAAATGACATATACCCGTAAATATAAAATAATTGCGGATTGAAATGATAAATATCCGTATCACTTGACCATAGGGTAGAAAATTATATACGGACACAAGATTGGTTAAATTAAATGATTTTATATTCTTAAATTTTGAATTTAGTTAAATGATACTTTAAAGAAAATTTGATTTATCTAAACTGGATTATTTTGAAAATCCGAGTTTTAAATGTTGAAATTGGAATTGGTTTAATTTGAAATTTTAAAGTTAGACTTGAAGTGTAAATGAAATTTATTGAAATTAAGTTGTTGAATATTGAATATTTAAACTTCGAAATCTGCTAAAAATTGAAATAGTTTAAATTTATAGTTTGAACATGGAATTGAAATCGATATTGATTTAATGGTTTAAATGAGAATTTGAAATGAAAGACAAATTTTAGTTGTTAATTTGAAAGCTGGACACGGTTCAGATGGGTTGAAATGAAAGAAATAGTTTAATTTGGTATTAATTTCAAATTTATTATTTTCAATATAAACTGTTTTAAAATATATTATTTTAAATCCTTATTATTAAGATTTTTGAACTATTAAACTAATTTAATATATTTTAATCTATTTTAATCAATTTAAACTATTTTAACTTATTTTAATCTATTTTATCTATTTAATCCAATTTAATCTATTTTAACCTATTTTAAACTAATTAACCCATTTTAGTCTAATGTAAATCTATTTATTCTATTTTAAATCTATTTAAAGCATTTTAAATCTAATTTAATCTATTTTAAATCTATTTAAAATATTTAAATTATTTATAATATTTTAAACTATTTTAACTATTTAAACTATTATAATCTATTTTAAACTATTTTAAATAGTTTAAATTATTTTAGAGTATTTTAACTATTTTAAACTATTTTTAAAACTATTTGTGACTATCTACACTATTTTCTAAAATTTTAGATTGTGTAAAGTTGAAGTATTTATATTAAATCCTTGATGATGATATAACCTAAGTTGGGATTTGAAATTGATACCTTTTTGTGAAATGACATATTTGAGTAAATATGATGATTTTGGAATGAGGATTTAATTAACCTATCTTATCGATAATTTCAAAAGTGAATAAGATTTTGAAAGTGAATATGATTTCGAAAGTGATATGGTTTGAATTGAATATGATACTTGATATCAATTATGAATTGGTTTTGGAAATGTAAAAGAACCATCTGGTGTGAAATAAGTGTTTGGTTGTTAAAGAGACCGGGATCAGATATTGTCATACTCTCTGCCAATACCAAAAACCACTTTAACAACTCTATACATGGTGAAGAATCCAGAATGAAGTAGGACGGTTTGGCAAACGATTCCATATGAGGTATTATTGTAGCCTTGACTCCCGTGAGTCAGCTTAGATGTAACTAAAACAGGATCCACGCTTGGCCAAGTGAGGCCGCACCTCCTATCGGGCACATTTCTTCGATACCATATTATGACTTTGTGATTGATTTGGTGGCCACCTCTCGATTTTGATTTTGGGAGTGTGTTCCGAGGTGGGCGGTAGTAGCTGCTATGCGTTATCACCAGTCCGGATTCACAAATGGTAGAATCGTACCTAGGCATTGCCTCGAGTGCCGTGTTCACATGCCTTATCGTGCCTTCTACGAGTTTGGTTTGTACAATACCTATGGAGTTCCCTCTGGGTAAACCTCACGGAGGAGCTTATGGTACTGTATAGACTATGGGAATATATAAAATGTGTTAAGGGGGATATGGGTAACGCCTTAACGCTATTTTAATACTTTACTTTACTGTGGACACTATTATAATAGCGTATTATACTATGTATGTACATAGTTTAACAGATCCTTAAGAGATGGAAATACCGAACATCTCTTAAGTTATTGCACTCACGTTAGACACTGGATATGAGATGTCAAAACCCGTAAACACCTCCGACGCCATTATACTCATATTTATTTACTATTGATTTAACTTACATAAGATCTTTTAGTTCTGACTAGAGTGCTTTTTCTTTTCAATTCGCTCGGATCAGTCTGAGCTTTTCAATGTATTGAAGACCTTATTTCTGGAGGATAATGACGAAGATTGTGTACTATTATTATTTATTTCATTTATTCCGCTGCATTATGTTGTTCTGCTAGATTATTTATTTATTTCTGTTGTATGTAACTCTGATCTGTATTGTAAAGGTATAATCAAGTATTATTTGTAAAACAGCTTCATGAAATTTTTATTTGATTATTATATTTTGTCATTCCGATGTGAGATTCTATGTTTGTTTTCTTTCTTTCTCTGCTTTTTCTTATTTACCCCATAACAGTCGTCCCTTTTGAATAGTTTGAGTCTGACATGTGTGTTTTATTGTCGATTTGAACCGTCCAAAAAGGTGGGACATTACCTTTGGTATTGGAGCTTTGGTTTAGCGATAACCTTAGCTTTGTGGGGTCTGACTCATTAAAGATAGGGTAGTAATATCCTAGAATGAGTCGTTGAGTGTATATATGAGAGAGCATATTTGTTAGTGTTATAAAAGTTTTTGGATTGTGTTAATTTGTTCTGTTTAGTATTTGTAAATTCCAGTCGGTACATAGGATGCTATGGCATCGATAGGGATTTCTAAACATTTAATAGGGCAGATCGACACAATATTGTTTTGAAATATGGGTAAATGAAATAATTTTGCCTAATATTATACTTTGTATATAAAAGAATAATTTTAAAAGCAATATAATTGGATGTGATATAATTGTTTGTTAGGAAGTCAAATTCCATGAATAGTTGGTTGTGAAATAAGATTTACAAATAAAATGAATATAAATTGAAATTTGAGAACTTAAGTTCTTGGATTTTGGAAATTTCTTTTAAAAGATTTGTAACGACCCGGTAATTTTAACGATTTTAATAACGTAATTAACTGAAATTTTGCTTGAAAATAAAAAATTAAATTAAGCAATGAAAATTTGATATTTGGAATGTGTCTATTTAGACGTAGCAAATGTTAAATTTTCATCAGAAAATATGGAAGTTTATTTCATTGTGTAATTTTCAATTCCAATTTAAAATCAGTTAATTTAATTGAAAATAAAATATTGTTGAAATTTGAATATATTTATATAGTGAATATGTAAATCATTTTCGGAGTGCGACGTCGTATTTCGTTTTGCCAAATTTTGACTGCTCTAGCTACGTTTATATTATTTTCGGTAGTTTAGCAGCAAATTTGGCAGCGAATATCGATTTTTGATAGGATGACCGTATCACTCATATATGTATACCTTTATGTTCATCTCGTCGTGCTGATCTCCGTAGTATATTCATTCCTGTATTTTGGTGTCCAGTACGCAGCGAAATCGGCGAAACGGGTAGTCGTATCGTTACCCATTTTGGACCTTTTGGGCTTCCCGTGTCTATTCATTTACCCACCGTAGAATCTAATACCATTTGTTTTGATTCCAGAAAATTTAAGTCGTGACTGTTGTTATTCCTACTTTTCAGCATATTCGTTGGTTTTTTTTCTAGCACCGGTTCATTGTTCTTACTTTGAAAAAATAACTATATAATATCTAATATATAAAGTAAAGCCTATATATTTTGTCTCCAGAACTGTTCACTCTTCGTTTTTTGCTCGATCATTATTTGTGCCGCCTGGTTTCCTTTCCCGATTCATCCCTCCGCCTCCACTTTCCATTATCTCCACCCCATGCAGCCCGACAACCCATTGCTCCCCTCCTCCGTGTTCACCCTCCACCCAAAACCGATCCGACCTCGCACGGCCACTGTCAGCTACTCCACGCCCTACCAGACCCATAACCTACCTCCTCTATTACCGTGCTCCACACGACCCGCTCCACTTCACCGCACCTCACCTTTCCCCTTTGCAGCCATGCGACCTCCCTCCCCTCCGCTTTCTTGCTCCGCTGCATGGTGCTCCGCCACAACCATCGATCGAAATCTGCACAGATCCTCTAACCGAACCCACACGACCACCCTCTCCTTCACACTCGTGCTCTCCCTTCATTCCATTGCCGCTGCCAATGCCAAGCAAGCTGCCCGAGCAACACCCTGTGATCAAGCTCCCATGTCAGCCTCACCAAGCACCACCGCCTCTCTGCCCTATGCATGCACGAAATCTGCCACCTTCAGCCTTGTTTCCCTTCAACATCACACCAGCTTCCTTTGTTTATAAGCATACATATATATATATATATAAGTGTCTGTATGTTTGTCTATATATAAATTTATATAAGTTATACATATATGTTTGTTCATATATATAAGTTTACGTAAGTTTTATGGGATCTGTTGAGTTTATATATATATTCACTTGAGTTATATTAGCTTGCAGTTTTAAGGGATAAAATTTAAAGAATAAATAATTATGTACGTTCGCATATATATATATATATATATATATATATATATATATCTGTGTGTGTGTGTGTACAGTATGATATATAGCTTTTATATCAATGTATACTTAAATATTTTTGATCTTGTATAAAACGTTTAAATATGTTTATTTATCTAAATTTAGAATTTTATTTTGTGATAGATTTTTGTAATATATATATATTATGTTTGTATATTGATCTAGAATTTTTGAAAAGAAATATAAAGTGTAAGTTTATATATAAGTTTATATATTAGTTATATATATAGATATGCATATATGAAATCATACATGTGTTGCATATATATTTTGATAAGAAATAGATCTGTTTAGGAAATAACGATTTTTAATATATAATATGATGATATTTTGATTTAATATGTGTTTAAATTGAATATTTATTTTATAATATAAAGATTTTATATGAATTTATATATATATATATTGATTTTGGAATTTTGTCCATATTGATTTGGTTTCCCACTGTCAAATTTGTCGCAGCAGTTTCTAGCTTGTCGCTGTCCGAATCTGCATTTCAGTAGCAATTTTTCTAGCTTTGTCAATTATTCATGCTTATCTGTGTCCGTTTTCATCTTGTTATCATATTCCTCTAGCCTTGTAACATCCCGCCTTTTTGTACGCTTTAAGAAAACACACATGCCGTCTCAAACCATACAGAAGGGCAGATTGTTATTGGGGTGAATAAGAAAAAGAGAAAGAAATAAAAAAATACAGAATCTCGCAGCGGAATGACAAAATATAATAATCAAATAACAGTTCATGAAGCTATTTACAAAACATTTGATTATACTTATACAATACAAAATCAGAGTTACACGTATCAGAGATAAATAAATAATGCAGCGAAACAGTATAAATGTAGTGGAATAAATATAGTAAATAATAGTAGCACAAATCTTCGTCTTCATCCTCCAGAAATAAGGTCTTCAAATCCTGAAATGCTCAAGCTGACCCGAGCGAATTGAAAAGACAAAACACTCGAGTCAGAACTAAAAGATCTTATGTGAGTTAAAATAACGATAAATAAATATGAGTGGAACGGCGTCGGAGATGTTATGGGGTTTGACATCTCCTATCCAGTGTCTAACGTGAGTGCAGTAACTTAAGAGATGTTCGGGATTCACATCTCCTAAGGATCCGTTAAACTATCTACTCTGTAGTACAATACGCTATTATAATATGTCTACAGTAAAGTAAAAGTATTAAAGTAGCATTAAGGCTTTAAATTTCCCCCCTTAACACATTTTTAGGTATGCCAATAGTCTATACAGTACCGTAACTCCTCGTAAACTGGGGCCGCCAGAGGATACCCCATAGGTACGACATAAAACAAAATCGTAGAAGGCGCGCTAGAGTAGGTGACACGGCACAACTAGGCGATGCCAGGGTAGATATACCAATTACACTTCCGGACCATTGGTAACGCATAGCCGCAACTACCACCCAACTCGATACACACTCCCGAATCAAAAAAAATCGAGGGTGGCCACCAAATAAATCGCAAAGTCAGAATATAGTATCGATGAAATGTGCCCAATCGGAGGAATGACCTTACTTAGCCCGTCGATTGCTCCTTTTTTAGCCACCTTAAGCCAACTCACGGGAGTCGAGTCCACATATATACCTCATATAGGATCGTCGCCACCATCCTACTTCATTCTGGAATCTCCACCACGTACACAGTTGTCAAAGTGGTTTTCGGTATCGACAGAGAGTATGCCCATATCCGATCCCGGTCTCTTTAACAACCAATCGCTTATTACACACCAGATGGTTCTTTTACATTTCCAAAATCATTTCATAATTGATATCAAAATATCATATTCAATTCAAATAATATCATTTTCGAAATCATTGCCTTCTTCCGAAATTATATCACATTGAAATCATAGTACGAAATTATATTTCATTTCAAAAGTCGTTGTAACATCCAGAATTTTCGACTTCCGAAAATCAACATTAATACGTCCACTGTATCAACTGCCGAGCAATCGAATGCCGGAAAACCGAATTGTTATGGTTAAAAAGAAAAGGTAGAAGAAGACATAAAGAAATAAAGAAGAAACAACAAAAACAATATCAGAATCTCACACATCACAGCGGAATAACATATAATAGATAAATGAATAATCTTCTAAAACAAAGAACTATATCAGTTTGTACATTACATCATCAGAGTCAATATACACACAATACATCAATGGACAGTTATACAAACTTGTCCTCATACAGAGTACACAGCGGAATAATAATATCATATACAAGTGATACGCCTCGCCATCCAGCTCGCCATTGAGCTCCACAGCATCTCTGGAATCCAGAATGACCTGATAACATGTCTCTAGGCTGCCCGTGTGGAAAATTATGGGCACCCAGAGATTAGGAAAGGAACAATAAACTCCAGGTCAGTCATAGGACTGGTGTGAGAACTTAAAACAGTTATTATCTTTAAAACAACAACAAAGGAAGTAAAAGACATCCGCAATGCTTTTTGGAAAATGAAACTACCATAAGACCTCCCGCCACACACACAGTGCAAAAGCAGAATTGGAGGAGATTTCTTCTTATGATAGTCAAACATGCTTACTAC
Source organism: Allium fistulosum (assembly GCA_030737815.1). Lineage (NCBI taxonomy): Eukaryota > Viridiplantae > Streptophyta > Magnoliopsida > Asparagales > Amaryllidaceae > Allium > Allium fistulosum. The sequence goes on from CM060906.1 coordinate 404,498,643, forward strand.
GCAAAAGAAAACTCTTTTGATATTATTACTAGTGCATATTGTGGAAAACATTTCGAAAGTATAATATTAATCTTAGCCAACATACAACCATTATTGTATGCCTACTATAACTACTATGTTCAATAGCAGGTTATACAATTAAAACCGTACAAGGTTCGTATTGTTTCTTTGGATTTCCAACAAATGGTCAAGCAAAGGAACTTCCTTACACCGAAATGGAAACGCCTCTGGAAAGACGCCCCAGAACATAACCGGATCTCTACAAACACCAGGCCAACGCTACCTCACGCTGTACAACTGTAACTAGGTAGCTAACACACAAGCTATTCCATCCCCCGGTCATTACCGACCTTTATCCGAGGATCCTCAACCACAAAGCAACAACCACAAAGTATAATAAATTTGCAACATCAACATAGGTAAAATATTTGGGCTCCATACCATGATATCACCTTTTATCCAGAAGGAAATGACATACCCTAGGGTCGCGACCCCTAAAAACCTTGCTGCAACATTCCTGTTTCGACCATTACCGGGTTGTGAGGCTCGACGAAGTCTCGTCCACAAAGCTACGCTTTTTAACAAAGCCATGCTTTGATCAACAGCACTTCGTATGCCACATTACCAAATTGGGTAATGTATCACCAATAACCATCAACTACATAACCTCTGAGCTCGTACGTTTCAAAGAAGGGTGTTAAGCTAAGAGAATAAATTCTCCGCCACCAACAGAAATGTATTTGATAGAAACCAGCTTTACATCTCAAAGTGTAACGTCAGACACACATCCATACAAGTCCGTTCCGGGATTGAACGGAACCAAAGGCACTTCCAAAGAAGCCCTTGCAATCTGGGTAATCACTAATCACGTCCGGACTTCCCATCACAAGAAGAGTGATATAAATCTCTATACCGGAGCAACTCGTTGCAGAGCCATTCGACAGGTTGTCCTTTCATTTTTGAAAATACCCGGTCTTCACACCGGTGTTCAAATGTTATCCATTCACGACGTATCACTATTCGGAATAGGTTATATGACACAAAGTCCTCTCTCGGTGTTAACGCTAAAAAGTGAACGCTAACACCCGGTGTGTGTAATAGAATCGTGAAAGCACCACCCGTGTGACGGGAACAGGATTTAAGCAGTAAACTGGCAGAATAGCAGTAAAAGACAGCAATTTATAGTGGTTCGGCTTGAGATTAAGCCTACGTCCACTTTAAATCTCTTTATTACTGAATTCGGTTACAAATCGATACAAATCTCTTATCAAAACAGTACAACTTGATCAAAAGAAACAATCTTGACTACTAGCTCAATCTTCGCCGATGAAATTCGATGAATCCATGTTGGATGTAAGGAATTATCTCTTGAAGATTGCTATAGCGTCTTGAATGTCTGAGGATCTTTGATTGCTGGATGAATGGAGACTTCGACAGCGTAACGGCGCTTGAAGAAATGAATGGCCAAAAGTCCTTCTCATGTTGGAAATGGTGGCCTATTTATAGGAGCTGATTTCTGAGCAGAAAATTCGCCTAAGTCTTAGGTCGCGTACGACCTTAGTTAAGTCGTAGGTCGCGAGCGACCTAAGCTAGGTCGCAGTCTCCTTGCAACTTAAGAGATTAGCTGGTGAAGCAGTACTTGGCTTTATTTGATCAAGTGGTAGGTCGCAGGCGAGTTAAGGAATAGCTGTGGGAGCTCTAGGTCGTTGAAGCCCTAGCTCGTTAGCCTCTTAGGTCGTAGGTCCCTTAGGTCGCAAAACTTTCCTGTAGTTAGGTCGCGAACCTTTCCTGTAGTTAGGTCGCAAACCTTTCCTGTAGTTAGGTCGCAAACCTTTCTTAAGTCCTTAGGTCGCAAACTTCTCTCAAGTCCTTAGGTCGCAAACCTTTCCGTTCTTAGGTCGCAAGCCTTTCTGAGTCGCAGAGTTCTTTAGGTCGTGGAGTTCTTTAGGTCGTGAACTCCTCTTAGGTCGTTAAGTTCTAAGTCGCTGAGATAAAGGAATTAACATTTGCCCCTCTAGGCATATGACTATACCATAGGTCGTATGCTTCGACTCACCCTTGCTAAGTCGCGAACGACCTAGAACTTTGCACGCCTGTTCGCCTCCCATTCTCAGCTTCATATAAATTGGCTAGGTCGCAACTTCTTCCTCACCCTACTGTTTTGAGCCTCCATCGCCATTAACAATTTTTCGAGCTTCCCAAGACAAATTTGACCCATTAAGTTGACGATTCTTCCTTGCCAATCATAATTCGTAAGAGGATCAGTTTTTATTCGTCCATAACCATTACTCGATCATGAATCGCTGTTACCTGTCCTGAGCTTAATTTTGTGCACTGTGCTTTCCGAACGGTGGTTTCCAATGACTTTTTTTTGTCAATTGATGGGTTGTGGTGATTCGCGATCGTACGAAAGCTTTTACTATGGATCTTCGGGGTTTGCAGTTGATTTGCGGTATGTTGAGGTAGAATGAAGGGGAAGATGAATTCTTTTGAACTGGCGGTATTGGGTTATCGGATCCAAAATGATGTTGCTTGGAGAGGAAGTCAACAACCTACCAGATTTAAACGACCTAAGAGTTAGGTCGTGTAGGAACGCTTAGCGACCTAAGCCTTTGCGATCTGACAACATTTGCGACCTAGAGAGTCTTCAACCTAAGAACAATTGTGCACGACCTAGGACTTAGAGAAAATTGCCTCATCTTAATTCATTCAGTTGCAACGTGTGACCTACAGAAACCTTTGACCCACAATAGGTCGCTGAACGACCTAATACTTAGGCAATTTTCACAGTCCTGAACTTTTAATTTGAACAACACGACATAAGAACGCTGCAACCTGTGTTAGGTCGTGAGCGACCTAACACTTAGAACTTTGAGCAGAATTTGACTGATATTTTGAATTTGAATTGCTTTGGACTTTGTATTTCTTTTCAGATTGCCTTAACTTTAACGTTGATAACCTGTTTAGAAGCAATATTCATAGAAAAAATGGGACGAATATACTGCCATTGATTGCCCACACCAAATGACAGATTAGTCGACAAAGAATATCAAACTTAAACGAACTTCGCGAATGAAATGCTGTGAACTAACAAATCTAAGTGAAGTATTAAAGCAAAATTGAAACGATCAACTATAGCTGATTTATTTGCATCAACACAACACTGTTTTTGGACTTAAGATATCAAGCCCCGAAACTTTATAATCGACAAGTATCAATTAATTTAGTTTCATTTATATTTGCTTGTTATTGCGTTAGTTTTGCACAACACTTCACTCTTTTTTAGGAAACGTGCACCTTAATATTTGATCGTCCAGTTCCTTGTGTAGAATGGCATCTCAACAGGAAGACTTGGAAATAGCTGGAGAAGCTTTTCCAATTGCTACTCCACTGAACGACCCTCCGGAACGGACTTCTACTACTCTGAGTCACAAGGTCTTCAGACAATTGTGCATCCAGTTCGGCATTGCCGAAGTAGATGCTTTACTTCCTGGGTCAAGCGACACTGCTGACAGGCCGCCTCTTGGCTTTGTTGCTGTGAATCGTCAGATGTGCTTGAGCGGAGCTATTCCGCTCTTTAATGATTGTCTTCGAGAACTTCTCCTTCGGCTATCTATCTCCCCTTTTCACCTGCACCCTAATGGATACTCCATCCTGCTGGGACTGTGTGTGCTTTTCAGGAGAACGTTGGGCCGTTTTCCCAGTTTTGCCGAAATTCGCTTCTTGTTCACATTTGCGAAGAACAAAGATCATCCCTCTATTACACTCGTGAGGAGTGCCAGGAATCGTAAACTAATTCTGGACTTGCCCGAAAGTGCCCATGGGTTCTTGACTCAATTCTTTTATGTCCGCTGTCCTCCGGGATTTTATGCCATCTGGAGAGTTGGAAGTAAGATTGTCTCTTTCCGATTTGTTTTTAAGACTTTCCAGAATTCGAACTGTCAAATGCTTAACTCCATTCTTTCTTTTTGCAGCACTTCCTCCTCCACTTCGAGATACCAGTCACAAGTTAATTTTAGATACTTTGAGTGCCGTTGATGTTGAAGAGAGGAGGGCCAAATTCTTGTTGAGAGATGAATTTCTGCACCAGTTTGGTCTTTTACATCCTTCTAGGTCGACCCAGATTCATGAAATGTCTAGTTCTGACGCGGAAACGTTAGCTGTTTCGGGCTCTCGAGCAGAGGCGAATGCCCCAGCTTCTGTAGAAGAAATTGAATCAGAAGCACCCGTCGTAGAGGCTGCTTTGATAAAGTGTTCTGCGTCCACTAATGTTGTAGGGTCAGTCAGCAAGTCGACACTTGCCCCAATTATCGAAGAGGAAGAAAATCCTCGAGTTTCTGAAAAATCAACTGATGTGGAAGTTGAGAAGGAGAATTCTGCTGAGCATCATAATGATGACACCTTTGATGACTTGAGTGACATAATGATAACTTCTCAAGAGCTTTTCATGGATAATATTCCAAAGGCGAACTCTCCTGTCATTGAAGCGACTTCCTCTTTGAAACAGACCTCGACGCCTTCTACACCCGTCGTCTCTGTTCCCGCACTAAAGCGTGGTTTGTAGTTTGACGCACGTAGCTCGCACACCGCACACACTTAGGATTTTTCTGCACTTATAAGCATTTACTCTTTCTTTCTGGAAATTTCTAAACTTTACTTCTTTTCCGTTTTCAGATTCTCCGATGGGACGCTCCGGCTCATACTATGACAACTTTCGGCGCTACGGAGGGCGTGATTCTTACGATTATGGACGTTATCTTCCCTCCCGCAAAGAATCTGACGAAGAGCGTGCAGCTAGAAAAGCTCAAGAAAGGCGTGCTTACGAAGAGCAGCAGAGAAGGAGAGACGATGACTCTCATAAAAGAAAATATCATGATGACAAAGGGAAGAAGCATGCTACCGATGACTCAAGCAAACGGGTTAAACTTGATGAGAAGGACGCGTCTGAAATTTCTGAAAAAACTGACGCTCCTATCCCTTCTGATACTCCGGCCGGCTCTCCTCCTCTAAAGAAGTCTGATATTCAAACAATCATTAACAGGCCACAATATCAAGTTAAAGACGGCCCTCCAACGCTTCAGAGCCGATTTCCGAATTGGTGCCTAAAAGGAGTGCGCTTTGACTTGGATTTGGTTCCGATTGATAAGCAAGACATGCTTAAAAGTCTTGACGCGGTCAGGGTTAATATCGAGAGGATGTCGCAATGGCAGAAACTTGTCGACGAACTTCAGAGGGTCAACCACATAAATCTTGAGGCGATGATGACCATGGAGAATGATAAATCAGAATGGGACAAATGGTGTAAGCAGCATGATGCGGAGATGACAAGCATTGCAGACGACAACGCAAAGCTTGCATCTGAAGTCAAGCGACTAAAGGAAGATCTGGCCTCATCTTCTGCATCGCACACTCAAAAGGAAGAAGTCTTTCAGAAGCAAGTGCGGGATGCACATGCTGTGCAAAGGGACGCCGAAATGAAGCTTGCAGCCGAGCAGCACATTACTGAGAAATATCGCACAGAAAATACTGAGCTGCGGGGAACAATTGTGTCCCAAAATGCAGAGATTGAGATGCTGAAAGCTAAGCTTCTTAAAGTTGAGAAGGAGCGTGATGACGCGGTCGCTGGACAAGTTGCGGCCGAAGAGTCTCATGACGCCACTAAAGCTAGCATCGATTCTACTCTATTTGACTTCTACATGCACAGCGTTTTGGGCCGCGGCAGCCTTTCATTCTTGGGTCCCAAATATGAGATTACACTTGCTGAAGTTTGGGAGACCATACTTGATACATTTGCCGGTTATGCGGAAGCAGACCTTGTAGCGCTTTATCTAGACGATGAAGCACGTGATGCGCTTATTAGAGGCAAAGAGCAACTTGCCGAAGCTAGAGCCGGGACAGTGGTAGAGGAACATCCAGAAAAGACAACATCACTACCTGCCCATGTCCATACTTCAACTTTGACTGATGTTGATATCATCGGTTCTAGCTCTCAATCTCCACTTGCTGCAAAAGATGCTGAAGCTAAACTCAATACTTCCGAGACTCCTCTTTCCCAAATTGAAGAGAAGAGCCAGGAAGAAACTGAGGCTGATAAATATGAAATTGAACTTGCGAAGCCAGCTCCTCCAGGTAACTTTGGCGAAGTTCCGGGTCTAATGAACCAGTTATTTGATTTAACCGAGTTTGATGACCTTCTTACTTGTTACTTGAACTTTGGTGAACCGATACCTTCTCTATTTTCGGAAGATGTTTATTTTAACTTCTTTTCTTCTACAGCGGAGGCACCAAACACTGCACATGTTTCCACTCCTTCAGTTGCCGTCCCTCCACCTTTACAGGTTACTCCTCCTTCTGCTTCCCAGCCGGGATCACAGGCAGAGAAAACCGAAGCCCTTCAATGCCTGGATGACCCGGCAGCTTCGCAGGAACAGAAGGCGGAGGACCTTGAAGACGTCGAGAAGACCCCGGAGCAGTCCCTTGATGATGACACGAAGCTTTCAACACTGCTTGCTACTCCGGGGAGCGAATCTTCTTCAAAGAGGAAGGGGAAGCGTGGCATAAGGAAGAAGAAGAGAAGTGCTTCAACTGGGGATGAAGCAGAAGTTGATTCAGCCACGCCTTTTCCTCCTTCTGCCCCGACCCGTTCACAACGGCTCCAAAAACTAATCATTAGGCCGGGGAAAGGCTTCAAAGGTGGCGAGAAGAAGGAATAACAAGCTAGATTTTCTACTCCTTACTTTTGCTTTTTGCATGTATCGACCAGGGATTGTGCGGGTACCAGTCCCTGCTTTTACTTTTTGAGATATCTTCACATGTAAAGAATTTTCATAGTACTAAATAAAACAATTATTTTACTTGTACAAACTCTTGTGTATGTGAGAATGCATCTGTTTTTTATTTTTGGTGTGGAACAAACGATTCTTTTTACTTGTGCAAACTTTTTGTCTGCGTTTGAGAATGCATTTATTCCACATCATCTATTTTTCATGATATTGTGATGAACTCGCGGTATGTTGCTTGTATATTACTTTGTTCATGTAACTGAATCGTATAGTATTACCCCCATACCGCAAGTGCATTGCAATATTCCTAGCTTTTTCAAGACTGATACTCTTATTCCAGAGAATAACTATTCCGCTTTTAAGGGAAGAATCATTCTGCTTTTAATAAAGTATATCTCGTCTTTCGAGAAGTTTTTTACTTTCTCTTTCCTTCTGAAGAACACTTCAACTTTTGGGGATGATCACTTTTATTTGTTAAAAGCGAATTTTCCTACGCAGTGAAATGAGCTTCCGAAGAAAGTTTTGATTTTGTGCCCCAGTAAGGGGCTTATTTTTGGTACTTCAAGCAAGGTGAAGTGCGCCTCTGAAGAGGTTTTTGAAGAGAAGCGATTTTGGTCTCCGAAGAGAAGCAATTTTGGTCTCCGAAGAGAAGCAATTTTGGTCTCCGAAGAGAAGCAATTTTGATATTTCACCTCTGGTGAAGTGGGTCTCCGAAGAGAAGCATTTTGCACTTCTACCCTGGTGAAATGTGCCTCCGAAGAGGGCTTTTTATTTGATGCTTCAAGCATGGTGAAGCGTGCCTCCGAAGATGGCTTGTGCCTCCGAAGAGGGCTTGCGCCTCCGAAGAGGGCTTGCGCCTCCGAAGAGGGCTTGTGCCTTCGAAAAGGGCTTTTGATTTTGTGCTTCAAGCATGGTGAAGCGTGCCTCCGAAGATGGCTTGTGCCTCCGAAGAGGGCTTGTGCCTCCGAAAAGGGCTTTTGATTGCCTGGAAGTTACTTTCTCATGGTCGGAGGGGTCCACGGGGCGAACGCAAGTTGCTTGATTGGATGTTTGCTTGCCCAAACGATTGCAATTAACTAACAAAGTGCCCCTTTGGTAGTCCCACCGATCTTTTTGATTGAGGAAAGTTCTCCCATTTATTGGCGTGCCTCGTTAGAGGGCTTTGGTTGGTTGGTGTGCCAGGTAGGTTGCGTCTCAGGGGCGAGTGGATCCACGGGACGGACGTAAGCTATCTGATCGGATGCATCACGACCAGTTAGCGAGAGTCCTGTCCCTTCCGCTTGGTAAGGTGTCCCTTTAGTGGATCTTCCGGCCTTCCTGTTGAGAGGCATACCTCCCTTTGTCTGCTTCTTTGTTTGCTTGGCAACTTTCTCTCATCATCTGCCCATTAGCGATCTCTTATTATCGTTCCCAAGCACATCTTCTTTCCTTTTACAAGTAAATTGCTTCATCCGAAGGAGTGGACTTCACTGTTGAATGACTTCATGAGACAAACGCGAGTTATCTAGTTGGATGTCTATTCATAACGACAATCTCAACCAGTGAACAAAGGTTTGTCACAGTGGAGTTGCCAACTTTTTATGTGAAGTTTTCCTTGCATAGGATTTGAGTTTGGAATTTTTTTTGTCGCTTGGTTTTCGTGTAATAGCTGATTTATAGAGTTCGCTTAGCTTTGTGATGAGCAAGCCTTGTTATAATGTCCTGCAATTTTGAATCGACATTTTAGCAATACTTTTAAGGCATTTATATATCGAAATATAACAGGCATTTTATAATAGAAAACACAGAATGCATAGTTTTTCTTTATTCAGTCACGCTGATTTCTCAGCGGTTTACAATGCAGGAGTCACACATCCATTATCATTTTTACAAATTCAAGCAATGCTGCTAAGTAGAAAATGGATGCTAGTCATTGTTGTTTCAGAATCTCCAAGCTGGATTTCCATTTGTGCTAGATTTGCAGCTTCGGATTTATATGCCAGAGAAAGTGAAAGATGCCCCAGTTGCAGTTTTGTGGACCATTAGCAGTCATCCCAACTTCTGCCTGCTGGGTGTGGACCTCCTGTGACAACATTAATGACAAGCTTTTCTTAATCTTGCACTGTAGTGTTGTTGAGAGAATCAGATTGATGGGTAGGACGTTGTTGATCCCGAGTGGATGAGGTTGGAGCGACTCCGCTTCTCATAACGTATTGTTGGAGTTTACCCTGCTCCAGCAATTCTTCAATCACATTCTTTAATTGGCGACATTGGTCAGTGTCATGGCCAGGTTGATTGTGAAATTGGCAGAATTTTCCATTACGCTTTGCACCTCTCGTCATCTCAGGTGGCTTAGGATACCTGACAACGTCTTTTGTTGCAAAAAAGATATTTCTTGGTGTATCAGTTAAAGGAGTATAATCCGAAGGATTAAAGCGGCGAGGTTTCTTTTCATTTCCCTGGCTCTTCCCTCCTTCATTCTCCCTTTTCTGACTTTCAGATTCTCTTTTATTAGATGGGACATTGTTATTATTAGTTTGGGCAGCAACCACTTTTGATGTCGTAGAAAGGCTTTCCAGGCGAATGAACTCGTCGGCCTTTTTATAAAATTTATCAAGTGAGTTCGGTTCCTTCATCTTTAGCCATATTCCAAATTTACTCGATTTATCAATAGCTCGCATCAAATAAGTCAGGATCATGCGTGGTTCCGCATTTTCTACTTCGGCTAAAGCTATATTGAAACGGCTCAAGAAAGATTTGATTGATTCTCCGGGCGCTTGTTCAAGGTTAGACAGTGACATTATATCCTTAGCTTTTGAAGCATACAATCTGAACTGTTCTTTAAACTTTTGCGTCAAGTCGGAGAACTTATCTACAGACCGAACTGGAAGCTTTGTGAACCAAAGTAAAGCCACACCTTCCAAGTATCGGCACTTGATCTTATCTGATGCTCTTGCACCGGTCATATGCCAATCGTATTTGTATAGGAAATGATTAGGGTCACTGGTTCCCCTATAGGCTTGGATAGTAGGAGGTGCAAATTTCCTTGGAAACTCCGCTCTCAGGATCCTTTCAGTAAACGGAGTTCTGCTTGGCGCGAATCCCCAGTCGTTCTCATCCTCTTCCCTTTGCATGCTCTCTTTCATGATGCGGCTAACCATTTCAGACAGGTATTCTTTATTGTTCAAAGACACCTCCGGACAAGCATCAGTTCTTCCCTCGGAAGTTTGCCCGGGCATATGTTCATGACAAGTTGGTTGCGGCATAGAACCATCAGCCTGGAAAGGTGGCATTTCAGGAAGAGTAGTTTGATGGTTTTCTGGTTGACGATTTGCCCCGAGCAGAGCAGTTAACCTATCCATCATCAAAGCGTTTTGGGTTTCAATCTGTTGGTATAATCCAGAAACTGCATCATCCAATTCAGCCCTGGTGACTCCAATTGTAACGACCCAGAATTTTGACCAAATTAAATTGAGAATATTTAATTAATTTTAAATATTTGAACGATGATTTAATTTGAATTCCCGATTTAACTTTGAATTTGGCGATTTAATTTTATAATTAATCTATTTGTAGTCGAATAAAAATTTGTATCTTCGATTTTAAGTCGAAGAAAAATATTTCGAAAGCTTTTAAAATTCGTATTGATGATTCTGAAGATAACAGAAGCTTCAGAATCCAATTACGAATTGATTTGATCAGTTTTGAAATTATATCGTTCGAATCGATATTTGAAAATAGCGTTCCGGAGCACAGTCTCGGAATTCGACGAAACCAGTTCCATTGGGTCCGTAACGTTGAATTATTGTAGGATCTCAATTTTCATATTTTTCGGAGCTGTTTCGTGACCGTACGATATGCGAACGCGTTAAGAATAAAATGAAATTTAAATTTAAAATTTAAAATATATATTAATATACATCAGCATGTTCTCTCCCTAGAATCACGCCTGCGATCACGAGAATAATCGTGCACCCCATCACGTATACTCGTCCCTTTTCCCCTTTCGTTCCTTAAACAAAGAAATCATCTCGTTCAATTTAAAAATGGCAGCTGAAAATCAAAATCGTTCGTTCCCCCTCTCCTCTCATTTCTCAACTCGTTTCAAACCAAAAAGAACAAATAAATGGGCACTGTCTTTCGTTCAAAAACGAAATCAAATTAGGGCTCGCGCGCGTGTACAAGTGGGAGGGATCGGCAGGCCGTAATGGCCTCGGTCGCGTGTGCGACTGGCTTTGGCGAGGCATCCTAGGGTTCGCGAATCGTTCGCGTTGGGTTAGGGAGGCGACAGGCGTATCGTGGAAGGCGACTGGGTCTCGTAGGAAGAAGGAGCAAGGCAGTGGAAGGGGTCGGCTCGTATGGGGTTTCGCGAGCTTGAAAGCGTGGTGGCTGGTGGCGACAGTCAGATGAGGGGGTGAAGCATTCCTGGGCGATGTCAAATCGATGGCGAAGGAGGATAAGACTTGGGCCTGCGATGGTGCTCGAGGCAGTGGCATTGGTTTTCGTTCGCGTGGGCAGGCGATGGCGAGGCCGCGATTTCGACCTGGGTTCGTTCGAGTTGTCAGTAAGGTAATCGATATTTGTCTTCCTCATTTTTTTCTTGCTGGTACATCATATTCAAATTTAAATTTAAATTTATTTTAGGTCAGTTTAATTTAATAAATGAGAGATGTTGGTATGTATAGGCAGTTTGGGATAAAATAAATAAGTATATAATATTTTGAAAACTACCGAAGTTTATAATTTATACAGAGAAATTTATATGAGCAAAATTTTTGATAAGTTTATTTAAATTCGTTTAGTTGTTAAGAAAATAATAATAATTTAATTTGTTGTTATAGTAAAATAATTTACTAAAGAATATATATATAGGAAATTTAGTTTTAAAAATAAACTTTTGAGTTAAAATGAATTTAGTTTAGTTTTAAAATTTTATTAAATAAATTATTAAAAAGGATTAAGTTAAAATCAATTGTATTTAATTTGTTAAAAGAAGATTTGTTTAATTTAATTGTTTTAGAAATGGTTAGAGAATATTAGGTTGAAACTGGAATGTTGGTTAAATAAATCTATTTATGAAGAAATTGGTTTAGAATAAATTATTCGATTGATTCGAATATTTACAAATTGTGTAAAATATTTATACAAGGTTTAAAATCAAGAAATCAAGCCGAGAATGGAAGTGGGATTGCAAATTAAAAGCGAAGGTGAGATTATTTTCTCACTCAAAGTATATTTTGTATGACAGTTATTTATTGACTGATTGTTGTTATTTGATGTGATATTAGATATAGTAGGATATATCTATTATATATAGCAATATGTACATATTGGCATATGTATATATTGGATTGATGATTTCCCGCCTCGTATAGCGGATGAGACCCTATTGCGCCGTTAGTAAGCGGATTTATAAAAACCTATATACCGCGATAATTCCGTACTGGAGCGGAATTGGTATTGTGCTAACATCTTTGGATGCAGGGAAACAGGTTGGAGGGATCCAACTGGATTCCTCACCAGTAGTTATTTATTTACAGGATTGATGTATATTCTGTTATCATATGTTGATATATGATGTTGTTGTTGTGATTGACCAATTGGTGCTGTAGCATCATCGGATTCAAGTTTTGGAATTTAAAAATAACGACCTTTAATTTAAAAGGATTTTTAAAGTGATCTTTGAAATTATACGTTTTATTGAATTGTTGAATTGATTTATTTTAAATAAATAAACGTTTAAAATTTTGAAGTTATAAAAGTTAAGATTTTTGTGAATTATGACCGTAGGGTGATTTTTGAAATAAATAGTTTAAGCAATTTATAAAAGGGTTTGAACTGAGATTTTCGAATATTTGTGAACAGTTTATTTAAAAGATTTAAAAAAATTGATATTTATAAATTCAAAATATTGGAATTTTAAAATGAGATGATAAGTGTAGAAAAAAAAATGAAATTTATAGAATTTTAAATCGTGAAGATATGGAATTTATAGATTTATAAATTGTGAAGTTAAAAAAATGGATGAAACTGTAGAATGAAAGATTTATAAGAGATTAACTTATAAATTGGATTTTTGCCTTTAAATGGAATATTGATCGAGTTATTAATAAAGAAGATTTATTAAATTGAAGTCGTTAGAAAATAGAAATAGAATTTATAAACGTTGTTTTATAAATTCGAAATAAATTGGATTTGATAAATTAAAATGTTAAAGAAGATGTATTCGCGATTTTGGATAGCGAATTCTTATTGAAATAAATATGTGTAGAAAAGATGGAAATTGGGTTAAGTGAACTATATTCACGATTTTGGACCAGTGAATATAATTTTAAGTAGGAGGGATACGTTTTTGAAGAAGTGACATTAAAAATGAAGTAAAGATTTTAAAGATGTTTTTAAAATGTGGGAAATATCGAAACCATAGATTTCAACATTTTATTGTTGAAATAGACGTTTTCGAGGAATAAGGAAATGATGGACTATAACACTGTTGTTATAGTAAATGATTTCCGAAAGGAAATGTTTTTATGTAGTATTGGGATTTATATATATCTATCTTAAATTCGAATCCCTATACTAGTGATTTCGAGTCGTCGTAACGATGTTTTACGCAACATTCGTTTTGACTCAAATAAATGTGTTAAAAGAATATTTTCCTTAAAGGATGAATATATACTTAATTTGATTTAAGTATATCGAATATTTTCAAGTGTTGAAAATGAATAGATTTGTGAAACACTTATTTTTTAAATAAGTATGGAAATGCTTTTCCAATGAAATGAACGTTTTGAGATTTTATCTTCTTAAAGATAAATTGAAATTGAATATTGAAAACGGTTTGAAAATCGAATATCAGTAGATATTGTGAAATATAAATTCAATATGGAGTTTATAAAGAAAAGGGAAACTGTTTAGAAAAATAAATATTGATTTATTTTTGAAGTGTGGAAATTTTATATCTAGTAAAGATATTTTTGAAGATGAAATAATTTGGAAAATTATTTGGAATCTGATGTTGTTGCGCATCTTTATTGATAGTTAAATAACCGACTATCAATAATTACCCTGAATGGTATTTGTTGTGAATTGGATGAATTTGAATGCCACACTTATTTTTAAATAAGCGCTCACTATTCGGGTTAGCCGGGAAAGGACCATGGGGTCGTATAACCCATTCCGAATATGTGATACGTCGTTATGAATTGCATTCGAAGACCGGTGTTGAAGACCGGATATTTTTGAAAACGGAAGGATTACCGTCGAGTTACTCTACATCGGCTGATCTCCGATTTAGAGGTTTTATCACCCTTAGTGACGGGAAGTCCGGACGTGATTAGAAAATTATCCGGAAATGCAAGGGCTTCGTGAGAAGTGCCTTCGGTTCTGTTCGATCCCGGAACAGACTTGTATGGATTGTGTGTCTGACGTTACAATTTGAGATATAAAGCTGATTTCTTTCAAATACATTTCTGTTGGTGGCGGAGAATTTATTCTCTTAGCTTAACACCCTTCTCTGAGACGTACGAGCTCAGAGGTTATGTAGTTGAAATTTATCAGCGATATATCCCAATTTGGTAACGTGGCATACTGAGTGTTGCTGTGAAATGATCGGTGTTTGATCATTTGTTTGATCTTATATCTTTGTGATCATAGGTTGATCATTTTGTTTGACCCGAAGCAGGGCTTTTTGAGAAAGCGTAGCTTTGTGGACGAGACTTCGTCGAGCCTCACACCCCGGAAATGGTCGAAACAGGACGAATGCAGCAAGGTTCTAGGGAGTAGCGCCCCTTAGTGTATGTCATTCCTTCTGGATAAAGGTGGTATCATGGTATGGAGCCCAGATACTTAACCTCTGTGGTTGCTGCACAGTTATTATTACTTTGTGGTTTGTTGGAAATCGGGGATCCTCGGGAAGATCGGTGACGATCGGGGGATGGCATACGCGTGTCAGTAGTTACCTATTTTTGCAGAGGTAACCCGGCCTTGTGTTGGCAGAGATCCGGTTAGGTTCTCGGGTCGTCTATTCCAGGGACGTACCCATCGTGGATAGGAAGTTCCTTAGCCTGACCATTTGTTGGAAATCCAAACTCCAATACGAACTTTGTATGGTATTAGTTGTAGGACCTGCCATTTACGTACGATGGTCACCACTGTTTAGATGGTAGCTATAGTAGGCATACGATACTGGTCGTATGTTGGCTAAGATTAATATTATACTTTCGAAATGTTTTCTACACTATGCACTAATAATAATATCCAAAATGATTTGATTTTGCGTAGTAAGCATCTTTGACTATCATAAGAAGAAATCTCCTCCAATTCTGCGTTTGCATTGTGTGTGTGGCGGGAGGTCTTATGGTAGTTTCATTTTCCAAAAGCATTTCGAATTGACTTTAAAATTATCCTGTTGTTTATTTTAAAGAATAACTGTTTTACGATCTCACACCAGTCACCATGACTGACTCGGAGTTTATTGTTTCCCTTCTAAACTCTGGGTGCCCACCAATTTCCACACGGGCAGTCTAGAGTTAGATTATCAGGATATTCTGGATATTCTGGAGCTTTGGAGATAAGCTGGATGGCGAGACGTAGTATTTGTATCTGATAGTATTTATTCCGCTGTATACTCTGTATGAGGACAAGTTATATAACTGTCCATTGTTGTATATTGACTCTGATGATTGATGTATGTATAAAATGATATAGTTCTTTGTTTTAAAGATTATTCATTTATCTATTATATATGGTTCCGCTGCGATATGTGAGATTTTGATATTGTCTCTGTTCTGTGTTTCTATTGATGTCGTTCAGATGTTTTCTGTTGTTCTTCTTCTTTCTTTCTTCTCTTTTTCTTCTATCTTCTTCTACTTTTTCTTTTTCTTAAAACCCTCACTATTGGAGTTTCCGGCACTCGATTGCTCGGCAGTCGATAAAGTGAGTATCGATGTCGAATTTTCGAAAGTCGAAAATTCCAGGATGTGACAAAGTGGTATCAGAGCATATGGTTAAGCGACAACCCTGCTCTGTTGGGTGTTACTCATTAGAGATAGAGTCAGTAGTACTCTAGAATGAGTTGAGTGTAATAATAGATACGAGCGCGTATTTGTTAGTGAATATAAAATTGTTTTATATTGTGATGATTGATTTGTTGAGTGGTATATGGATTCTGGTCAATACGAGTAATTAACGTTATTGATAGGGATCTCTAAACACTCGAATAGAACAATTCAGCACAGTATTGTTTTAAAATAAGGTAAATGAGATAATTTTGCCCAAAACTATTTTTGTATAGAAAAGAAATGTTTTTTTTCTTCTATAAAGTACTATGATATATGGATGTTTGGATGTTAGGAAGTAATAATAGTGAATTATCATCACTGGAATTGAATAAGAAATTGAAATCATAACTCCAAAGTTAAGAAATAAATTCACATACTAATGAAATTTAAGAATGTAAATTATAAATGTGAATTGTAATTTAAAACGGAATTCCAGAGAAGTTTTTGGAAATGTTTTGAAAAGAATTTGAAATTTTGGAGATTTGGAAAGTTTAAATCATTTTTGAAGTTGAAAATGAATTTCAAAGGTTTGAAAAGTACTTTAGAGAGATAAAGCTCTAAACTCTTTTCGGTCGCTGGAAAATAATTCCGATGATGATCGCGACATCACCGGTGTTCATTTTCGGGTTTCCAGAAGAGGAAATTGCTGCTAAATTGTTTTAAATGGAAGTGTTTGAAAAATTTGGATTTTTGTTTTAGGAAATTCAAAGGATAATTTGAATTATTTTCAAAAATGGTTTTGAAAGGGTTGATTCTGGAATCCTATTTAAAATATTTATTGGATTACTAAATGAATTGATAACTTATACAAGTTGAGTTTTGATAGAATAAATTTAACTTAAAAGACGGAGTTAAATTAAAGTAAAGTACTAAAATAAAATTAGTGAGCAAAACTAATTAAAATGAATTGAATTGTTATAAATGAAAGGTGAATTAAAATCTATATCGAATTGGAAATCCAGTTAAATGTAATGTGTACATGGAATATTTATATTGAACCTAAGAAATAAAGTGTGAAATTCTTAAGTAAAATTTGATGATTGAACAAAAGAATAAAACTGGAGTTAAAACTGAATATCGAAAACGAATTTGAATTGTGTGAAATAAAATGAAGTTTGAGATTAGTTTGAAGTGAACTAAAGTTAATTGATAAAAATTCAATGATTATAAATGAAGATAAATTGAATTCCAATAGAATTGAAAATGTGAATTACAAGTTCAAATGAATGGGAAATGTAAAATTGAATGAAATAGATATGTAACTTCAACAGTGAAGTAAAGATGATATAAGTAGTTTATATTGAAAATTTGTAATTGAATTTGCAAAATGATTTGAATGCTGTAACTAGATATAATGGCTAGTAGGATATACAGGTGTATAAAGGGTTTGGAAAATTTATTTCAGAGATAATTCGAATTGCTCGACAAAAGGTACGTATTTGAATTATAATATGAGATTTTGATGATTTCTGGTCTAGCCGCTTGGCTTTTTCTTTTTCTTTTTAAAATCTGAGAGTCCGTAGGGACGTTTTGTAGTCCTACCGTATTAGCCGCGCAAAGGAGACGCTGGCGAAATTTTTTGAAAATTCCGAGTGTTAGAAAATTTTTGAGAAATTTTGGAAGTTTAAATTTGAATTTAAACTCGAATTTGAATTTTGAAGTAAAACAATGTTGTTTTGAACTATAATTGAAGTTGGAAAACGAGTTGAGTTAATAACGAATCTTTAGTAGAAAGATTTGTTTTGATGAATTGATAAAACTATTAGATTGTGGAAAATAGTAGACGAGTTAAGGACATTTTTTCTTGACTTGTAATTTCGAGGACGAAATTCTTTTAAGGGGGGAAGTTTGTAATGACCCAGAATTTTGACCAAATTAAATTGAGAATATTTAATTAATTTTAAATATTTGAACGATGATTTAATTTGAATTCCCGATTTAACTTTGAATTTGGCGATTTAATTTTATAATTAATCTATTTGTAGTCGAATAAAAATTTGTATCTTCGATTTTAAGTCGAAGAAAAATATTTCGAAAGCTTTTAAAATTCGTATTGATGATTCTGAAGATAACAGAAGCTTCAGAATCCAATTACGAATTGATTTGATCAGTTTTGAAATTATATCGTTCGAATCGATATTTGAAAATAGCGTTCCGGAGCACAGTCTAGGAATTCGACGAAACCAGTTCCATTGGGTCCATAACGTTGAATTATTGTAGGATCTCAATTTTCATATTTTTCGGAGCTGTTTCGTGACCGTACGATATGCGAACGCGTTAAGAATAAAATGAAATTTAAATTTAAAATTTAAAATATATATTAATATACATCAGCATGTTCTCTCCCTAGAATCACGCCTGCGATCACGAGAATAATCGTGCACCCCATCACGTATACTCGTCCCTTTTCCCCTTTCGTTCCTTAAACAAAGAAATCATCTCGTTCAATTTAAAAATGGCAGCTGAAAATCAAAATCGTTCGTTCCCCCTCTCCTCTCATTTCTCAACTCGTTTCAAACCAAAAAGAACAAATAAATGGGCACTGTCTTTCGTTCAAAAACGAAATCAAATTAGGGCTCGCGCGCGTGTACAAGTGGGAGGGATCGGCAGGCCGTAATGGCCTCGGTCGCGTGTGCGACTGGCTTTGGCGAGGCATCCTAGGGTTCGCGAATCGTTCGCGTTGGGTTAGGGAGGCGACAGGCGTATCGTGGAAGGCGACTGGGTCTCGTAGGAAGAAGGAGCAAGGCAGTGGAAGGGGTCGGCTCGTATGGGGTTTCGCGAGCTTGAAAGCATGGTGGCTAGTGGCGACAGTCAGATGAGGGGGTGAAGCATTCTTGGGCGATGTCAAATCGATGGCGAAGGAGGATAAGACTTGGGCCTGCGATGGTGCTCGAGGCAGTGGCATTGGTTTTCGTTCGCGTGGGCAGGCGATGGCGAGGCCGCGATTTCGACCTGGGTTCGTTCGAGTTGTCAGTAAGGTAATCGATATTTGTCTTCCTCATTTTTTTCTTGCTGGTACATCATATTCAAATTTAAATTTAAATTTATTTTAGGTCAGTTTAATTTAATAAATGAGAGATGTTGGTATGTATAGGCAGTTTGGGATAAAATAAATAAGTATATAATATTTTGAAAACTACCGAAGTTTATAATTTATACAGAGAAATTTATATGAGCAAAATGTTTGATAAGTTTATTTAAATTCGTTTAGTTGTTAAGAAAATAATAATAATTTAATTTGTTGTTATAGTAAAATAATTTACTAAAGAATATATATATAGGAAATTTAGTTTTAAAAATAAACTTTTGAGTTAAAATGAATTTAGTTTAGTTTTAAAATTTTATTAAATAAATTATTAAAAAGGATTAAGTTAAAATCAATTGTATTTAATTTGTTAAAAGAAGATTTGTTTAATTTAATTGTTTTAGAAATGGTTAGAGAATATTAGGTTGAAACTGGAATGTTGGTTAAATAAATCTATTTATGAAGAAATTGGTTTAGAATAAATTATTCGATTGATTCGAATATTTACAAATTGTGTAAAATATTTATACAAGGTCTAAAATCAAGAAATCAAGCCGAGAATGGAAGTGGGATTGCAAATTAAAAGCGAAGGTGAGATTATTTTCTCACTCAAAGTATATTTTGTATGACAGTTATTTATTGACTGATTGTTGTTATTTGATGTGATATTAGATATAGTAGGATATATCTATTATATATAGCAATATGTACATATTGGCATATGTATATATTGGATTGATGATTTCCCGCCTCGTATAGCGGATGAGACCCTATTGCACCGTTAGTAAGCGGATTTATAAAAACCTATATACCGCGATAATTCCGTACTGGAGCGGAATTGGTATTGTGCTAACATCTTTGGATGCAGGGAAACAGGTTGGAGGGATCCAACTGGATTCCTCACCAGTAGTTATTTATTTACAGGATTGATGTATATTCTATTATCATATGTTGATATATGATGTTGTTGTTGTGATTGACCAATTGGTGCTGTAGCATCATCGGATTCAAGTTTTGGAATTTAAAAATAACGACCTTTAATTTAAAAGGATTTTTAAAGTGATCTTTGAAATTATACGTTTTATTGAATTGTTGAATTGATTTATTTTAAATAAATAAACGTTTAAAATTTTGAAGTTATAAAAGTTAAGATTTTTGTGAATTATGACCGTAGGGTGATTTTTGAAATAAATAGTTTAAGCAATTTATAAAAGGGTTTGAACTGAGATTTTCGAATATTTGTGAACAGTTTATTTAAAGGATTTAAAAAAATTGATATTTATAAATTCAAAATATTGGAATTTTAAAATGAGATGATAAGTGTAGAAAAAAAATGAAATTTATAGAATTTTAAATCGTGAAGATATGGAATTTATAGATTTATAAATTGTGAAGTTAAAAAAATGGATGAAACTGTAGAATGAATGATTTATAAGAGATTAACTTATAAATTGGATTTTTGCCTTTAAATGGAATATTGATCGAGTTATTAATAAAGAAGATTTATTAAATTGAAGTCGTTAGAAAATAGAAATAGAATTTATAAACGTTGTTTTATAAATTCGAAATAAATTGGATTTGATAAATTAAAATGTTAAAGAAGATGTATTCGCGATTTTGGATAGCGAATTCTTATTGAAATAAATATGTGTAGAAAAGATGGAAATTGGGTTAAGTGAACTATATTCACGATTTTGGACCAGTGAATATAATTTTAAGTAGGAGGGATACGTTTTTGAAGAAGTGGCATTAAAAATGAAGTAAAGATTTTAAAGATGTTTTTAAAATGTGGGAAATATCGAAACCATAGATTTCAACATTTTATTGTTGAAATAGACGTTTTCGAGGAATAAGGAAATGATGGACTATAACACTATTGTTATAGTAAATGATTTCCGAAAGGAAATGTTTTTATGTAGTATTGGGATTTATATATATCTATCTTAAATTCGAATCCCTATACTAGTGATTTCGAGTCGTCGTAACGATGTTTTACGCAACATTCGTTTTGACTCAAATAAATGTGTTAAAAGAATATTTTCCTTAAAGGATGAATATATACTTAATTTGATTTAAGTATATCGAATATTTTCAAGTGTTGAAAATGAATAGATTTGTGAAACACTTATTTTTAAATAAGTATGGAAATGCTTTTCCAATGAAATGAACGTTTTGAGATTTTATCTTCTTAAAGATAAATTGAAATTGAATATTGAAAACGGTTTGAAAATCGAATATCAGTAGATATTGTGAAATATAAATTCAATATGGAGTTTATAAAGAAAAGGGAAACTGTTTAGAAAAATAAATATTGATTTATTTTTGAAGTGTGGAAATTTTATATCTAGTAAAGATATTTTTGAAGATGAAATAATTTGGAAAATTATTTGGAATCTGATGTTGTTGCGCATCTTTATTGATAGTTAAATAACCGACTATCAATAATTACCCTGAATGGTATTTGTTGTGAATTGGATGAATTTGAATGCCACACTTATTTTTAAATAAGCGCTCACTATTCGGGTTAGCCGGGAAAGGACCATGGGGTCGTATAACCCATTCCGAATATGTGATACGTCGTTATGAATTGCATTCGAAGACCGGTGTTGAAGACCGGATATTTTTGAAAACGGAAGGATTACCGTCGAGTTACTCTACATCGGCTGATCTCCGATTTAGAGGTTTTATCACCCTTAGTGACGGGAAGTCCGGACGTGATTAGAAAATTATCCGGAAATGCAAGGGCTTCGTGAGAAGTGCCTTCGGTTCTGTTCGATCCCGGAACAGACTTGTATGGATTGTGTGTCTGACGTTACAATTTGAGATATAAAGCTGATTTCTTTCAAATACATTTCTGTTGGTGGCGGAGAATTTATTCTCTTAGCTTAACACCCTTCTCTGAGACGTACGAGCTCAGAGGTTATGTAGTTGAAATTTATCAGCGATATATCCCAATTTGGTAACGTGGCATACTGAGTGTTGCTGTGAAATGATCGGTGTTTGATCATTTGTTTGATCTTATATCTTTGTGATCATAGGTTGATCATTTTGTTTGACCCGAAGCAGGGCTTTTTGAGAAAGCGTAGCTTTGTGGATGAGACTTCGTCGAGCCTCACACCCCGGAAATGGTCGAAACAGGACGAATGCAGCAAGGTTCTAGGGAGTAGCGCCCCTTAGTGTATGTCATTCCTTCTGGATAAAGGTGGTATCATGGTATGGAGCCCAGATACTTAACCTCTGTGGTTGCTGCACAGTTATTATTACTTTGTGGTTTGTTGGAAATCGGGGATCCTCGGGAAGATCGGTGACGATCGGGGGATGGCATACGCGTGTCAGTAGTTACCTATTTTTGCAGAGGTAACCCGGCCTTGTGTTGGCAGAGATCCGGTTAGGTTCTCGGGTCGTCTATTCCAGGGACGTACCCATCGTGGATAGGAAGTTCCTTAGCCTGACCATTTGTTGGAAATCCAAACTCCAATACGAACTTTGTACGGTATTAGTTGTAGGACCTGCCATTTACGTACGGTGGTCACCACTGTTTAGATGGTAGCTATAGTAGGCATACGATACTGGTCGTATGTTGGCTAAGATTAATATTATACTTTCGAAATGTTTTCTACACTATGCACTAATAATAATATCCAAAATGATTTGATTTTGCGTAGTAAGCATCTTTGACTATCATAAGAAGAAATCTCCTCCAATTCTGCGTTTGCATTGTGTGTGTGGCGGGAGGTCTTATGGTAGTTTCATTTTCCAAAAGCATTTCGAATTGACTTTAAAATTATCCTGTTGTTTATTTTAAAGAATAACTGTTTTACGATCTCACACCAGTCACCATGACTGACTCGGAGTTTATTGTTTCCCTTCTAAACTCTGGGTGCCCACCAATTTCCACACGGGCAGTCTAGAGTTAGATTATCAGGATATTCTGGATATTCTGGAGCTTTGGAGATAAGCTGGATGGTGAGACGTAGTATTTGTATCTGATAGTATTTATTCCGCTGTATACTCTGTATGAGGACAAGTTATATAACTGTCCATTGTTGTATATTGACTCTGATGATTGATGTATGTATAAAATGATATAGTTCTTTTTTTTAAAGATTATTCATTTATCTATTATATATGGTTCCGCTGCGATATGTGAGATTTTGATATTGTCTCTGTTCCGTGTTTCTATTGATGTCGTTCAGATGTTTTCTGTTGTTCTTCTTCTTTCTTTCTTCTCTTTTTCTTCTATCTTCTTCTTCTTCTACTTTTTCTTTTTCTTAAAACCCTCACTATTGGAGTTTCCGGCACTCGATTGCTCGGCAGTCGATAAAGTGAGTATCGATGTCGAATTTTCGAAAGTCGAAAATTCCAGGATGTGACACCAATGGTTGGAGTTGCTTGGTCTGTTGTTGGGGAAGCGGAGGTCCCTTCGTGAGCATTTCCGGATCTGATAGGTCTACCTCTTCTTCCAGGAGCCATTATTTCAGATCTGGTTTATAAGAGAGGTTCTTTTTATGAATCTTTGCGAAGCAACGGTGGATGATCGCCTGAGTTGGGCTCTCAATGAAAGCACCAAAATGTTAACGCTAAAAAGTGAACGCTAACACCCGGTGTGTGTAATAGAATCGTGATAGCACCACCCGTGTGACGGGAATAGGATTTAAGCAGTAAACTGGCAGAAAACAGTAAAAGACATCAATTTATAGTGGTTCGGCTTGAGATTAAGCCTACGTCCACTTTAAATCTCTTTATTACTGAATTCGGTTACAAATCGATACAAATCTCTTATCAAAACAGTAGAACTTGATCAAAAGAAACAATCTTGACTACTAGCTCAATCTTCGCCGATGAAATTTGATGAATCCATGTTGGATGTAAGGAATTATCTCTTGAAGATTGTTGTAGCGTCTTGAATGTCTGAGGATCTTTGATTGCTGGATGAATGGAGACTTCGACAGCGTAACGGCGCTTGAAGAAATGAATGGCCAAAAGTCCTTCTCATGTTGGAAATGGTGGCCTATTTATAGGAGCTGATTTCTGAGCAGAAAATTCGCCTAAGTCTTAGGTCGCGTACGACCTTAGTTAAGTCGTAGGTCGCGAGCGACCTAAGCTAGGTCGCAGTCTCCTTGCGGCTTAAGAGATTAGCTGGTGAAGCAGTACTTGGCTTTATTTGATCAAGTGGTAGGTCGCAGGCGAGTTAAGGAATAGCTGTGGGAGCTCTAGGTCGTTGAAGCCCTAGCTCGTTAGCCTCTTAGGTCGTAGGTCCCTTAGGTCGCAAAACTTTCCTGTAGTTAGGTCGCGAACCTTTCCTGTAGTTAGGTCGCAAACCTTTCCTGTAGTTAGGTCGCAAACCTTTCTTAAGTCCTTAGGTCGCAAACTTCTCTCAAGTCCTTAGGTCGCAAACCTTTCCGTTCTTAGGTCGCAAGCCTTTCTGAGTCGCAGAGTTCTTTAGGTCGTGGAGTTCTTTAGGTCGTGAACTCCTCTTAGGTCGTTAAGTTCTAGGTCGCTGAGATAAAGGAATTAACACCCGGCTTAATCGAATAATGAGCGTTTGTTTTAAAAACAAATTCAAGTGCCATTTCAAAGGCAAATATTGATAGTCGGTTATTCAACTATCAGCAACATTCACAATAATCAACCAATTTAAATAATTTTCCCAAATTATTAAATTTCAAATATCTTCGTGACATATGGTTTACACTTCAACCATTTGAAAACAAATTTCAAATCACTTTCATTTAAACCAATTAAATAAATCCTTATCGATTTATTTCAAATTCACATTCCAAATTTGTAAATTTATTTCCACACTTTAAAAATAAATCAGTGTTTATTTTAAAACAAATTTCCCTTTCCTTTATAAATTCCATTTTGAATTTACATTACCAAATATTCACTTTTTATACGGTTTTCAAATCGATTTCTCAAATATTCACTTTCAACTCCAAATCAACTTTCAAATGGATTTCCAGATTTATTTCAACACCAAATCAATTACAAATTGATTTCTAAGTTTATTTCCAATTTCCAAATTATTTGCAAATCGATTTCTAAATTTATTTCAACACAAATCAATTTTCATTCAACATCAAATAAATTTTCATATCGATTTCTCAAATATTTATTTTCAAATACCAAATCAATTATCAATTTGATTTCTAGAAATTTATCACCTTTTAAAATAAATTCATTTACCTCCTCCAAACCATTTAAAATTCCATTTTAAATAAATTTTCCAACTTTCGAATAATACTATTCCAAATCCATTTATAAAAATCTTTTCCCATATTTTAGAAATAATTCGATAAGATTTCGAAAATCAACTCTATGCTTTTAAAATTCCTTCTTTTAAATTCACCCAATTCTTTCAAAAGAATTTACTTAAAATTTCCAACTTTAATTTCAAAAATCCAATTTTATTTATTTCTGATATCCAATGATACCGAAACTACATTCGGCTAAATTTTATCCTTCAACAAATTTAATCATCGATATAATCATTCACAGGTTATAAATAAATCATCACACAGCATATGAAACAAATTCATACAACATATGAAACAAATTCATATAATTTGAGGAATCCAATTGGATCCCTCCAACCTGTTTCCCTGCATCCACAAATGTTAGCACAATACCAATTCCACTTCGAGGTGGAATATCGCGGTATATGGGATTTATAAAATATCATCCGCTATTATGCGGCGCATAGGGTCTCATCCGCTAGATAATGCGGGAAATCAACTCCAAATACATATATAATACAGATTCCACTTCAAAGTGGAATTATCGCGGAATATGTTTTTAATAAATAACCTCCGCTTAATTTGCGGCGTATAGGGTCTATTTCAATACAACAGATAGCAATCATCATTCAAACACACAATCAAGCAATTTTAAATTTAACCATTTAAAATTTAAATCGAAACAAATTCGATTGAGTGAGGAGTTTTCACCTTGCTTCCAATAACGGTTGTAGTATTTTATTTCAAATAAAATTAAACGCACGTTTAATTTTACTCAAAATTATCACTAGCTCCAAACGACTCCAACCATCTCTATTGCGTAGTGCTCGACAAAACGAACCCAACGCAAGTCGTTTCGTCGAAAACAGACCTTGCATCAAAATGTTATGCATTTTTAAAGTTCGAACGAATTATAATATATATTAATTTACAATTTTATTTTTTCAATCTGGGCCACACGATTTCGAACGAGCAGATCACGGCTGCGAAT
Organism: Allium fistulosum; assembly: GCA_030737815.1. NCBI lineage: Eukaryota > Viridiplantae > Streptophyta > Magnoliopsida > Asparagales > Amaryllidaceae > Allium > Allium fistulosum. The sequence goes on from CM060906.1 coordinate 404,524,721, forward strand.
TTCTTCTTCCTTCCAACGTTCGCTCCCAGGTATCTCACGCACGTTTAAACCCATTTGGCCACCCCTTCCCATCAATTTCTACGACCATCTCGCTTGCCTCGACCACGATCGGCGAGCGCCATACGAAAGCTCGAAGCACGCTCCACCAACGATCAACGACCGACCAAGCTCGGTCAACCATATGCTTCGAAAAATGCGTACGAACGTGTCACGACCCGGAAATTTCGAACCCGAAAATCCCAGATAGTTAGAAGAAAAAGAAAAGAGATAGAAGAAAGAAACAGAACAAGACACAGATTCTCACATTCGCAGCGGATCAAAATACAATATCAAATAATAATATCAGTTATACAAAGAAAACTGTATTTGTTAATTACATTTTAATACATCAGAGTTACAACATTCACAAATATACTAGACAGTTAGAATTAACATGTCTCTAACAACTATAATATATCACAGCGGAATATACTCCATACGTTCCTGTCATCCAGCTCGCCTCCTGAGCTCCAGAAAGACCTTACCTGGAAATTTGTAATACTCGGTCTGACCCGAGCATTACATCAAAGTAACACCCGGGTCAGGCTGGAAACCAGCGTGAGTAAACTCATCTAACATGAAATACCAAGTTATAAAACTTATTTGCAAACCAGGGTAACTCGTACCTTTTACGAATTCTTACTTATAATAGTCAATCATTTATCCCACACAACAGTTCACAGTTTTAAAAGTCCATGTTACTTAACTTATTCCATTCCAGCCCGATTAATCTCACATATCCAATTTATAAGGAATTTAGATTTACAATTCGAAGTGGTTCCGGGTATTGCTGATACCCGATCCCGGTCTCTTCGAATCCAATATTATTCTTTAAGTCAAATTGTTCAAGTTTAAACAATACAATTTATATTCAGGATTTCATATCCACACAACAATTTATCTCAGATAGATAACCCACAATATCACAGTTCAACCAAAGTATCTCATATCACAAAGCATCACAAATCATATCGGCGATATCAAATAATCTAAGTCATTCAATACATCTTTATCATCTATAAGCAAGATAAATAGTCAAGCAATTCTTAATTAATTTAATTTAATCACCTAAATTAAATTAATTACCTTTAATCCTACTTAATTAACTTTAATTAATTATAATCCATTCCTTTAATTAATTAACCTTAATTAATTACATTGATTAATTAACCTTAATTACTTCCATTAATTAATTTACCCTTTAATTATTAATTAATTAATTATCCTTACTTAATTGCATTAATTAATTAATATTAATTAATTAATCATTAATTAATCACATAAATTAATTATTCTTTAATTTTTAATTAATTAACCTTTAATTATTAAATAAATAAATAACTAGTTAATCTTTAATTACTTATTAATTAATTAATAAATCTTTAATTACTCAAATCTTAATTTATTAAAAGATAAACCATTTATCTTAATTACTTTCTTAATTATCATTAGAATTTAATAAACTTTGGAATTAATTATCATTAACTTGTAAATTAACATCAGTCCTTAAGTTTAATTAATGATTAAACACATTAAATCTTCTTAATTTAAATTCATTATTAATTAAGTAAACTTTAAGAATTAACTTACTAAGTTAAAATAAATAATACAACTTTAATTAATCAAACATTTAAATAAACACTTTTATTTAAAAGAATGATTAAGTGAATTATTAAAAACTTAATTATGTTAACTTTAAACACTTGATAACATAATTATCTTTACCCGAGTCAACCCAGTATTTATCCGAACCAAAACCCGAGTCTTTCATTCCCCCTTTTTTTTTAGCTTTGTTAAAATTTTTAAAACTGTTACTTAAATTTTAAAACTATTAACCCACGCGCGTCAACATGAGAACAACCCGATCAAACTCTCGAGCCAAAACCAAAACTTCCCGACCCTCTCTTACTCCTTTCCTTCTCTTCTTCTCTTCCCTTACTTCTTACTAACAACAGCAACCTCAAACCTGACACACGAACACACATTCACGTGCACGCCGTACCCAAGCATCTCCGACCAACGTCGACTCCTCCGATCCATCGTCGATGACTCGCCGACCATTCCTAACCACTCAGAACCCCGATCGAACTCGCAAATCAAAATCAAGCGAAACGAGCTACATCGACCCCACCTGGAACACATTAATCGACCAAAACCCACCTCGATCAGTCGCTGTCGACCACCAGATATCGTGAAACTCCGGCCACACCCTCTTCGACCATCCACGCAGCCTTCCTACAAGTCTGATGAATTCCGATGCCAAATAGACGATGCAGTCGCCCAAACATCAACCTTGACCTAAACTGGGTACTAAACCCTATTCTAACCACAACAGACACCACGACCCATGGTCGCCACTTCCACCATTTTTCCGACATTTCCAAACACTAAGTAAGCACTGACAAAAACCCCGACGACCGAGTGTTTGTCGATCGCCAGAAACAACCCAAAAATCAAAATCTGATCATCTACGAACTGCACCATCGATACTCCACTAAAATTCGAGATTTTTGTTTTAAAAATCCTAATTTGCTTAGGGGATTCAGATTATATACTTGAATTTACAAATCATTGGGTTTGAATTCAACCCATTTCTAAGTTTTCATTGTTATTATCCATTTTCCAGAAAATTCCTAACTTAATTGATATAATTAAAATTTTAAAAACTTAATTATATTTAAACAAACAACTTTTGTTTGAATACCTTAATCTAATGGAGATTACACAAAGAGAAATTTAATTTTTGTTCAATACTGGCCTGTTAGAAAATAAGCAGAGCAGATTTCCCACATGCATTCCAATATACATTCATATAGACATGATTTCAGTTTTTATCAGGCATGCATACATAGATTAAAACATGCATCACAAGATTCACATCAAACACTTCACATACATCAATTTAAACCTGATTTATAGTTTGAGTTTACTCACCTTTGAAAGTAGAGACCAGGTTTTGGAATTTTTATTTTTCTTTTGAATCTGAAATTTTTTATTGAACTTGAATCTTTGTTTTGATCTGGAACTCGAATCCATGTTGAGTTGATTCTTTGATTTGAACTGGTCTTGTTCTTGAATCAGGTTGGAGATTGCTTGACCAGGCTCTGTCCAGATTTTCTTTTTTTTTCCAATTTTTTTTTTCTCTCGATTTTGAACTGCTGTTTTGATTTCTTTGATTTGTAGTTTGGTTTGATTACATTTCGATCTCAGGCTTTCGTTTTCAGGTTTACTTGCTTTGTATTTGTTTAGTTTAAAACATAAGAAAAAGAGAGTAGAGGGGAATAGTGTTATATTTATAACTTTGTTTTACTTTTAATTATTGTAAAAAAAATAGGAGAAGCTAATGACACTTGTTAAAATGATGTACACTTGTAATTACATTTTATAATTTGTTTACATTTGTTAAATACCTATTTTACTTGTTAAACATTTGTCACAAATAGGTATTTTTTTTATGCCTAAACCCCTTTGTTAAATTTATTTATAAGTTATGTTTTAAACCTTATCAATTTATAAATTACTTAATTTTATATCCACATATGTTTACATTCACATATGTGCTTTGTATTTTACATTTATACTAACTATATTTATTTCCAAGTATATATAAAAAAAATTTAAATCTTAAATTAAATCTCACCTTACTTATTTACAAACCACCCTTACATATAAATATGTATAGAATTTTCAAAAATTTGTTTAAAGTTTATTCTATATATATATATATTTTATATTAGCTTTGAAAAGATAAATTTTGCCAAATATTTATAAAAGAAGATCATTAAACAAATATTATCAAATGACTATTTATCTAGATATTTGTAAGTCAGTATTTATTATAGTTCAAATTCATCTATATACATATCCAGATATATTCTAATTATGAGAATTTCATTTATTAATCCAAATAAAATCAGTATTTCTATTAATTAACCTAGTTAATTATCAATTAACAGATGTTCAAAAATCCGGGTTATCACATTCCTCCCCCCTTAGAATCTTTTCGTCCTCGAAAAGGAACGAAGCCAAAATTATTATTTACTTATTATCAGATAAATTTCTTGTTGAATATTTTAAACTATAAACTCTCTTTATAATTTTTTTTTTATATAAAAATACTTTTTATAACTCAATGTCTCAACAAGTCAATCCTTGTTCTCACAGAAATTCGGTCATACGTTGATCAGGCGTAAGACTGAAAATCTATAAGTACTTAGCAGACCCATTTTCAACACCCAGTGAAAATATTTTGAAAATACTTTATGAAAATATAGAAAACAGTTTTCAAAATAGATGAAATATCTTTGGTGAGAATGCTCTGGAAATCATCACCCCCATCCATGGTCACAGTTACATCACGGGTTACGTTGCCATCGCAGCAAAAGTCCATGTAACTGATTACACCATAGAACCCACAACAGATCGCAGTTACATTCCAGGGTTACGTTGCCATCGCAGCAAAAGTCCATGTAACTGTTGGCTCTCAGCGGCACACACGATTTCGCTGTCAAAATGAAACTTCTCCCACATAGGTCGCAGTCTACCGATATAAAATCAAACGCAGACTGTTGGCTCTCAGCGGCTCAAACGACTTTCGCTATGTTACCATAGTGTCATAGTCTACCGATATAAAATCAAACGTAGACAGTTGGCTCTCAGCGGCACACATGACTTTCGCTATGGTCTGCAGTAGATCGCAGTGACATTGAGTTAAATTGTTGTCACAGCATAACTCAAATGCCTCTGTGGGCATCAGCCCCTCGACTTTCGCTAAACAAATAATCCTCAGGAACTAGTTTTGTCCGGACTCCTCACAGGATCAACTTTAGAATCCCCCCTTGGGGTTCAAGGCAGTACCACCCAGTGGCACTCCTGAGAAGTTCATTTTAAGGGAGCGCCTTTTCCCCCAGAGCTATTCTCAAAACACTTTATACTATATACTTATAGTATCTTCAAATCATACCCTTTATGATTTATCAAAATCTCCTTTACACAAAATCGATTACCAAAATCGATAATTCTCAAACTAGGCTTTCCAAAATCCAAAATTGATTTTCCCAAAAATCAAAAGCCCTTTCCAAAATCCATAGGTTCCCAAAACCTTTTCCAAAATCATTCTCATAAGATCCTTTATATATATATAGATATAGATATATATAACTTTTAAAAATCTTTGGATCATTTCAAACTTGTATAAACTTCTTTTATACTTCAATTATTTCAAAACCCTTTTTATTCTGGCTAGATTCAATCAGGGAAGTTTATCATATTACAAAATACAACTTTATTTATTGCCAAATCAAATATTCAAGTTTGATTTCTTTATAAAGTTATTTACCATTTACTTATCTCCATAAAGTAAATTTCAACCAAAGAAATATCCAATTCCATTATATTTCACAAAAATACTTTTCATTTCAAAGATCATTTTACAATCCTTATCCACAACTTCAATATCAATTTCATTCAAACCCGTACGATATACACATATCATCCGTACGCAATATCAGTCTGATCGCTCAATCGATCACAAAATTCCACTTCCGAACTAGTATCGTCCACCCGACTTCCTAGTGCGGACTCAGATCTGGTTTCTTGACCAGAATCCGTCATTCTCCTTGCATAGTCACAACTATGATAGAGAATATCCAGAACCAATCAAAAATCCATATCCAGGTTCGCCGTCGAAAATCGAGCGAAAAATCCCAACTCGGATCGATAATACTATCTCGAAATTCTGTGTTCGAATCTGGATCAAATCACTATGCGAATAGAATAATATACGTACATCCTTCGTATTTATCTTTATTGATTATTAGCTAAATCAATTTCCCTTTCTATCCACATTTCCTTTAATTCTATTCTCTTATTCTCAATTGCTTCCATTTACCATTGAGTTATTACTTCAATTACAAACAGTTTGAACTCTGACCTATTTAAATTTAAAAAATAGCTTGAAAAAGTTTAAAATAGATAAGTAGTTGAAAAATAGTTATTAGTTTGTAAAATAGCTGTAAAATAGTTAAGTATTATAAAATAGTTAGGTAATTGCAAAATAGTTTTTAAAATAGTGATTAGATATAAGTAACTGAAAAATAGTAATTAATTTATAAGTCAGTTTCAAAATAGTTAAATAGTTCCAAAATAATTGTAAAATAAGTATAAGATAGTTTGGGGTTTAAGAAGAAGATTATATAGTAAATAGTTTGGAAAAATATATTTGTATTAAAACAATTTATTTTGAAAATAATCCAGAGCCAAACTGTTTAATTTCCCAATCTCCATTTCCAATTAATTTCCCATTAATTCAATTTAAATTTCCACTTCCATTTAAATTGACTCAATACTTCAATTTCCATTGAATTTAATTCAATCCCAATTCAAGTTGAATTAATCTTAATTCCTTTCCAAATTCAAATCAAATTCCATTTGATTTTAAACATATTCACTTTAATTACAATTTCAAATTATTCAAACTAATTTCAAATTGAATCCACTTCAATTTCTAATCATTTCAATTTCTATGTGAATTAATCCCAATTTCCCATTTGAATTTGAACTCATTCAATCTTCAATTTTTATTTCAAATTAATTCAATTCAAACCTTCCATTTGAATTTTAAACTTATTCATCTTAAATCACAATTCCCATTTATTTAAATCAATTTCAGTTGAACTAATTCAACTTAAATCTCAATTTTAAACTATCTCGAATTATATAAATTCGAGTTAAATTTTAAATGTTGATTTAATCCTTTAAATCAAATTAACCTTTACTTTTAAATCAAATCAACCTTAATTTTTAATTTAACAACTTAAATCTTTAAACCATTTAATTCTGGATCCAAATTCCAAAATTCCATTTTAAGATTATCTTTACTTAACTTATTATAAAGTTCAAATAAGAATTTAAAAACAATTAAATTTCAGATTATAATTTATTATCCATTTTCAATTTCCAAATCTCAAACCCATTTGAGATCACTCATAACTCCCATTTTAATCAACCATTTAACTGCCCAAGTTAAATTTTAATTTCATCTTGAAATTTCTAATTCAAGTTGTTCATTCTAAACTCATTTAACTTTCCTTAAGTTAAATTCAATTTATCTTTACCCAAATTGAATTCCCATTCAAATTTTAAACTTCTTATTAAAAATCTTCCCACTTAAGTTTAAAAACTTATTCACTTTAGGTTTTCACATCACATTCCAAGGAAAAATTTAAAACTCAATACTTAGAGTTTATTTCAAATCACCTTTAATATAATGTATATCCTCATTTATACATATTTATTTCCTTTACACACCAAGTTATACCTTAAAATTTTAAACCACCTTTGGTTTTAATTTAAAACAAATTCCTTTAAAATAATTTCAAGTTTTCTGGATTTAGATTTAAAATTTCACAATTTTAAATTATCTTCAATTCTAATTGGATTTTTTTATTTCAGTTTGGATCCATTTCAAACTTATCTTCATTCAATTTAATTTGGTTGTATTACCATTACTACTTAATTCTCATTATCTTATTTAATTCCAATTAATTTAACAACCAATTTCTTTAATATATTTAATATTTAGAAAATTATTTTTATATATATCAAAAGATAAACTTATATAAAAACCATTTATTTTTAAAACCATTTTAAAACCTTTATATAAGAAAATAACAAGTACGCTCTCATATATATATATATATATATATATACTCTCAACTCATTCTAGGGTACTATTGACCCTATCCTTAATGAGTAATCCCAACAGAGCCAAGGTTCTCGCTTAACCTTTTGCTCTGATACCAATTGTCACGACCCAGAAATTTCGAACCCGAAAATTCCAGATAGTTAGAAGAAAAAGAAAAGAGATAGAAGAAAGAAACAGAACAAGACACAGATTCTCACATTCGCAGCGGATCAAAATACAATATCAAATAATAATATCAGTTATACAAAGAAAACTGTATTTGTTAATTACATTTTAATACATCAGAGTTACAACATTCACAAATATACTAGACAGTTAGAATTAACATGTCTCTAACAACTATAATATATCACAGCGGAATATACTCCATACGTTCCTGTCATCCAGCTCGCCTCCTGAGCTCCAGAAAGACCTTACCTGGAAATTTGTAATACTCGGTCTGACCCGAGCATTACATCAAAGTAACACCCGGGTCAGGCTGGAAACCAGCGTGAGTAAACTCATCTAACATGAAATACCAAGTTATAAAACTTATTTGCAAACCAGGGTAACTCGTACCTTTTACGAATTCTTACTTATAATAGTCAATCATTTATCCCACACAACAGTTCACAGTTTTAAAAGTCCATGTTACTTAACTTATTCCATTCCAGCCTGATTAATCTCACATATCCAATTTATAAGGAATTTAGATTTACAATTCGAATTGGTTCCGGGTATTGCTGATACCCGATCCCGGTCTCTTCGAATCCAATATTATTCTTTAAGTCAAATTGTTCAAGTTTAAACAATACAATTTATATTCAGGATTTCATATCCACACAACAATTTATCTCAGATAGATAACCCACAATATCACAGTTCAACCAAAGTATCTCATATCACAAAGCATCACAAATCATATCGGCGATATCAAATAATCTAAGTCATTCAATACATCTTTATCATCTATAAGCAAGATAAATAGTCAAGCAATTCTTAATTAATTTAATTTAATCACCTAAATTAAATTAATTACCTTTAATCCTACTTAATTAACTTTAATTAATTATAATCCATTCCTTTAATTAATTAACCTTAATTAATTACATTGATTAATTAACCTTAATTACTTCCATTAATTAATTTACCCTTTAATTATTAATTAATTAATTATCCTTACTTAATTGCATTAATTAATTAATATTAATTAATTAATCATTAATTAATCACATAAATTAATTATTCTTTAATTTTTAATTAATTAACCTTTAATTATTAAATAAATAAATAACTAGTTAATCTTTAATTACTTATTAATTAATTAACCTTTAATTTCTTATTAATTAATTAATAAATCTTTAATTACTCAAATCTTAATTTATTAAAAGATAAACCATTTATCTTAATTACTTTCTTAATTATCATTAGAATTTAATAAACTTTGGAATTAATTATCATTAACTTGTAAATTAACATCAGTCCTTAAGTTTAATTAATGATTAAACACATTAAATCTTCTTAATTTAAATTCATTATTAATTAAGTAAACTTTAAGAATTAACTTACTAAGTTAAAATAAATAATACAACTTTAATTAATCAAACATTTAAATAAACACTTTTATTTAAAAGAATGATTAAGTGAATTATTAAAAACTTAATTATGTTAACTTTAAACACTTGATAACATAATTATCTTTACCCGAGTCAACCCAGTATTTATCCGAACCAAAACCCGAGTCTTTCATTCCCCCTTTTTTTTAGCTTTGTTAAAATTTTTAAAACTGTTACTTAAATTTTAAAACTATTAACCCACGCGCGTCAACATGAGAACAACCCGATCAAACTCTCGAGCCAAAACCAAAACTTCCCGACCCTCTCTTACTCCTTTCCTTCTCTTCTTCTCTTCCCTTACTTCTTACTAACAACAGCAACCTCAAACCTGACACACGAACACACGTTCACGTGCACGCCGTACCCAAGCGTCTCCGACCAACGTCGACTCCTCCGATCCATCGTCGATGACTCGCCGACCATTCCTAACCACTCAGAACCCCGATCGAACTCGCAAATCAAAATCAAGCGAAACGAGCTACATCGACCCCACCTGGAACACATTAATCGACCAAAACCCACCTCGATCAGTCGTTGTCGACCACCAGATATCGTGAAACTCCGGCCACACCCTCTTCGACCATCCACGCAGCCTTCCTCCAAGTCTGATGAATTCCGATGCCAAATAGACGATGCAGTCGCCCAAACATCAACCTTGACCTAAACTGGGTACTAAACCCTATTCTAACCACAACAGACACCACGACCCATGGTCGCCACTTCCACCATTTTTCCGACATTTCCAAACACTAAGTAAGCACTGACAAAAACCCCGACGACCGAGTGTTTGTCGATCGCCAGAAACAACCCAAAAATCAAAATCTGATCATCTACGAACTGCACCATCGATACTCCACTAAAATTCGAGATTTTTGTTTTAAAAATCCTAATTTGCTTAGGGGATTCAGATTATATACTTGAATTTACAAATCATTGGGTTTGAATTCAACCCATTTCTAAGTTTTCATTGTTATTATCCATTTTCCAGAAAATTCCTAACTTAATTGATATAATTAAAATTTTAAAAACTTAATTATATTTAAACAAACAACTTTTGTTTGAATACCTTAATCTAATGGAGATTACACAAAGAGAAATTTAATTTTTGTTCAATACTGGCCTGTTAGAAAATAAGCAGAGCAGATTTCCCACATGCATTCCAATATACATTCATATAGACATGATTTCAGTTTTTATCAGGCATGCATACATAGATTAAAACATGCATCACAAGATTCACATCAAACACTTCACATACATCAATTTAAACCTGATTTATAGTTTGAGTTTACTCACCTTTGAAAGTAGAGACCAGGTTTTGGAATTTTTATTTTTCTTTTGAATCTGAAAATTTTTATTGAACTTGAATCTTTGTTTTGATCTGGAACTCGAATCCATGTTGAGTTGATTCTTTGATTTGAACTGGTCTTGTTCTTGAATCAGGTTGGAGATTGCTTGACCAGGCTCTGTCCAGATTTTCTTTTTTTTTCCAATTTTTTTTTTTCTCGATTTTGAACTGCTGTTTTGATTTCTTTGATTTGTAGTTTGGTTTGATTACATTTCGATCTCAGGCTTTCGTTTTCAGGTTTACTTGCTTTGTATTTGTTTAGTTTAAAACATAAGAAAAAGAGAGTAGAGGGGAATAGTGTTATATTTATAACTTTGTTTTACTTTTAATTATTGTAAAAAAAATAGGAGAAGCTAATGACACTTGTTAAAATGATGTACACTTGTAATTACATTTTATAATTTGTTTACATTTGTTAAATACCTATTTTACTTGTTAAACATTTGTCACAAATAGGTATTTTTTTTATGCCTAAACCCCTTTGTTAAATTTATTTATAAGTTATGTTTTAAACCTTATCAATTTATAAATTACTTAATTTTATATCCACATATGTTTACATTCACATATGTGCTTTGTATTTTACATTTATACTAACTATATTTATTTCCAAGTATATATAAAAAAAATTTAAATCTTAAATTAAATCTCACCTTACTTATTTACAAACCACCCTTACATATAAATATGTATAGAATTTTCAAAAATTTGTTTAAAGTTTATTCTATATATATATATTTTATATTAGCTTTGAAAAGATAAATTTTGCCAAATATTTATAAAAGAAGATCATTAAACAAATATTATCAAATGACTATTTATCTAGATATTTGTAAGTCAGTATTTATTATAGTTCAAATTCATCTATATACATATCCAGATATATTCTAATTATCAGAATTTCATTTATTAATCCAAATAAAATCAGTATTTCTATTAATTAACCTAGTTAATTATCAATTAACAGATGTTCAAAAATCCGGGTTATCACAGAACGCGTGGACTTCTCAGTTGAATTTCTGGCGATTCCTATGAAACCCCATCATAACCGTTGATCTCGAAGTACTCATCGAGCTCTCCATTTTTGTAGTTGATAATTTCTTATGAAAGTTGATAGATTGAAAGATAATGGAGGAAGAACAAGACACGTTTTCGGCCATTGATTTTGGAACTGGCGGCTAACCCTAGCCTCCTTAGGGTTTTAGCAAAATGGAGAAAAAGGTGGCCTTTTATAGAAAATATCGAAACACTATTCATCCTGAAAATTTTCGAACTCGAAACGAAGCGTGCCGGCTGACGTTTTTAGGGTTTTACCCGCATTCCGGACACAATGGAATATGTTTCGGAAGCTAATTCGGTCATATGTGCGAGTTACGGAAATAAATGATCAAATTAAAATTAAATCGATTAAAACGATTTCTATGCGTTTTGGCTTGCCCCGGACAAACCGTAAATCCGATTGACACGAAATTTGAAATCTTGGAATAATATAACATTACGGATCCGATGAAACTAGTTTCGTAGAAATCCGAGACTGTTGAAAAATGACTATTTTCACTTGTCAATTAAATATTAAAATATTCAATTTTCACAAATTAACTTTTAAATCAATTTTAAAAGTTCTATAACATCATTCTAACTCCAATATGATTTAATACAACTTTATAAATAATTTTTATTCACATTAACCCTAAATTCCAATTATTTCTATAATTTCAAATATTAAATTATCGATTTAATTACCTAATTAAATTACTATATTCGAAATTTAAGTTATTCAACTTACAAATTTCACTTTTAATATTTAAAATCAATTAAATATACGAATTTCAAATGACAGAAATTATGGGTCGTTACAGACTTCCCCCCTTAAAAGAATTTCGTCCTCGAAATTGCAAAGTAAGAAAATTGCCCCAAATCCATTAACTTTTCAAAAATCCACTTAGTGAAAATTTTATATTCACCTTTTTCAAAACCTTTAGCTTCAACCAAAACAATGGTTTCAATTTTCTAGTTCAATTCCTATGTTTTATAACAATTTGGAAATTAACTTTCCGTTAACAAAATTTTTCCGAAAGTTCAAAAATTTTCTAACTCCCAAAATTTCTAGAAAATTTTGGCAGAGTCTCCTTTGTACGGAGGAGCTTTTACAATTTTACAATAGATATAAATATATATACATCGACCCACACGGTCGGAAAAGCAGAAAAACAGTTCATATTTCCTATTTTTATTGCGTAGGCGTACTTTTTTAGCATTTTTAAGCAAAGCAGTTATTTATTAAGCATTTTAGCATGACCCAACCAGCCGAACGGCATCCACGACACCTGTACTTACTTAATTTAAACACGTAAGTGACATATATTTATAGTTATTAACAATTTACTCTTTTAAACAACTACAACACATGCATATTAAAAGAAATGCATACTAAACAAGGTTTATAAGCAACTTATATAATTTCGACATCACTTGTAATTGTTTACAACCAATTCATATACAATGACATTCATTTCTTCATTTTCAATTAGTTTACATTCACTAATTTACATTCATATTAGTTCACTTCCAAATTAAATCAAATTCAATTCTATTTAAATTTACTTAACTTCCAATTTGAATTCAATTGCTTTAGCTTTCAATTTCACTAATTCAGTTTCATTAACACTTAATGCATTATATACAATCAACTAACAATCATCTAACAACCAAATCATAATCAACATAACCAAATTCATTCAATTTACTTTACTTCACATTCAATTTGGTTCAACACTTTTAATTTCAATTGGTTTAATATTAAGTTGACTTTCATTGAATTTCCAATTTATTAGATTTTAATGAATTAACACTTATATCCATTATTCCATATCAATTCATTCACATTCGATTGATTAACATTCAATCCATTAGTTCCATTCAATTGCTAATTCATTTTACAAATAAGGTTGAATCTCCTTTATATAACTCAAGTTCACATCCATTTAATTCACTTTGTTATTTTACTTCGATATCAAAATCAACTTCATTTAACATCACTTATATTCCATTTCAAATTTCCACTTATAAATCCAATTCAGATTTTGTTTTTCTTAACAATTTTTTTAACCATTTTAATAATTGGTTTTACTTATCTTTTCTCATTCTCCAAGTTATACAACTTATTTATTTAAACTTCCAAATTCATATTATAACCACTTTAACATTCAAGTTTATATCTTCAATTTCAATAACTTACCTAAGCTAGTTAAAATCCAATTAAATTTATTTAACCTTCCTTTAGTTAAATTTCAAATCACATATTTTATTATGCTAACTCAATTTCATTTCAACTTTACCAAAGTTAAATTTATTATCTTATATTATAAGTTCAAAACTCGTTTTACTTATTTTCATCAATTACCACTTGAATTTTAATTTCAAATTTGGTTATCACAACAAAACTTCAATTTTTCAATTTATTATGGTAGCAAATCTATCACACAGAAACTCGAAATTGATACTGATGATGCTGCAGTCATCACCCTTGTTATTTCCCAGTAATAGTAGTGAATTTAGTGCTTAATATTCTTTTAAAATTTCCTTTTATTTATAAATCACATTTATAAATCATTTTCTCATATAATTTCACTATTTAACTTTTAATTTTGAAAAATATGTTCCAAAATAAACAGGATTCAAAATTTTCAAATTCATAGTTCAAATTCATTTTTATTTACAACTCATAATTATAAATATATTCATATAGTTTCACTTCTTATATATAAGATTATTTCACAACCGCAAATCATATTAATTATAATTCCATACTTAATAATTCATTTGCTTATATACTTCATTCTTTTACAATTGTTGTTTTTGTTTAGATTATTCAAAAAACTTTTATTAACTCATATATATTCTTACATTTTCAACAACCAAACAATTCAATTTTATATACACTTTAATAATTCTGAAAGAATTATCTCCTTTATATGTAAAATATAATCAAGGTAAAATTATTTCATTTATCCAATTTAAAATGATATTGTGTCGGTTCATCTAGTTTAAGAGTTTAGAAACCCCTATCAATACAGTTAGCTAGACTGCACCGACCAGAATCTATAAACAATCAACCGATAAGTCAACACAATACAAAAAAATTTCATATTCACTAATAAATACGCGCTCATATCTATCATTACACTCACACTCGTTCTTGAGTACTACTGACTCTATCTCTAATGAGTAACACCCAACAGAGCCAAGATTATCGCTTAACCATATGCTCTGATACCACATGTAACATCCGGAATTTTCGACTTCCGAAAATCGACATTAATACATCCACTGTATCAACTGTCGAGTAATCGAATGCCGGAAAACCAAATTGTTATGGTTAAAAAGAAGAGGTAGAAGAAGACAGAAAGAAAGAAAGAAGAAATAACAAAAACAATATCAGAATCTCACACATCGCAGCGAAACAACATATAATAGATAAATGAATAATATTTTAAAACAAAGAACTATATTAGTTTGTACGTTACATCATCAGAGTCAATATACACACAATACATCAATGGACAGTTATACAAACTTGTCCACATACAGAATACACAGCGGAATAATAATATCATATACAAGTGATACGCCTCGCCATCTAGCTCGCCACCGAGCTCCACAGCATCTCCTGAATCTAGAATGACCTGATAACTTGACTCTAGGCTGCCCGTGTGGAAAATTATGGGCACCCAGAGTTTAGGAAAGGAACAATAAACTCCAGGTCAGTCATGGGACTGGTGTGAGAACTTAAAATAGTTATTATCTTTAAAACAAAAACAAAGGAAGTAAAAGACATCCGCAATGCTTTTTGGAAAATGAAACTACCATAAGACCTCCCGCCACACACACAATGCAAACGCAGAATTGGAGGAGATTTCTTCTTATGATAGTCAAACATGCTTAATACGCAAAAGAAAACTCTTTTGATATTATTACTAGTTCATAGTGTGGAAAACATTTCGAAAGTATAATATTAATCTTAGCCAACATACAACCATTATTGTATGCCTACTATAGCTACTATGTTCAATAGCAGTTTACCGCCACATTCCATAGCAGGGTATACAACTAAAACCGTACAAGGTTCGTATTGTTTCTTTGGATTTCCAACAAATGGTCAGGCAAAGGAACTTCCTTACACAGAAATGGAAACGCCTCTGGAAAGACGCCCAGAAAACCTAACCGGATCTCTACAAACACAAGGTCGACGCTACCTCACGCTGTACAGCTTTAACTAGGTAGCTAACACACAAGCTATGCCATCCCCCGGTCGTTACCGACCTTTATCCGAGGATCCTCAACTACAAAGAAACAACCACAAAGTATAATAAATTTGCAGCATCGACATAGGTAGAATATCTGGGCTCCATACCATGATATCACCTTTTATCCAGAAGGAAATGACATACCCAAGGGGCGCGACCCCTAAAAACCTTGCCGCAACATTCCTGTTTCGACCATTACCGGGTTGTGAGGCTCGACGAAGTTTCGTCCACAAAGCTACGCTTTTTCACAAAGCCATGCTTTGATCAACAAATGATCAATAGCACTTCGTATGCCACATTACCAAATTGGGAATGTATCACTAGTAACCATCAACTACATAACCTCAGAGCTCGTACGTCTCAGAGAAGGGTGTTAAGCTAAGAGAATAAATTCTCCGCCACCAACATAAATGTATTTGATAGAAACCAGCTTTACATCTCAAAGTGTAACGTCAGATACACATCCATACAAGTCTGTTCCGGGATCGAACGGAACCGAAGGCACTTCCAAAGAAGCCCTTGCAATCTGGGTATTTACTAATCACGTCCGGACTTCCCATCACAAGAAGAGTGATATAAATCTCTATACCGGAGCAACTCGGTGCAGAGACATTCGACGGGTTGTCCTTTCATTTTTGAAAATACCCGGTCTTTACACCAGTCTTCAAATGTTATCCATTCACGACGTATCACTATTCGGAATGTGTTATATGACATAAAGTCCTCTCCCGACTTAACCGAATAATGAGCGTTTGTTTTAAAAACCAATTCAAGTGCCATTTGAAAGGCAAATATTGATAGTCGGTTATTTATCTATCAAAAACATTCTCAATAATCAACCAATTTAAATGATTTTCCCAAATTATTAAATTTCAAATATCTTCGCGAGATATGGTTTACACTTCAACCATTTGAAAATAAATTTCAAATCACTTTCATTTAAACCAATTAAATAAATCCTTATCGATTTATTTCAAATTCACATTCCAAATTTGTAAATTTATTTCCACACTTTAAAAATAAATCAGTGTTTATTTTAAAACAAATTTCCCTTTCCTTTATAAATTCCATTTTGAATTTACATTCCCAAATATTCATTTTTTATACGGTTTTCAAATCGATTTCTCAAATATTCACTTTCAACTCCAAATCAACTTTCAAATGGATTTCCAGATTTATTTCAACACCAAATCAATTACAAATTGATTTCTAAGTTTATTTCCAATTTCCAAATTATATGCAAATCGATTTCTAAATTTATTTCAACACAAATCAATTTTCATTCAACATCAAATATATTTTCATATCGATTTCTCAAATATTTATTTTTAAATACCAAATCAATTATCAATTTGATTTCTAGAAATTTATCGCCTTTTAAAATAAATTCATTTATCTCCTCCATACCATTTAAAATTCCATTTTAAATAAATTTTCCAACTTTCGAATAATACTATTCCAAATCCATTTATAAAAATCTTTTCCCACATTTTAGAAATAATTCGATAAGATTTCGAAAATCAACTCTATGCTTTTAAAATTCCTTCTTTTAAATTCACCCAATTCTTTCAAAAGAATTTACTTAAAATTTCCAACTTTTATTTCAAAAATCCAATTTTGTTTATTTCTGGTATCCAACGATACCAAAAATACATTCGGCTAAATTTTAGCCTTCAACAAATTTAATCATCGATATAATCATTCACAGATTATAAATAAATCATCACACATCATATGAAACAAATTCATACAACATATGAAACAAATTCATATAATTTGAGGAATCCAGCTGGATCCCTCCAATCTGTTTCCCTGCATCCATAGATGTTAGCACAATACCAATTCCACTTCGAGATGGCATATTGCGGTATATGGGATTTATAAAATATCATCCGCTATTATGCGCCGCATAGGGTCTCATCCGCTATATAATGCGGGAAATCAACTCCAAATACATATATAATACCAGTTCCACTTCAAAGTGGAATTATCGCGGTATATGTTTTTAATAAATAACCTCCGCTTAATATGCGGCGTATAGGGTCTATTTCAATACAACAGATAGCAATCATCATTCAAACACACAATCAAGCAATTTTAAATTTAACTATTTAAAATTTAAATCGAAACAAATTCGATTGAGTGAGGAGTTCTCACCTTGCTTCCAATAACGGTTGCAGTATTTTATTTAAAATAAAATTAAACGCACGTTTAATTTTACTCAAAATTATCACTAGCTCCAAACGACTCCAAACCCAACGCAAGCCCAACGCAAGTCGTCTCGTCAAAAACGGACCTCGCATAAAAAAGTTATGCATTTTTAAAGTTCGAACGAATTATAATATATATTAATTTACAATTTTATTTTCTTTTTAAACCTTGTTTCAATCTGGGCCACACGATTTCGAACGAGCAGATCACGGCCGTGAATTGCTTCGTCCTTCCAATGTTCGCTCCCAGGTATCTCACGCACGTTTAAACCCATTTGGCCGCACCTTCCCATCAATTTCTACGACCATCTCGCTTGCCTTGACCACGATCGGCGAGCGCCATACGAAAGCTCGAAGCACGCTCCACTAACGATCAACGACCGGCCAAGCTCGGTCAACCATATGCTTCAAAAAACTCATACGAACGTGTGGACTTCTCGGTTGAATTTTTGGCGATATATCCTACGAAACGCCATCATAACCGTTGATCTCGAAGTACTCACCGAGCTCTCCATTTTTGTAGTTGATAATTTCTTGTGAAAGTTGATAGATTGGAAGATAATGGAGGAAGAACAAGACACGTTTTCGGCCATTGATTTTGGAACTGGCGGCTAACCCTAGCCTCCTTAGGGTTTTAGCAAAATGGAGAAAAAGGTGGCCTTTTATAGAAAATATCGAAACACTATTCATCCCGAAAATTTTCGAACTTGGAATGAACCGTGCCGTGTAACGACCCGGTATTTTGGACCATTCAAATCGACAATAATCCACACATGTCAGACTTGAATAATACAAAATAACAGATTGTAATAAAATTTGGAGCAAATAAAATCATTTATAGAATCACAGACATAGAAATATCAGAATAACGCGCAGCGGAATTTAAAAATAACCATAGTGGTTCATGAAGCCACTAAAATACATAGTCTCAAAACAAGTACAAATTACATAGTCTAAAACCAATACAGTTTGAACAACCACAGAAAATCCCAAAATTCATTTGTCTCAATTATATAAGCTAAAATAAAAGACTGAATAGCAAAACAGATAGCAGCTTGATAAAGATGATCTCCAGTAGTCCTAGCTCCAGGAAGATGAAGTCCAAACTGATACTCAGGCTGACCCGAGCGTAAAAATAAAACATAAACACTCGATTCAGAACATACATACTTATACAATGTAAACCAACTCAAGTGAACTGTAATAAGGGTACAAGTAACTTAAAGAATGCTTGGGATCGTCCATTCTTTAAGGATCCGTTAAACTATTTACTATATAGTAATATACGCTATATACAGTAGTGTCTAATCAGTAAAGTATAATCATATAGAAAATAGCGTTAAGGGGATGGAGAACCTTAACGCGGTTGGATCTTAAAATCAAAATCGTAGTGGGTTCGATAATGGTAGGTGACACGGCACACAGGGTAATGCCATGGTAGATATACCAATTACGCACATGGACTGATGGATACGCATAGCAGCCACTACCGTTCCACCTCGAACAACACCCCCAAATCAAGGGTGGCCACCAAAAATCATAAAGTAATAGAATGGTATCAAAGAAGTGTGTCTGATACGAGGTGCTACCTCACTGGTCCGAGATCGCTCCTGTTTTAGCCACCTTATGCCAACTCACGGGAGTTGGGTCCACGTATATACCTTAGGATCGTCGCCACTATCCTACTTCATTCTGGAAACTCCACCGTGTACACAGTTGTCAAAGTGGTTTTCGGTATCGACAGAGAGTATGTCCATATCCGATCCCGGTCTCTTTAACAACCAATCGTTATTATAACCCGTGGTCATAAATTTAAAACAATTTATATCAAAATACTTCAAATTAAACCATTCAAAAACAAAGTGATTATTCTTTTAAATCAAATATTAAATTCCCAAAAATTTAGCCTTTTCTGAGTTCATTTATTCACTTAAAAACAATATAACGTTAAAATTTCAACTTTCACAGCATTTAAAAAGTGCTGCAGTAAGTTATATTTGAAAACAATTTAATTCAGCAAAGACAGCATTTATAAACTGCTGTAACAGTTCAGTTTTAGACAAAAATCATATTTCAGCCTACTGCAGCTCTTAACAAGTGCTATAGTAGCCCCTTTATTAGTCAATTTTAGTTCCTGCTACAACAGCACTTACCAAGTGCTATCATAGCCTTAGTTCATTTTAGTCTTCTGGTTCATTTATATAACCACAGCACTTAACAAGTGCTGCAGATTCTACTTAGTTCAGAATTGGTTCATTTCATAGATGGTAGCTTTTCTGAAGTGTTGTGAATTGAATTTCCAGGTTTTAAGTGTAATTCCAGCCATAAATAAACTTCAATTTAAACCATTTAAACTTATAAAAATCATATTTTTCAACATTAAAATGTTCATTTAAAACCTTTAACTTATGATTTCTAAAGAGAAGTTTTACAAATAAAATCAAAATTTTACAAAGTTCACGTATTAAATTCCAAGTGTGTCAATTCCCATTTTTCTTTTAAACAATTTATTTCAACACTTAAATTTAATTCTCCATTTTTCCACCATTTTAAAACTTAATTTTCATTTTAATTTTATAAATCTTAAGTTTCCATCTTTTCTCTTTAGTCAAATTTTCAAATTTAAGTTACACTTTAAAGTCAATATTTTTCTCCATTTATTTACATTTATCACATAGAAAAATCATTTCTACTCTAAATAAATCATTTTAAAACTCAATTTTAATCAATTTAATATTATTCCAAATATTTAAATATTTAAAAATATCCATAAAAATACAGAAAATAACCACGGGTCTGTATAATATTTTCTAGCCTAAGTCAGGTGATACGGATAATATATCATTTCAATCCGTAGTTTACAAAGAAACATCCAGGTTTTATCATTTCAAACCCGCAATCCCAAGTAAATAAAATTAAATTGAAAATCGTTCAGGCTTATCATTTCAGTCCATAACGATCTTCCCTTATTCTAAAGTCCGTTCGGGTATGTATCATTTCAACCCATAGTGATTCTATTCTACAGGGAACTTGCAGTGTGATTTAACAGAATAAAATAACAGTAGAATAAAACAAAATATAACAGATGATATGTTATGCAATTTTAATAGGTTTAACATCATATATAAATAAATCACAGGTAAATATAACATCATATTTATTTATTTATTTATTTTCTACACATTCAGTTGTGGTCGTTTCACAATCATATAAGTATGAATATTCGTGTGAGATTTACTCACCTCTACGGAGCTGGAGATTCGATTCAACAGGAAATACGCTATCTATCGAAAAGCACCCGGAAAGCACGATCAGTTGTTAGCGGATGCGCCAACTAGATTCAAATCTAAAGTCAAAAATAATAAAGCAAATATTTGAATAAGCTAACGCACGTCAATTACATCAACATTTATGAATAAATCAACTGGCAACAAATCGAAACAAAAATATGGCTCGAAGGACATTTTGGCCGTGACTTCAAAACAAAGGCTCTGTGGAAAAAACTATAACTTCAAAATACAAGGTGACAAAAGCACTTTCTGTTCATCATTTTTTTTTCAATCAAAGGCTCGGTTAAAATACAACTTCAAAATTTACAAAAGTGACAAAAGCAATATTTTTTTTTCATTCTTTTTTTTCAAACAGAGGCTTAGTGGAAAAATGTGAACTATGACTTCAAAAAAATACAAGGCTCGACCATTCTAAAATTAGACTATAACTTCAACAAAGGTGACAAAACAAATTTTTCTCATTTCCTTTTATTTTCAAAACAAGGCTCGGTAGCAATATCTTCAAAATAAAAATGCAGAGGTGGCAAAATGGAATTTGTTCATTTCTCAAAACAAAGCTCGGTCTGGCAATATATTATGACCTCAAACAAAAGTGGCGAACAACAACTTGTTTACTACTCTAGGTTCAAGCACAAGGAGGCTCGGTAGTGGTTGGTCTCGGCATGGGGTTGGAGGCGGTGGTGGTCTAGGCTGGGGTAGGGCTGTGCCTAGTCTCGGTGGTGAATGGCATGGGGTCGGTGGTGGTAGCATGGAGTTGGAGACGTGGGGTTTGGTGGTGGCAGGGGTTCGGTCTGGAGTTGGTGGTGGTGGTCTCTAGGCTGGGGTCGATGGGATTATATGGTGAATGGGAGGAGCATGAGGTGGCAGGTAAAAACATGGTACAGCAGATGACAAAAATAAAACAAATTGAAAGGAAAGCATGTGGCCATACCTTGGAAGAAGGTCATGCAAATTTGGATAGAAGCAAAATGAAATTTTTGTGCTCTGGAAAAGTTTGGTGAACGTGGAAAAATATTGTGAACGAATAATATAACAGCTGCAAACCAGATTTATGAAGAGAGAAGGCAATATAAAAGGTTGGAACGGTAAAGAAATTTATGCAATAAATTTTATTAAAAGATGGAAACGTATGGAAGTGCAAAGGGAAGTAATAATTTCTCACGTGAAATGATTTTAGGCAAGATCTAGAATTCTCAAAAGAGAATATACGGCGGAAACTTGCAATGTTAACGCAAGACAAAAATCAAATACACAAAGAAAAGCAAACGAACGTATATAATGTAAAGCCCAAAGTAACGTACAAATTTTATTTGTTTCTCTTAATTAGTAAATTAACATGCTAACGTTTTCTTTTAATAAAATAATGTATCATTTTAAACCAAAAATTAAATAGTTATTATACCATAATTAATAACATTTGATTGTTTAATATAAAGTTAAGAATGGATGTAAATATACGTAAAAGAAAAGTAAAGTTTAAATTTCCCATTTCACACTAATTATTACAGCTTTTAAAAGTATACAACAAATCTGACCAGAACAAAAGTGAAACAAATGTTACACAATTGTACACAGTTCAAGATGAAAATTTGGCATTTTAGAATTATAAAATTTAAAAAATTTAAAGTTTCTATTAAAGTTACACTTTTAATCCAAATCAAAATTTCATAAATTGTTTATTTTTATTACAATCTGGACAAATGATTAACAATCAATACAAGAAAATTTACAAAATTATATTTTTAAGAAATCAAAAGCCAAAGTCTTTAAATAAATGAATAAAATACTTGTTAAAATTTTTGGGCTGTTACATGCCGGTTGACGTTTCTAGGGTTTTACCTGCATTCCGGACACAATGGAATATGTTTCGGAAGCTAATTCGGTAATATGTGCGAGTTACAGAAATAAATGATCAAATTAAAATTAAATCGATTAAAACGATTTCTATGCGTTTTGGCTTGCCCTGGACAAACCATAAATCCGATTGACACGAAATTTGAAATCTTGCAATAATATAACATTACGGATCCGATGAAACTGGTTTTGTCAAAATCCGAGACTGTTTGAAAAATGACTATTTTCACTTGTCAATTAAATATTAAAATATTCAATTTTCACAAATTAACTTTTAAATCAATTTTAAAAGTTCTATAACATCATTCTAACTCCAATATGATTTAATACAACTTTATCAATAATTTTTATTCACATTAACCCCAAATTCCAATTATTTCTATAATTTCAAATATTATATTATCGATTTAATTACCTAATTAAATTACTATATTCGAAATTTAAGTTATTCAACTTACAAATTTCACTTGTTAATATTTAAAATCAATTAAATATACGAATTTCAAATGAAAGAAATTCTGGGTCGTTACAGTCGTGTTTCCAAAATAGGTTAAACTCTCATTTCAAAATATCATATTAAACCAAATATGTTATTTAAATCCCAACTTTGGTTATAATGTCGCTTAACCACATTCACTTTAAAAATCGAGAATTTGAATATAAACCCATCCATTTTACTTAGTTTGGAATTTAGAAGAAAATAGTTTTAAATAGTTATAAATAGTTAATATAGATTTAAAATAGATTAAATATAATTAAAATAGATTAAGTAGCTTTTAAAAATAGATTAATTAGATTTAAAATAAGTTAAATGGTTTAATTAGTTTAAAAGTTTGAAAATCTTAATAATTAAAGTCTTTTAAAATAATATATTTAAAACAGTATATATGAAAATATGAATTTGAAATTTATATCAATTTAAACTATTTACTTCATTCCAACACATTTTTGACCATTTCAATATCCCAAAACCAATTTCAAATTTTTCTGATTCAGAATCCTAAATAAATAGTAAATTCAATATCGCTTAAATCCATGTTGAAACATCAATTTAATTACTCAAATTTCAATATATTTCAAAGTTATACTTCAACGATTTTAATAACTCAATTTCGATAAACTTCACTTGTATTTCAAATTCACTATACATTTCACTTTTTATTCCTTTAACCATTCCTTTAAAACAATTCAATCTTTTTATATAAAACTCGAAATTTGGTAAAATTCAATTTAAATATATCAGATTATATTTCAAAATATCATTTAATTCAAAGCAAAATTTAAGGATTCTAAATAATCATTTAAATTTAACCAATCCGGTGTACGTATATAATTCTCTACCCTAGGTTCAAGTGATATGGATATTTATCATTTCAATCCGCAATTTAAAAATTTTATATTTACGGATATATATCATTTCAATCCGCAATCCCGAAAATATTCAAAATCCATAAAATCGCTCGAGTCTATCATTTCAACCCATATTGATTTTTCCTTAATCTATTGATCATTCGGGTATGTATCATTTCAACCCATAGTGAACTTGCAATTTATAACGATATAAAATACAACATCCATTCATCCAATATTGTAACGACCCGATATTTTCAACCATTCGCATCCATTATAAGTGTATAGGTAGGCACTCATGCCGGAGTTGAATTGCTCAAAATACCGCGTTGTAAATAAAATTTGGCAAATCTCAGAATATACAGTAAATAAATATAATCACAGATCACAGACACAGAGTAAAATAATGCAGCGGAAGTAAAAGAAATAGTAGTTCATGAAGCTACTATATAAATATATCAGAGTTACATAAGATACAACAGAAGAAATAGAGTACAACAAAAGTCTCAATAAAATAACCAAGTACAAGCTGAGTAGAACAACGGAACTGGAATAGATAGGACATGACAAGCAGATAATCTCCAGCGATTCAAATCTCCAAGAGAGTGGAAATCCAAATCTGTGAATAACTCAGGCTGACCCGAGCGTAAAGCAAAACACAAAACACTCGAGTCAGGACAATATATACTTATATAATGTAAACCAACTCAAGCGAACTGTAATAAGGGTACGAGTAACTTAGAAGATGCTTGGGACCGCCCATCCTCTAAGGATCCGTTAAACTATCTACTATGTAGTAATATACGCTATATACAGTAGTGTCTAATCAGTAAAGTATAATCATATAGAAAATAGCGTTAAGGGGATGGAGAACCTTAACGCGGTCGGATCTTAAAATCATAATCGTAGTAAAGCTCGATATGGTAGGTGACACGGCACAACTAGGCAATGCCAGGGTAGATATACCAATTACGCATCCGGACTGGTGGTGACGCATAGCAGCCACTACCGCCCACCTCGAACAACACTCCCAAATCAAGGGTGCGCACCAAATCAATCACAAGTAATAGAATGGTATCGAAGAAGTGTGTCCGATCAGAGGTGCTACCTCATTGGTCCGTCAATCGCTCCTGTTTTAGCCACCTTATGCCAACTCACGGGAGTTGGGTCCACGTATATACCTTAGGATCGTCGCCACCATCCTACTTCATTCTGGAATCTCCACCGCGTACACGGTTGCCAAAGTGGTTTTCGGTAAGACAGAGAGTATGTCCATATCCGATCCCGGTCTCTTTAACAACCCAACGTTATTATAACCCGTGGTTATAACTTTTAAAAAACAATACTTTACTTCAAAATAAAATATCATTTCAAACCATATCTTTATCAAAATAAAGATTAAATCAATTCTAAACCATTTCCATATATTTAAATTTTCATATAATTTCAAAACTTCATTTCAAATCATTTTAATATAATAAAATATCATATCCTTACAAAACTTCATTTCAAATCATTTTAATAAAATAAAATATCCTATCAGTTCAAATCCAATATTCAACTTTAAATACCTTTTAAATTCAAAGATATCGTTCATTTACTATCATTTCAAATCACCTTTAAATAGTTTATATTCCAATCAAAATAATTCATTTAAACCTTTTAAAAGTGTAATTATTATATTTTCAAATCAAGTATTCAATTTCCAAAGTTTCAAACCATTCTGAGTTCGTTTACTAAGTCAAAAACCCTAATTATTAAAATTTCAGCATTTCACAGCATTTAAAAACAACTGCTATAAGTTATATTTGAAAAACATTTTTAATTCAGCAAAGACAGCACTTAAAACTGCTGTTAAAACTCAGTTTAAGTGGAATTATAGTTCAAAACAGAAAAGACAGCAATTCAGAAGTGCTGCGGTAGTTCAGATTTCAAAACAAGGGGTTAAATTTGGTTTCAGCAAAGACTGCAGACCATTATAGCATTTCCAGAGAATGCTATAATAGACCTGGGTTCAATATTAGCCTATAAGTTCAACTGCAGCAACTGCAGCATTTCAGAAATGCTGTAGTAGCCCTTTTATTCAAATTTTAGTGTAATTCAGAACCATAACATTTCTGAATGCTATTAAAAGTGATTTCCAGCTTTTTAGTGTATTTCCAGCAATTAAATAACTTCATTTTAAACTCTTTAAACATTTTAAAAATCATAATTTAACATTTAAAATGTTTATTTACATATCATTTAACAGGTATCTTTTTCACAATAAATTTCTTATAATTAAATCCAATTTTCAACAATTTACTTAATAAATTTAAGTGTAAAAGTTTCCAATTCTTCACATTTCAACAAATAACTTAACACTTCAAATTTAAATTACCATTTCACAAATTTAACTAAATTTCCAATTTTATTTAATTAACTAAAACCTTTAATTAAAACCAAATTTCACATTTCCAAGTCAAGTTATATTTTAAAAGATCACTTTTAAACATTCATTTATTTAACCACTTAAATTCATAGAAAAAAATCAATAATACTTTAATAAATCACTTAAATTCACATTTAATCAAATTATCATATTTACCATTTCCAAATAAAATTTAATATCCATTTTGTTTATATAACTTAAATATCATTTTTAACCAAATTCCAAATTTCCAACTTAAGTTATATTTCAAAAATCCAGTTAAACCATTCATTAATTACATTTTTAACACATAGAAAAATCATAATTTCTTTATTTTAAACATTTCAAAATCTATTTAAATCAAATTTCATAAATTTATATTTTTTTAAAATACTTAAAAATATTCAAAACACTTTATAAAATAACCACGGGCCTGTATATAATTTTCTAACCTAGGTCAAGTGATACGGATATGTATCATTTCAATCCGCAGTTAAAAAGAAAAATCCGGGTTCTATCATTTCAAACCCGCAATCCCAAGTTAAAATAAATTAAATAAAAACCATTCAGGCCTATCATTTCAGCCCATAACGATTTTTCCCTATTCTAAAGTCCGTTCGGGTATGTATCATTTCAACCCATAGTGATTCTAATCTACAGGGAACTTGCAATGGTGATAACAGATATAAATAACAGAATAACATTAAATAATAGTAACATATGATATAATAAGTGTAATAACAGGTGTGAACATCATATGATGATAATATAAACATATATAACATGATGATATACATTACAGATTCAAATGGTGTCGGTTTATCAGTTATATAGGTACATATTGTCTGGTGAGAATAACTCACCTTTTACGCTGGAGTTAGCGATCAAAACACACAGAATAGATTCCAGAAAGCACGACAAGCACGATACATCACGACTTTTGATTTGAATGAATAGTGAGCCTTGATATTTTTCTTGTAACAACAAATAACAAGACAATATAAACATAACATTCAACCCAAACTAACATTGAAACAAATTGAAAAATAAAAGCAACAAAGAGAAGATATGATTGGACCTTGCCTTAGCCACTCAAATGCTTGGTCTAGGGACTCTTTAGCTCGGCCATGATGTGATATAGCTCAGGTTTGGGTCAGGTCATGATGGTGGTAGAGGCTAAGGAGGTGGCCAAGGCAAAATATGGAAGTGGTGTTGAAGTATTGGTCGGCTAGCATGGTTTTCATGGAAATTTTGCAACTTTTTATGGTGTTGTGTTCATGAGGAGGTCATGGCCACTTCAGGTCAGAGGAGGGGGATGATTTGGCTATGGATGAAGTGGGAAAGAAGGGATGGTGGTGGTCGGAGAAGATGGTGGTGGTTGAGGCCGAGCTAGACAAGAGCAAGTCAAGGCAAAATCAAGTGGAAAAAGAGGAAGAAAAGTGAAAAAAAAGGGAGCCATTGTTTGAATTTTTTTCTCAAGATGAAATGTCGTGCAAAATGAAAGAGATGAGGAAGTTTTCACGTGAAAACCAATGAAAATTGTACGGACAAAGCAAAAAAAATGAACGGCCAAAGCAAGAAATGAAAAGGCAAAAGCAATTTGAAAAGACAAGGAGATGAAAAGACTAGAAAATGAAAAGGTTTTGTCTCTTTGTTTTCTATTTTATTTTATTCAAATAAACTAAAAAATTTCAGTAAATAAAATAAAAAGCTGAACAAAATAAAAATGAAAAAAATATAAATAATTATTTTAAGGAAAAATAGAAAATAAAATGAGAAAATAGCTAATATATTGAACAAGCATTTAAAAATATATAAACAATGTACAATAAACATTTAAAAATTATAACAATACTTTTAAACAAATAAAAGTCAAGTAAATAAAATAAATGTTGAACAAAATGAAGTGGAAATGAAAATAAAATAAGATTTGAAGAAAATAGAAAAATAAATAAAGAATTTCTTTTATTAAATGAAACTGGAAATTAGAAATTATAACCAGAATACAACTGACATTGGAAAATGTCAATTACACTTTTAAAAATGTTTTAAAACTAAAATATATGCGTAACATGTTATTTTACCCATATTATAACATTACATGACCAAATAAAAGATTATTTATATAATTTAAAATAAACAATTTTGTTAAATACAGCAAATTACACACAATATTCAAATGGGCATAACTTTCACATTATAAATCAGATTTCAACGAAACGAAAAGCAGTATTCTTGAAATTATATTTACTTTCATAATAAAAGATAAATTTTAAGATTTTATATAATTTTTTTTTTAAATTTAAAAGCCAAAGATTGAACTGTTTGAATAGAAATTCACTTTTCAGTAAACTAACCAATTTATACTAGTTTGAACTATAAACCACTTAATAATCAACATTTATATTTAAAATGAAATGTTTGAAATAGAACAAGTTTAAAATAATTTAAAATAAAAAAAATAAAGTCAAAATTAAAGTATATGCAAAGTCTAGGGTTGTTACACTCTCCCCCACTCAAAACTTTTCGTCCCCGAAAAGGAACGAGGTACGGGAAAGCACATAAAAAGATAGAATGAATAGAATTAAGACAAGATGATAAGAAAATTGAAATTACACCTGATAACTATTGTTATAGGTAAGTTTAACAAGATGGAGGTGATCAAATCAAGAATATAAGCACGAAAAAAAAATCCTCTAGAGTCAGAATCTCCCTTTCACTTGACCGACGGTCTATGAATGGAAAACATTGTTCAGATCCGGATGAGTAACAAAGATTATCAAAGATTACAAAAAGATTTCTAAACAGACTAGTATAAGCAATAGCCTTCCCATTCTGTAACAAGATAAGAGAAATAAGGACAACCAAAAGGTAGTTTGAAAAACAAAATAAGATAATAGATTTGTAACCATAATGTTTTGAAATCATAACAATTTAGAGATGTTATCATTTAGAAATCGTACTACTTAAAATCATAACACTTTGGAAATGTTATTCTAAAAAAAACATAATACTTTGAAAATCATAACACCTTTTTAAAAATAATCTTCATTTAAACCATTTAAATCCAATGTCAAATAATATTCATTTGAAAGCTGTAACATTTCTAAGTTCATTCAATTATAAATTTCCAAAACATTGTATTTTCAAAACAGCAGCACTTATAAAATGCTACAGTAGATATATTAATATTTCAAATCAGTTTAATTTCAGAAATATTCATTTGGATATCATTTAACTTATGACTTATTAAAACAAACCTTTATGAATGAAATATCCAAATAAACTATACTTCATTTATTAAGTCAAAAGCTCACTATTTTAGTTAGCTCTTAATTTAACACATAACCTAACACTTATTTAAAATACCCATTTCATAAATAGATATTCCTTTAATAAGTTACACTTAAAATTCCATTTGAAAACCAAATTTTCAATTATCAAATTTTAGTGATGTTAAAATACATTTTAACTATTTAAATCATAATTATTCAATTTCCAAGACATATCTATTTCATAAATAAACATTTATATAGCAAATATAACAATCAAATTTCTTTACACATTTATTCATTTAGACATCAATTAAACTATGAATTCAAGTTAAATAAACTTTATTACCAAAAGTCCAATTCAAATGTATTTTATTTTATCTATTCAAAGATACATTATTTATTATACAACATATTCATTTCAGGAAATAACCTTTATTAAAATTCCTAGGTTAGACTTAAGGTTCCATATTAAATCAATTTGATTATTAAGTTATTTAAATAAAATCTCTTTAAATTCCTTTTTCACTATTTACCTCTGTTAATCTTTTATAACTAATATTTAAGTGTATAAAAATCCTTTTTATATTGTATATTATCCAATTACATTGTTAACTTCTAAAAAAATTTAAGGTAAGTTATATTTGAATGCAATTGTAATATACAAATAAAACTATCCAATTCAATTATCTCAAGTTTGAATCATTTATCCAAAATTTTGATTTTTCTTTTTATAATTGAAATTATTCTTTAAGAAAAAATTTAAGAATTTGAATCTTCGAACATCTTCAAACCATTTGGAGATAAGTAATTATATATACATAATATGTTAAATCAAATTTAAATCATATATCTTTATATATATTATAATCCAGTCATATTTTAGAAATTCAAATCAATCAGATTTTCCAAAAAAAAGCTGTAGCAAGACTACAGAATGGTTTCTTCACTTCGAAACTCGAAAATGAACGTCGATGATGCTGCAGTCGTCACCGAAATTATTTTCCAGCGACAAAGAGAAGAGCACTAAATTTTTAAACTTTAAAATTCTTTAGAGACAAATTTTTATTCAAAATACTTTAAATAATATCCTTTTAAAAATTTTAAACACAAGGTTTGAAACCATCGGAAATTAAATTCTTTAACTTTCTTGTTTTAAATTCATTTCAGTTCCCAAATAAATTTATAAACAACTATTTATAAATTCATTTGTAGAACAATAAATGATAAATCAAGTATTATCATTTCAAATTATCAATTTAAATCAATTTATTAAGTTCCATAAAATTATATATCCAAATTTATTTCATAAACCAAATTTTAAAATAATATTGTGTCAGTTTGTTCTGTCAAAGTGTTTTAGAAATCCTATCGATAGCGTTGATCAGACGAATCGATCGGAAACCCAAATCAACATTAACAACTCAAACAACACAATATAAAACAAAACATTAATTTACAAGTACAGTTCAAAATGTTTGGAAGATAGATTGGAACAAAAGACAAGATGATTAAACAGAGTAGAGAGATGGGTAAGCTTAGATAAATTGCGGACAACCTTAACCGGGTCAACCGTGACTCAATGGATAAGATCAAATGTGGATTTTCTGGGGTAAATCTACCTTCAATCTCAAGAGATAGAGTTTGGAATAATAAAAGATATTAGCATCTAAACCAAGGATAAATATAAATCTCTGGTGAATCGATGCTGATTATAAAGAATTTTCACCCTTTTACAAGAAAATTAGAATATTGGCGAGACCGCCAATCCACTATAAAGATCATTGGAAGTGGAGTCATGGGATACTCCAGAATCAAAAGATGATGAATAGTGAGGGACACGAATGAATTTCGGAACCGCAGGGAACGTTCCAAAATTCAAAGGAAAACGAATCAAAGGAAGAGATTCAAACTCGAACGAAAGTGATTCTGTAAATAAATTTACCATACATTCTAAGTTTTGCCTCAAAGCCAAAGCTCTGATGCCAACTGTAACGACCCGATATTTTCAACCATTCGCATCCATTATAAGTGTATAGGTAGGCACTCATGCCGGAGTTGAATTGCTCAAAATACCGCGTTGTAAATAAAATTTGGCAAATCTCAGAATATACAGTAAATAAATATAATCACAGATCACAGACACAGAGTAAAATAATGCAGCGGAAGTAAAAGAAATAGTAGTTCATGAAGCTACTATATAAATATATCAGAGTTACATAAGATACAACAGAAGAAATAGAGTACAACAAAAGTCTCAATAAAATAACCAAGTACAAGCTGAGTAGAACAACGGAACTGGAATAGATAGGACATGACAAGCAGATAATCTCCAGCGATTCAAATCTCCAAGAGAGTGGAAATCCAAATCTGTGAATAACTCAGGCTGACCCGAGCGTAAAGCAAAACACAAAACACTCGAGTCAGGACAATATATACTTATATAATGTAAACCAACTCAAGCGAACTGTAATAAGGGTACGAGTAACTTAGAAGATGCTTGGGACCGCCCATCCTCTAAGGATCCGTTAAACTATCTACTATGTAGTAATATACGCTATATACAGTAGTGTCTAATCAGTAAAGTATAATCATATAGAAAATAGCGTTAAGGGGATGGAGAACCTTAACGCGGTCGGATCTTAAAATCATAATCGTAGTAAAGCTCGATATGGTAGGTGACACGGCACAACTAGGCAATGCCAGGGTAGATATACCAATTACGCATCCGGACTGGTGGTGACGCATAGCAGCCACTACCGCCCACCTCGAACAACACTCCCAAATCAAGGGTGCGCACCAAATCAATCACAAGTAATAGAATGGTATCGAAGAAGTGTGTCCGATCAGAGGTGCTACCTCATTGGTCCGTCAATCGCTCCTGTTTTAGCCACCTTATGCCAACTCACGGGAGTTGGGTCCACGTATATACCTTAGGATCGTCGCCACCATCCTACTTCATTCTGGAATCTCCACCGCGTACACGGTTGCCAAAGTGGTTTTCGGTAAGACAGAGAGTATGTCCATATCCGATCCCGGTCTCTTTAACAACCCAACGTTATTATAACCCGTGGTTATAACTTTTAAAAAACAATACTTTACTTCAAAATAAAATATCATTTCAAACCATATCTTTATCAAAATAAAGATTAAATCAATTCTAAACCATTTCCATATATTTAAATTTTCATATAATTTCAAAACTTCATTTCAAATCATTTTAATATAATAAAATATCATATCCTTACAAAACTTCATTTCAAATCATTTTAATAAAATAAAATATCCTATCAGTTCAAATCCAATATTCAACTTTAAATACCTTTTAAATTCAAAGATATCGTTCATTTACTATCATTTCAAATCACCTTTAAATAGTTTATATTCCAATCAAAATAATTCATTTAAACCTTTTAAAAGTGTAATTATTATATTTTCAAATCAAGTATTCAATTTCCAAAGTTTCAAACCATTCTGAGTTCGTTTACTAAGTCAAAAACCCTAATTATTAAAATTTCAGCATTTCACAGCATTTAAAAACAACTGCTATAAGTTATATTTGAAAAACATTTTTAATTCAGCAAAGACAGCACTTAAAACTGCTGTTAAAACTCAGTTTAAGTGGAATTATAGTTCAAAACAGAAAAGACAGCAATTCAGAAGTGCTGCGGTAGTTCAGATTTCAAAACAAGGGGTTAAATTTGGTTTCAGCAAAGACTGCAGACCATTATAGCATTTCCAGAGAATGCTATAATAGACCTGGGTTCAATATTAGCCTATAAGTTCAACTGCAGCAACTGCAGCATTTCAGAAATGCTGTAGTAGCCCTTTTATTCAAATTTTAGTGTAATTCAGAACCATAACATTTCTGAATGCTATTAAAAGTGATTTCCAGCTTTTTAGTGTATTTCCAGCAATTAAATAACTTCATTTTAAACTCTTTAAACATTTTAAAAATCATAATTTAACATTTAAAATGTTTATTTACATATCATTTAACAGGTATCTTTTTCACAATAAATTTCTTATAATTAAATCCAATTTTCAACAATTTACTTAATAAATTTAAGTGTAAAAGTTTCCAATTCTTCACATTTCAACAAATAACTTAACACTTCAAATTTAAATTACCATTTCACAAATTTAACTAAATTTCCAATTTTATTTAATTAACTAAAACCTTTAATTAAAACCAAATTTCACATTTCCAAGTCAAGTTATATTTTAAAAGATCACTTTTAAACATTCATTTATTTAACCACTTAAATTCATAGAAAAAAATCAATAATACTTTAATAAATCACTTAAATTCACATTTAATCAAATTATCATATTTACCATTTCCAAATAAAATTTAATATCCATTTTGTTTATATAACTTAAATATCATTTTTAACCAAATTCCAAATTTCCAACTTAAGTTATATTTCAAAAATCCAGTTAAACCATTCATTAATTACATTTTTAACACATAGAAAAATCATAATTTCTTTAT
Organism: Allium fistulosum; assembly: GCA_030737815.1. Classification (NCBI taxonomy): domain Eukaryota; kingdom Viridiplantae; phylum Streptophyta; class Magnoliopsida; order Asparagales; family Amaryllidaceae; genus Allium; species Allium fistulosum. The sequence goes on from CM060906.1 coordinate 404,559,595, forward strand.
TTTAAACATTTCAAAATCTATTTAAATCAAATTTCATAAATTTATATTTTTTTAAAATACTTAAAAATATTCAAAACACTTTATAAAATAACCACGGGCCTGTATATAATTTTCTAACCTAGGTCAAGTGATACGGATATGTATCATTTCAATCCGCAGTTAAAAAGAAAAATCCGGGTTCTATCATTTCAAACCCGCAATCCCAAGTTAAAATAAATTAAATAAAAACCATTCAGGCCTATCATTTCAGCCCATAACGATTTTTCCCTATTCTAAAGTCCGTTCGGGTATGTATCATTTCAACCCATAGTGATTCTAATCTACAGGGAACTTGCAATGGTGATAACAGATATAAATAACAGAATAACATTAAATAATAGTAACATATGATATAATAAGTGTAATAACAGGTGTGAACATCATATGATGATAATATAAACATATATAACATGATGATATACATTACAGATTCAAATGGTGTCGGTTTATCAGTTATATAGGTACATATTGTCTGGTGAGAATAACTCACCTTTTACGCTGGAGTTAGCGATCAAAACACACAGAATAGATTCCAGAAAGCACGACAAGCACGATACATCACGACTTTTGATTTGAATGAATAGTGAGCCTTGATATTTTTCTTGTAACAACAAATAACAAGACAATATAAACATAACATTCAACCCAAACTAACATTGAAACAAATTGAAAAATAAAAGCAACAAAGAGAAGATATGATTGGACCTTGCCTTAGCCACTCAAATGCTTGGTCTAGGGACTCTTTAGCTCGGCCATGATGTGATATAGCTCAGGTTTGGGTCAGGTCATGATGGTGGTAGAGGCTAAGGAGGTGGCCAAGGCAAAATATGGAAGTGGTGTTGAAGTATTGGTCGGCTAGCATGGTTTTCATGGAAATTTTGCAACTTTTTATGGTGTTGTGTTCATGAGGAGGTCATGGCCACTTCAGGTCAGAGGAGGGGGATGATTTGGCTATGGATGAAGTGGGAAAGAAGGGATGGTGGTGGTCGGAGAAGATGGTGGTGGTTGAGGCCGAGCTAGACAAGAGCAAGTCAAGGCAAAATCAAGTGGAAAAAGAGGAAGAAAAGTGAAAAAAAAGGGAGCCATTGTTTGAATTTTTTTCTCAAGATGAAATGTCGTGCAAAATGAAAGAGATGAGGAAGTTTTCACGTGAAAACCAATGAAAATTGTACGGACAAAGCAAAAAAAATGAACGGCCAAAGCAAGAAATGAAAAGGCAAAAGCAATTTGAAAAGACAAGGAGATGAAAAGACTAGAAAATGAAAAGGTTTTGTCTCTTTGTTTTCTATTTTATTTTATTCAAATAAACTAAAAAATTTCAGTAAATAAAATAAAAAGCTGAACAAAATAAAAATGAAAAAAATATAAATAATTATTTTAAGGAAAAATAGAAAATAAAATGAGAAAATAGCTAATATATTGAACAAGCATTTAAAAATATATAAACAATGTACAATAAACATTTAAAAATTATAACAATACTTTTAAACAAATAAAAGTCAAGTAAATAAAATAAATGTTGAACAAAATGAAGTGGAAATGAAAATAAAATAAGATTTGAAGAAAATAGAAAAATAAATAAAGAATTTCTTTTATTAAATGAAACTGGAAATTAGAAATTATAACCAGAATACAACTGACATTGGAAAATGTCAATTACACTTTTAAAAATGTTTTAAAACTAAAATATATACGTAACATGTTATTTTACCCATATTATAACATTACATGACCAAATAAAAGATTATTTATATAATTTAAAATAAACAATTTTGTTAAATACAGCAAATTACACACAATATTCAAATGGGCATAACTTTCACATTATAAATCAGATTTCAACGAAACGAAAAGCAGTATTCTTGAAATTATATTTACTTTCATAATAAAAGATAAATTTTAAGATTTTATATAATTTTTTTTTTAAATTTAAAAGCCAAAGATTGAACTGTTTGAATAGAAATTCACTTTTCAGTAAACTAACCAATTTATACTAGTTTGAACTATAAACCACTTAATAATCAACATTTATATTTAAAATGAAATGTTTGAAATAGAACAAGTTTAAAATAATTTAAAATAAAAAAAATAAAGTCAAAATTAAAGTATATGCAAAGTCTAGGGTTGTTACAAATATCAAGAACTAAACATCCTTTACAAACATCATCCAAATCAATCAATAAATATCAATATAGAACTGATAATCAATAACAGTTATTTAACTAGCAATTTATATTCAATAATAAATTAAATAACGATTTAATTCGAATAAATTCAAATTAACTGAGATGATGGTTTAAAATATACCAAACAGTCATAAATAAATTTCTAATCACATCATAAATTTAATTTAACAAACATAAGAAATTTCAGAAGTTGTGAGTGGGTTAAAACACTCACCTTTGAATTTAAATTGAATTCAAATTCAATTTAAGCCCAAAATTTAAACAGTCTTAGAATTCATCCAAACCAGCGTCATAATGTCTGAAATTCCAATACGATCCTAGCAGAGAAAACCGCGCGTGAAACGGACCTCGTATGTGAAAGTCATTGATGTTAGAACATTACACGATTTATAATTTTTGCAATTAAAATAATATTAAAAATTTACACGTCACCTATGCACAAGCCGAAACACTAGCCTATCGAGTCTTCGTTCGAATCCTTCGACCTGCAACACAATTGATCCATGCCGATCGACCAGGCACACTCCCCTCTACCCATCGGCGTATCCCGATCGTCGTACAATCGACGATCCACCGCAAAATCCGACGATCACAAACGAACGGCCGAGACATACTCCTTGAATTCCGAACACACAGAAACCCAATTCGAAAAACTGTCTGCAGATTTGACTTGCGTTCGTCGAGAGCTTCAAATCGATATAAAATTTGATATATTTTGAGGAGTTTAAATTTTGGAATTGAATTTGAAATTGAAATTTGCAATTTGGGGATTATGGTTTTGGTTTATCTGCCATTGAGAAGGAGGAGAATACTGAGATGTACGGACAGACAAATGAAAATGAAGAGTAGCTAGGGTTTATAACGGGCTATTTATAGACAAACTAGATAATAGAAAGAACGGATAAGATTTGATTATAAAGTTAAACGATAAATGGCCCGAAAAGCCCGTTGTGTCTCCAGAACGAAAATGGGTCATCCCATATATCAAAACAGATGGTTTCGATAATTTCAAATTCAATGGAACAGGTTTCAAGTCCTAATTCTATCGTATGAAGAAGTTATGCTAAAATCAGCTTATTTCAAATTTTTTTCAATTGATTTCAATTTATTAAATTTCTAGGCGTTTCGAGTCTGTACGATCAAACGACAAGTCCGATCGTTACAAAACTTGAAATCCTACAATAATTCACTGTTAATAATCCGATGAAACTGGTTTCGTGGAAATCCGAGTCAGTGGCCATAATGGCTATATTCCAGTTAATTAAATAAATTAATATTAAATTAATTAAATCACTCTTCTATTCAAATTCTATAATTGACAAATTTTATCAATTCTTGATTTCTTAAACAATTTAGATGTCAATTCAAAGTTAATTAATTTACCAATTACCGTATTTAATTTCAATTTCAGTAAATTCATAAATTATCAATTGAAATTCCAATAAATCCATTTATTTGATTTTAAATCCTGTTATTCAATCAATTGTCATCTCAAGGGTACAATTAACATTGGTTTATATCCTAATTCATTAATAATTTCCCATTTCATCTTCCTTTCACTTTTCGTTATAATTAATTTCATTTAATTGCACAATTTCAACTATTACAATTTAAAATCCAATAAATTGATAAATCTTGATTTCCATTCTTTTTATTAAATCCATTATTACTTTGTGAAATAAACTAACATTTCCATTCATCTTATTACATTCATATTTTGCAATTATTGTCTTAATCTCATTAATGTAACATTAAATTTCATTTTAATTTAATTGATTCCCCATTTCAATTTAATAGACTAAATAAAGAGGTAACATATAATAGTTGTTACCATAAATCTTTAATTACATTTACAGGTTTATTACTTACAACAAATGTCACCATTTCTTTCATGACACTAATTTTGTTCAATTACCATTAACTATCTACTATTTCCTTGGTTAATCCAATATTTCATTTATTCACTTATATTCAATTTATAACCAAGTAAAGCATTTTTTTTATTATTCCAATTAATTGGAATTTCATCCAAATTTGTTAATAACTAACTTAGATTAACACTATTACATTTTATTATGGTTATTATTTCATTAATAAATCCCAAACTTTTTTCCTATTTCTTCCAAAATTTAATAACAGAATCTTATTAAATTTACTATTGTGACGCCCCACATCTATACTCACACTAGCCAAGGACATTATGGGTTAATGTCGTCAACTAGCACGAAGAATAAGGCTGTTGAGGAGCGACCATCTGTGTAATTGCTTTGTGCGAGTACCGATATGTCAGATAATATAACTTACATTTCATTTTAAGTGGGAATCCGACATATCAAATACAAACTCAAAGCTACCGCATAGTGGCTATGTGGACTTCGGAAACAAATATAGAAATAAACATAACACAAATCAGTCACAGATATTCATATAACAAAGGCGGAATCAGATATGAATATATAATATAAAAGTGTACATCAAATTAATGGTCAAACAAGATCCACTACATCACAAAATAATAGATACAAGTGCTAGACAAATGAATAATTATACATCAAGGATGTCTCTATCTCGAATGTATAATAACAAAAACTACTGATCTAAAGTAGTTAGCCCAAAAATCAGACGATGAACCCTAATAAGAAGTCAAGAAGAAGCACCTGAAATACCTTGGTCTGGCCCGAGTATTATTTAATAAGAAAATAATAAACGGATCAGTCTAGCTATAAATATCAGATAAAATGATATAGGATAAGAGATATGACCAAAATCGTATGATAACAAAAATGCCATACTATGTCAAGTATACATCAATTAACAACGAAAATCATACAATATCTCAAATCAACTCAAAACACCAAAAAGAATCAGATTCTTTAAATTATTCACCAAAACACAAATATTGATAGAGCTTATCGATGCAAACCATGAAAATTGGTGGAACACAAATTCCAGAAATCACAACCAGAAATCCAGAAATCACAAAGGGGGGAGGACTATCACAAACGGGAGCATGAAAACTCACTAACACGTGTATCACTAACGGAACGCTATTCCACGGTCTCTAACCATAAATTTTGAGCCGAAGCTCCACAAATGGCCCGAAGACCATTGGTCGCTACCCCACCAAATTGAACCGAAGTTCCACAAACGGGGTTTTTAGTCCCCACACAAACAAATAGACATCGCACATTGCTAGTCTAAATCACAAAATGATCATCATCGATGAATAAAAAGTGTGAATCACACTAAGCTAGTGAATAAATGAGTTTAGCTTCATGTCCCATAACCACTAGCTTAACTTAAATATTTACGAACAAATTGTAGATTTCCACTCGAAAATTGTCACAAGAGTTCAATCGAACAAGTCCAAGAATTAACCGACGAAGTAAACGCAAGCGTTTCATACCACTTGTTTTACTAAGCCGTTTAATTAGATTTCTCATCCGACTGTGATGACCCGGTATTTCGGCCATTTTATTTTAATAAATATTTAATCCAATTAAATAAAATGTAAACTCATCATTTTAAAATGAATAAATCTTTTGGAAATATTTGCCATTTATATGAATTTGTATTTGAAAAGGAAATTTGATTTTGGGAATTTAAAATAAAATCTCTTAATAATATTTATAATAGAACTTATCTTATATAATTAAATTAAAATGCTTTATCCTATTAACATTTGGTATAAAATATATATGGATGATAATATTTGAAATAACATCAAATTCTATCAATAAAAAATATATATATATATAAGTAAGTACGCTTATGAATATAATATAAATATTGATAGTTAAAATATAAATAGGAATATAAATAAAAGCAAGAATTAAGTTGTTAGTGTATGCTTGCAACATAAACTAGAAAATTGTAAGAACAAAGTATAGAATAAAATAAAGCACAAGCGTATAAAAGTAAACCTGACACAAATATGTGTATAAACTATTCAAGCTAGAAGTTGATAAAATAATAAAAACAAATATTTACATACACAATATTTTCAAGCACAAAAACCAGTCAAACATATGTATATAAATTACTCAAGCCAAAACAAATGTTTTCAAACAAAATATCCTCATATATGCAAAGACCAAAACCAACCTGCAAAGTGTATATTTTTGTACAAATATCTATACACAGCAAACTGTAATAATAATTATGTAAACATATAGGGAAACTAGTGCATTTAATGTTTTCTTTTCAAGTACAAATGGGGATCATCTTAGCCGAAATAGCAGGATCATTTCAGCCTCCAAATTGAAAGATATCTTTAGTCAAAGCAACAAAAATCTGACCAAAAGATAAACACTTTACCAGATAATACCTTCCTTAAGCATCCTGTTCTTTTCATCTATATATGGATGCATCTACTTCTTTTTAGTTCATTCAGCAAACATAAGAACACATGTGAAAACAAAAAGAAGTAAAATCAAATTGAATTCAAACCAAACTGCAGTTACAACAACAGAACTCAAGGCAGATTCAAATTTGCAATTTTCATAATACCAGAAACTGTTCTCTGTTCAACAGTGTTTTCAGGTGAGTAAATTTTAGTTTTAAATCAAAATCTTATCTAAGTTTATGAGTATACTGCTATTCTTTTAAATGTTTAAACCTGGTTGAAATGCATGTTTGTGAGAAAACTTACTTGAACCCACCTATAAGTTTTGATATTTGAGTTGATACTTGAAGTATATTATGGAAAGCGTTTTTTTAGTGATAAGTATGTCAGCATGTTTGCATATGTATATGTGTAAAATTGGTGTGTGCATGTCTGTTTAAAACCATCTCTCTGTTCATTATTTTCAGGTTCTTAAACCTGTTCAAAAATTTGTATCACCTAAACGGACACGGATTAAGCTATGATCTTTTAATGGAAAGTAATCACAAAAGTGGAATGCATTTTCTAAAAACAATTTTCAGCAAAAACATTCAGTAAGTACTTCAAAAAGAAGAAATTACAGTAACAATTAAACTTAAGGGAAAAATCGATAATTACGATTTCCTGTTTGGATCTTATGAAGTGATTCATAATAGAAAACTATGATTTTAGAATCCAGTATCAAGATTTTTAGGTTAGGAATTGTGGAGTTAACTTGAATTGAACAGAAAATACAAAAATGGCAATTTCCGGTAATCGACGTTGAACTAGGGATTGGGTTTGATTGTGGTGAAGGCTAGGGTAATAAGGAGCATCGGAAAAATAGTTACAATATTTTCAGATCATCGGAGAAGCTATACGAGGAGGATTTAGGGTTTTTGGAAGCTATTGGTCACCGTAGTATCTCGAGCTCGTGCTACGTCCATGGTGGATCGGAATCAACGTGTAACGACCCGAAAATTTCGAGCCCGAAAATTCCAGATAGTTAGAAGAAAAAGAAAAGAGATAGAAGAAAGAACATAACAAGACACAGATTCTCACATTCGCAGCGGATCAAAATACAATATCAAATAATAATATCAGTTATACAAAGAAAACTGTATTTGTTAATTACATTTTAATACATCAGAGTTACAACATTCACAAATATACTAGACAGTTAGAATTAACATGTCTCAGACAACTATCAATACAACTCTCAAATACACAGCGGAATATACTCCATACGTTTCTGCCATCCAGCTCGCCACCTGAGCTCCAGAACGTCCTAACCTGAAATCTGTAATAATCGTTCTGACCCGAGCATTACATCAAAGTAACACCCGGGTCAGGCTGGAAACCAGCGTGAGTAAACCCATATAACATGAAAATACTAAGTTCAAACCATAAAGAAAACCCGGATAACTCGTACTTCACTACGAGTTCATTACTTGTTATGCTCACACTTATTTCACAAATCAAATTCTAAGTATCCTTACTTAGTTCCAAAGTCCATATTATTCCATTTCAGTCTATTGATTTCCCACATCAAATCCATAGAATCATGTGGATTATAAATCGAGGTGGTTCCGGGTATTACTGATACCCGGCCCTCGATCTCTTCGAATTCAAAATCATCTTTAAACAAAGCCGTTTAAGCTTTAAAAAATTTCATTTATACCCAAAGAAATAGATTCACATAGTAGTTCTATTTTAGATAGATAATCCATATCTAACATCCTATCATATAGCATTACCATCACATACCAAGTATAACAACAATCCAAAGCATTCAATAACGTTCAATCATTCATAAGCAAAGATTTTAATCACACTATCTTTAATTAATTTAAAATAAATTAAATTAATTCCTTCCATCATTATAAATCCTGCTTACTTAATTCTTAATTAATTATAGCAAATTAATCAACTCTAATTATCCAGCTTAATTAATCACCCTTGATTAATTATTCATCACTTATATTAAGTAATTAACTCTTAATTAATTACACAAATTAATTATCTTCAACTATTTACAGAAATTAACCTTTAATTATTTTTATTAAATAATTACCCTCAAATTACTTTCATTAATTAACCACTAATTATTTTTATTTATTAATGAAAATAATTAATCATCCTTGATAATTATCTTTAATTACATAAAGTGATTATCCTTTAATTAATTACACAAATTAATAAATTCTTTAATTACTTATCTTGAGTAATTAACCCTTAATTACTTCATTAATTATCTTTTAATTATTAATTAATAAACCTAATTCTCAATTATTAATTAAGAACTTAATTACAGATTACTTAATCCTCAATTACCAGTTGATAAACTATTTAATTAATCCTTAATTAACTGTTAACCCATCCTTAATTAACAGATAATCAATCCTAAATTACCATTTGATTAATCCTTAATCACAATTGATTTATCAATTAATTACCATTTAACAACTTCTTAATTAAATTATTAAAACAATCATTTAGCTTGATAATTTAAAGTTATCAAACACAACTTTAAATAACTTAAATATTTATCAGTTTGTAATTTAAACTAATTTGAATTTGAATCTAAAGCTTGTCTTTATATAAACCCTTAAAATTACTTTCAAAACTCGATTTTTAAAATCATTTTAAAATTTCTTAACAATGTTTAAACTTAACAAACTTCAAAACTTCTTAAAATATGTTTAAGAAAACATTTATTAGAACATCAAGTAATTTTATATATAAAGTTTAAACTAATTTAAATTTTAAAATTTCAAAAAAAACAAGTTTTAAAAATCTTTTTAAAATCTTCTTAAAACTATTTAAGAGTTGCTGCTTCGGGTCAAACCCGTTGCTTACTCGAGTCAATCCCGAGTTCCCTTCTTCCATTTTTTCTTTTACTTAGATTAAAATTTTAAAAACAGAATTGATAAAACACTCGCACGCACACGAGAGCAAACCCGAGCCCATCGTCACTTTTTTCGAGCTTCGACCCGAGGCAACTACTTCGTTCCCAAAACTCAAACCACCAGATACACGTGAAACTTCGTGCACATGTACACGAGTTCGCCCACGTTCTGATCAACTTCGATGTCACCTACCAGTCTCCTACGACCCAAACTATTGCCCCGACCACCCAGTTCAACGTAAGACCCCACAAATCAAAATCGAGACTTCGAGCACAACAGGTACCCAATTCTTGATCGCAAAAACCCATCACGTACCGCCACCCTCAGGCCATCAGAGGCCTCGCAATCACGGCCTGACCTTCGCTAATCAACCACACATTGAATCCCTCTTCTCCGATCACCTCCGGTCCCTCGACGCTGACGAACCATCCACGAATTCAACAGCAACCCAGACTGGACCTTAAACCCTACAACCGAGTCAATTAACTTCCACGATCATCTAAAAAATCAGTGACTATTTTTCTGGTAAACTCCACCACCTGAACTTCCCCTAACATCAATTTCGAAGCTCGATTTCCGGTTGATCATCGAGAATTGGCGAAAAACGTGATTACATTCAACTCACGACACCCCATCATCTACGCCACTAAAAATTTAAGCAAGACCACCAAAAATCATAATTCTCCAAGACGAATCCATTTATATAAGTGAACCCTGGAATTAAAATAGTTGATTTTCCTGATATATATTATTTTTACTGTAAATTCTTTCTTCCCAGAAAAACATTTACTAATTACACTTATTAATTATTTTAAAAAATAAGAGTTAGTTAATACAAACATATTTCCTTTATACATCTTAACTTAAAAGAGAATGTGGGAAAAGATTTTGATTTTTGAACTTGTTTAAAGCCTGTTAAACTTAGAACAAAGGCATACATACTAGTACACAGACATACACATCATACATATATACATACAAGCCCATTTATACATGCATGCAAACATTTTTCACCACATTATTTCAAGTATTAATCACATGCATCAAGTTTTAAACAGGTTTTTTTAGAAGTTAGTTTACTCACCAATTATAGAAGAACAGAAAACACAGTTTATTCCTGGAATCTTGATTCTGAAGCTAAAGGTTGATTTGAATCTACTATGTTTGAGTTGATATCTGAATTCACTTGACCTTAACTTGCTTAAACTCAGATTGGAAAGGAGCTTGAAGAAGTTTGAAGCTGTTGTTATTTTAATTTTCTTTCCAGGTTCAGTTTAGTTGGAGAATGAAAGAATTTGTGAATAGAAGTTTGAACTGGAAATCATTCTTCATTAACATGTTTATTTTATTTAAATTTTAAAGAGGAAACAAATTTGCCACTTGTTAATTTGCATGTTAATTCAAGATACAAATGTCAAAAACCAATTTTTAATATTTCTTATTTTATTTTCTTTTATAAATTTATATATTATGTATAAATTTTTATATATATACCTACAAACCATATTTAGTTCATGTATACTTTTTAAAAGAAAGTATTATAAACCTTTAAATCTTAGCCTAAGCTATTATACTTTTGTTAATAAATATTTATTTATAGTGTTTTGAAATATAGAATTTAACTTTAATTAGCTTTTGAAAATTATTATATTTAATTCAAACCAATGATTCCAAATCACAATATTTACATATATACTTATATACTTTAATATGTATACTCTTAAAATTTTCAACATTATAAAGATATATATATATATATATATTTATTTATTTATTTACTACAATATTTATCATTTCTAGATATTACAATTCAACATTTATTATAGCTTCAAATTCATTTATATATATCTAGATATTTTACATTATCAAAATTCTATTTGTTCAACTAAGTAAAATTAGTATCTCAATAGTAAAACTCAGTTAATTTTTCAATTATCAGATGTCAGAAAAATCCGGATTATCACACAACGTGACCATGGGGGATCGATGCGTTAGGTTGTGGTGCAGTTTAGGGTTGACTGGTATGGTCCCAAATGGTCGGAGACGTCGGCGTGGAGTGGATTTTTCGACCGAGTTTTGGGTTCCAGGTGGTTGAACAGCTTGATTTTGATTTTGGACGAGGCTGATGAAGTTGTGTGGTCGGAACTACTCGGGGAAACTCAGGTGACTCGTCGATGGCTGGAGCAATGGTCAGGGGTGGTCGTAGTTCGTGTACACGTGCACGAGTGGGGATGTGTATCTGTGTCCTAGAATGGTTGGGGAAGAAGATGAACTACATGGGGAAAACTCGAAGTAATTCGTGAGGAAATCGAAGACAAACAAGTTATCAAACTCGAGTTTTTGAATGGAGGAAGGATCGGGTCGTATCCCGAGAATATAGGTTGGAGGCTCGGGGCCGTCTACGTGTAGTTTGAGAGTGCAAGTTTTGGAAAAAATGGAAGGAGTCAATAAGCTCGAGTTTGGACTTGAACCATTCTGGGTAGGGCCCGAAGTAGGTTAAGAAGGCAGGAACTTAAAGGTCTTTATAAAACAAGTTTTCAAAATTTAATTAAATGTCTTTCTTAAAACATTTGATTTAGAAGATTTGGAGTTTGTTTAACTTAAATTTGTTAAGTTAAATTGTAAGTTATTTTAAATTTAAAGTTTAAAATAAAAGGTGGGATGTTTTGAAATGTATTTAAATTTTGTTAATGATAAGTAAGTCATAAATAAAAATAAAGATTTTTCTTAAGGAGTAATTGATCAATAAAGTAATTATGGGATAATTAATTTGAATGATTAATTAAGAATCAATGTAATTAGTAAATATGGGTAAAGAATAATGAATTCGTGAAATTAATTAAGGATAATTACATAATGAAATTAGAGGATGATTAATCGAGTTAAAGTTCATTCAGTGGCAAGTGAATTAATTAGAGGATTTTTCTTAAGGAGTTAAAGTTCATTCAGTGGCAAGTGACTTTATAAGTAAATTTAACATGGAATATTTGTTTTGGAAGGAAAAGAAAAATAAATTTTTATATCTGTGTTAAATAAGATATAACTACCTTTATTGAATCTATAGCCAGAGAAAAATGGGGTTTTAAAATATTTGAAAGTATTTAAAGTATAAAAGTGAATTTATACAAGTATGAAGTGATTCATAAAAAAAATATGTCCAAGGTAATTATATATATGTATATATAAAGGCTTTTGTGAAAATGATTTTGAGGAAAGGTTTTTGGGAACCTATGGATTTGGAAAGGCTTTTGGTTTTTGAGGAAAATCAAATTTGGAATTTGAAAAGCCTAATTTGAGGATTATCGATTTTGGAAATCGATTTTGAGAAAGGAGCTATATATGAAATTCATACTTGGTGTATGATTTGGAAAATACTATATGTGTATAGTATAAAGGATTTTGAGATTTGGCTCTAGGGAAAAAGGCGCTCCCTTGAATGAACTTCTCAGGAGTGCCACTGGGTGGTACTTCCTTGAGCCTCTAAAGGGGAGGTTCTAAAGTTGATCCTGTGAGGAGTCCGGACAAACTAGTTCCTGAGGATTATTTGGTAGCGAAAGTCGATGGCGCTGTTGCGTACAGGGGCATTTGGGTTATGCTGTGACGACAGTATAATTCGATGTCGCTGCGATCTACTGTGTGGACCATAGCGAAAATCGTGTGGAGGATGAGTGCCAACAGTCTACACTTGATTTTGCCGGGATGGTAGTGCAACATCGGTAGACTGTGGTCTATGGTCAAGTGGAGGAGTTTCATTCTTTTGGCAGCGAAATTCGGTGGCGCTGATGCCTACAGTTATATGGGTCTTTGCTGTGATAGTAACGTATAGCCCGGGTATAACTACGATCTGTAGCGGGTTCCATGGCGTAATTGAGGGGCGCGAAGACCTACAGTTATCTATGGATTTTGCCGGGACGGCAACGTAACCATCGGGTTAACTACGACCATGGATGGGGGTGATGATTTCCAGAGCATTTTTACCAAAGATATTTCCTCTATTTTCGAAACCGTTTTCTATATTTTCAATAAAATTATTTTCCAAAGTATTTTCACTGGGTGTTGGAAACGAGTTTACCGAGTACTTATAGATTTTCAGTCCTACGCCTGATCAACGTACGACCGAATTTCTGTGAGAGCAAGGATGGACTTGTCGAAACATCGAGTTATAAAAGAATTTTTATATAAAAACTATTTTGGAATAATATTATATATATATATATTAAAAGTGTTTTGAAAATGATAAAAGAAAATCTATCTGATCTTAAGCATTTTAATAAATCTGGCTTCGTTCCTTTTCGAGGACGAAAAGATTCAAAGGGGGAAGGAATGTGATGACCCGGTATTTCGGCCATTTTATTTTAATAAATATTTAATCCAATTAAATAAAATGTAAACTCATCATTTTAAAATGAATAAATATTTTGGAAATATTTGCCATTTATATGAATTTGTATTTGAAAAGGAAATTTGATTTTGGGAATTTAAAATAAAATCTCTTAATAATATTTATAATAGAACTTATCTTATATAATTAAATTAAAATGCCTTATCCTATTAACATTTGGTATAAAATATATATGGATGATAATATTTGTAATAACATCAAATTCTATCAATAAAAAATATATATATAAGTAAGTACGCTTATGAATATAATATAAATATTGATAGTTAAAATACAAATAGGAATATAAATAAAAGCAAGAATTAAGTTGTTAGTGTATCTTGCAACATAAACTAGAAAATTGTAAGAACAAAGTATAGAATAAAATAAAGCACAAGCGTATAAAAGTAAACCTAACACAAATATGTGTATAAACTATTCAAGCTAGAAGTTGATAAAATAATAAAAACAAATATTTACATACACAATATTTTCAAGCACAAAAACCAGTCAAACATATGTATATAAATTACTCAAGCCAAAACAAATGTTTTCAAACAAAATATCCTCATATATGCAAAGACCAAAACCAACCTGCAAAGTGTATATTTTTGTAAAAATATCTATACAAAGCAAACTGTAATAATAATTATGTAAACATATAGGGAAACTAGTGCATTTAATGTTTTCTTTTCAAGTACAAATGGGGATCATCTTAGCCGAAATAGCAGGATCATTTCAGCCTCTAAATTGAAAGATATCTTTAGTCAAAGCAACAAAAATCTGAATAAATGATAAACACTTTACCAGATAATACCTTCCTTAAACATCCTGTTCTTTTCATCTATATATGGATGCATCTACTTCTTTTTAGTTCATTCAGCAAACATAAGAACACCTGTGAAAACAAAAAGAAGTAAAATCAAATTGAATTCAAACCAAACTGCAGTTACAACAATAGAACTCAAGGCAGATTCAAATTTGCAATTTTCATAATACCAGAAATTGTTCTCTGTTCAACAGTGTTTTCAGGTGAGTAAATTCTAGTTTTAAATCAAAATCTTATCTAAGTTTGTGAGTAAACTGCTATTCTTTTAAATGTTTAAACCTGGTTGAAATGCATGTTTGTGAGAAAACTTACTTGAACCCACCTATAAGTTTTGATATCTGAGTTGATGCTTGAAGTATATTATGGAAAGCGTTTTTTTAGTGATAAGTATGTCAGCATGTTTGCATATGTATATGTGTAAAATTGGTGTTTGCATGTCTGTTTAAAACCATCTCTCTATTCATTATTTTCAGGTTCTTAAACTTGTTCAAAAATTTGTATCACCTAAACGGACACAGATTAAGCTATGATCTTTTAATGGAAAGTAATCACAAAAGTGTAATACATTTTCTAAAAACAATTTTCAGCAAAAACATTCAGTAAGTACTTCAAAAAGAAGAAATTACAGTAACAATTAAACTTAAGGGAAAAATCAATAATTACGATTTCCTGTTTGGATCTTATGAAGTGATTCATAATAGAAAACTATGATTTTATAATCCTGTATCAAGATTTTTAGGTTAGGAATTGTGGAGTTAACTTGAATTGAACAGAAAATACAAAAATGGCAATTTCCGGTAATCGACGTTGAACTAGGGATTGGGTTTGATTGTGGTGAAGGCTAGGGTAATAAGGAGCATCGGAAAAATGGTTACAGCATTTTCAGATCATCGGAGAAGCTATACGAGGAGGATTTAGGGTTTTTGGAAGCTATTGGTCGTCGTAGTATCTCGAGCTCGTGCTACGTCCAAGGTGGATCGGAAACAACGTGACCAGGGGGATCGATGCGTTAGGGTGTGGTGCAGTTTAGGGTTGACTGGTATAGTCCCAGATGGTCGGAGACGTCGGCATGGAGTGGATTTGTCGACTGGGGTTTGGGTTCCAAGTGGTTGAACTGCTTGATTTTGATTTTGGACGAAGCTGATGAAGTTGTGTGGTCGGAACTACTCGGGGAAACTCAGGTGACTCATCGATGGCTGGAGCAATGGTCAGGGGTGGTCGTAGTTCATGTACACGTGCACGAGTGGGGATGTGTATCTGTGTCCTAGAATGGTTGGGGAAGAAGATGAACTACGCGGGGAAAACTCGAAGTAATTCGTGAGGAAATCGAAGACGAACCAGTTATCGAACTCGAGTTTTTGAATGGAGGAAGGATCGGGTCGTATCCCGAGAATATAGGTTAGAGGCTCGGGGCCGTCTACGTGTAGTTCGAGAGTGCAAGTTTTGGAAAAAATGGAAGGAGTCAAGAATCTCGAGTTTGGACTTAAACCATTCTGGGTAGGGCCCGAAGTAGGTTAAGAAGGCAGGAACTTAAAGGTCTTTATAAAACAGGTTTTCAAAATTTAATTAAATGTCTTTCTTAAAACATTTGATTTAGAAGATTTGGAGTTTGTTTAACTTAAATTTGTTAAGTTAAATTGTAAGTTATTTTAAATTTAATGTTTAAAATAAAAGGTGGGATGTTTTGAAATGTATTTAAATTTTGTTAATGATAAGTAAGTCAAAAATAAAAATAAAGATTTTTCTTAAGGAGTAATTGATCAATGAAGTAATTATGGGATAATTAATTTGAATGATTAATTAAGAATCAATGTAATTAGTAAATATGGGTAAAGAATAATGAATTCATGAAATTAATTAAGGATAATTACATAATGAAATTAGAGGATGATTAATCGAGGATGATTAATCAAGATGAATAATTAAGGGATGATTAATTGATTGAATATGATTAATTAATGTTACATAAGAAAGATTTTTAAGTAATAAAGTAATTAATTTAATTCATTTGAAGATAATTAAATAAATCAGAAATGGTATGACTAATCTATCTTGCTTATGAATGATTGAATGATATGGTATGCATAGATTAGTTGAT
The DNA here is from genome assembly GCA_030737815.1 of Allium fistulosum. Classification (NCBI taxonomy): domain Eukaryota; kingdom Viridiplantae; phylum Streptophyta; class Magnoliopsida; order Asparagales; family Amaryllidaceae; genus Allium; species Allium fistulosum. The sequence continues at coordinate 404,576,400 of CM060906.1, forward strand.
ATCCCTGATATGTGATTGAGTTAAAATATGATATTATGGTATTCTATCGGTGATGAATAGTTATGTAAATACGAATTCTGGATATAAATGAAATTGTACTTCACTTGAATAACTTGGGTTAAGATGACATTGATTCGAAGAGACCGGGGTCGGGTATCAGTAAATACCCGATACCACTTCGAATTGTAATTCTATTTTCCATAAATTTTGATATGTGGAAACAAAAGACTGAATGGAATAATAATATGGACATTTGAACTGAGTAGAATACTTAGAATTTGATTGTAAAGTGTGTGTTGAGCATAACAAGAAATGAACTCGTAGTGAAGTACGAGTTACCCGGGTTTTATGTAGTTTTATGCTGTTGTATTCCATGTTAGATGGGTTAACTCACGCTGGTTTCCAGCCTGACCCGGGTGTTACTTTGATGTAATGCTCGGGTCAGACCGAGTATTATAGATTTCCAGGTAAGGACGTTCTAGAGCTCAGGAGGCGAGCTGGATGGCAGGACGTATGGAGTGTTCCGCTGTGACTATTATTTCTGTTTGTTTGAGACATATTTGATCTGTATATGTCCATTATTGGTGTAAATAATTATTACTCTGATGTAAATAAATGTAAATTGACAGGTACAATATTCTTTTGTAAACTGTTATTATTTGATATTATATTTTGATCCGCTGCGAATGTGAGAATCTGTGTTGTGATTTATGTTTCTTTCTACTATCTCTTTCTTCTTTACTACCTATTTGGATTTTTCGGGATCGAAAATTTCGGGTCGTTACAACTGAGGTAAAGGTTTATATATACTAATAGATTGGAAAACGGTTTTAAAAGAGAGCTTTCTATTTAAAATAGTGTCGAAATTGTTTTGATGAAAGAGTTTGAATATTTACTACTAGTATAGAAACCTTTGTATTTAAAAGTGATAAATCACAAAAATGGTTGTAAAAACAATCAATCACCAAGGATTCACATTCGAAGACATGAATCAAAACCATAGAAATCGATATCAAATCCATCATATGGATATTCCTAAAAATCCAAAGAAAGAAGTCATCAAAGTCGATAATAAGTGATGACAACTATCCGGATCAACAACAATCGATTAAAAATAGAAAATCCACACAAAACAGCTTAAATAGGCAAAAATGAAAAGTTCCGAACGTCTGGGGGTTTAATCCAGACGTTTGGATTTGAGTTCTGGAAATTTCCCAGAAGTTTCCAGACGTCTGAAAACTCAAACCAGACGTCTGAAAACTAACAAGACGTCTGGTTTCGAATCCAGACGTCTGGATTTGTTCTCTGGAAATAATCAAGAGAACACCCAGACGTCTGAGACCCATCCAAACGTCTGGTCCTGAATTTCAGACGTCTGGAATCAGTCTCTGCCTTTTTTTATATATTCTGCATGCATACATTTTTGCTCCAGGTCCAAACTAGACGTCTGGACTTGGTCACCAGACGTCTGGTCACCTGGTATGGGCAACAATTTGCCTAGGCCAAATTGGCCAAAACGTATCGGGAACGATCGGACGAGCAACGACGGCTAAGGATTTACGCCAAGCGACAACCCAGCCTTAAAGGCTCTTCGATACACCCCGAATATCAATTTCCAAATATCCATAGAAGGATTTTCATAAAATTGGACCAAAACACCAAAATTTGGAAAATTCACCAAATCAATTCAAATCAAAAGCAAACGAATATGCACAAATGTTAGGAATTCATACCTAACAATAATGATAGGTATAGACGTAGATGTGAGTAAAAGAACTCACCTTTAAACCCAAAAACAATAAACGAGAAGCTCTAAAGCAAAGGAAAGATCAACTACTCTTCAATTTCAACTCTAGAAGCTCCAATCTAAGATTATAAGCCATATTTCCTAAGTTGGGTTATAGGAAATTTCTGAAATTGGAGAGAGATTGAGATGGGGGAGAAGAGGAGGAGGCTTACCTTAGCTTCTCTTTGATGTTGGAGCTAGAATTTGTATTTCCTAATTAAACTAGGGTTTGGAATTCTAATTTCCTTGCTCTTCCACCATTTTTGCTTTAGCTAGAGAGTATTAGGAAAATGAGAATGAATGAAGGAACTTGAGTGGAGTATAGGGTATTAGATGAGTAATGAGCTGAAACCCAAACCCAAAAGCCCAATAGAAAAATAGCAAAATTCACTCAACTCCAAACATATCGATGTTTATACTCAAAAATGTTGTAAACGCCATTTTGCACTCAATGGAAGTGGTCTCGAGTCCCAATACGACTTATTACAAAAAGTAACATTTCGGACTTAAATCCGACTAACGATGCTATATTTAACCAAAACGTTTAAATATACAATCGTAAAATATGCGGGTTTTTACAGACTCGCCTCCTTAAAGAAATTGCATCCTCGCAATACTTAAGGAAAAAAGAAATAAAAAGTAACAACCATACAAAGGCATAAATACACAAAAGAAGAAATTTTGAAATGAGAAGTTCACCTTTAAAGAGCACGAGAGAGCAAGTCCGGATGTATTCGCTCGATGAATTCTCCGGATTCCCAAGAGCAATCCTTAGGATTTGTGGACCATTGAACTTTCACAAGAGGAACATCTTTATTTCGAAGGCATTTAACCTCCGAAGAAATGATATGAATAGGATGTTGCTCATAAGTCAAATTAGGCGAAACTTAAATTTCTTCAATAACATCGTGCTCAAGAATAGAATCGGAATCTCGAAGGCATTTCCGTAATTGAGAGACGTGGAATACGTCATGAATAGCAGAAAACTGAACCAGTAATAAAAGGCGATAAGCTACGGAACCAATGCGTTCGGTGATGGGAAATGGGCCAATATATCGAGGTGCTAATTTTCCCGATCGACTAAAACGCACAACACCCTTCATAGGTGAAACACGAATGAACACCAAATCTCCCATAGAAAATTCTAATTTCCTTCTTCGGTTATCGGCATAGGATTTTTTTCTACTTTGAGCTTCTTTCATCCTATGACAAATAAGGTCAGTCTTTTCTGTGGCATCACGAATAAAATCTGGACCTAAAACCAGCTTCTCACCGGCTTCAAGCCAACATGAAGGAGATCAGCATGGCCTTCCGTACATTGCCTCGAAAGGTGCCATACCAATACTAGATTGGAAGCTATTATTATAATAAAATTCAACAAGAGAAATATGATCTTCCCAACTTCCACCAAAATCAAGAACACATGCATGAAGAAGATCTTCAAGAGTTTGATTCACACACTCGGTTTGTCCATCGGACTGAGGATGATAAGCGGTGCTAAAATTAAGCTTCGTTCCCAAAGCTTTTTGAAGACCTTTCCAAAATCCACTAGTAAACAATGGATCACGATCGCTAACAATAGAAATAGGAACTCCATGCAATCTAACAATTTCCTTGACAAAGAGTTTAGCCAAAATAGGTACGGTCCGATTGGACCGAACGGGAATAAAATGGGCGGATTTTGTAAGTCTATCTACGATCACCCATAGACTGTTATGACCTGAATGAGAACGGGGAAGACCGTCAATAAAGTCCATGGAAATTTGATCCCACTTCCATATTGGAATTTCCAAAGGTTGCAACAACCCACCGGGCCTTTGACGTTCGGCCTTAACGAGTTAGCAAGTCATGCAACGCTTAATAAAGTTAGCAATATCAGATTTCATTCCATCCCAATAATAAAGTCGCTTCATGTCTGCGTACATTTTACTACTACCGGGATGAATGGTAAATTTAGAACGATGAGAATCTTCTAAAATGTCTTTACGAAGACCAATAATATTCGGCACAATAAGTCTACCGAATTTTCGAATACCGCCACGAGCATCAATATCAAAGTCTTTCAAACCTTCAATATCAATTTTATCCCTACAACTTTGGCTAAGAAGAACCAATTCGGGATCATGCTTTTGAGCTTCAAGAATGCGATCTAAAAGAGAAGGATGAGCCTTAAGGCTACATAAAACAAGAGATGAACATGAATTGGATTCACGATCTCGAATCTCACAAGTGGATAAAGTCTCGAGATCATTCCATTCGGATATCATCATGAAAACAACCGCTTGTTGCTTACGACTAAGGGCATCGGCAACAAGATTTCCCTTTCCGGGAGTATAAAGAATATCAAGATCATAAGATGCAAGGAACTCGAGCCAACGTTGTTGATGCAAATTAAGTTCCTTTTGAGAAAATAAATGCTTCAAAGATTTATGATCAGTGTAGAGAACAAACTTCTTACCCAAAAGATAATGGCGCCAAATTCTAAGGGCGAAAACAATAGCCGCGAGCTCTAAATCATGAGTGGCATATCTAGTCTCGGCAGGCTTTAATTGCCTAGTAGCATAAGCGATAACTCATTCCCTTTGCATGAGAACGACACCCAAACCAACACGACTAGCATCGGTATAAACAATAAAATCTTGGTTCCCATCGGGAATCACAAGAATAGGAGCATCGGAAATGAGTTCTTTTAATTTTTGAAAAGTAGCTTCACATTTGTCCGACCAAATGTATTTTACTCCCTTCTTTGTCAAATTAGTAATAGGTACAGAAATTTTAGAAAAGTCTTTTATGAATCAACGATAATAGCCCACCAATCCGAGAAAGCTACGAATTTCCATCACACTCTCGGTCCCTTCCAATTTTGAATCGCTTCAATCTTAGAAGGATCCACAGAAATTCCGGATTCATAAATAATGTGCCCCAAAAATTTCACACGAGATTGCCAAAAGTGGCATTTAGAAAATTTTGCTTTCAATTGGTTGCTCCTAAGAGTTTCCAACACAATCCAAAGATGATTGTCATGCTCTTCCTCGGTTTTAGAATAGACAAGAATATCATCAATAAAGATGAGAACAAATTGATCGAGGAAGTCTTTGAAAACTCGATTCATAAGGCCAACGAAATAATATGGAGCATTTGTCAAACCAAATGGCATAACAAGCCATTCATAAGATCCATAACGAGTACAGAACGATGTCAAAGGAATGCTATCCTCAGCAATACGAAGCTGATGAAAACCGGTTGCTAAGTCTAATTGTGAAAAGACTTTAGCACCACTAAGCTGATCGAATAGATCATCAATCCGAGGTAAGGGATATTTATTCTTGATGGTGAGATCATTAAGCTTGCGGTAGTCAACGCAAAGCATAAGTGTACCATCTGATTTCTTCACAAAAATAGCTGAAGCTCCCCATGAAGAGGAACTAGAACGAATAAACTGTTTTCCTTCCAATTCGGATAATTGATTACGCATCTCCTCATTTTCCTTATTGGACATACGATAAGGAGGACGAGTAATAGGTAGAGCTCCAGGGATTAGATTAATTCTGAACTCAATTGCTCGCTTAGGCGGTAATCCTAAAACGGGCTCAAATATGTCGGGAAATTCACGAACAATGTGAATGAGAGAAATAACATCTTCCTCATCATCATTATCGTCATCATGAAGATTTAGAGAATACAAGGATGCTTTCGAATTGGAATCAGAATCTTTCAGAACAAGAGAAATCTGCTTATCAGATTGAGGATGTCGAAGATATATAGTCCGCTCAGGACATAGGATATGGGCTTCATAACGTTTAAGCCAATCCATTCCCAAAATCATTCTGAAGCCTAAGTAACGCATAACATGCAAATCGGCACGGAAAGCATAATCACATAAAATAATTTCGACATCTTTACAAAGTAAACTGAGTGTTGCGGATCCACCAACCGGATTCGCATTTCTCAATGAAGTCATCAAGCCAATAACATTCAAAGACAAAGCATAAACAAGTTCTTTTGATATAAAAGAGTGAGATGCACCCGTATCAAAAAGAACTCGAATAGGAAAATCACGAAATATAATAATGCCATCAAGGATAGAATGAGAAATACCTTGACCACGAGAAGTATTAGTTGGGCTTGCACCACATTTAGCTTTCCCTCTTTCTTGCTTTGAAATTTGGGACATGAAGATATAGTATAACCCGAACTTTTGCAATAGCGGCAAGTAAGAGACTTCGGACACTTGTTCGCATAATGGTTCTTAGAACCACAATTGTAACATTCTCCACGACTAGAGGTAGGAGTTTTTGCTACTGAAGTTGCTTGCTTCCCTTTCTTGTTGGGATTAGATTTGAACTTAAAAGGCCTCTTCTTGTTGATGTTTTGTTTGACTTCAACATCACTTTCTTTATCGGCCTCTTCGAGTCGAAGAGCGATATCAACAAGCTGATCGAAAGAAACTTCTAGTTTGAGAAGTAATGGTTTTTTGAGGTTCTTATTTAACCCATAGACAAATCTCTGATTTTTCTTCAATGGGCTATTAATATACTCGACCCCATATTTAGATAGAGATTCGAAAGATGCGACGTAATCCGTCACAGAAGATTCACCTTGAACAAAGTTAATAAAGCGTCGGGCTAAAGACACTCTTTCGCCTTCTAGCACAAATTTCAATTCAAACCTTTCCCGGAATTGCTCCCAAGTAAGATCCGCTTCACTAATTTCAGAGATCAAAAGCTCGTACCAGTCTAATGCTCCTTCTTGGAGCATGCTAGAAGCCACTTGGACTCGATGAAGATCAATAAGATTCATGCGGGAAATGATGCGATCGCATGTTCTAAGCCAAGCTTGGACTTCTATAACGCTCTCGGAACCCTTGAAAGGCTTTCCACCCAAGCTGGTGTAATCACTACACAAGCGTGCAAACCCAGATTTAGGATGAGTAGGCTCTGGAATGGGTCCGATAGCTTGAGGATTTTTCACAAGATCTAGAAGTTGCTGAGCAGACATAAATACTCCATCCTGAGGAGTAGCACTGGATTGACCGGTGCTGGGGCGGCCTGGTCTAACCATTTCTCTTCTTTAAGAAAGAAATAAGAGGAAAAATGTTATTCACAGAATGAATATCAAACAAACTTGATTGATAAAACAAGGCATCACAAAAAGAAATAGGATAGAACGGTACAAAGACTAGAATTAAATCCTATGGCACGATTTCTAAGAAAGACTTAGGATAATGATCCTTGCTAGATTATTCTACATTGTTCGAAAATATGGCTCTGATACCAAGCTGTGATGCCCCACCTCTATACTCATACTAGCCAAGGACATTACGGGGTAATGCCGTCAACTAGCACGAAGACTAAGGCTGTTGAGGAGCGACCATCTATGTAAATGCTTTGTGCGAGTACCGATATGTCAGATAATATAACTTACATTTCATTTCAAGAGGGAATCCGACATATCAAATACAAACTCAAAGCTACCGCACAGTGGCTATGTGGACTTCGGAAACAAATATAGAAATAAACATAACACAAATTAGTCACAGATATTCATATCACAAAGGCGGAATCAGATATGAATATATCACATAAAAGTGTACATCAAATTAGTGGTCAAACAAGATCCACTACATCACAAAAGAATAGATACAAGTGCTAGACAAAAGAATAATTATACATCAAGGATGTCTCTATCTTGAATGTATAATAACAAAAACTACTGATCTAAAGTAGTTAGCCCAAAAATCAGATGATGAACCCTGATAAGAAGTCAAGCAGAAGCACCTGAAATACCTCGGTCTGACCCGAGTATTATTTAAGAAGAAAATAATAAATGGATCAGTCTAGCTATAAATATCAGATAAAATGATATAGGATAAGAAATATGACCAAAAACGTATGATAACAAAAATGCCATACTATGTCAAGTATACATCAATTAACAACGAAAATCATACAATATCTCAAATCATCTCAAAACACCAAAAAGAATCACATTCTTTAAATTATTCACCAAAACACAAATATTGATAGAGCTTATCGATGCAAACCACAAAAATTGGTGAAAAGCAAATTCTAGAAATCACAACCAAAAATCCAGAAACCACAAAGGAGGGAGGCCTATCACAAACCGGAGCATGAAAACTCACCAACACGTGTATCACAAATAGAACGCTATTCCATGGTCGCTAACCATAAATTTTGAGCCGAAGCTCCGAAAACGGCCCGAAGACCATGGGTCACTACCCCACCAAATTGAACCGAAGTTCCACAAACGGTGTTTTTAGTCCCCACACAAACAAATAGACATCACACATCGCTAGTCTAAATCAGAAAAAGATCATCATCGATCAAAAAAAGTGCGAATCACACTAAGCTAGTAAATAAATGAGTTTAGCTTCATGTCCCATAACCACTAGCTTAACTTAAATAATTACGAACAAATTGTAGATTTCCACTCGAAAATTGTCACAAGAGTTCAATCGAACAAGTCCAAGAATTAACCGCAAAGTAAACGCAAGCGTTTCATACCACTTGTTTTACTAAGCCGTTTAATTAGATTTCTCATACGACTGAGGTAAAGGTTTATATATACTAATAGATTGGAAAACGGTTTTTAAAGGGAGCTTTATATTTAAAATAGCGTCGAAATCGTTTTGATGAAAGAGTTTGAATATTTACTACTAGTATAGAAACCTTTGTATTTAAAAGTGACAAATCACAAAAATGATTGTAAAAGCAATCAATCACAAAAGATTCACATTCGAAGACGTGAATCAAAACCATAGAAATCAATATCAAATCCATCATATGGATATTCCCAAAAATCCAAAGAAAGAAGTCATCAAAGTCGATAATAAGTGATGATAACTATCCGGATCAACAACAATCGATTAAAAATAGGAAATCCACACAAAACAGCCTAAATAGGCAAAAATGCATAGTTCCAGACGTTTGGGGGGTTTAATCCAGACGTCTGGATTTGAGTTCTGAAGATTTCCCAGAAGTTTCCAAACGTCTGAAAACTCAAACCAGACGTCTGGTTTCGAATCCAGATGTCTGGATTTTTTCTCTGGAAATAATCCAGAGAACACCCAGACGTTTGAAACTTCAAATCAGACGTCTGAGACCCATCCAGACTTATGGTCCTGAATTTCAAACGTCTGGAATCAGTCTCTGCCTTTTTTTATATATTCTACGTGCATACATTTTTGCTCCAGGTCCAAACCAAACGTCTGGACTTGGTCACCAGACGTTTGGTCACCTGGTCTGGGCAACAATTTGCCTAGGCCAAAGTGGCCAAAACGTATCGGGAACGATCGGACGAGCAACGACGACTAAGGATTTACGCCAAGCAACAACCCAGCCTTAAAGGCTCTTTGATACACCTCGAATATCAATGTCCAAATATCCATAGAAGGATTTTCATAAAATTGGACCAAAACACCAAAATTTGGAAAATTCACCAAATCAATTCAAATCAAAAGCAAATGAATATGCACAAATGTTAGGAATTCATACCTAACAACAATGATAGCTATAGATGTAGATGTGAGTTAAAGAACTCACCTTTAAACCCAAAAACAATAAACGAGAAGCTCTAAAGCAAAGGAAAGATTAACTACTCTTCAATTTCAACTCTAGAAGCTCCAAGCTAATATCATAAGAAATATTTCCTACGTTGGGTTATAGGAAATTTCTGAAATTGGAGAGAGATTGAGATGGAGAAGAAGAAGATGAGGCTTACCTTAGCTTCTCTTTGATGTTGGAGCTAGAATTTGTATTTCCTAATTAAACTAGGGTTTGGAATTCTAATTTCCTTTCTCTTCCACCATTTTTGCTTTAGCTAGAGAGTATTAGGAAAATGAGAATGAATGAAGGAACTTGAGTGGAGTATAGGGTATTAGATGAGTAATGAGCTGAAATCCAAACCCAAAATCCCAATAGAAAAATAGCAAAATTCACTGAACTCCAAACATATCGATGTTTATACTCAAAAAAGTTGTAAACGCCATTTTGCACTCAATGGAAGTGGTCTCGAGTCCCAATTCGACTGTTTACAAAAAGTAACATTTCGGACTTAAATCCGACTAACGATGCTATATTTAACCAAAACGTTTAAATATACAATCGTAAAATATGCGGGTAGTTACAACTATTTTAATTATTGGAAATTTACGGGTCGTTACACTCTCCTCCACTCAAAACTTTTCGTCCTCGAAAAGGAAAAAGGGGGGAAAAGAACGGATTAAGAATCACTATACCTTATTCAAAATATTAACTTTATAAACATATAAATTTTACCAAATTAATTAATTTAAATAAAATATATCCATTTATAACCATTAAATCCTTTAATACTCAAATTAATAAAGTTTGGAAAACTTTTCATAAAATTTCTCAGTCCAAAACATTTTAAAAAAAAAATCGGCAGAGTCTCCTTTGTACGGAGAGGCTCAGGAGAAAATAATAATATCAATAATACAATATATATCAAAATTTTCAAAATAATATATATCCCAACAGTGGGAAAAACAATATAATACCGTTATAAAACAGTAATCCGAGAACGTACCTATTTGTCGGGCAAACAACGCTTAATTACGAAACCAAAAGCAGTGGCAATTGCTTCAATAACCTGTATTTCACTTATATAATTCAAAACGAGATAATAATTATATAAAATGAATTATTTAAAATTGTTTCAACAACTAACAAACAAATCAATATAAACAACAATCACTGACGACCACAGCATACAATCATCATATGAAATCAATATAATCAACCATCCATCCATAGAAACAAACAAACAAATGGTTTGTTCGGGTTCAGAAATTTTTAACCGCCTAGAATGACAAATAAACTACTGAGTGCACCATTTACTCAACAGTCTTAGATGAACCCAATAGATTATTCATATTGTTAGTCCGTGAGATGATGGTTTTGATGACAACAACCTTAGAATAAGATTATAAAATATAAATACTAACAATATAGTTTAGATATATATGTGTATGCAGGATTTAACCATGCAGATACCAAGAATGAAGATTGTACAGTATAGAGATTCAAGATATCAAGATTGAAGACTCATGAGTATCAAGATTATCAAGAGTTCAAGATTTCAAGATAAGTGTCGAGTCTAGAATTTTGTTAAAACTTCATAATAGCACTGAAATCTTCACTCCATTTTTCTTTTGGGATGGAACCCATTTCTACCTTTTTAGTGGCTTACAAACCCACAACAAGTAGCTTACAAACCTACGACAAGTGGCTTACAAACCCACGAACATTCAGGTTTTGTACAAGTTCTCGAGTCCTGACATGATGAGATATTCTACAGGAAGAAGCTTGCAAAACTACTTCAAAATGATTTTCAAAACTACTTCGGAATGATTTTCAAAACTGCTTTTCAAAATGTTTTAGCCTTAAAAATTATCTTTTCAAATGATTTTCAAAAAGATGTTTTAGCCTTAAATATTCTTGTTTTTAAACTTCGTTTATTTTAAACAATCTTCTAAATATAATATATTTATACTCGGATTTAAATATAAAATTATATATATATATATTATTCTCTATATTTATCTATGTATTTTATCTATAGTCAAGTATATTTACAAAGTTTAAAATAATTTTAATATAAGATAAAGGTTATTTTCAAAGAAAATCAAAACATCAAAAATTGCTTTGGGATGTCGACATGCCTATGGTGACCATGTCGACATGGTGACGGTTGAGTTCAAAATTTGAATTTCAAAAGAAGTGTCTGTTCGCCATAACTCTTCACGAATGGACATGACTGTTGTTCTTCTATAAATAGGGGTTAGTTTCAACGAATTTTTAATCAGTTTTTCTAGCTTTTCACTCCTCTTCTTCCTCCACATTTTCTTATTCAAAATCCTATTATCACTCTGCCGAAATCAATATTGAATCTAACTAGATCATCTCTGGTTTGATTCTCTATCACTATCTTAACAAGATCTAAGTGCTATTCAGAGTTATAGGCTTCTTTGTAATCTATCTAGTGGGAAAAGGTGTGATTGTAGCCTTGGAAATCAATCAAGCGAGAAAAGGTGTGATTGTAGCCTTGGAAATCAATTGGGTGAACTTGTCGCCCGTAAATCAAGTATCTCTACCCAGAGGATTGTGATTCTGGAGGGTGTACCTCGTAGCCTTGAAATCGAGGGTTGTAATTGTTGAATTGCTTTTGAAAGGAAATCCGTACTTAGTTGTGCTGGACTGGATATAGGGTAACTCCGAACCAGTATAAAATTCGGTGTGTTCTTTCCTTTATTGCATTTACTTTATTTCTGCATCTGTGTTTGTTTCTGTGATTATATCTGTGTCTGAATATTGCATACATTTGTGTTCAAATTAACTTAAATTCAAAAAGATTTAGTAATTTCTTAAAAACACTATTCACCCCCCTCTAGTGTTATTCCTAGACTTAAGATCCATATTCCGCATTCCTCTCATTTGGTATCGGAGCAAGGTTTTCAAAAGTTTCAAAATTTGATTTTTTGAAAAGTTTTCAAAAATGGCTTCCAACACTGGTACTGTTATTAACACTAGTATCCCTGTCACTAGTTCATTTGTAGAAGGTCAGTCTACTGCCAGACCACCACTTTTTAATGGCAGTAACTATGCATATTGGGCATGTAGGATGAAAATATATTTGCAATCTATAGGATTAGAAACTTGGAATATCACACAAACTGAATATTCTTAACCCACAACTAACTTTGCACGGTGGACTACTGAGCAAAAGACTGTTGCATAAAATGATTCTAAAGCAATGAATATCCTGTTTTGTTCACTTGATAGGAATGAATTTAATAGAGTGTCAGTTTGTAAGTCTGCATATGAAATCTGGAAAACTTTGCAGGTGACTCATGAAGGAACAAGCAAAGTTAAACAGACCAAAATTTCCATGCTCACAAATCAGTTTCAATTATTTAAAATGAATACTAATGAGTCTATTTCAGATATGTATAGTCGATTTCAAGATATTGTGCATTCTCTAATATCCTTGGAAAAGGAATTTTTGGAAGAAGATCAAGTTCGAAAAATTTTAAATTCTCTCACTCCAGAATGGGATCAAAAGACACTTGCAATTGAAGAAGCAAATGACATCAGTATTTTAAAGATAGAAGAATTGATTGGAAATCTAATGTCGTTTGAAGTTCAAATGATCGGGAGAAGAGAAAGCAAAGCATCAGAAAAGAAATCAATGGCATTCAATGCATTTACCGACGGATCAGACTCAAACAGTGATAATGATGAAGAGATAGCATTTATGACAAGGAATTTTTGGAAATTCCTGAAGTATAGAAAGATGAATAATCTCAAAAGAAACAACTATAAGAATTCTGGAAGTCAGAGTATAGTGCCAAACAATGTCAAATGCTTCAACTATGATGAACTAGGCCATATCAAAAGAGACTATCCGTATCCAGAAAGATAGAATCCTCCTATAAACAATGAATCAATAAAGAAATGGAAGCGTGCATTTACTGCTACTCTAGATGACTTAGATTCGTCCTCAAGCGATGATGATCAGAAGACAGATAATTCAAATTTGTGTTTCACGGCAGTTCACGACTTCAACGAATTCAAGGAAACAGAATCAAAAAAAGGTACACATTTACAATACAATTGATTGAAATTGCATGCTTAGAATTAGATGATTGATTGCTTGATTTATTGATTTTGAATTGGTGTGTTGATTGAATTTTAAATTTATTTTTTATTATTATTTTTTTATTATTTTATTTTTATTATTTTTAATAATATAATAATATTTTCTGGAATATACTATAATTCTAATAATATTCCAAATATATACATATATATAGACATTAAAATAATAAGTATATATATATATATTAGAATTCTTAAGAAAAATAAATCATAGACATTCACAGGCACATGTCGACATGACCCCTACCATGATGGCGACATAGGTACCAGAATTTGAAATTCAAATTTTGAATTCAAATGCTTGAATTTCCCTCCACCTTTTCACTTCATTCAATACTCTGAAAAGGCATCTTTTGACCAGAGAACATGCCTTTCAAAAATCTATTTATTCACTATCTTTTAACATAACTTTTCACTTTCATTTTCAAATTCAAACTCTCTCTTCAAAACTTCAAGCTCTCTACTCTCTACTTTAATGGCTTCTTCAAGCAACCCCTCCACCATGAGACTTTCCAGAAACTTGAAAGAGAAACTCCTCAATAATCCGGAGGCAATAAAAGCATACATCAATTATGCTAACTATGGAAATGTCCATCCCGGAAAATTTGCTATTTTTCAAGAGTTTGCTTCTTATGAAATTGATACTCTTTTTGCAAACAATCATGGTCTTAGTCTTGTTGATTCTTCTCAAAATGATTTTGTTTGTTACCCAAATCTTGTTAAGATTTTCTATGCAAATCTCAATCGAGAATTTTCTCAAGGAAATGATAATGAAATTTGGAGTAGTGTCAAAGGCACTAAAATTATTTTGAATTGTGATCTTTTGGGTACCATTCTCAATTGGAAAAACACGGGAATAGAACTTTCTAGTTTTCAAATCGATGAACATGATCGTGAGACATTTCATAATATTTTTGAAGGAGATGAAAACTTTGAATTTAAAAACCGAAACTTTCGTTCTAAAGCAAGGATTGTCAATCTTCTTTTACAACATACTTTGACCCCAAGATCGGGAAATTTTAACAATCCTACTTCAAAAGTGTGCAAAGCACTTTTTGCTATTTTCGGAAATTATGATATCAATTGGGCGCAAGTTATTTTGGATGAACTTCGTCCCAAAAATTTTGAAATGGGAGAAAACACTTTATATCATGGAATTTACCTTACTCGGATTTTCAACTATTTTGGAGTAAATTTCAAAGTAGAAGAATTTATTTCAAGAAAAGTTTTTAATATCTCAAACATTTCTCTCATGAAAATCCCATATGTTTTTCAACCTTATGAGACTCTTGCCAAAAAGGAAGAGCATTTGGCTCATGAAGAAATGGAAGAAGAGGAAGAGGAAGAAGAAGAAGAAAGGGATGGAATGGAAATAGAAGAAGAAGAAGAAGGTGAAACATCCCTAGAAAGTATTGAATATCCATCCAATCCTACCAACAAAACTCTTCTCAAAAATCAAAAGATTATTGTTGAGAATCAACGGGTTCTTAAAAGATCCGTTAGTAAGAAGTTGGACAAAATATCATCCAAGATGAACAAGTTTTTCTCTAAAGTCAGCAAGAAACTTGGATTATCTTCATCTTCATCATCCTTTAACTAGTTCTATATTTTCATATCATGTTGAATTAGTTTAAGTTTGTTTTAATTTGAGTGTTTATGTAGTTGTTTATGATTAATCATTGTATCACTCTTCCTTGCAATGAAATTGAATTTCCTTTCAGTTATCTAGCTTATCTTATCTCTTGAATAAATGTTAGTATATTATAGAAATATATATACACCATTATTCACAAAATCTAATGCAGCGGAAATAATAGAAATGAATACAACGATGAAAGTAGCAATCGGTGGATTGAAAATACCAAACGCCCAAACCCGTTGATCTCCAGAGATACCGGATTCTAGCTATCTCAAACACGTTCATCGCGCACGATACCGTGTTTAAAGATCTACGATTCTTCTACGTTGATCAAGCACACTTGATTCCGTGAATCGGCTTCAACAATCGTTGATTTGAGCGCACTCGAATACAAAAGGTGGAGATAGGAGATCACACTCAACTACCAATTTCAAAGTGGCACAAAGCACACAAACAAAGTTTTTATTCAAAATCAACTAACCTTACAAATGACACAACTCCGCTATTTATAGAGATTACAACTCACACAACACAACCGTCCAACACACGACCTACGACCTCACATAGGTCGTTAACGACCTAACACTGCATGACTCAATACAGGCCTCACGCGACCTAACACAGAAACGACTTAACAAATTTAACATGAGCGACTTACAATTACAACGACTTAACATATTACATCAACACAGCAGAACGACTTAACAGTATTTACAACATTCATGCGACTTATCAAGCCTTGCGACCTAAACATGTAACGACCTAACACAGCTTCAGTGACATAGTAATCTTCGACTTAGGAATTTCAACTCAGTTGCTCACGACCTATGGAGTAACAACCTATCAACTTGAGCGACTTAAGTAGGTCGCTTGCGACTTAAGTATGGTCCGGTAATGCTAGGTCGCTTTGTACCTTGCCACGCTTCAATCCCCCTTTGTTCCTCGTTAGGTCGTATAACCCAACTTGTTAGGTCGCATGGTCGACCTACCAACATACTAGGTCGCGGCCGACCTAAATTCAATGCCTTGGTGCTTAAAGTGTTACCTCGCGAGCGACCTTCACTAGGTCGTGAGCGACCTAAGACCCTTGAGCGATTCAACTCCCTTGAATTTGTAGATTGCGCTGCATAATCCTCCCCCGGTTGACAAGAATTCGTCCTCGAATTTGCACCTTCCTCTTCCTCGACAGGCTCATTCCCATGAAATGGAATCAAGTATTTGACATTGAAAACATCAGAAGTATGAACATTATCCGGCAATTTCAATTGATACGCATTCTCATTGATTTTCTTCAAAATTTCTACTGGACCGATTTTTCGAGCTTTCAACTTGTTGTAAGTTCCAACAGGAAAACGATCTTTCGTCATAACGGCGTAAACCAAATCACCTTCTCTGAAGTTCACACTCCTTCGCTTCTTATCCGCCAGTTGTTTATACTTCTCGTTTGATGCAAGCAATCGTTCATGAATAGTTCTGTGGCACTCCTGCAACTCAGTCACAAAATCACAAGCTCGCTTAACAACTCCCTTCTGATAAGGCACTGTCGTCAATTCCAATGGTCCCTTCGGACTTGCTGAGTATACAACTTAAAACGGACTGAAACCAGTACTTCGATTAACGGTGTGATTATGTGCAAATTCCGCCTGACATAACTTCATATCCCAGCTCTTCAAATTATCTTTCACAAGACATCTCAATAAGTTTCCAAATGATCTATTGACCACTTCCGTTTGCCCATCTGTTTGCGGATGATAAGCGCTACTAAAATTCAGCTTCGTTCCAACCATCTTCCACAAACTCAACCAAAAATGGCTTAGAAATCTAGTATCCCGATCAGAAACAATAGATTCAGGTAGCCCATGTAATCGATACACCTCTTTAAAGAACAATTGAGCAACACGGACAGCATCAGCTGTCTTCTTACAAGCTATGAAATGTGCCATTTTCGAAAATCTATCCACCACAACAAATATAGAATCATTTCCTCACTGAGTTCTTGGCAAACCCAAAACAAAGTCCATGCTGATATCAACCCATGGTCTAGTAGGCACAGGTAATGGCATATACAATCCCGCATTCGTCGCTGTCCCTTTGGAAACTTGACAAATATGACATCTTTCCACAAATCTTTCAACTTCTTTTCTCATGGAAGGCCAAAAGTATGATTGAGAAATCAACTGCAAAGTACGATCTCTTCCCACATGACCCTCTTCATGCAATTCTTTTACAATCTTCATCCGTAAACTGCTCTCTGGTATGCACAACCTATTTCCCTTGAATAGAAAACCGTCTACTAACATATACTCATCCGTCTTCCCTTTATTGACTTCATCCATAACCTTAGCAAAGTAAGGATCATCAACAAACAATTCTGGCAACACATCAAACCCCGTCACTTCAACCTTCATTGTAGTAAACAAATGATTCCTTCGACTCAATGCATCTACCACTCGATTCGTAATTCCCAACTTATGCTTCACCACAAATGTAAATTGTTGCAAGTATGCGATCCATGAAGCATGTCTAGCGGAAACTTTATCCTGCCCTTGCAAACGCTTCAACGCCTCATGGTCTGTATACAAGACAAACTCCTTATGGAACAAGTAATGTCTCCAATGCTTCACAGCTTATACAATAGCATATAATTCTACATCATAAGTATTATATCTCATCTTGGCTCCAGAAAGTTTGTCACTGAAATATGCAATTGGTCGTTCTTTCTGACTCAACACCCCTCCAACTCCAACCTTATATGCATCAGTATGTAGCTCAAACAACAACTGAAAGTCTGGTAATATTAGAATGGGTGCTGTCGTCAAAAGCTCCTTAATCCGCTCAAAAGCTAATCTTGCTTCTTCTGACCATGAAAATTGCTTCCCTTTCATACAATCAGTAACTGGTGCCATCACGCTACTGAAGTGTAGAATAAACCTTCGGTAGAATGATGCTAAACCATGAAAACTTCTAACTTATGTTATCGTCTTGGGTTGTGGCCAATTTCTGATTGCTTCAACTTTATTCTGATCCACCTGTATACCTCCTTCTGATATAACATATCCCAAAAAAAAAACACTATGCGTCATGAACACGCATTTCTTTATTAAAACATAAATTTGTTCCTGTCGTAGTATCATCAACACTTCTCTCAGATGATGCAAGTGTTCTTCTGTGCTTCCACTGTATATCAGTATATCATCAAAATACACCACCATGAACTTCCCAATAAATGGTCTAAAGATCTGATTCATCACCCGCATAAACGTACTAGGTGCATTCGAAAGACCAAATGGCATAACCAGCCATTTGTACAACCCCTCCCGTGTCTTGAACGCTGTTTTCCATTCATCCCCTGGTCGAATTCGAATTTGATGACAACCACTCTTCAAATCGATCTTTGAAAATATAGTAGCTCCATTCAACTGATCTAACAAATCATCCAATCTAGGCATAGGAAATCTGTATCTCACTATAATCTTGTTTAGTGCTCGACTATCAGTACGCATCCTCCACGTTCCATCCTTCTTCGGCACTAACAAGGCTGGAACTGCACAAGGACTTAAACTTTCCTGTACACGCCCTTGTTCAAGCAACTCTTCCACCTGCCTTCTCAATTCTTCATGCTCCTTTGGACTCATTCTGTAATGTGGTTTATGTGGTAACACAGCTCCTGGAACAAGATCTATTTGGTGTTGTATGTCCCTCAATGG
Organism: Allium fistulosum; assembly: GCA_030737815.1. Classification (NCBI taxonomy): domain Eukaryota; kingdom Viridiplantae; phylum Streptophyta; class Magnoliopsida; order Asparagales; family Amaryllidaceae; genus Allium; species Allium fistulosum. The sequence goes on from CM060906.1 coordinate 404,595,231, forward strand.
TGGTAACTCCGTTGGCAGCTCTTCAGGAAATACATCTTCGAATTCTTCCAGCACTGGCTTTACTTCTTCAGGAATTTCAACCACTTCATTACTCTCACGTCCAATCAACAAAAATACTTTAGGTTCATCTTCGACTTCTTCAACAAACTCCTTCAATGATAGCAAAGTTTTCAGCTCTTCAATCTCCTCCAACTTGCTTTCTTCTTGTTGTCGCTTCTTGGGAACTAAAGTGATTTTTGTGCCTTCGAACATGAAACTATAGCTGTTGGTACGTCCATCATGTTGCACAGCTCTATCATACTGCCATGGTCTCCCCAACAACAAATGACACACATCCATGTCCACAACATCACACCAAATTTCATCTTTGTATTTCTTCCCAATCGAAAAATTAACACAAGTTCTTCGTCCAACCTTCACCTCCCCACCTTTCCTCAACCAAGCTAACTTGTAAGGTTTCGGATGCTTCTCAGTCTTTAATGCCAACTTCTTCACAGCTTCTGTAGAAATGATATTATCACAGCTTCCCGCATCAATGACAAACTTGCAAACCCTTCCCAAGATAGTGCACGTTGACTGGAAAATATTACTCCTCAACCAGCTAGTCTCTTCCTCCTGCTTTGGTGTCAAGCAGTTTCTCCTCATCATCAATGAATATCCATCATCTCCTGACAATAATTCTTCGTCCTCAACCAGTAGTGAATTAGAACATTCTGCTTTTGCATCCTCATCCTCAACCTCAGCAACCATTACTCGCTTCTTTGGCTTCAGACATTCATTGCTTTTGTGAACAAACTCCTGACAATTGAAGCATTTGATACCACTATTGACCTTGGTCTTAGCAACTTCACTAACAACCGGTTTTGCAACAGCCTTGGAAACATTCGCATTGCTACTAGCCCCTTTCATTTGATTGTTGGAATTTGTAAACACACCACCACCTCTCATACCTTGCTTCTCCCAAGCTAGAGCTTTTTGATGTGCTTCAGCGACAGATCTGGGATCAAACATATTCACCATATCTTGAATCTGCATTCTCAACCCTCCAACAAATCTAGCGGTCAACTGTTCCTCCGTCTCCATGATGTCATTCCTCGCAATCAATTGATAAAATTCATCCGCATAATCATTCACTGACTTTGTCCCCTAACTCAAATTCTGTAAACGTTGATACATAAGAGATTGATAATTGTGCGGCAAGAAAGTAGCTTTCATCAACTTCTTCATCTTCTCCCATGACTCAATCTTTGACTTTCCCATCCTCTCCCGTGTATGTTTTGTTTGCTGCCACCATGCGATAGCTCTCCCTCTCAAACGTGTAGCAACCAACTTAAATCTTCGATGCTTGGGAACTTCCTTAAAGTCAAAAATCTCTTCAACATTAGACAACCAATCAAGGAATTCTTCAGCTTGCATACTACCCTTGAATTCTGGAATTTCAGTTTTCATCCCTGACTCCCATCGACGATCATCTTCAACATCCCTATATGCATTTCGTAATTGGTCTCGATCTCGATAATGAATATTACTTCTATCACTCTCTTCATCATGATCACGTGTACTTCGGTATCGATCTCGACCATCAACATCTCTTCGATCACGCATGTCTTGTCTACTATGTCTTTCATCATCACGATATGGCTCATACTCAAACTCACGTTGAGTTCTTTTTTCTTCATCTCGAAATTCATGGTGATCCCTCCTTGTTGAAACTGATGACTCTCGTCTCTCTCGAGCAGATTGTGGCGACACCCTCCTCGCTTCCGTAACCGATGGCGAAACTCTGTTTCCTCCATGGTTCGAGACTGATGACCTTCTCCTTTTACTTTGATTCATATCAATCATCAATTTCTCCAATCTACCAATACCTTCATCAAACTTCTCATTGAATTTGTTGCTAATTCGTTGTTCCATTTGTTCAGCTTCTTCTCTTTTGTACAAATCTTCAACATTTTGATGACGGTTAGCTCTTCCCGGCGGCATTGTCGAATCAAACAATCTTTTACAACTCGGCTTGGACTTACAAAAGTGTTGCACGGCCATCAACTAGCTCGGATCTACACTTCAACACTTCAATACAAACTATTCTCCTTGGCTCCAAGACTCTGCTTAGCTATGATTGGCTAAGTCTAGCTCTGATACCAAATGATGCAGCGGAAATAATAGAAATGAATACAACGATGAAAGTAGCAATCGGTGGATTGAAAATACCAAACGCCCAAACCCGTTGATCTCAAGTGATACCGGATTCTAGCTATCTCAAACACGTTGATCGCGCACGATACCGTATTTAAAGATCTACGATTCTTCTACGTTGATCAAGCGCACTTGATTCCGTGAATCGGCTTCAACAATCGTTGATTCGAGCGCACTCGAATACCGAAGGTGGAGATAGGAGATCACACTCAACTACCAATTTCAAAGTGGCACAAAGCACACAAACTAAGTTTTTATTCAAAATCAACTAACCTTACAAATGACACAACCCTGCTATTTATAGAGATTACAACTCACACAACACAACCGTCCAACACACGACCTACGACCTTACATTGGTCGTTAACGACCTAACACTACATGACTCAATACAGGCCTCACGCGACCTAACACAGAAACGACTTAACAAATTCAACATAAGCGACTTACAATTACAACGACTTAACATATTACATCAACACAGCAGAACGACTTAACAATATTTACAACATTCATGCGACTTATCAAGCCTTGCGACCTAAACATGTAACGACCTAACACAGCTTCAGCGACATAGTAATCTTCGACTTAGGAATTTCAATGCAGTTGCTCGCGACCTATGGAGTAATGACCTATCAACTTGAGCGACTTAAGTAGGTCGCTTGCGACTTAAGTATGGTCCGGTAATGCTAGGTCGCTTTGTACCTTGCCACGCTTCAATCCCCCTTTGTTCCTCGTTAGGTCGTATAACCCAACTTGTTAGGTCGCTTGGTCACCAACATACTAGGTCGCGCCCGACCTAAATCCAATGCCTTGGTGCTTAAAGTGTTACCTCGCGAGCGACCTTCACTAGGTCGTTAGCGACCTAAGACCCTTGAGCGATTCAACTCCCTTGAATTTGTAGATTGTGCTGCATCAAAATCAATAAGGTCATTAAAATTCACTAGACCATGTCGACATCCCCCCTTTGACCATGTCGACATGTACTGGTTAGAAATGACACTTCATTTTGAATTTGAAATTTGAATAACTACCTTGTGTCTATTTATTTCAAACGAATTTCTACACCTACAAATACCCATTTCTTCCAGAATTCATTACTGAATATTATTTCTCATCTATTCAATCTCTCATTCTTCCCACAATTTCAAAAATGGCTAATCCAATTCATAACTTATCCGAGAATCTTGAAGAAACTCTTAATTCATTCAAGAATATTCTCTCGTTCATTCTTCGTAACCAGCGACACTTAGAATTGAGTCAAATGCAGATGATCAAGGAGCAAGAAAGGCATTTCGATGCAATTCGATGGATGATTTCTTCCCTGCACAAGGATGATAACGAAGCACATCCTCCTGTCTCTCTCACAAATGACAATGAAAATTGGGATGCCATCAAAGCAGACCCTATTTTCGAAGAAGAAGGATGGGTGGAAGTTCCCCGTAACGTTTAATTTGTTTGCTTTATTACTTTGTTTGAATTGATTATTTTGATTGAAATTGGTTGTTTTGATTGATTGGATTTATACTTAGTGTGGTTTGATGATTGTATAAATATACACTGATATATTTATAATCATTGATTAAATATCATATCTATAAGTATAGTTATTTCTTAATATACTTTATTATATAGTTTATTAATGCAGGTACTTCAGTACAAGAATGAGGAGGAGTTGTATAGTTTAGAGTTTGTTTGTTTTTGTTGATGACAAAGGGGGAGAAATATAAAATAGGATAGTTAGGCATAGATTTAGGGGGAGTTATTAGGATAGAAGTAATATTTCATAAACGAAGGTTGTCATCATCAAAAAGGGGGAGATTGTTAGTCCGTGAGATGATGGTTTTGATGATAACAACCTTAGAATAATATTATAAAATATAAATACTAACAATATAGTTTAGATATATATGTATATGCAGGATTTAAACATGCAAGTACCAAGAATAAAGACTGTACAGTATAGGGATTCAAGATATCAAGATTGAAGACTCACGAGTACCAAGATTATCAAGAGTTCAAGATTTCAAGATAAGTGTCGAGTCTAGAATTTTGTTAAAACTTCATAATAGCACTGAAATCTTCACTCCATTTTTCTTTTGGGATGGAACCCATTTCTACCTGTTTAGTGGCTTACAAACCCACGACAAGTAGCTTACAAACCTACGACAAGTGGCTTACAAACCCACGAACATCCTGGTTTTGTACAAGTTCTCGAGTCCTGATATTATGAGATATTTTTCAGGAAGAAGCTTGCAAAACTACTTCAAAATGATTTTCAAAACTACTTCGAAATGATTTTCAAAACTGCTTTTCAAAATGTTTTAGCCTTAAAAATTATCCTTTCAAATGATTTTGAAAAAGATGTTTTAGCCTTAAATATTCTTGTTTTTAAACTTCGTTTATTTTAAACTATCTTTTAAATATAATATATTTATACTCAGATTTAAATATAAAATTATAGTAAAATTATATATATATTATTCTCTATATTTATCTATGTATTTTATCTATAGTCAAGTATATTTATAAAGTTTAAAATAATTTTAATATATGATAAAGGTTATTTTCAAAGAAAATCAAAACATCAAAAATTGCTTTGGGATGTGGACATACCTATGGTGACCATGTCGACATGGTGACGGTTGAGTTCAAAATTTGAATTTCAAAAGATGTGTCTATTCGCCATAACTCTTCACGAATGGACATGATTGTTGTTCTTCTATAAATAGGGGTTAGTTTCAACGAATTTTTAATCAGTTTTTCTGGTTTTTTACTCCTCTTCTTCTTCCACATTTTCTTATTCAAAATCCTATTATCACTCTGCCGAAATCAACATTGAATCTAACTAGATCATCTCTGGTTTGATTCTCTATCACTATCTCAACAGAATCTAAGTGCTATTCAAAGTTATAGGCTTCTTTGTAATCTATCTAGCGAGAAAAGGTGTGATTGTAGCCTTGGAAATCAATCAAGCGAGAAAAGGTGTGACTGTAGCCTTGGAAATCAATTGGGTGAACTTGTCGCCCGTAAATCAAGTATATCTACCCAGAGGATTGTGATTCTGGAGGGTGTACCTCGTAGCCTTGAAACCGAGGGTTGTAATTGTTGAATTGCTTTTGAAAGGAAATTCGTACTTAGTTGTGCGGGACTGGATGTAGGGTAACTCCGAACCAGTATAAAATTCGGTGTGTTCTTTGCTTTACTGCATTTACTTTATTTCTGCATCTGTGTTTGTTTCTGTGATTATATATGTGTCTGAATATTGCATACATTTGTGTTCAAATTAACATAAATTCAAAAAGATTTAGTAATTTCTTAAAAACACTATTCACCCCCTCTAGCGTTATTCCTAGCCTTAAGATCCATATTTCGCATTCCTCTCGCATAGATCTTAAACAATTAGAAGTATCCTATCCCAAACAACCCATAAACCAAACAAATAATAATTTACAATGTACTTGAGCTATTCTTATTAAATTTCTTTCACAACATTTAGAGTTTTTATTTTTCTTTTTCTTTTCATTCATACAAGGATTATTTCTTTAACTTACATTTATCTCTTACAAAATTTTATTCCCATTCATTCATTCATGTTTATTTCATTTATTTTTCCTTTATTACTTACAAAAATTCATTTTCACTTATTCATATCCTGTCAATATCTTTTATTGCATTACATTCATTTTATTATTTACTTTAATTATAGATAGTTTCAATATTAACTTAAGTTGAAAATCCTTTACTTACAGTACTCATTTTCTATTTCATTTAATTAGTAGTATTACAATTTTAACTCAAGTTTATAAATATTTTCATATCAAGTTCCTTATTTATAAAAGTAAATTTCATTGAGCACTTCTATTACATAAGTTTTACTTGTAAAAAATTCCATTACATATTCTTTTAACATTTCAACTTTTTATAATTGGTAAGTTATATATATATCTTTAAGAATGCAATTGAAAGTTACACAAGTTTGACTTACTTATTTTAATTAGCTTAAGGTTCAATAATTATCATTTCTTATTTTCATATCCCTTTCGTTTACAAGTTACAAATTTCAAATTGCTTGTATATTTCAGTTATAACTTAGCATATAATTTCTTATTTTCATTTAGAAGTTTCAATTATTAAATAGTTAAAAAAAATTTATTCCATTACAATAATTGAAATCTCTAATTCATAGAAATTTAAGAACTATATGCCGAGTTCCATTTCAAATCATTTAAAACAACATCTACATACATACATATATATATATATATATATAGACACACACACACTCAGAACTTTTATATCCAATCATATTTAATCTTAAAATTTTTATTTATTTATTAAAATAGATCTGTATTAAAGCTACTATAATGGCCTTCTCACTTTGAAACTCGAAAATGAACGTCGATGATCCGTGCACTCATCACCGAAATTATTTTCCAACGACAGAGAGAGGAGTACAAAACTTATTTCTTTCCAAAATTTCATTAAAACAATTCTTTCAAATTATATTGAAATATTTATATCAGAAAATACTTCTAATAATATTATTATTATATCCCAAAATCATTCGAAAGAAATTTTCAAAAAAACACCAGAACTTAAATTCTAAATTTCCAAATTTCATTTATCTTATTTTCAAATATATTTTTCCAACCTATATTTATAAATTTCACTACCTAACAACTAATATATTACAACCAAATATATCATTCATAAAATTTATTATTTTATATACAAAAATATAAGATGCAAAATTATTTCATTCACCTATATTCAAAACAATATTGTGTCGGTCTGTCCTATTAAGTGTTTAGAAATCTCTATCAATGTCATAGCGTCCTATGCACCAATCAGAATTTATAAATACAAAATGGAATAAATTAACACAATATAAAAAACCTTTTATAACACTAACAAATACGCTCTCTCATATATATACACTCAGTGACTCCTCATAGGGTATTACAACCCAATTAATAAAGAGTCAGACCCCACAAAGCTAAGGTTATCGCTAAACCAAAGCTCTAATACCAACTGTAACATCTTGCCTTTTTGTATGCTTTAAGCAGACACACATGCCGTCTCAAACCATACAGAAGGGCGGATTGTTATTGGGGTGAATAAGAAAAAGAGAAAGAAATAAAACAAATACAGAATCTCGCAGCGGAATGACAAAATATAATAATCAAATAACAGTTCATGAAGCTGTTTACAAAAACATTTAATTATACTTATACAATACAAAATCAGAGTTACACGTATCAGAGAAAAATAAATAATGCAGCGGAACAGTATAAATGCAGTGGAATAAATATAGTAAATAATAGTAGCACAAATTTTCGACTTCATCCTCCAGAATAAGGTCTTCAAATCCTGAAATGCTCAGGCTGACCCGAGCGAATTGAAAAGACAAAACACTCGAGTCAGAACTAAAAGATCTTATGTGAGTTAAAATAACGGTAAATAAATATGAGTGGAATGGCGTCGGAGATGTTACGGGGTTTGACATCTCCTATCCAGTGTCTAACGTGAGTGCAGTAACTTACGAGATGTTCGGGATTCACATCTCCTAAGGATCCGTTAAACTACCTACTCTTTAGTACAATACGCTATTATAATATGTCTACAGTAAAGTAAATATATTAAAGTAGCGTTAAGGCTTTACATTTTCCCCCTTAACACATTTTTAGGTATGCCAATAGTCTATACAGTACCGTAACTCCCCGTAAACTGGGGCCGCCAGAGGATACCCCATAGGTACGACATAAAACAAACTCGTAGAAGGCGCGCTAGGGTAGATGACATGTGCCAACTAGGCGATTCCAGGGTAGATATACCAATTACACTTCCGGGGCGTTGGTAACGCATAGCCGCAACTACCGCTCAACTCGAAACACACTCCCGAATCAAAAAAAATCGAGGGTGGCCATCAAATAAATCGCAAAGTCAGAATATAGTATCGATGGAATGTGCCCGATCGGAGGAATGACCTCACTTAGCCCGTTGATTGCTCCTGTTTTAGCCACCTTAAGCCAACTCACGGGAGTCGGGTCCACGTATATACCTCATATAGGATCGTCGCCACCATCCTACTTCATTCTGGAATCTCCACTGCGTACACAGTTGTCAAAGTGGTTTTCAGTATCGACAGAGAGTATGCTCATATCTGATCCCGGTCTCTTTAACAACCAATCGCTTATTGCACACCGGATGGTTCTTTTAGATTTCCAAAATCATTTCATAATTGATATCAAAATATCATATTCAATTCAAATCATATCATTTTCGAAATCATTACCTACTTCCAAAATTATATCACATTGAAATCATAGTTCGAAATTATATTTCCTTTCAAAAGTCGTGTTTCCAAAATAGGTTAAACTCTCATTTCAAAATATCATATTAAACCAAATATGTTATTTAAATCCCAACTTAGGTTATAATGTCGCTTAACCACATTCACTTTAAAAATCTAGAATTTGAATATAAACCCATCCATTTTACTTAGTTTGGAATTTAGAAGAAAATAGTTTTAAATAGTTATAAATAGTTAATATAGATTAAAAATAGATTAAATATAATTAAAATAGATTAAGTAGCTTTTCAAAATAGATTAATTAGACTTAAAATAAGTTAAATGGTTTAATTAGTTTAAAAGTTTGAAAATCTTAATAATTAAAGTCTTTTAAAATAATATATTTAAAACAGTTTATATGCAAATATGAATTTGAAATTTATATCAATTTAAACTATTTACTTCATTCCAACACATTTTGACCATTTCAATGTCCCAAAACCCAATTTCAAATTTTTCCGATTCAGAATCCTAAATAAATATTAAATTCAATATCGCTTAAATCCATGTTGAAACATAGATTTAATTACTCAAATTTCAATATATTTCAAAGTTATACTTCAACGATTTTAATAGCTCAATTTCGATAAACTTCACTTGTATTTTAAATTCACTATACATTTCACTTTTTATTCCTTTAACCATTCCTTTAAAACAATTCAATCTTTTTATATAAAACTCGAAATTTGGTGAAATTCAATTTATATGAATCAGATTTTATTTCAAAAATATCGTTTAATTTAAAGCAAAATTTAAGGATTCAAAATCATTTAAATTTAACCAATCCGGTGTCCGTATATAATTCTCTACCCGAGGGTCAAGTGATACGGATATTTATCATTTCAATCCACAATTTAAAATTTTTATATTTACGGATATATATCATTTCAATCCGCAATTTAAAATTTTTATATTTACGGATATATATCATTTCAATCCGCAATCCCGAAAATATTCAAAATCCATAAAATCGCTTGAGTCTATCATTTCAACCCATAATGATTTTTCCTTAATCTATTGATCATTCGGGTATGTATCATTTCAACCCATAGTGAACTTGCAGTTTATAACGATATAAAATACACATCCATTCATCCAATATCAAAAATCAAACATCCATTACAAACATCATCCAAATCAATCAATAAAAATCAATATTGAACTGGTAATCAATAACAGGTATTTATGTAACGACCCGTAAAATTTAATGGTTTTAAAAGTATATTTAACTGGAAATTTGTAAAATTTTAAACAATAAAATTTGAAATTAAAAAAAATTTGATATTTGGAATACGTCTATTTAAATATAGCAACTGGTAAATTTTCATATGATAATATTGAAGTTTATTTTCTGTGAAATTTTATTGCAATTTAAACCGGTTAATAACAGTGAATTTAAAAGTTTTCCGAAACCAAAATATGTCAACAGGAGAAAATTTATTCAGGTCATTCTGAATCAGACTGCGAATTTCGTTTTTCCAAATTTGGACTTCTACTGCTCTGTTAATCTTAATTCTGACAGAATAGCAGCATTTTCGGTACCGATTATCGACTTTTGGTCGGATGATCGTACCACTAATATCTGTATACCGTTTTGATCCTCTCGTCGTGCTGATCTCAATGGTATATTTATTTCTGTATTTTGAGTAGCGGTATGCAAGGAAAACAATAAGTTGTTCGTTGTAGCGGTACCGTGAATTGCGACTTTACCCCTTTCCTTCAGTTTCAAATTGAAACGTGCAGCCCACGAAAGCAATAAATTACCTTGATTATTCAGCTAAAAAGATGGTGACCGTTGACATTTCTTTCCCTCAAAATTCGTTCCTTACGTTTTGAAAAGTATGTAAAAATAATCGGTCCATCTTTTGGAAATATTGTGATCTGCATTTGTGGAAACCACTTCCACCTCATTTCATTCGTTTCCTCTCCCCTGAGTTTCTTTTCTTCCTCTCCCTTCTTCTTTTATTTTCTTTCTTTCCTCGTCATTCTGGCTTACAGGAAACTGTCGTGGCCTCTAACCTTTTACCTTCCGCCTTCACGTAAGCCTACCACGTTCGTCCCACCACCGCCAAGCCTAGTCAAAGAACCACCCCACCGCGAACAGCACTCAACCAACCACTTCGGCCTTCCCATGTGACAGCCTACTCACGTCCTTCACCCTCCATCCACAGCAGCCATCCCCTGCCTACATCCCTGACTCAGCAATCTCCAATAGTCACCTCCACCATCTGTCCTGCCACATCGCCTCTGGCCACCGTGCCGCCTCCCCTCTCAGCTGCCGCCACCACCCCTGGCCACATCCGTTCATTTCACCCCTTCGCTTTTTCTCTACCGAGATTCTCTTTAGCCTCTGCCCCTTCCCAAGCTTGGTCGAGCACTCTTTCTTTTCATCTCTTTTGTTCGGCTCCACATCTCCATGTTCACGCTGCAGCCTCTTTTACTACTAAGGTATATATATATTTCTGTTATACTAGTTTTATTATATATTGGTTATAAAGTATGTATATATATAATTTAAGGTATATTTTAATAGGTCCACATATATTTGTTTAGTTTCTGTTTTGTTTGCAATGATTTTTATTATATATACGTAGTGTTATATTTTGTTTATATTGTGAGTTTACATACATAGTTACAGGATTGCATATGTTATAGGCTACGTATAGGTGGGTAGGTGGCTGCATGTACAATCATTTTCATATGCATAGTGACTACATATACAAATCTTTTCATTTACATCTTGGCTTTATTATTTTCTTTACTGTCACCGCTTTATTTTATACATATAGTACATATAGAAGTAAAGCAACTTTTATGGGCTTGTCTAGTGCATATGTAGTTATTTATAAGGTATATATATAAATATATTTATTTTTGTTAAAGGATATGTTATACGTTTCCAGGATATATATGCGTGCGGAAGCTTAGTATATATATATATATTTGAAGTTGTCTATATGTTTACATATAAGTATATATATATAGGTATAGTATATAAGTATACTGTGTTTAAATAGATATATGTGTATATTTTATTTTATATAGTATTATATATGTATGATAGTTTAAGATTTCGCATATCACATGCACTATAAGAGAATTTTTTTTACAAGTTTAAAACTATCTGTTAGCTATAATATAGTTCTTAAATATAATATTCTTCCAAACTTTTCGTCGACCTGACAATGTTCCTTCGACCTGAAAATGTTTAAATAGTTGCTAATTTGTACAGAGAGCATTATTACAATTTAAGATATAAATTTCTGGTTTATTTTATGTGTTATGTATATATATAAAGTCAGTTTATAAGAGGATATATATGCATATATTCATTTGTCATATATAGAGTTGTTTGTAATATATAATATTTACATGTTGGTTTATATGTATTAAATAAAGCAAGTTTATATAAATTACTTTTTATTTTATTTTATTAATTTTAAAGGGTATAGCATGTATGCGAGTATTTTGCACTTCAATAGGTATATATATGTATTTATTTTATATGTAAGTAGTTATATATAGTATATATATTTTTACTTATACCAATTATCATCATCAATCCAGTTTGACTTGATTTCGTAAATCCCTATTTATCAGTTTCGTTCGTCGATTCGAGTTCAATCGGGCCTTGTGTTGAGACTTCATGCCTGGATTTCGTAACCACTTCATTGTCTATCTCTCTAGCCTCGAAAGGTGAGCAATCACTCACGATTAACATTCTTGTAGTTATTAAATTTGATCTCAATTGAAACGACAATTGAAATATGATGCTGTAGTTATTTAAATTGTTATATATGCTATTATCTGTATATGTTCACTTGTGACATCTGACACCAGTATCTAATATTTATATGCCTGTTATTACTATTATCTGTATATGTTCACCTATGACATCTGACACCAGTATCTGTTATTTATATTGATGATATATGCCTGTTGTTATATTTTATATTATCTGTTATCACTCTGCAAGTTCCCTGTTAGTATAGAATTCACTATGGGTTGAAATGATATATATACCCGAACGGACTTTAGAATAGGAGAATTTCGTTATGGGTTGAAATGATAAACCCAAGCGATTTTCATTTGAATTGAAATTGGGATTACGGGTCGAAATGATATCTACCCGTATATATTTAAATTTCGGATTTGAAATGATAAATATCCGCATCACTTAACCATATGATAAATATATATATATACACCATTGGTCCATATATATGAATATATTAAAATGAATTCTATGGTTTTGGAAAGAAATATATGGTTTTATTTAATGTTGAGTATTTAAAATATATTTCGAAATAGATTTTGGTAATAATTTGAATAAGTTAAGGTTAGAAAGATAATTTGAATTTAGTTGAAATTGGGTTCATTAAAGAATTTTATCTAATTAAACCGATTTGAAACTTATTGAAATTGAGATTTAAGATATGATTTATAACTTGGGTTTTATTTAAATAATTTAATGAATAATTCTTGCTTAAATAAATTTAAGAAAATATTAGCAAAAATGAAATGTAGGGCTAGTTAAATGATATTGAATTTATTAAGTGAATATTCCCTGATTAAATAATAATGAAGTTAAATCAAGAGCTATATGAAACTGTGAAATTTAACTTTGAAAATGTTGAATAATAAAGCTTTGAAATATATTGAAAATTTAAATGATCTGTTTAGAAATGAATTAAATTGATGAATTGAGCTTTGAATAAATTTGAATTTGAAATTTGAAGTTGATTTGAATCGATTTGCTAGACTTGAGGAAATTAAATACTTTACTTTTCAAATCATTTAATATATATATATACTATTTTGGAAAATAGATATATTTGAAATGAAATGATATTTGGGTTTTGAAGTATAAATTTAATTGAAATGACCACGGTGTAAAAATGTATATTTCCACCTTATAGATAGTTCTGAAGATCCTTAGAGGATGGTTATCCCAACATCCTTTAAGTTACTTGTATTTCGATTGATATTTCACTTGAGTTGGATTTATTTATATAAGAATGTTAATCCTGACTCGAGTGTTTTGTGTTTTGCTTTACGCTCGGGTCAGACCGAGTGATACAGCATTTGAGACTCACCTTTGGAGTTTGGAGCTTCCTTTGGAGATCCAATTATCGCCTCAGCTTTCAGCTCTTCTAGTTGATTTGTTCAGAGAAGTCATCTATTCGTACTGAAGACTTCACCGTATTTGAGATATTCTGTTGTATTTTATTTTTAACTCTGATGTTTATATAGTAGCTTCATGAACTACTATTTTATCTATTCCGCTGCGTATTATTGTATTACTCTGTGTCTGTGATTCTGTGATTGATTTATTTACTGCATATGCGGAGTTTTGCCAAATTTAAATTAACAATCTGATATTTTGAATTATTCAATTCTGACATGTGTGGATTTATTGTCGATTTGAATGGTCCAAAATAGCGGGTCGTTATAGTTGGTATCAGAGCTTTGGCTCTAGGCGAAACTTATCATATATTGTAAATTTATTTACATAATCACTTTCGTTTGAGTTTAATCTCTTCCTTTGGACTCGATTTCCTTTGAACTTCGGAACGTTCCCTACGGTTCCAAAATTCATTCTTGTCTCTCTCTATTAGTATTCTTTTGATTCTGGAGTATCCCATAACTCCACTTTGAATGATCTCTATAAGAATAGGCGATCCCGCCAATCTTTGAAGGAATTGTGAAGGGGCGAAACTTCTTTACAATTAGCATTGATTCACCGGAGATTTATATATCCCTCGGTTTAAAATGCTGCTATCTTTTGCTATGTCGAATTCTATCTTTGGCGATCGAATGTCGATTTGCCTTAGAATTCGGCACTGATCTTATTTTGGAATCACGGTTGATCGGTTAAGGTCGCCCGCGATTTATATAACTGTATCGATCTATTGTTTTGTAATTAATTTTCTCATTTTCGTTCGAACTTATCTTCGAATCAGAAATCCTAATCGATTAGAGTCCCTCTAATTTGAATCTCTATCTTTGTTTGAAATCCATTCTTAAATCATCCTTTGAAATCGGGTTTGTTTGTATTTTAAGAAATTGTTTTCTAAATCAAAATTATTATTTTTATAAGTATGATTATATTATATTTTCGATAAAGATTATATACCCTTTTTAAAATGAGAATTTGAGGTTTCGAAAGGATTTGTAATTTTGAAAAGTTATATAAGAAATTGATTTATATAAAAATGATTTATAACTAAAAGACTTTAAATTTGAAATTCGAGAATTGAACTCCGGTATTTTGAAATTGGTTTTAAGATTTTGAAATATATAATAATAATATGATTTAAAAAATATTTTCCGAATAAGAAATGTTTCAAATGATTTTAATGAGTTTCGAAGAAATTTCAAAAGAAGTTTGAGAGAATAGAAGTCCAGAACTCACTTATGTCGCTGGAAAATAATTTCGGTGATGAGTGCACGCATCATCGACGTTGATTTTCGAGTTTCATAGTGGGGGAAAGGCCACTTTAGTAGCATTGCTACGCGAGTGATTTTGCGAAACTAATTTTGATTTCAAATTTTGAAGTATGATTTGATTTTCAAAAGATATATGTATATGTATTTGAAATGATTTGAAGTAAGTCGGTGTTCAGTCATTGAGTTTCAAATTTGAAACCTATCTATTAAAATTGATTTACTGATTTGTTGCTGATTTCCAACTCTTGAATTTGAAAATGATTTCTTCGACTATTTCGAAGGTTCGAGCACTTCCAAATCAAGGTTAACTTTTCAAAGCTAAGAAATGTTGAAATGTATGAATTATTTGATAAAGTATATAAATTTGTTTCGAATGTTTAAGTATGAAGTAATATGATTTAAATAAGTTGAAACTGTTTTGTTAAGTAAATGAATAAGGCTATTTTGAATTTTTCTTAATATGGAATTTAGATTTGAAATGTTTGAAAGAATTTGGGCTTCAATATATTTGGAATAAAATTTAGTTTAAATGTTTTAACTTAGTAACTTCTTTATGAAACTATATATTTAACAAGTTGGAATAAATATATAAGGTATACGTATGCTGTTTTATTCGCATAATTAAATTGATCCAAGTTTGAGTACACAAGTTCGAGGTGAATTACACCATTTCGTGTTAGGATTTTTCATTCAATTCTTGATGGCGAATATTTGATATGGATTTTTGGGCTCGATTCCAGAATTCTCTATCATAGTATATGGCTATGTAAGGAGACTGATGGCTTCTAGTCGAGAAACCATATCGAAATCCGCATTAGGGAAGTCGAATGGACAATACTAGTTCGAAAGCGAACTTGTGTGATCGAGCGAGCGATCAAAGGTGATTCTGCGAAATGATGACGTATGTACATCTTATATTCTAATATCATTGATATATTTTGATGCTGAAATTGAAAGCTGTCGAGTTAGAATATCTTTGCTTACTAAAAAAAAATGCAGTTTAAATTACAAAGATATATAACCCATAAAAGCAAAGATATTCAATCCCATATGGCTCTTCATACAGCGAAATTTATTTTGAAAATTTGATCCTTATATAAGATGGACCTTACGTAAGTATAAGATGATTTTGAAAACATTTGATTTTGGAAATGAATTGGTTGACTTAAATTATTGATTTGGAAATTTGGATTTATTTTCTAAATCTATTATTTTTGGAAACTTTGAAACTAAACATAATTAATTTGAGAAGAAATAATTTGGTGAAATTGTATATGATTTTGAAATTGAACTGATATTGAAACAAATTGAAATTTGAGAACCTTATGTTACTAAACACTTGATTTGGGAGTTGTCGAACCTATATAAAATTGATTTGTATGAGTATGAAATTGATTCGAAAACTATGGATTTGAAAAGGTACTCAATTTGGAAGTGAAATCTTATATAATTGAAGTCTATATAAGTATGATTCGATATACTATTGATTTTGGAAAGTATTTGATTTGAAAATTAAATCTTATATATAATGGATTTTATATAAGTACGATATTTGAAAGTGATTTGAAAAGGTACTATATGATACATATTTTCGAAGTAAAGATATGGAAAGTGCCTTCTGCTTGATATCCGATTTGTGGCCACATCTTGGATTCATTCTATCGATATTATTCTCTCTGATTTTTGGTTTTCCGGATATGATACTCGAGTGTCCTTCGAATTCCATGGCGTTACCCATGGTCTTATTGTTCTCTCGTGACTGCATAGCGCAACTGCCTGGCTGAGTCTTGCCTAGGGGTACGGATTGTTTCCTGGGGGATCCAGGCGTAACCATTGTGTATCCTGCAATCTGTGTAGGTCGCGAATAGTAGCGCAAATGCTTGGCTGAGTCTTGCCTGGGGGTACGGATTGTTTCCTGGGGGATCCAGGCGTAACCATTGTGTATCCTGCATTCTACTAGTCATCATGGCGTAACTCGCAGGGCTGAGAAAGCTTACGGATATGGATTGTTTCCTGGGGGACCCAGGCGTAACCATTGTGTATCTGCGAACCATGGTTAGACAAAGGTTTTGTTCGTTTTGTTGTTTGGATTGTACTTTCCATATCTATTTTTAAAAGTTTTTCCAGTATTTTCACTGGGTGTTGAAACAGGTCTACTAAGTACCTGGAGAATTCTAGTTTTGCGCCTGATCAACGCACTACCAGAGTCTACAGGAACAAGGATAAACTTGTCGAAACATCGAGTTATAAAAGTATTTTCGAAAGAAAATTTGTTTCGTTATAAAGGTATTTTATAATAAAAGTATTTCCAACAAAGAAAATTTTGTATCGATATTTGGAATCAAAACCCTTATGGTTCTAAATTAACTATTCATGCCCGATACTATTCCTTGAATCTACCTTATCTGCTCAGCTTGATTTATTCACCTATATTCTGTCTTTCCAAATCCTCCTTTTCCTTGTTGACTATACCCTTTTTAAATATTGTTTATTTATACACTACATGGTTTAATAGAAAATTTTAGTGTTATAAATATTTTAGAAGTTATTAATTTAATAAAACATTTTTAAAGTAAATGATTAATTGTTTATTAATAATATTTGAAAAGTATCTTGAAAAAAAAATAATAAATTATGAATTATGGATTTAATGTTTTCAAATAGCTTCTTTGTAAATATAAGTAATAATGTAAATAACTGTTTTCAAATAGTTTTCATATATTTATAAAGTTGTTATTTAAGCATATAAATGGTAATTGTAAAGGAAGCAAGAAATTTTGCAAATGGATCTTGGAAGTTTTAAAGTATATAAGACAATTGAATTGCAAATGAAGTTTTCAAATTTAAGTAAAATTTATATAGTTCAAATTAATTGTTTAATTTTGACTTTCAATCTACTTTTATTTCTGGTTGTTCTATTCTCCTACCTCCTTCCTTTTCGGGAACGAAAGGTTTTGAGTGGGGGAGAGTGTAACGACCCGTAAAATTTAATGGTTTTAAAAGTATATTTAACTGGAAATTTGTAAAATTTTAAACAATAAAATTTGAAATTAAAAAAAAATTGATATTTGGAATACGTCTATTTAAATATAGCAACTGGTAAATTTTCATATGATAATATTGAAGTTTATTTTCTGTGAAATTTTATTGCAATTTAAACCGGTTAATAACAGTGAATTTAAAAGTTTTCCGAAACCAAAATATGTCAACAGGAGAAAATTTATTCAAGTCATTCTGAATCAGACTGCGAATTTCGTTTTTCCAAATTTGGACTTCTACTGCTCTGTTAATCTTAATTCTGACAGAATAGCAGCATTTTCGTACCGATTATCGACTTTTGGTCGGATGATCGTACCACTAATATATGTATACCGTTTTGATCCTCTCGTCGTGCTGATCTCAACGGTATATTTATTTCTGTATTTTGAGTAGCGGTATGCAAGGAAAACAATAAGTTGTTCGTTGTAGCGGTACCGTGAATTGCGACTTTACCCCTTTCCTTCAGTTTCAAATTGAAACGTGCAGCCCACGAAAGCAATAAATTACCTTGATTATTCAGCTAAAAAGATGGTGACCGTTGACATTTCTTTCCCTCAAAATTCGTTCCTTACGTTTTGAAAAGTATGTAAAAATAATCGGTCCATCTTTTGGAAATATTGTGATCTGCATTTGTGGAAACCACTTCCACCTCATTTCATTCGTTTCCTCTCCCCTGAGTTTCTTTTCTTCCTCTCCCTTCTTCTTTTATTTTCTTTCCTCGTCATTCTGGCTTACAGGAAACTGTCGTGGCCTCTAACCTTTTACCTTCCGCCTTCACGTAAGCCTACCACGTTCGTCCCACCACCGCCAAGCCCAGTCAGAGAACCACCCCACCGCGAACAGCACTCAACCAACCACTTCGGCCTTCCCATGTGACAGCCTACTCACGTCCTTCACCCTCCATCCACAGCAGCCATCCCCTGCCTACATCCCTGACTCAGCAATCTCCAATAGTCACCTCCACCATCTGTCCTGCCACATCGCCTCTGGCCACCGTGCCGCCTCCCCTCTCAGCTGCCGCCACCACCCCTGGCCACATCCGTTCATTTCACCCCTTCGCTTTTTCTCTACCGAGATTCTCTTTAGCCTCTGCCCCTTCCCAAGCTTGGTCGAGCACTCTTTCTTTTCCTCTCTTTTGTTCGGCTCCACATCTCCATGTTCACGCTGCAGCCTCTTTTACTACTAAGGTATATATATATTTCTGTTATACTAGTTTTATTATATATTGGTTATAAAGTATGTATATATATAATTTAAGGTATATTTTAATAGGTCCACATATATTTGTTTAGTTTCTGTTTTGTTTGCAATGATTTTTATTATATATACGTAGTGCTATATTTTGTTTATATTGTGAGTTTACATACATAGTTACAGGATTGCATATGTTATAGGCTACGTATAGGTGGGTAGGTGGCTGCATGTACAATCATTTTCATATGCATAGTGACTACATATACAAATATTTTCATTTACATCTTGGCTTTATTATTTTCTTTACTGTCACCGCTTTATTTTATACATATTAGTACATATAGAAGTAAAGCAACTTTTATGGGCTTGTCTAGTGCATATGTAGTTATTTATAAGGTATATATATAAATATATTTATTTTTGTTAAAGGATATGTTATACGTTTCCAGGATATATATGCGTGCGGAAGCTTAGTATATATATATATTTGAAGTTGTCTATATGTTTACATATAAGTATATATATATATAGGTATAGTATATAAGTATACTGTGTTTAAATAGATATATGTGTATATTTTATTTTATATAGTATTATATATGTATGATAGTTTAAGATTTCGCATATCACATGCACTGTAAGAGAATTTTTTTTACAAGTTTAAAACTATCTGTTAGCTATAATATAGTTCTTAAATATAATATTCTTCCAAACTTTTCGTCGACCTGACAATGTTCCTTCGACCTGAAAATGTTTAAATAGTTGCTAATTTGTACAGAGAGCATTATTACAATTTAAGATATAAATTTCTGGTTTATTTTATGTGTTATATATATATATAAAGTCAGTTTATAAGAGGATATATATGCATATATTCATTTGTCATATATAGAGTTGTTTGTAATATATAATATTTACATGTTGGTTTATATGTATTAAATAAAGCAAGTTTATATAAATTACTTTTTATTTTATTTTATTAATTTTAAAGGGTATAGCATGTATGCGAGTATTTTGCACTTCAATAGGTATATATATGTATTTATTTTATATGTAAGTAGTTATATATAGTATATATATTTTTACTTATACCAATTATCATCATCAATCCAGTTTGACTTGATTTCGTAAATCCCTATTTATCAGTTTCGTTCGTCGATTCGAGTTCAATCGGGCCTTGTGTTGAGACTTCATGCCTGGATTTCGTAACCACTTCATTGTCTATCTCTCTAGCCTCGAAAGGTGAGCAATCACTCACGATTAACATTCTTGTAGTTATTAAATTTGATCTCAATTGAAACGACAATTGAAATATGATGCTGTAGTTATTTAAATTGTTATATATGCTATTATCTGTATATGTTCACTTGTGACATCTGACACCAGTATCTAATATTTATATGCCTGTTATTACTATTATCTGTATATGTTCACCTATGACATCTGACACCAGTATCTGTTATTTATATTGATGATATATGCCTGTTGTTATATTTTATATTATCTGTTATCACTCTGCAAGTTCCCTGTTAGTATAGAATTCACTATGGGTTGAAATGATATATATACCCGAACGGACTTTAGAATAGGAGAATTTCGTTATGGGTTGAAATGATAAACCCAAGCGATTTTCATTTGAATTGAAATTGGGATTATGGGTCGAAATGATATCTACCCGTATATATTTAAATTTCGGATTTGAAATGATAAATATCCGCATCACTTAACCATATGATAAATATATATATAGACACCGTTGGTCCATATATATGAATATATTAAAATGAATTCTATGGTTTTGGAAAGAAATATATGGTTTTATTTAATGTTGAGTATTTAAAATATATTTCGAAATAGATTTTGGTAATAATTTGAATAAGTTAAGGTTAGAAAGATAATTTGAATTTAGTTGAAATTGGGTTCATTAAAGAATTTTATCTAATTAAACCGATTTGAAACTTATTGAAATTGAGATTTAAGATATGATTTATAACTTGGGTTTTATTTAAATAATTTAATGAATAATTCTTGCTTAAATAAATTTAAGAAAATATTAGCAAAAATGAAATGTAGGGCTAGTTAAATGATATTGAATTTATTAAGTGAATATTCCCTGATTAAATAATAATGAAGTTAAATCAAGAGCTATATGAAACTGTGAAATTTAACTTTGAAAATGTTGAATAATAAAGCTTTGAAATATATTGAAAATTTAAATGATCTGTTTAGAAATGAATTAAATTGATGAATTGAGCTTTGAATAAATTTGAATTTGAAATTTGAAGTTGATTTGAATCGATTTGCTAGACTTGAGGAAATTAAATACTTTACTTTTCAAATCATTTAATATATATATATACTATTTTGGAAAATAGATATATTTGAAATGAAATGATATTTGGGTTTTGAAGTATAAATTTAATTGAAATGACCACGGTGTAAAAATGTATATTTCCACCTTGTAGATAGTTCTGAAGATCCTTAGAGGATGGTTATCCCAACATCCTTTAAGTTACTTGTATTTCGATTGATATTTCACTTGAGTTGGATTTATTTATATAAGAATGTTAATCCTGACTCGAGTGTTTTGTGTTTTGCTTTACGCTCGGGTCAGACCGAGTGATACAGCATTTGAGACTCACCTTTGGAGTTTGGAGCTTCCTTCGGAGATCCAATTATCGCCTCAGCTTTCAGCTCTTCTAGTTGATTTGTTCAGAGAAGTCATCTATTCGTACTGAAGACTTCACCGTATTTGAGATATTCTGTTGTATTTTATTTTTAACTCTGATGTTTATATAGTAGCTTCATGAACTACTATTTTATCTATTCCGCTGCGTATTATTGTATTACTCTGTGTCTGTGAATCTGTGATTGATTTATTTACTGCATATGCTGAGTTTTGCCAAATTTAAATTAACAATCTGATATTTTGAATTATTCAATTCTGACATGTGTGGATTTATTGTCGATTTGAATGGTCCAAAATAGCGGGTCAATACAATTTAACTGGCAATTTATATTCAATAATAAATTAAATAAAAATTTAATTCGAATAAATTCAAATTAACTGAGATGATAATATAAAATATACCAAACGGTCATAAATAAATTTCTAATCACATTATAAATTTAATTTAACAAACATAAGAAATTTTAGAAGTTGTGAGTGGGTTAAAACACTCACCTTTGAATTTAAATTCAATTTAAGCCCAAAATTTAAATAGTCTCAGAATACGTCTAAACTAGCGTCAAATGTTCAAAATTCCGATACAATCCTAGCGGAGAAAATCGCGCGTGAAACAGACCTCGTATTTGAAAGGTATTGATGTTAGAACATTACACGATTTATAATTTATGCAATTAAAATAATATTAAAAATTTACACGTCACCTATGCACAAGTACAAACCCTAGCCTATCGCGTCTTCTCATTTGAACTAGTACAGTGCAATGCGGCCACCAACCATTCGCTCGCCACCGCCAATATCCAGCTATCGTCCTGATCGAAGGCTGTCGTTCGCCTCCACTCCCCACGCCGACCTCCACCTGGCCACGCGGCACCACCAGCCTCGCCCAAAACAATCCACCGTCGCCATGCTTCAAATGCCAAAATCGGTGAATCCTTCGACCTGCAGCACAACTGAGCCATGCCGATCGACCAGGCACACTCCCTTCTACCCATCGGCGTATCCCGATCGTCGTACAATCGACGATCCACCGCAAAATCCGACGATCACAAACGAACGGCCGAGACCTGCTCCTTGAATTCCGAACACATCGAAACCTAATTCGAAAAACTATCTATAGATTTGACTTGCGTTCGTCGAGAGCTTCAAATCGATATAAAATTTGATATATTTTGAGGAGTTTACATTTTGGAATTGAATTTGAAATTGAAATTTGCAATTTGGGGATTAGGGTTTTGGTTTATCTGCCATTGAGAAGGAGGAGAAGACTGAGACGTATGGACAGACAAATGAAAATGAAGAGTGGCTAGGGTTTATAACAGGCTATTTATAGACAAACTAGAAAATAGAAATAATGTATAAGATTTGATTATAACGTTGAACGATAAATGGCCCGAAAAGCCCGTTGTGTCTCCGAAACGAAAATGGGTCATCCCATATATCAAAATAAATGGTTTCGATAATTTCAAATCCAATGGAATAGGTTTCAAGTCCTAATTCTATCGTATGAAGAAGTTATGCTAAAATCAGCTTATTTCAAATTGGTTTCAATTGATTTCAATTTAATAAATTTCTAGGTGTTTCGAGTCTGTACGATCAAACGACAAGTCCGATCGTTACAAAACTTGAAATCCTACAATAATTCACTGTTATGGATCCGATGAAATTGGTTTCGTTGAAATCCGAGTCAGTGGCCAAAATAGCTATATTTCAGTTAATTAAATAAATTAATATTAAATTAATTGAATCACTCTTCCATTCAAATTCTATAATTGACAAATTTTATCATTCTTGATTTCATAAACAATTACAATACTATAAACAATTTAGATGTCAATTCAAAGTTAATTAATTTACCAATTACCGTATTTAATTTCAATTTCAGAAAATTCATAAATTATCAATTGAAATTCCAATAAATCCATTTATTTGATTTTAAATCCTGTTATTCAATCAATTGTCATCTCAAGGGTACAATTAACATTGGTTTATATCCTAATACATTAATAATTTCCCATTTCATCTTCCTTTCACTTTTCGTTATAATTAATTTCATTTAATTGCACAAATTTCAACTATTACAATTTAAATTCCAATAAATTGATAAATCTTGATTTCCATTCTTTTTATTAAATCCATTATTACTTTATGAAATAAACTAACATTCCCATTCATCTTATTACATTCATATTTTGCAATTATTGTCTTAATCTCATTAATGTAACATTAAATTTCATTTTAATTTAATTGATTCCCCATTTCAATTTAATAGACTAAATAAAGAGGTAACATATAATAGTTGTTACCACAAATCTTTAATTACATTTACAGGTTTATTACTTACAACAAATGTTACCATTTCTTTCATGACACTAATTTTGTTCAATTACCATTAACTATCTATTATTTCCTTGGTTAATCCAATATTTCATTTATTCACTTATATTCAATTTATAACCAAGTATAGCATTTTTTTATTATTCCAATTAATTTGAATTTCATCCAAATTTGTTAATAACTAACTTAGATTAACACTATTACATTTTATTCTGGTTATTATTTCATTAATAAATCCCAAATTTTTTCCTATTTCTTCCAAAGTTTAATCACAGAATCTTATTAAATTAACTATTTAATTATCGGAAATTTACGGGTCGTTACAAGCCTCGAAAGGTGAGCAATCACTCACAATTAGCATTTTTATATCTAGTAAATTTGATTCACATGAAATGACGATCGAAATATGGTGTTAAATTTGGATTGTTAAATTTTTTCATTGTTAAATATGATATGCTATTATCTGTAATTGTTTATCTCTAAAATATGACACCATAAACCGTTGTATATATATTATATTTAAATTTGTTACAGATGATATATGCCTGCTGTTGATATGTTATATTACTATCATGTGACGACCGCCCATGACCCCTGCACCGAATCTAGAGATAGTGCGCTGTAAAGTGTGCCAGGCGACCATGGACGATTGCCAGGGTAAATTAAAACAATAGAATCTATCGTATTACTCACAGCGCATGGACAAAATACAATAGAATATATATATATATAGTGAAGCTTCACAGAATAGAATCTCATCAATAAAACTTCATCATAGTTGAATACAAACATCTGAATAGTCAATACATCAAGCCTCACTACAATCACTCAGAGAATACAAAGCAGCGGAACATCCAGTACATATAGTAAGTAGATAATATGCAATACTCCAGCTCGTCTTCGTCATCAGCAACGTGGAAACCAAGAACAACACCTGTCACCTGCTACCTAGTCTGCCCGTCCCAAAATGGACGAACAGCCCAAGGCAATAAGATTTAAAACATAAAGCCTTGAGTCAGACAACAGTCTTAGTGAGCAGTAAATTAACTAACAACATACCAAAAGAGCATAAAGGAAAAGGAATAGGAATACAACCCTCCCACTCCACCTCTTTCTACAGTGATAGCCCCCAGACACACACTAAGCAGAAGCAAACATAGTAGAGCATACAATTTAAAGTAAAGTATTAATCATTCGAGTCAAGGGCGATGTTTTCCAAGTACCAAGGCCTAAATCAGATAAGCACCCAGAAAATACCGCTCTTGAGTCCGAATGACGATACAACCAAACATCCATGACTCTAGCTATCACTGTTATCATTGCCTCAATACCACCGTTGATTAAATGACCGGCACATTCATTCAGCCGTCCGTCAAGGGCTAATGGAAACCCCGGTTCTAGACATAACTCCGCACGTCATCATGACCCGTGCCTAGGACTATCGAATCTGCCCAGAGTACTTGACTATCAAACATTAGCCTTCAGGGACTATCGAATTTGCCCAACGTACTCTTGCTTTGAGCATGCTAGAACCTTCAACAACGATCAGATCTCAACCTCCTAGTCATCCTCCTCGACGACTATTTCCATACTAGCACAAGCGCCTCTCGAGCAACCCATTATCCTCAACTCGAACCATTTCACCGAGTTATCAACATGCTTGGAATGATCCCGTCTGGATTAGACCAAGACTAACTCATCTTATACTTCGCCTCATCATCATCATAGCAAAGTCTCATCTCAACATCATCATCAAATTTCTTCATATGAGCTTCATCATCCGCTACATATGCCACGAGCAGCTTTTCCAATTCAAGAGCCTTTCCCTTAGCTTTTGAATCATCTTTGACCATCTTGTCTAAAACAAATCATCAATCATCTAATACATAGCAATTAATCAAATCAAACATTAATCCAAGTAATCAAGCATTCAAATATAAGCTAAATGGACAATTATAACAATAATGGCAATTTCGTAATTAAAGAGTTGAAAGTCTAACAAGCATGAAAACATGAGAAATATCTCTACAATCTTGATGAATGAACTTGCATAGGTTAATCATGTAGTAAAATGCTTGTCAAATCATTATGAACAATGGATCTACATGGATCTACACTTAGGTTTACAAAATGCATGGGAATCATTATTTTAACACCAAATCAAGCCAACGATCCGATATGCTCCTTTGGATCCGTGTGAGAGATAATCACCACTCACCAAATCACCTAAACAACCCTAAATCAACACGTTTCAGATCTGGACAGCGAAGGATCAAACTCGATCTATCACGAATCTGCTTCAAACGATGAAATCTCTCTTCGAAGAATGTAGATCTTCAATCTAAGCTCTTCGATCTTCGATTTGATCTTCAATATGGATGGAAGGAATCACTAGATTAGAGTAGAGAAAAGAAGTGAAGAAGTGTAGAAGTCGAGCTCTCAAAATGGCAGCACTTCGTCGCTTCGAAATCCGGATCCCAAAAATGGAACAAAGCCCTCCTATTTATAGCTGAAATCCTTAACTTGTCTGCCTTCATAAGTCGTCTCCGACTTATAACCTTCCGACCTAACAGAGCCTCCGACCTAACAGAGCCTCCGACCTAAAACTCTCGACCTAACCAAACCTTACGACCTACGACTTAACTGGGTATAAGACATAACCACAGCTCCGACCTAGCAACCTATCTTAACCCAGGCTTACGACCTAACTAACGAAACACCCCATAGGTCGCTTACGACCTAACTGCTAAAACACGCGCGACCTAACAATGCTACGAACTAACCACTATGCCGACCTACGACTTAGCAACTCAATCACCTTCAACGACTTAACAGCTTAACGACCTAACACACACAGGGCTCCACACGACCTAACAACTTAAACCCTTAGGTCGTCTAACGACCTAACTACTAAGTCGTTAGCTCGCTTATCTCCTAGGTCGGTCAACTTGCTAAGTCTCATAAGTCGCTACCCTACCTAAGTCGTTAACTCTTAGGTCGGTCAATTCCTTAGATAGTCTATCTCTTAACTCGGTCAAAACCTTAAGTCGTCTACTATATCTTGAGTCGGTCACTACGACCTAACTCTATCCTTAAGTCGTTCCAAACTGTCAACCGACTTAAAACACTCCCCCATCTTCCTTAGGTCGTCGCCGACCTACCCCTTAAGCTCCCACACGACCTAACATAAGTCGCGAACAACTGGGATGCGACCTAACTACTAAGTCGTCTAGACGACTTAACTATCCAACGCCCATACTTAGGTCGCTCACAACAGTTCCTTAGGTCGTTGCCGACCTATCCTCCTAAGGTTGCTAACTCACCTAGTTTCCTTAGGTCGTTGCCGACCTAACTCTACCCCACGACCTAACCCCAGAATACTTAGGTCGCCAACTACACTTCCTTAGGTCGCCTAAACCACTTAAGTCGGTCACGACTTATCACTTAGGTCGTTTACGACCCAGGACTTGAACAAAAATCTTGCCTAAAATCCGAAATGACTCAACAACGCTAAGAATTCCAGATTTTGACGAATTTGTCGATCCGTAAAAATACGGGTCGTTACATTCTCTCCCCCTTAGGAATTTCGCCCCCGAAATTCCAAACAATCAAAGCAATCAAAGACTATTCTGCACGCCTACCATCCATAGCAATCAACAAACCATGCATCCAATTCTAGCTTAGCATGCAGAATTCTAAAACCAGCACAAGTTACAATATCGTGAGATGACATGACACCTTAGGGCCATACCTTGAAGAGTTCAGGATGAGCTGCCTTCATCCTCTCTTCCACCTCCCACGTGCTGTCGTTATCATCATCACTCCATTGTATCTTGAGCAACTTGACTACCTTCCTCCTAAGCTGTTTCGTGTCAGTTTCCACAACACGAAGCGGCTTACGAGGTCTCTTATCGACTGGACCAGCTTCAAAGTCTTTATAGCTATCAGCAGAAACCACTGTATTTGAGTCGTGCACATACTTCCGTAGATACGATACATGAAAAACATTGTGCACACTCGACATCTTCTCTGGTAACTCCAATCTGTAAGCGAGCTTTCCAATTCACTCGATGATCGGGAATGGTCCAACAAATCTCGGAGTCAATTTTCCTTTCTTCCCGAATCGAATAACATTCTTCAGTGGAGAAATCTTCACAAAAACCATATCACCTACGTCGAATTCCAAATCCTTACGACGCTTATCGGCATAACTTTTCTGACGATCTTGGGCTGCCTTCATTCGTCGTCGAACGATCTCTATACAATCCGAAGTCTGTCGAATCATCTCTGGCCCAAGTATCAACTTTTCTCCGGTCTCTAACCAACATGTCGGAGAGTTACACAGTCTTCCATACAATGCCTCATACGGTGCCATACCAATGCTTGACTGGTAACTGTTGTTGTACGAAAATTCCACCAAATGAAGATGATCTTCCCATGATCCTCCGAAATCCAAAACACAAGCTCTAAGAAGATCTTCCAAAACTCGGTTGACTCTCTCGGTCTGACCATCTGTTTGAGGATGATAAGCTGTACTCAAACACAACTCGGTTCCCAAAACTTCTTGAAAGCTCTTCCAAAATCCACTAGTGAACAATGGGTCTCGATCGCTCACTATACTCTTCGGAATACCATGGAATCGAACTATCCACTTAACATACAACTCAACCAACTTCGATGCAGTCCTAGTCGATCGAACAGGAATGAATCTTGCACTCTTAGTCAGATGATCTACAATGACCCAAATCCCTTCATTTGCCGTTCTTGTTCTAGGCAATCCATCAATAAAATCCATCGATACTTGTTCCCACTTCCAGGTAGGAACTTCTAATGGCTGAAGCAATCCACTTGGCTTCTTCTGTTCGGCTTTTACCAACTGGCAGTTCATGCACTTGGAAATAAAATTTCCAACATCCTTCTTCATACCTTCCCAGTAATAGGTTCTCTTCATATCCCGATACATCTTGTTTCCACTTGGATGAATTGTCAACTTCGAGTGATGACTTTCCCTCAGAACTTCACTCCTCAATTCATCTATATCGGGAACAACTAGTCGTCCTTGCTTCCAAAGCCAACCCTCTCGATCGACCTCGAATCCTTTATCCTTTTCTGGTTCCAATCTAGATTCCAAATCACGGATAATCTTGACAATCTTATCATCTCGCTTTTGACTCTCGCCAATTCTTTCCACAAGAGTCGGTCTTATCGATAAGTTTGCCAACATCTCAGGTTCCAATTCTGTAACGACCCGCTATTTTGGACCATTCAAATCGACAATAATTCCACACATGTCTGACTTGAATAATTCAAAATATCAGATTGTTAATTTAAATTTGGCAAAACCCAGCATATGCAGTAAATAAATCAATCATAGAATCACAGACACAGAGTAATACAATAATACGCAGCGGAATAGAAAAAACAGTAGTTCATGAAGCTACTATATAAACATCAGAGTTAAAAATAAAATACAACAGAATATCCCAAATGCAGTGAAGTCTCCAGTACAACAGATGACTTCTCTGGACAAATCAACTAGAAGAGCTGAAAGCTGAGGCGATAGTTGGATCTCCGAAGGAAGCTCCAAACTCCAAAGGTGAGTCTCAAATGCTGTTTCACTCAGTCTGACCCGAGCGTAAAGCAAAACACAAAACACTCGAGTCAGGATTAACATTCTTATATACATAAATCCAACTCAAGTGAAATATCAACTGAAATACGAGTAACTTAAAGGATGTTTGGGATAACCATCCTCTAAGGATCTTCAGAACTATCTACAAGGTGGAAATATACATTTTAACACCGTGGTCATTTCAATCTAAATTTATACTTCAAAACCCAAATATCATTTCATTTCAATTATATCTATTTTCCAAAATAGTATATATATTAAATGATTTAAAAGGTAAAGTATTTAATTTTCTCAGTCTCGCAAATCGATTCAAATTAACTCAAATTCCAAATTCAAATTTATTCAAAGCTCAATTCATCAATTCAATTCAGTGCTAAAGATACCATTTATATTTTCAATATATTTCAAAGCTTTAATATTCAACATTTTCAAAGTTCAAATTAACAGTTTCATATAGATCTTGATTTAACTTTATTATTATTATTTAATCAGGGAATATTCACTTAATAAATTCAATATCATTTAACTAACCTTAAATTTCATTTTACTAAATATTTCCTTAAACTTTATTTAAAACAAGAAATATGCATTAGATTACTTATAAATCAAACTCAAGTTATAAATCATATCTTACATCTCAATTTCAATAAGTTTCAAGTCGGTTTAATTAAATAAAATTCTATAATGAATACAATTTCAACTAAATTCAAATTATCTTTCTAACCTTAACTTATTCAAATTATTATAAAAATCTATTTTGAAATATATTTTAATACTCAACATATTATATGTATTTAAATCAATCATTCCCATTTATATATAAAAATTTAAGGCTCAACATTCATTAAAATCATATATTTCTTTCCAAAACCATAGAATTCATTTTAAAATATTTATATATATGGACCAACGGTGTTTGTACATATATTTATCATATGATTAAGTGATACGGATATTTATCATTTCAATCCGAAATTTAAATATATACGGGTAGAGATCATTCGACCCGTAATCCCAATTTCAATTCAAATGAAAATCGCTTGGGTTTATCATTTCAACCCATAACGAAATTCTCCTATTCTAAAGTCCGTTCGGGTATGTATCATTTCAACCCATAGTGATTTCTAAACTACAAGGAACTTGCAGAGTGATAACAGATAATACAATAAAATAACAGGCATATATCATCAATAACAATATAATATAAACAACAGGATATGGTGTCATATCCTGCAGGTGAACAGTCAGAGATAATAGCATATATTTAAATAACTACAGCAGCATATTTCAATTGTCGTTTCAATTGAAATCAAATTTAATGAATAAAAGAATGTTAATCGTGAGTGATTGCTCACCTTTCGAGGCTAGATAGAACAGGCAATGAGATTGAGTTACGAAATGCAAGCACGACTTCCAAATCAAAGCTAGAGGGATACGATTCGACGAACACATCTGATAGTTTGAATAGAGGAAATCAAATCAAACCGGATTGATGAAGATAATTGGTAAAGTGAATTTATATATAGTATTATAACACACTCGAGAATCACTATAAAAGTAAGACAGATTCAAAACAAAATTAGAAATATATATAAACACACTAACATATTATCTCTATAACATAACCTTATTAAATAACCCATTACATTATATACATACATATACATAAACTAACATGTAAAAAAATTTATATATATAAACCAACAGATTTTGTAGACTACATATTATATTTGCAAACATATACAAACTGTATAAACCATAAACCCATATATTATATATATAAATCTATATTATATGGAATAAAACATTTCGCTACTTATACAATCAGCCTATATATATAAATACAATATAATATAGAATATATACACATAGTAACTTCTTCTTTATAAAACTTAAACATATAGTACTGTCACAAACATGCTTTTACATAGCTTATATAACTAATGCATAAAATATATGTATATTCTGTATAAATAACCCTTTATACACACACAACACTACTCTACACAGCAAACAAAAGCATAAAATTCAAGACCAAATACATATATACATATATTCAACACTATATTCTATATATATTTATACCAAAAATCCATTTTATACATACCAATCTACAACATATGAAATCCGGTTATAACAAAGTTATGCAACTCACAATATATATGTAGGCTTCTCCTATATACAATTGAAAAATTACAAAATCTGGACCTAAGATATATATATTAGAAGGTTGCTGTAATGAGCATGTTCAAGCAAAGAATGAAAATAACAAACTTAGACAATTATAGCTTTATACCATGTAATTGACTCTACATATATATTCATATATATACGCACTTAAACAATGAATAACCGCTAACTGTATAAATATAAATATACAATATATAAGCTAATATAAACATTTGTACTTTTATAAATATACAGTAACATATAAACCAACACATATACAATATATAACAGACAATCCTATATGTATTTGACATATTACCCACTAACAACAGTATACTTATATAAACATATATATACACAAATCTATAACTAAGCCTAAGTATATAATATGATATATATACCTTATATATCACTAGAGAGGCAAGGATGAGCTGAAGTGGCTTTCGGCAATGAAGGGGCGGTGGTGTTCAGGGTGGAGGCTGGGCAGATGGTACGGACGGGTCGAGTGGATGGGATGTGAGGCTGCAGGCCGAAGAGAGGATGAGCGAGGGGAAGAGGGATGATCTCAGGTGGCGGATTTGGAGGTGGGAGGTTCCGGTTTGGTGGAGAGAAGGTGAGGTCGGTGGGGTTGAGGTGGTTCTCGGCATTTAGGCTGTGGAGGGGGAGAGGAGGCGATGGGTTTCCTGAGTGTTGTTCGGCGATGGGAGAGAGCTGCGGGTGGAGCATGGTGTGGAGGGGAGGAAACGGTTACAGGTTCGGCATGGAAGTGGAAGAGGAAGCAAAGCCAGGGAGAGGAAAAGGAGATGCAATGAGAATTTGGGTGGATTTTGGATTACCAGGCAACGCTTCTAGAGGAAAGGAAAAAAATGTAGAGGGTAGTAGTGGGGAGCCTGAGGTGGAATAGGAGGAAGATGGAGGCTTTAGGGTGCGTACCAGGTAGCAAGGAGGAGGGGAAGGCGTGGATCGACCTGGGAGTATGAACGAGATCTAGGCAAAAATTGGGTTTTATCTTTATTTTATTTTTTTAGAGGAGGAGGAGCAGGCGTGAATAAAGATGAATCGTTCAAAAAGAAAAAAATTTGAATACAAACGTGTATAATTTACGGTTTGATTTTCAAAGAAAACGGATATGGGATGGCAACCGTGGATTGAGCTGAATAATTAAAGCAATTAATTATGATGTTTGTACAGCACGCTTCAAAGTTTGGAACCGAAGGAAAGCGAAAAGTTAAAAGTGGTACCGTTACAACGGATCATTATCAACGTTTCCGTTGTGTATTGGACTTCAAAATACGGAAATAAATATACTGTAGAGATCAGCACGACGAGACGATCAAAACGATATACAGATATCAGTGGCACGATCATCCGATCAAAAGTCGATAATTGGTACCGAAAAATGCTGCTATTTTGCAAGAATTAAGATAAACGGAGCAATAGAAATCCAAATTTGACGAAACGAAGAATGACGTTTCACTCAGAAGATGATTTAGAAATTTATTGTACAAAAATATTCAAGTTTGGAAAACATTTATTTTCATCAAAAATTAACTGACTTAAATTGAAATAGAATTTCACAAGAAACTAAACTTCAATATTATCAGATGAAAATTTACCAGTTGTTATGTTTAAATAGACGTATTCCAAATATCAAATTTTTATTTTAAAATTTTATTGTTTAAAATTTCACAAATTTCCAGTTAAAAATACTTTTAAAACCATTAAATTTTGCGGGTCGTTACACTCTCCCCCACTCAAAACTTTTCGTCCCCGAAAAGGAAGGTGGTAGGAGGATAGATTAACCAGAAATAAAAATAGATTGAAAATCAAGATTAAACAATTAATTTAAAACTATACAAATTTTACTTGAAATATTAATTTGAAAACAATTACTTACATTATTACTTATTTTTACAAAGAAGCTATTGAAAACATTTAAATCTATAATTCATAACTTATTAATTTTTTTTTCTCAAGATACTTTTCAAATATTATTAATAACCAATAATCATTTACTTTAAATATGTTTTATCTAATTAATAACCTCAAAATATTTAAAACACTAAAATTTTCTATTAAACCATGTAGTATATAAATAAACAATATTTAAAAAGGATATAGTCAACAAGGAAAAGAAGGAGGATTTGGAAAAACAGAATAGGTGAATAATTAAAGCTGAGCAGATAAGGTAGATTCAAAAGAATAGTATCGAGCATGAATGATTAATTCAAACCATAAGAACCTAAATTTCAAATATTAATACAAAATCTCTTTGTTGGAAATACTTTTATGATAAAATAACTTTATAATAAAATACTTTTTTTATAACTCGATGTTTCAACAAGTTTATCCTCGTTCCTGCAGACTCTGGCAGTACGTTGATCAGGCGCAAAGTTAGAATTCTCCAAGTGCTTAGTAGACTTGTTTCAACACCCAGTGAAAATACTGGAAAAACTTTTAAAACAGATATGGAAAGTACAATCCAAACAAAAACAAATCAAATCATGGATCGCAGATACACAATGGTTACGCCTGGGTCCCCCAGGAAACATCCGTATCTTTTAAGCATTCACTGCCTTGCGAATTTCGCCATGCAACAAAACGGTGGACCGCAGGATACATAAAAATGGTTACGCCTAGATCCCCCAGGAAACATCCATACCCCTTAAGCAATCTCTGCCTAGCGGATTACGCCACTAACACGACCATAGATCGCAGATACACAATGGTTACGCTTGGATCCCCAAGGAAACATCCGTACCTTTTAAGCAATCACTGCTTTACGAATTACGCTATGCAGTCGAGTTCGTAAGACCATGGGTAACGCCATGGAATTCGAAGGACACTCGAGTATCATATCCGGAAAACCAAAAATCAGAGAGAATAATATCGATAGAATGAATCCAAGATGTGGCCACAAATCGGATATCAAGCAGAAGGCACTTCCCATATCTTTACTTCGAAAATATGTATCATATAGTACCTTTCAAATCACTTCCAAATATCATACTTATATAAAATCCATTATATATAAGATTAAGTTTTCAAATCAAATACTTTCCAAAATCAATAGTATATCAAATCATACTTATATAGACTTCAATTATATAAGATTTCACTTTCAAATTGAGTACCCTTTTCAAATCTATAGTTTTCGAATCAATTTCATACTCATACAAATCAATTTTATATAAGTTCGACAACTCCCAAATCAAGTATTTAGTAACAGAAGGTTCTCAAATTTCAATTTGTTTCAATATCAGTTCAATTTCAAAATCATATACAATTTCATCAAATTATTTCTTCTCAAATTAAATATCTTTAGTTTTAAAGTTTCCAAAATAATAGTTTTGGAAAAATAAATCCAGATTTTCAAATCAATGATTTAAGTCAACCAGTTTATTTCCCAAAATTAAATGTTTTCAAAATCATCTTATATTTACACAAGGTC
Source organism: Allium fistulosum (assembly GCA_030737815.1). Lineage (NCBI taxonomy): Eukaryota > Viridiplantae > Streptophyta > Magnoliopsida > Asparagales > Amaryllidaceae > Allium > Allium fistulosum. Next base: position 404,630,740 of record CM060906.1, read on the forward strand.
CATCTTATATAAGGATCAAATTTTCAAAAATAAATTTCGCTGTATTAAGAGCCATATGAGATTGAATATCTTTGCTTTTATGGGTTATATATCTTTGTAATTTAAATTGGAAATTTTCTTTTAGTAAGCAAAGATTTTCTAACTCGACAGCTTTCAATTTCAGCGTCAAAATATATCAATGATATTAGAATATAAGATGTACATACGTCGTCATTTCGCAGAATCATATTTGATCGCTCGCTCGATCACACAAGTTCGCTTTCGAACTAGTATTGTCCATTCGACTTCCCTAATGCGGATTTCGATAAGGTTTCTCAACTAGAAGCCATCAGTCTCCTTGCATAGCCATATACTATGATAGAGAATTCTAGAATTTAGCCCAAAATCCATATCAAATATTCGCCATCAAGAATCGAATGAAAAATCCTAACACGAAATGATGTAATTCACCTCGAACTTGTGTACTCAAACTTGGATTAAATTAATTATGCGAATAAAACATACGTACAACTTATATATTTATTCCAACTTGTTAAATATATAGTTTCATAAAGATGTTACTAAGTTAAAACATTTAACTAAACTTTATTCAAAATATTTTGAAGACCAAATTCTTTTCAAAGCATTTTGCATCTAAATTTCATATTCGAAAAATTCAAAATAGCCTTATTCATTTACTTAACAAAACAGTTTCAGCTATTTAAATCATATTACTACAAACTTTAAACATTCAAAACAAACTTATATACTTTATCGAAATACTTTTCAAAATTTCTTAGCTTTAAAGAGTTAACCTTGATTTGGAAGTACCCGAACTTCAAAATAGTCGAAGAAATCATTTTAAAATTCAAGAGTTGGAAATCAGCAACAAATCAGTAAATCAATTTTAATAGATAGGGTTATATCAAATCCAAAACTCGAGGACTGAACATCGGCTCATTTCAAATCGTTTCAAATACATATATACATCTATCTTTCGAATATCAAATCTTACTTCGGAATTTGGAATCATAATGGTTTCACAAAATCACTCGCATAGCAATGCTACTAAAGTGGCCTCTCCCCCACTATGAAACTCGAAAATCAATGTCGATGATGCGTGCACTCATCACCGAAATTATTTTCCAGCGACATAAGTGAGTTCTGGACTTCTATTTACTCAAACTTCTTTTGAAATTTCTTCGAAACTCATTAAAATCATTTGAAACATTTCTTATTCGGAAAATATCATATTATTATTATAATATATTTCAAAATCTTAAAACCAATTTCAAAATACCGGAGTTCAATTCTCGAATTTCAAATTTAAAATCCTTCAGTTATAAATCATTTTTAGATAAATCAAATTCTTATATAACTTCAAAATTTCAAATCCTTTTAAAAATTCAAATTCTTATTTTTAAAAGGTATATATAATCCTTATCGAAAACATTTTCACTTTTATATATAGAATATAATCATACTTATAAAAATTTCGATATATAAACAATTTCCAAAATACGAATAAACCCGATTTTTTTCAAAAGGATGATTCAAGAATGGATTTCAAAAACAAAGATAGACATTCAAATTAGAGGGACTCTAATCAATTAGGATTCTGATTCGAAGATAGGCTCGAACGAAGATGAGATAATTAATTACAAAACAGTAGATGGATACTCTTATATAAATCGCGGGCGACCTTAACCGGATCAACCGTGACTTTAAGAATATAATCGATGCGGAAATCTAAGGCAAATCGACATTCGATCGCCAGAGATAGAATTCGGCATAACAAGAGATGGCAACATCAAAACCGAGGGATATATAAATCTCCGGTGAATCAATGCCAATTATAAAGGAGTTTCACCCCTTTACAAATCATTCAAAGATTGGCGGGATCGCCTATTCTTATAGAGATCATTCAAAGTGGAGTTATGGGATACTCCAGAATCAAAAGAATACAAATAGGGAGAGACAAGAATGAATTTTGGAACCGCAGGGACGTTCCAAAGTTCAAAGAAAATTCGAGTCAAAAGGAAGAGATTCAACTCGAACGAAAGTGATTCTGTAAATAAATTTACAACATATGCTAAGTTTTGCCTAGAGCCAAAGCTCTGATACCAACTGTAACGACCCGCTATTTTGGACCATTCAAATCGACAATAATTCCACACATGTCTGACTTGAATAATTCAAAATATCAGATTGTTAATTTAAATTTGGCAAAACCCAGCATATGCAGTAAATAAATCAATCATAGAATCACAGACACAGAGTAATACAATAATACGCAGCGGAATAGATAAAATAGTAGTTCATGAAGCTACTATATAAACATCAGAGTTAAAAATAAAATACAACAGAATATCCCAAATGCAGTGAAGTCTCCAGTACAACAGATGACTTCTCTGGACAAATCAACTAGAAGAGCTGAAAGCTGAGGCGATAGTTGGATCTCCGAAGGAAGCTCCAAACTCCAAAGGTGAGTCTCAAATGATGTTTCACTCAGTCTGACCCGAGCGTAAAGCAAAACACAAAACACTCGAGTCAGGATTAACATTCTTATATACATAAATCCAACTCAAGTGAAATATCAACTGAAATACGAGTAACTTAAAGGATGTTTGGGATAACCATCCTCTAAGGATCTTCAGAACTATCTACAAGGTGGAAATATACATTTTAACACCGTGGTCATTTCAATCTAAATTTATACTTCAAAACCCAAATATCATTTCATTTCAAATATATCTATTTTCCAAAATAGTATATATATTAAATGATTTAAAAGGTAAAGTATTTAATTTTCTCAAGTCTCGCAAATCGATTCAAATTAACTCAAATTCCAAATTCAAATTTATTCAAAGCTCAATTCATCAATTCAATTCAGTGCTAAAGATACCATTTATATTTTCAATATATTTCAAAGCTTTAATATTCAACATTTTCAAAGTTCAAATTAACAGTTTCATATAGATCTTGATTTAACTTTATTATTATTATTTAATCAGGGAATATTCACTTAATAAATTCAATATCATTTAACTAACCTTAAATTTCATTTTACTAAATATTTCCTTAAACTTTACTTAAAACAAGAAATATGCATTAGATTACTTATAAATCAAACTCAAGTTATAAATCATATCTTACATCTCAATTTCAATAAGTTTCAAGTCGGTTTAATTAAATAAAATTCTATAATGAATACAATTTCAACTAAATTCAAATTATCTTTCTAACCTTAACTTATTCAAATTATTACAAAAATCTATTTTGAAATATATTTTAATACTCAACATATTATATGTATTTAAATCAATCATTCCCATTTATATATAAAAATTTAAGGCTCAACATTCATTAAAATCATATATTTCTTTCCAAAACCATAGAATTCATTTTAAAATATTTATATCTATGGACCAACAGTGTTTGTACATATATTTATCATATGATTAAGTGATACGGATATTTATCATTTCAATCCGAAATTTAAATATATACGGGTAGAGATCATTCGACCCATAATCCCAATTTCAATTCAAATGAAAATCGCTTGGGTTTATCATTTCAACCCATAACGAAATTCTCCTATTCTAAAGTCCGTTCGGGTATGTATCATTTCAACCCATAGTGATTTCTAAACTACAAGGAACTTGCAGAGTGATAACAGATAATACAATAAAATAACAGGCATATATCATCAATAACAATATAATATAAACAACAGGATATGGTGTCATATCCTGCAGGTGAACAGTCAGAGATAATAGCATATATTTAAATAACTACAGCAGCATATTTCAATTGTCGTTTCAATTGTAATCAAATTTAATGAATAAAAGAATGTTAATCATGAGTGATTGCTCACCTTTCGAGGCTAGATAGAACAGGCAATGAGATTGAGTTACGAAATGCAAGCACGACTTCCAAATCAAAGCTAGAGGGATACGATTCGACGAACACATCTGATAGTTTGAATAGAGGAAATCAAATCAAACCGGATTGATGAAGATAATTGGTAAAGTGAATTTATATATAGTATTATAACACACTCGAGAATCACTATAAAAGTAAGACAGTTTCAAAACAAAATTAGAAATATATATAAACACACTAACATATTATCTCTATAACATAACCTTATTAAATAACCCATTACATTATATACATACATATACATAAACTAACATGTAAAAAAATTTATATATATAAACCAACAGATTTTGTAGACTACATATTATATTTGCAAACATATACAAACTGTATAAACCATAAACCCATATATTATATATATAAATCTATATTATATGGAATAAAACATTTCGCTACTTATACAATCAGCCTATATATATAAATACAATATAATATAGCATATATATACATAGTAACTACTTCTTTATAAAACTTAAACATATAGTACTGTCACAAACATGCTTTTACATAGCTTATATAACTAATGCATAAAATATATGTATATTCTGTATAAATAACCCTTTATACACACACAGCACTACTCTACACAGCAAACAAAAGCATAAAATTCAAGACCAAATACATATATACATATATTCAACACTATATTCTATATATATTTATACCAAAAATCCATTTTATACATACCAATCTACAACATATGAAATCCGGTTATAACAAAGTTATGCAACTCACAATATATATGTAGGCTTCTCCTATATACAACTGAAAAATTACAAAATCTGGACCTAAGATATATATATTAGAAGGTTGCTGTAATGAGCATGTTCGAGCAAAGAATGAAAATAACAAACTTAGACAATTATAGCTTTATACCATGTAACTGACTCTACATATATATTCATATATATACGCACTTAAACAATGAATAACCGGTAACTGTATAAATATAAATATACAATATATAAGCTAATATAAACATTTGTACTTTTATAAATATACAGTAACATATAAACCAACACATATACAATATATAACAGACAATCCTATATGTATTTGACATATTACCCACTAACAACAGTATACTTATATAAACATATATATACACAAATCTATAACTAAACCTAAGTATATAATATGATATATATATACCTTATATATCACTAGAGAGGCAAGGATGGGCTGAAGTGGCTTTCGGCAATGAAGGGGCGGTGGTGTTCAGGGTGGAGGCTGGGCAGATGGTACGGACGGGTCGAGTGGATGGGATGTGAGGCTGCAGGCCGAAGAGAGGATGAGCGAGGGGAAGAGGGATGATCTCAGGTGGCGGATTTGGAGGTGGGAGGTTCCGGTTTGGTGGAGAGAAGGCGAGGTCGGTGGGGTTGAGATGGTTCTCGGAATTTAGGCTGTGGAGAGGGAGAGGAGGCGTTGGGTTTCCTGAGTGTTGTTCGGCGATGGGAGAGAGCTGCGGGTGGAGCATGGTGTGGAGGGGAGGAAACAGTTACAGGTTCGACATGGAAGTGGAAGAGGAAGAAAAGCCAGGGAGAGGAAAAGGAGATGCAATGAGAATTTGGGTGGATTTTGGATTACCAGGCAACGCTTCTAGAGGAAAGGAAAAAAAATGTAGAGGGTAGTAGTGGGGAGCCTGAGGTGGAATAGGAGGAAGATGGAGGCTTTAGGGTGCGTACCAGGTAGCAAGGAGGAGGGGAAGGCGTGGATCGACCTAGGAGTATGAACGAGATCTAGGCAAAAATTGGGTTTTATCTTTATTTTATTTTTTTAGAGGAGGAGGAGCAGGCGTGAATAAAGATGAATCGTTCAAAAAGAAAAAAATTTGAATACAAACGTGTATAATTTACGGTTTGATTTTCAAAGAAAACGGATATGTGATGGCAACCGTGGATTGAGCTGAATAATTAAAGCAATTAATTATGATGTTTGTACAGCACGCTTCAAAGTTTGGAACCGAAGGAAAGCGAAAAGTTAAAAGTGGTACCGTTACAACGGATCGTTATCAACGTTTCCGTTGTGTATTGGACTTCAAAATACGGAAATAAATATACTGTAGAGATCAGCACGACGAGACGATCAAAACGATATACAGATATCAGTGGCACGATCATCCGATCAAAAGTCGATAATCGGTACCGAAAAATGCTGCTATTTTGCTAGAATTAAGATAAACGGAGCAGTAGAAATCCAAATTTGACGAAACGAAGAATGACGTTTCACTCAGAAGATGATTTAGAAATTTATTGTACAAAAATATTCAAGTTTGGAAAACATTTATTTTCATCAAAAATTAACTGACTTAAATTGAAATAGAATTTCACAAGAAAATAAACTTCAATATTATCAGATGAAAATTTACCAGTTGTTATGTTTAAATAGACGTATTCCAAATATCAAATTTTTATTTTAAAATTTTATTGTTTAAAATTTCACAAATTTCCAGTTAAAAATACTTTTAAAACCATTAAATTTTGCGGGTCGTTACAAATTCACATCTGGGCCTGAAGTCAAATCTAGCTAAATACTCGAGATTCTTCCATTCTGAAAACATGGCTCCCAATACTGCATGTCTTTGAGTTAACGCATCTGCCACTGCGTTACCTTTTCCCGGAGTATAAGCTATACCGAAATCATATGATGCCAAAAACTCTAGCCAACGTTGCTGCCGAAGATTCAAATCCTTTTGGGAGAAAAGATACTTCAACGACTTATGATCTGTAAACAACTCGAATCGAACTCCCAATAGATAATGTCTCCACATCTTCAGAGCAAAAACAATCGCCGCTAACTCCAAATCATGAGTCGGGTAATTCCTTTCATGTGGCTTCAGTTGTCGACTTGCATACGCAACAACTTTATCCCTCTGCATCAGCACTGCTCCAAGTCCAGTACCACATGCGTCGGTGTAAACCACAATCTCTTCATTCCCACATGGAATAGTCAAAACAGGAGCACTCATCAATCGCTCTTTCAGGATTCTGAAAGCTTGCTCACACTTATCTTCCCATCTGAACACTTGGTTCTTTTTCGTCAATCCTGTTAACGGTGCAGCCACCTTGGAGAAGTCTTTGATAAACCGTCGATAATATCCTGCTACTCCAAGAAAACTTCTCACATCAGATGCATTCTTAGGTCTAACCCAATCCTGGATTGCTGCCACCTTAGCGGGATCAACCGCTATTCCATTTCCAGAAATAACATGGCCTAAGAACCTCACTTCACTCTTCCAGAAGTGACACTTCGAAAACTTAGCCTTCAGCTGATGTTTCCGCAAGATTTCCAAAACAATACGCAAGTGTGTCTTGTGCTCTTCTTCAGTTCTGGAATAAATCAGAATATCATCCACGAACATAAGCACGAACTTGTTCAACTGATCTCTGAACACCCTATTCATAAGATCCACAAAATATGCTGGCGCGTTAGTCAATCCAAACGGCATTACCAGCCACTCAAAGAAACCGGATGGTGTCCTAAAAGCAGTCTTTGGCACACTATCCTTAGCCACCCTCAACTGGTGAAATCCCGTTGCCAAATCCATCTGAGAAAACACCTTAGCTTTGTGAAGCTGATCAAACAAGTCATCTATTCTCGGCAATGGATACTTGTTCTTCTTAGTCACCTTATTCAGCTCACGATAATCCACACACAACCTCAGCGATCCATCCGCTTTGGTAACAAACACAACTGGTGCACCCCATTCGGACACACTACGTCGAATGAATCCTTTCTGTAAAAGATCATCAACTTGCACCCTAAACTCTTGCTGTTCCCTAGGCGCCATCCGCCTAAGAGTCATCACAATAGGTCTGGCTCCTTCAACTAGATCTATACGAAACTCGATCTCCCTATGCGGCGGTAACCCTTTGACCTCGTCAAAGATATCCACGAATCCATTAACGATTGGCAACGATGACAGTCCATCCCGTGGAACAACCAACGAATACATGAAGCTCATGAAGACGCCTTCTTCATGCTTACATCGTATCACAATCTTTCGCCCCTCCACATTCTCGACTGTCACTTCCAACCTCTCACAATCAACCTTTGCCGCATACTTCCTAAGCCAGTCCATACCCAAAATAATTCCGAATCCCGCAAATTTCAGAACAAAGCAATCACAAACAAAAGAGCAATCATGACTCGATACAATCAGACCACGGCATAACATACACAAACAAGATGAACCCCCAACTGGATTAGTCACAACCAATGGCCTATCAATGATATCTGGTTCCAAACACAACCGGCCTACAAGTTCACTACAAACAAACGAATGCGACGCCCCAGTATCAAACAGAACTCTAACTGGAACACCACATAAGAAAAGAGTACCTTGAACCACCAGACTCTTTCCTTTCTCTTCAGCGGTAGGAGCTTTCGAAGACGATGGAACAACTCCTAAAGCATAGGCTTGCACAATCTGTGTAACGACCATGACTTTCTTTCCACAGAAAGTCGTATCGCTAATAAGAAAGAAAGGGATAGAAAAGAGAAAAGAAGATAAAGAAAGAACTAAACAATATCAGAATCTCACAGCGGAACGAAACAAAATATAATATATCACATAACTATTACATAGTCTTTACATAATCAGAGTTACACAACTTATACAACAAAATAGACAGTTATAATTTCTGTCTATTATACAACTCAAGATACAATTCAAGCAAAAGGCTCAGATCAACCAACACAGCGGAATACTATCTATCTACGAATGCTGAAGCCTCCTGCTCCATATCTCCTCCATAGATTCGTCAAAGCTAACCTGAATCCCTTGGCTACTCGTAAAAAATTGAGTACCCAAGAGTTTTAATAAAACAGAAAATAAACACTTGGGTCAGACATGGGTCTGGTGTGAGTAAACGGGTTAAAATTGTTTAACTTCAAAACCTTTTGAAAACAAAGGTATCACGTAAGACTTCCCACACATAAACATGGAAAAGTTTTTATCTTACGCTAACCAAAACATTTGATAGGAAATCCAGTTATATTATAATAGGGTCTAAGGTTTTCAAGTAAAATACAGAAATAGCTGAAATGCTTACATCTCACATTCCAACATAGTTGGGCACAACTAATACGTACGGCACTTATTGGAGTTTGGATTCCATACAATGGCAGAGCTACTGGGGTACCGCCCATCACAGTACGTGGCCTAGATCACCGTACCGAGGAGTACGCCCGCTCCCCTGCAACACAAAGCCGGAACCATCCCTTACTGGATAATTCCGAACAAGATAATCCCGTAGTTGGCGCGACCAACCACACACTAAGCCGAATAAAAGAAAAGGGACCTCTAGACAGGGATCTATCTTGCTCTCAGTGGGTGCTACCCACGAAGCCTTGCTGCACCTCCCCTGTTTTAGCCATTCCCGGTTGATGAGGCTTGAGGTTACGATTACCTTTAATCAGAACATACCACTTAGAATGCTCATCGTCCGCCTGACGATGTGCTGAAAGCATTCAATCCATACAAGTTCGTTCCGGGTTCGAACGAAACCGAAGGCATTATCTCGTTACACTCATTTTGGAATCACCCTCAGAGTTAACGACAATAACCCTTGCACTCTGAATCTTCATCTTCACTTGAGATTCACGATCTATCGTTAATTTGGATCGATGTGGTATTCGGGTCTCCAGACCTGGAATACCGGTATACGGAAACCCGATCCCGGTCTCATCGAAATCCAAAGCGTATCTTTTAAGGCCAAGTTGTTTTAAAGGTTAAAACAATTTAATTCATTATCTTTATACACAAAGAAAGATAATTCACAACAGATAATCAACATTATCAGATAATCCATACAATTCAACTAACATCCATATCATACAGCATATATCTCATCAGAGATATCAATCAATGCCAAGTATTCAATACTATCACCCATTCATAAGTAATGATTTATATCATCTCTAATTAATTTAAAGTGAATTAAATTAATTACTTCATTTTATAAATCCTTCTTACTTAACCATAAATAAATTACAAATTAATTAATTATCCTTTAATTACCTTTTTCAATTAATCATCTTTGATTAATTATCTTTTAATTACATCCAAGTAATATATCCTCAATTAATTTCTCAAATTAATTATCCTTAACCACTTATAGTACTTAACCTTTAATTACTTCATTAATTAATTAACTAAAATTAATTAACTTAATCAACTATAATTAATTACATTAATCCTTAATTAATTACATTGATTAATTACTTCATTTATTAATTATTACTTAATTAACCAATCTTAATTACATCATTAATTATATTAATTAATGATTCTTAATTATACATTAATTATTAATTACTTAATTAAATTAATTACATTAAGTAATTAACCTTTAATTAAACAACATTTATTAATCACCCTTGATTAATCTTCAATCAGTAATTAATTACCCTTAATTACTTTCATTAACTAAATTAATTACTCCTTAATTAATTTCTTAATTAATCCCTTGATTAATTCACAAGTAATTAAACTCAAATTACTTCCATTCTTAAATCATCTTCCATTAATTACATCCAGTAATTACCATTAATTACTTTACTAAGTAATTACAGTCCATTTAATTAATCACATTAATTAATTAGTCTTAATTAATCTTATTTATTAATTAACTTTAATTAATCACATTAATTCATTATCTATGTAATTAATCCTTAATTACCTTTCATTAATTACTTCCATAAAGTAATTATTCTTTTTAATTAATTACATTTAGTAATTATCCATTTATTACTTATACTAAGTAATTACACTTCATTAATTACATTTAAGTAATTATTCTTATCAAATTACCAAGTGATTATCTTAAATTAATTAAACTTAATTAATTAATTTAAAACTTTTCAAAATTATTTAATTAATTACCTTAAGTAATTAATTCCTTTAATTATTTCTATTAATTAACCTCTAGTTAATGGTTCATCTCTTAGTTCATTAACTACCCACTAATTGCTCTATTAATTAATTATTCTTAATTACAAATAAGTAATTAACCTTTAATTCATTTTACTAATTAATTATCTTTAATTAATATCAACCTTTTTAAAATAAACTCTTCATTTAAATTAAATACTTATTCTATTATTAACTTTATTAAAACCAATTTAGGAATCAATTATATATTTGAAAATATATTTTACTTTAAAACAAAACAATTTAAACCCTTAGTTTTTAATATACTTAAAATCTTTGGAAATCCTTTTCAAACATGTTTAATTAAATTAAACAAATATTTATCTTTGGAAACTTAATTTCCATATCCTTTAAACTTATATATTTAAAATATATTTGAAACATAGTTTAAACATTACTTTAATTACTTTGGATATAACTTAACAACTTGAAACATGCTTATTTAACTTGTTTAAATTTCTTAAAACTTATTAACAACTTCACCTTTAAACTTAACTAATCATCTTTTTTATAAAAACTGACTGTTTTAAATCTTTAAAACATTAAAACTTATCTAAACACTACAACATAGAAACTCGAGTTAACCCTCACTAAAACCCGAGCCAACATACAATTTTCCCGAGCTCAGACTCGAGTATTTCGCTTATCCCACTGCTTCGAGAAAACCACGCAACTTCACGAGTCAATCCCGAGTTTCCAGCTTCTTCCCAAATCCTATCATCGCCAGACACATACGTGCACACGTGCACGTGCACGCCGTACCCACGTCTCTCCGACCAACTCTCCGCTCTTCGACAAGTCGTTGACACCTCCCACTGTCCTTCCGACCATCCATCTCCGATGAATTCGCGAGAAAACAAAATCGAGCAACTCGATCCCATTAGAACCCAAACAACCAAAGTCTGGAACCCAACCTCATCGAAAAATCAACCACCAGCCATCGCCTCCGACCACTGGAATTCACGCCGACCGATCCAAAGCTGCGCCACGCCACGATGAACCATTTCCCCAACACGCGATCGATTCCGATCCACTCTCGTCGTCGCACATCCCTCAGCAACCTCATCATTCTATCTGGCCATCGAACCCTAGATCGACTTCGCCAAGCTACTCCGGCCATTAGAAAAATCCCAAACCATTTTTCCCAAGATACCCATACTCCATACTACCTTCAGCCCAAAACTCAATCGATTCCAACACGTAGATCGCCAGAATTCGATGATCAACCCAATTTTGAACAAACCTGATTATCTCATTAATTCCCAAACTAAAAAATCTCAATTTACCACCTAAATTCATGATTTTTCTCAACATATCAGATTCTAAGATCAAAAACTTAAATTAAAATGATTGATTTTTACTTATTTAGATCTTCACTGTATTTTGTCATTTTTGTGAAAATTACTAAATATAAAATCCTAAAACTACTTTTAATATTAATACTATACAGTAAGAATCATTTTCCATTCAGAGATTAAGGCTTAATTTCGATTGTAGAGAGAGATATGGGTTTTTTTCTTTCATATGACATATAATCCTGTAAATAAGAACAGAGAACAACATATACATATGCATATATATTTCCACAGAATCATCTTTATATATATACATGCATGCATTCACATCCAACACATAAAACATTTTAAACTATATTACTGCTACATTTATCACTAATAACAATTATAGGATCAGATTAAAACTGTTTTTAAAATAAAGTTTACTCACCAGATTTGAATGGAACAGAGAGCAGAGCACCATTTTGACAAGCTTATGATACTTTTAAACTAGATATGCTTTTGCCTTTGAAAACTGCATGCATGCTTGTTTGAAAAAGATGTAGACTTCTTTAATTTCCAAGTTTGAAAAGAAACAGGCTTGATTTATGACTTCCAGATTTTGAAAAATGCAGGCTTTGTTTTCAGATTGAAGAGAGGTTACAGGCTTTCATTCCAGGTTTTAAACAAATGCAGATTGGAGTTCCAGATTTTGAAAAAGTATTGCATACTTTTGTTTTGATTTGGAAAATGTTTTTACTGATTTGAAGAAGAAGATTTTTAGAGGATTGATTACAGATTTTGGTTGAGAGGAATGTTTGATTACTAATTTGTTTATGAGGAGAATTTTGTTACAGATTTTGAAGAATGGTTACAGGCTGAAAGTTTCTTACTTCAGATTTTTATTTCCTCTTAGCTTTTAAATGTTGCCAAAGAATAGATAGAGAAAATTATATGTATTTAGGCTGAAAATCATTTAATAAAAATAAAAGAAAATTTAATCTAAAAATGTCACTTGTTTTAGGATTCAACACTTGTCATATATCTTAGTTCATAAATTTACACATATTATTTTGAGTCTTAATATGATAACACTTGTATTTATATGTGTTAATTGGTTTACACTTATTTTAAACAAGCCTTTATATGTTTACACATGTCCTTTTATTTAATTTATATTTATTCTAAATGTAAACTTTTTTTCTTTATTTATTAAATACAATTACTTATCTATATATATATATATATAACTTCTTAAAGAGAATAAAATCAATTATACTTATAAATAAAAGTTCATACATATATTTTAAAATACAAAACTATTAAAATGTATATTAGAAATTTAAAACAAGACTTTATTTATTTATTAAATTTCAAACCAAAGCCTATCTATTTACAATATATATATATATATATACATTATAAATAGAAATCATTTTATTAGTTTTTAAAAGATAAAATTCACTAATTAAATATTATTTAATTAGATTATTAAATCAATTCAAACATTTATTATCAAAGATTATCAAATCAATTTAATTATTTAAACAGATTATTAAATTGATATTGCCCCAAATTTCCGGGATATTACATTCCTCCCCCCTTAAAATAATTTCGTCCCCGAAATTTAAAACAAAGGTAATTTAATAATCTATTTAAATCACAAACAAATATTATCATCCATATGCTAACAACCATAGCAACCAATCATCCAAACAAACAATTCTAACTATCCAGCCAAAATTCTGAATAGAATTTCCTCGAGTTTCCCCAAGTATAAATATACCGGGATACTCGCTCTACAAAATCCAAACAATCAACAATACTAAGCTATAGAGTTCTTACTCATCTAGATCTATAGAACTAAACAAGATATCAGACTACAGACGAGTCTGACTCAACAACCAAAACTTCCCGAACTACTGGTTCCAAAATCAGAGATAGATCAAACACGTATTCCCTCATAGATACGTGAAATATCTTGAATCCTAGTTTTCCAAACTGGCAATTCAAATCTTAAAAGCCAAACACTTATCCTTACAAAAACTCAGAAGAATCCAATATACCTCGGAGCTAACTTCCTGTCTTACTCAATCTTATTGCTCCCTTTACCGGAGAAAATCTCAACAATAACAAAGTCTCGAACTCCTAATTCCAAATTCCTCCGATTCTTATTCACTTAACTCTTCTGACGATCCTGGGCTAACTACAGATCCTTCCTGATCAGCTCAACCTTCACTGATGCTTCTTGAAACAAACTGGACCAAAAATAACTCAACAGAATGATCCTCTCAAAATCTACCCATAATCCAGAACACAATCCTACTTACAAACATCAGTAGATTCCAAACTTACTTTTCCTATCTGGAAAAGACAAACAGGAGCACTCGCCAAACTGCTTCCGCTACACCACTCTGATCTGGAGTTGATAAGAATGCTGATGAAGAACACAAGCACAAACTGGACAACATATCCCAGAAAATCTCAGATAACTCAAGAGAATACTCAATCTATCGCAAGTCACTTTTGCAATCAACCCAGCCTAATTCCAAAGAAACTGTTCTCCCTTTAACCAATCAGAACAGCTTACACTTAATTATCCAATCCATCGAAGAAATGGATCCACTCTGCTGCTTCTGAACTTCTCCTTCAGAAAACTGCTCAGCCAGACACTTCCTTCCAACATACAGAATACTCCGAGCTGCAACGCTGCCACCGATGCCAAAGATTTCCTTATCCAAAGCTCTTCGAGAAACTCGAACCTCAAACCAAACAGAAACACCATGCTGAACTCAGCCACAACACCGAAGCAGACACACATCTTTAAACTTGTTCCAAAGAAAACATCTTCGGGAACATCCATATTCACTGCATCTCATCACACAGCTACTTCTTCCAGAAGATACCAAGATACTATCACTCGCTTCTGCCTCACTGACAGATCCAACTCTACTCATCCAACTTCAAAGATAAACTCCGAACCATAACAGGTTTCCTTCAGAGATTGTGAAATCCTTACACAACTGTAAAGTTCACTCGAGACGGTATTAGGTTTACAGTCTCGACAAATACACTTCCAACCTCAACATTCAAACTCCAACTATTGGTAATTGTGTTACACACACTACCACCTTATCTACCTTTATAACTTATATTGGAAAACCCGAACAGGTAACCCAATAAATAGGTAGAAATACATAAATATATATATTTAAAATGATATATATTTTTTTTTATATAGAAATTATTTCTGGGTAAAATTATTTCATCTACCTCTTTAAAACAATATTGTGTCTGTTGGCCTGGTTCAAGTGTTTAGAGATCCCTATCAATAACGTTAGCTACTCGTATTGACCAGAATCCATATACCACTCAACCGATCAATTAACACAATATAAAACCATTTTATATAACTAACAAATATGCGCTCTCGAATATATATACACTCAGACTCAAACAGGTTGCTACAGATCCTGTCTCTAATGAACAATCCTTCCGAACCTAGGTATTCACTCAACCTAGTGTTCTGATATTCACTTAACCAAAAGCTTAGGCATTCGCTCAACCTAAAGCTCTGATACCACTGTAAAGACCACGACTTTCTTTCCACAGAAAGTCGTATCGCTAATAAGAAAGAAAGGGATAGAAAAGAGAAAAGAAGATAAAGAAAGAACTAAACAATATCAGAATCTCACAGCGGAACGAAACAAAATATAATATATCACATAACTATTACATAGTCTTTACATAATCAGAGTTACACAACTTATACAACAAAATAGACAGTTATAATTTCTGTCTATTATACAACTCAAGATACAATTCAAGCAAAAGGCTCAGATCAACCAACACAGCGGAATACTATCTATCTACGAATGCTGAAGCCTCCTGCTCCATATCTCCTCCATAGATTCGTCAAAGCTAACCTGAATCCCTTGGCTACTCGTAAAAAATTGAGTACCCAAGAGTTTTAATAAAACAGAAAATAAACACTTGGGTCAGACATGGGTCTGGTGTGAGTAAACGGGTTAAAATTGTTTAACTTCAAAACCTTTTGAAAACAAAGGTATCACGTAAGACTTCCCACACATAAACATGGAAAAGTTTTTATCTTACGCTAACCAAAACATTTGATAGGAAATCCAGTTATATTATAATAGGGTCTAAGGTTTTCAAGTAAAATACAGAAATAGCTGAAATGCTTACATCTCACATTCCAACATAGTTGGGCACAACTAATACGTACGTCACTTATTGGAGTTTGGATTCCATACAATGGCAGGGCTACTGGGGTACCGCCCGTCACAGTACGTGGCCTAGATCACCGTACCGAGGAGTATGCCCGCTCCCCTGCAACACAAAGCCGGAACCATCCCTTACTGGATAATTCCGAACAAGATAATCCCGTAGTTGGCGCGACCAACCACACACTAAGCCGAATAAAAGAAAAGGGACCTCTAGACAGGGATCTATCTTGCTCTCAGTGGGTGCTACCCACGAAGCCTTGCTGCACCTCCCCTGTTTTAGCCATTCCCGGTTGATGAGGCTTGAGGTTACGACTACCTTTAATCAGAACATACCACTTAGAATGCTCATCGTCCGCCCGACGATGTGCTGAAAGCATTCAATCCATACAAGTTCGTTCCGGGTTCGAACGAAACCAAAGGCATTATCTCGTTACACTCATTTTGGAATCACCCTCAGAGTTAACGACAATAACCCTTGCACTCTGAATCTTCATCTTCACTTGAGATTCACGATCTATCGTTAATTTGGATCGATGTGGTATTCGGGTCTCCAGACCTGGAATACCGGTATACGGAAACCCGATCCCGGTCTCATCGAAATCCAAAGCGTATCTTTTAAGGCCAAGTTGTTTTAAAGGTTAAAACAATTTAATTCATTATCTTTATACACAAAGAAAGATAATTCACAACAGATAATCAACATTATCAGATAATCCATACAATTCAACTAACATCCATATCATACAGCATATATCTCATCAGAGATATCAATCAATGCCAAGTATTCAATACTATCACCCATTCATAAGTAATGATTTATATCATCTCTAATTAATTTAAAGTGAATTAAATTAATTACTTCATTTTATAAATCCTTCTTACTTAACCATAAATAAATTACAAATTAATTAATTATCCTTTAATTACCTTTTTCAATTAATCATCTTTGATTAATTATCTTTTAATTACATCCAAGTAATATATCCTCAATTAATTTCTCAAATTAATTATCCTTAACCACTTATAGTACTTAACCTTTAATTACTTCATTAATTAATTAACTAAAATTAATTAACTTAATCAACTATAATTAATTACATTAATCCTTAATTAATTACATTGATTAATTACTTCATTTATTAATTATTACTTAATTAACCAATCTTAATTACATCATTAATTATATTAATTAATGATTCTTAATTATACATTAATTATTAATTACTTAATTAAATTAATTACATTAAGTAATTAACCTTTAATTAAACAACATTTATTAATCACCCTTGATTAATCTTCAATCAGTAATTAATTACCCTTAATTACTTTCATTAACTAAATTAATTACTCCTTAATTAATTTCTTAATTAATCCCTTGATTAATTCACAAGTAATTAAACTCAAATTACTTCCATTCTTAAATCATCTTCCATTAATTACATCCAGTAATTACCATTAATTACTTTACTAAGTAATTACAGTCCATTTAATTAATCACATTAATTAATTAGTCTTAATTAATCTTATTTATTAATTAATTTTAATTAATCACATTAATTCATTATCTATGTAATTAATCCTTAATTACCTTTCATTAATTACTTCCATAAAGTAATTATTCTTTTTAATTAATTACATTTAGTAATTATCCATTTATTACTTATACTAAGTAATTACACTTCATTAATTACATTTAAGTAATTATTCTTATCAAATTACCAAGTGATTATCTTAAATTAATTAAACTTAATTAATTAATTTAAAACTTTTCAAAATTATTTAATTAATTACCTTAAGTAATTAATTCCTTTAATTATTTCTATGAATTAACCTCTAGTTAATGGTTCATCTCTTAGTTCATTAACTACCCACTAATTGCTCTATTAATTAATTATTCTTAATTACAAATAAGTAATTAACCTTTAATTCATTTTACTAATTAATTATCTTTAATTAATATCAACCTTTTTAAAATAAACTCTTCATTTAAATTAAATACTTATTCTATTATTAACTTTATTAAAACCAATTTAGGAATCAATTATATATTTGAAAATATATTTTACTTTAAAACAAAACAATTTAAACCCTTAGTTTTTAATATACTTAAAATCTTTGGAAATCCTTTTCAAACATGTTTAATTAAATTAAACAAATATTTATCTTTGGAAACTTAATTTCCATATCCTTTAAACTTATATATTTAAAATATATTTGAAACATAGTTTAAACATTACTTTAATTACTTTGGATATAACTTAACAACTTGAAACATGCTTATTTAACTTGTTTAAATTTCTTAAAACTTATTAACAACTTCACCTTTAAACTTAACTAATCATCTTTTTTATAAAAACTGACTGTTTTAAATCTTTAAAACATTAAAACTTATCTAAACACTACAACATAGAAACTCGAGTTAACCCTCACTAAAACCCGAGCCAACATACAATTTTCCCGAGCTCAGACTCGAGTATTTCGCTTATCCCACTGCTTCGAGAAAACCACGCAACTTCACGAGTCAATCCCGAGTTTCCAGCTTCTTCCCAAATCCTATCATCGCCAGACACATACGTGCACACGTGCACGTGCACGCCGTACCCACGTCTCTCCGACCAACTCTCCGCTCTTCGACAAGTCGTTGACACCTCCCACTGTCCTTCCGACCATCCATCTCCGATGAATTCGCGAGAAAACAAAATCGAGCAACTCGATCCCATTAGAACCCAAACAACCAATGTCTGGAACCCAACCTCATCGAAAAATCAACCACCAGCCATCGCCTCCGACCACTGGAATTCACGCCGACCGATCCAAAGCTGCGCCACGCCACGATGAACCATTTCCCCAACACGCGATCGATTCCGATCCACTCTCGTCGTCGCACATCCCTCAGCAACCTCATCATTCTATCTGGCCATCGAACCCTAGATCGACTTCGCCAAGCTACTCCGGCCATTAGAAAAATCCCAAACCATTTTTCCCAAGATACCCATACTCCATACTACCTTCAGCCCAAAACTCAATCGATTCCAACACGTAGATCGCCAGAATTCGATGATCAACCCAATTTTGAACAAACCTGATTATCTCATTAATTCCCAAACTAAAAAATCTCAATTTACCACCTAAATTCATGATTTTTCTCAACATATCAGATTCTAAGATCAAAAACTTAAATTAAAATGATTGATTTTTACTTATTTAGATCTTCACTGTATTTTTTCATTTTTGTGAAAATTACTAAATATAAAATCCTAAAACTACTTTTAATATTAATACTATACAGTAAGAATCATTTTCCATTCAGAGATTAAGGCTTAATTTCGATTGTAGAGAGAGATATGGGTTTTTTTCTTTCATATGACATATAATCCTGTAAATAAGAACAGAGAACAACATATACATATGCATATATATTTCCACAGAATCATCTTTATATATATACATGCATGCATTCACATCCAACACATAAAACATTTTAAACTATATTACTGCTACATTTATCACTAATAACAATTATAGGATCAGATTAAAACTGTTTTTAAAATAAAGTTTACTCACCAGATTTGAATGGAACAGAGAGCAGAGCACCATTTTGACAAGCTTATGATACTTTTAAACTAGATATGCTTTTGCCTTTGAAAACTGCATGCATGCTTGTTTGAAAAAGATGTAGACTTCTTTAATTTCCAGGTTTGAAAAGAAACAGGCTTGATTTATGACTTCCAGATTTTGAAAAATGCAGGCTTTGTTTTCAGATTGAAGAGAGGTTACAGGCTTTCATTCCAGGTTTTAAACAAATGCAGATTGGAGTTCCAGATTTTGAAAAAGTATTGCATACTTTTGTTTTGATTTGGAAAATGTTTTTACTGATTTGAAGAAGAAGATTTTTAGAGGATTGATTACAGATTTTGGTTGAGAGGAATGTTTGATTACTAATTTTTTTATGAGGAGAATTTTGTTACAGATTTTGAAGAATGGTTACAGGCTGAAAGTTTCTTACTTCAGATTTTTATTTCCTCTTAGCTTTTAAATGTTGCCAAAGAATAGATAGAGAAAAGTATATGTATTTAGGCTGAAAATCATTTAATAAAAATAAAAGAAAATTTAATCTAAAAATGCCACTTGTTTTAGGATTCAACACTTGTCATATATCTTAGTTCATAAATTTACACATATTATTTTGAGTCTTAATATGATAACACTTGTATTTATATGTGTTAATTGGTTTACACTTATTTTAAACAAGCCTTTATATGTTTACACATGTCCTTTTATTTAATTTATATTTATTCTAAATGTAAACTTTTTTCTTTATTTATTAAATACAATTACTTATCTATATATATATATATATAACTTCTTAAAGAGAATAAAATCAATTATACTTATAAATAAAAGTTCATACATATATTTTAAAATACAAAACTATTAAAATGTATATTAGAAATTTAAAACAAGACTTTATTTATTTATTAAATTTCAAACCAAAGCCTATCTATTTACAATATATATATATATATACATTATAAATAGAAATCATTTTATTAGTTTTTAAAAGATAAAATTCACTAATTAAATATTATTTAATTAGATTATTAAATCAATTCAAACATTTATTATCAAAGATTATCAAATCAATTTAATTATTTAAACAGATTATTAAATTGATATTGCCCCAAATTTCCGGGATATTACAATCTGCTTGTCCTTCCTCGGTTCCGGACAATTCCTCCTGATATGCCCCGGCTTGTCACAGTTGTGACACTTCATTGGTACCTTCGGATTCTTACAATCCTTAGAGAAATGGCCCTTCTGCTGACAATTGTAGCAAGTCACTTCGCCTTTCGGCTTCTTCTGGCCATCCCTTCCCTTCTACTGCTGCTGCTTCCTCTTGTTGTTTCCACCCTGCTGCGGTTTAGACTCTCCCCTGGTCACAGCAACAACAGATCATTCCTTAGGAAACAGACTCTCATGCCTAAGAGCTTTCTCCACAAGCTTCTCAAATGAATCGTCCAAATGATCCACCAACTGCCTCCCAAGATAACTATCCAAGCCTGTCACAAACTTCTCATTCTTCTGATAAGCAGATTCAATATACGACCGGGCATACTTGGACAAAGCTTCGAACTCAGAAACATACTCAAGAACTGGTCTTCCTCCTTGCTTGAGCTCCACAAACTTCTTGAACAGGACAGACTTCTGAGCTGTAGAAATGAACTTAGCTTCAAATCTGACTTAGAATTGCTCCCAAGTGATCTCTTCCTCCGGAGTATCAATAGTGATAGAGTTCCACCAATCCGAAGTTCTTCCTTGAAGCTGCCTTGATGCAAGCTTCCTCTTAGTTGCATCATCGATTCCCAAATCACCAAAGATCCTTCTACAAGCATCTATCCACCTCTGAACTTCAATGGTTGATTCTGTCCCCAAGAAAACCTTCCCTCCAAGAGCAGTATAGTCCTTTCACAGCTTAGCAAAATCCACCGGTTTTGGAGTTTGAACTTGAACTCCAACATCCATCGATGGCCCCGGAGCTGGCATCCTTCTCATGATCGAAGTCATCATAGCTTCGAACATAGCAGCATAATCAGCAGCCCCTTCAGTAGCACGGCCTTCCCTAGCAGCTGGTCTCCCTCTTCGACTCATTCTCAATATCTATAAAAAGGAATGATTAGCACATCTAGAGAAACAACTGCATAAAGGACTCAAACTCTACTAAGCTACTATATTATATATATATAGTAATCATCCATCAAAATATAATTACGTCTCTCATACGTAGTTACGTCAGCGAGCGTTGGGTAAAATCGATTAACCAAAGCTCTGATACCAAATGTGACGACCGCCCATGACCCCTGCACCGAATCTAGAGATAGTGCGCTGTAAAGTGTGCCAGGCGACCATGGACGATTGCCAGGGTAAATTAAAACAATAGAATCTATCGTATTACTCACAGCGCATGGACAAAATACAATAGAATATATATATATAGAGTGAAGCTTCACAGAATAGAATCTCATCAATAAAACTTCATCATAGTTGAATACAAACATCTGAATAGTCAATACATCAAGCCTCACTACAATCACTCAGAGAATACAAAGCAGCGGAACATCCAGTACATATAGTAAGTAGATAATATGCAATACTCCAGCTCGTCTTCGTCATCAGCAACGTGGAAAGCAAGAACAGCACCTGTCACCTGCTACCTAGTCTGCCCGTCCCAAAATGGACGAACAGCCCAAGGCAATAAGATTTAAAACATAAAGCCTTGAGTCAGACAACAGTCTTAGTGAGCAGTAAATTAACTAACAACATACCAAAAGAGCATAAAGGAAAAGGAATAGGAATACAACCCTCCCACTCCACCTCTTTCTACAGTGATAGCCCCCAGACACACACTAAGCAGAAGCAAACATAGTAGAGCATACAATTTAAAGTAAAGTACTAATCATTCGAGTCAAGGGCGATGTTTTCCAAGTACCAAGGCCTAAATCAGATAAGCACCCAGAAAATACCGCTCTTGAGTCTGAATGACGATACAACCAAACATCCATGACTCTGGCTATCACTGTTATCATTGCCTCAATACCACCGTTAATTGAATGACCGGCACATTCTTTCAGCCGTCCGTCAAGGGCAAATGGAAACCCCGGTTCTAGACATAACTCCGCACGTCATCATGACCCATGCCTAGGACTATCGAATCTGCCCAGAGTACTTGACTATCAAACATTAGCCTTCAGGGACTATCGAATCTGCCCAACGTACTCTTGCTTTGAGCATGCTAGAACCTTCAACAACGATGAGATCTCAGCCTCCTAGTCATCCTCCTCGACGACTATTTCCATACTAGCTCAAGCGCCTCTCGAGCAACCCATTATCCTCAACTCGAACAATTTCACCGAGTTATCAACATGCTTGGAATGATCCCGTCTGGATTAGACCAAGACTATCTCATCTTACACTTCGCCTCATCATCATCATAGCAAAGTCTCATCTCAACATCATCATCAAATTTCTTCATATGAGCTTCATCATCCGCTACATATGCCACGAGCAGCTTTTCCAATTCAAGAGCCTTTCCCTTAGCTTTAGATTCATCTTCGACCATCTTGTCTAAAACAAATCATCAATCATCTAATACATAGCAATTAATCAAATCAAACATTAATCCAAGTAATCAAGCATTCAAATATAAGCTAAATGGACAATTATAACAATAATGGCAATTTCGTAATTAAAGAGTTGAAAGTCTAACAAGCATGAAAACATGAGAAATATCTCTACAATCTTGATGAATGAACTTGCATAGGTTAATCATGTAGTAAAATGGTTGTCAAATCATTATGAACAATGGATCTACATGGATCTACACTTAGGTTTACAAAATGCATGGAAATCACTATTTTAACACCAAATCAAGCCAACGATCCGATATACTTCTTTGGATCCGTGTGAGAGATAATCACCACTCACCAAATCACCTAAACAACCCTAAATCAACACGCTTCAGATCTGGACAGCGAAGGATCAAACTCGATCTATCACGAATCCGCTTCAAACGATGAAATCTCTCTTCGAAGAATGTAGATCTTCAATCTAAGCTCTTCGATCTTCGATTTGATCTTCAATATGGATGGAAGGAATCACTAGATTAGAGTAGAGAAAAGAAGTGAAGAAGTGTAGAAGTCGAGCTCTCAAAATGGCAGCACTTCGTCGCTTCGAAATCCGGATCCCAAAAATGGAACAAAGCCCTCCTATTTATAGCTGAAATCCTTAACTCGTCTGCCTTCATAAGTCGTCTCCGACTTATAACCTTCCGACCTAACAGAGCCTCCGACCTAACAGAGCCTCCGACCTAAAACTCTCGACCTAACCAAACCTTACGACCTACGACTTAACTGGGTATAAGACATAGCCACAGCTCCGACCTAGCGACCTATCTTAACCCAGGCTTACGACCTAACTAACGAAACACCCCATATGTCGCTTACGACCTAACTGCTAAAACACGCGCGACCTAACAATGCTACGACCTAACTACTATGCCGACCTACGACTTAGCAACTCAATCACCTTCAACGACTTAACAGCTTAACGACCTAACACACACAGGGCTCCACACGACCTAACAACTTAAACCCTTAGGTCGTCTAACGACCTAACTACTAAGTCGTTAGCTCGCTTATCTCCTAGGTCGGTCAACTTGCTAAGTCTCATAAGTCGCTACCCTACCTAAGTCGTTAACTCTTAGGTCGGTCAATTCCTTAGATAGTCTATCTCTTAACTCGGTCAAAACCTTAAGTCGTCTACTATATCTTGAGTCGGTCACTACGACCTAACTCTATCCTTAAGTCGTTCCAAACTGTCAACCGACTTAAACCACTCCCCCATCTTCCTTAGGTCGTCGCCGACCTACCCCTTAAGCTCCCACGCGACCTAACATAAGTCGCGAACAACTGGGATGCGACCTAACTACTAAGTCGTCTAGACGACTTAATTATCCAACGCCCATACTTAGGTCGCTCACAATAGTTCCTTAGGTCGTTGCCGACCTATCCTCCTAAGGTTGCTAACTCACCTAGTTTCCTTAGGTCGTTGCCGACCTAACTCTACCCCACGACCTAACCCCAGAATACTTAGGTCGCCAACTACACTTCCTTAGGTCGCCTAAACCACTTAAGTCGGTCACGACTTATCACTTAGGTCGTTTACGACCCAGGACTTGAACAAAAATCTTGCTTAAAATCTGAAATGACTCAACAACGCTAAGAATTCCAGATTTTGACGAATTTGTCGATCCGTAAAAATACGGGTCGTTACATATCATATCTGTTCTCACTCTGCAAGTTCTTTGTTAGTTTAGAAATTCCCTACTAGTTGAACTGATACATACCTAAACGATCTTGTAGATTAGGAGAAATCGTTATGGGTTGAAATGATAAACCCAATCGATTTTCATTGATTTTGAATTTTGGGATTGCGGATATATACCTGTAGATATTTAAATTGCGGATTGAAATGATAAATATCTGTATCACTTGACCATGGGATAGAAAATTATATACGGACACCGTTGGTCTATTTTTGAAAAATTATTTTTTTAAGTTTTGGAAGGATTTTAAGAAATATTGATTTTTAAATATAATATAAAGATATTTTATTAGATTTTAAATTATATGTTTGGAAATTTTAAATTTATGAGTTAGTTTTGAAAATATAAATTTTAAGATTTTACTTATAATTTTATTATTTTTAAATATATAAAATAAGATTTAAAATAGAATTATCAATAAGATTTAATTTAATATAATTTAATTAGTATATATATAATATGTTTAAATATTATTTAAATTTTATATTAATATTTTTAAATAGATTTTTGGTAATAACTTTAAATAAATAGAGGTTGGAAAGATAAATTAAAAATTGACTAGAAATTTAATTTGGTTAATAATTGAATTTAAATAAAAATTGATTTGGACTTATTGATTTTGAGATTTTATAGATATGAAATTTATAATTTGATAACTTTATTTTGAGTAAAGGAGATTAAATGAATATTTTCAAATTTAAATAAAATTAAAGTTGAATTTTGAAATATAAATGAGATTTATCAAATTGAGTTATTGTAAATTGTTTGAATATTTAGACTTTAAAATCTATTGAAATTAGAGATGGTTTTAAAATTGTAATTCAAACCTGGATTTGAAATCGATATAAATTAAAATGGTTTAATCAAAATTTGAATCGAACCTTTAACCTTTTCAATTGAAATTGTTCAACTGAAATTGATTTAAATTGAAATTTGGAATTAAAGTTAAGTTGAATTAATTTGGGAAGTTGGAAGAAACAATCCTACTTTGAACTATATTTAATATATAAACTACTTTTAATATATAAACTATTTTTAATCAATAACCTATTTTAAATATAAACTATTTTTAATTTATAACTATTGCAATATATAAACTATTTCAATATCTAAATTGTATAAGCTGGAACTGTTATGATTTAGATTTAATGGCTTCAAATGCAAATGCTTTGATATGATGGTTTAACCAATTTTGTTGTTATGATTTTCGAAGTGAATTATAATTTAAAGTGAATATGATTTAAAAAGATATGATTTCAAAAGTGAATATGATTCCGAAAGTGTTATGATATTTTGACACGAAGTATGAATTGTTTGAAATATAAATGACCATGGTGTGAAATAAGCGTTTGGTTGTTAAAGAGACTGGGATCGGATATTGTCATACTCTCTTCCAATACCAAAAACCACATTAACAACCATGTACGTGGTGGAGATTCCAGAATGAAGTAGGATGGTATGGCGAACGATTCTGTATGAGGTATTTACGTAGCCCTAACTCCTGTGAGTCAGCTTAGATGTGACTAAAACAGGAGCTATACCGGGCTAAGTAAGGTCATTCCTCCTATCGGGCACATTTCTTCGATACCATTCTATTGCTTTTGTGAATTGATTGGGTGCACCTTTGATTTGGGAGTGTGTCTCAAGGTGGGCGGTAGTAGCTGTTATGCGTTACCACCAATCCGGGAGTGCAAACAGTATTTCTACCCTGGCATTGCCTGTCGTGTTCACAAGCCATATCGCGCCTTCTACGAGTTTGGTTTGTACCGTATCTATGGAGTGCCCTTTGATAGCCCTCCAGTTTACGGAGGAATTATGGTATTATATTGTGGCGCCCTGGCTCCAGTGATTGAAATATCAGAGGGAGTTTACCGTCCGATAGCTCGGATCAATGGGCACTAAAGCAGAGATCTCTCGTCTATACTACTTTGGATCAACATCACTACACCAGAATCCTCATTTCGCAATGGATTTAAGCCGTTGCAAAATAATTTCGCAACGGCCTTGAGCCGTTGCGAAATGGGCAGTGGTAAAAATTTCACAACGGCTCAAATCCGTTGCGAAATATAGTTATTGCAACGGCTAAGGGCCGTTGCAAAATATATTTTAGCAACGGCTTGTAGCCGTTCCGGATTTTATTTTGCAACAGCTTAAAGCCGTTGCTAAATGTAGATGTATAACTGATGTCTTAAATACTAGCAACGGCTTTAATCCGTTGCTAATTAATATTTTATTTTTTAAAAAACATATTCGAAATTTTTCTCCACCCCAGCGACAGTCATTTCATTATCATAATTAATACAACAAATTGCAAGTTTAACAGTATCACAGAAGAAAGATTATTAAACCAAATATTTTTCATAGATTAAACACAAAAACCAAACATAACAAACGTTTGAACTATAATGTTCAACATCAACACATACCACAATATAGTTCAACAAGTATACATAACATACATAGTACAACAACGGCATCATTACATAATACTACAACATACGGTACATAACGTCTTCCTCCAATCGTCTAACGCTTATTGGAGACTGGAATATTGACATAAAATACTTATTTAGAGTATCCTGCAGACACTGGTATATCTAGCAGCAGTATATCCTGCAAACACAAAATCAAATAACGTATTAGAATATCAACTAGCAGTGCTAAAGGATAATATTAAATAATGTATTAGAAAATTTACAAGGGACCACTTGGTTTAAAACTTTAAATTGATTGATAAGTTTAAATTTACATGTTCTTTTTACAAGTTTCATTTGTTCAAATACCACTGACCGCTGCAAGACACAAACTCCAATACCCGTCACAAATACCACTACCACTGACCACTTTCAAATACCCATCACAAATAAACTCCAAGCCCTCCCACTGACCACTGCGGTTACATCATCAATATAGCAGTCAACCTCCTTACCACATACATGTACAACTTCCCTTTGCCTACTTATCTTTGGAGAACATACATCACAAACCATTACTTCACTACAAAACTGCTACTCTTTCAAACAATTCACCATCAAACTATCTACAACATTTCATTATCCATTCATACTTCAACTAATCCTCTCTACCCAAACTCCAATACTCTCCCTCTGTCTAATATCCACCAAAACATAACTCTCTGTTGCAACTGCTATCAGTTATGGTGCAGTAACAGTTCAACCCTTGCCGCCTCTCCCTATACATTGCAACTGCTATTAGTTAACACCAGCAACCAGTGCAACTCCCTCCTCAGTCTAATATCCACAAAAACATAACTCTCCTTTGTCACTGCCTTGCTCAAATCTCCCCTATCAACAGTTCCGCAATCAACCTCATCCAACAGCACTTCACCTTCCCACTTCACTGCGGCAACACTGCTGCCCAACCCGCAAACAACACTACTGACAACACTGCTGACCAACCCGCAAACATCTCACTATCTTCAGACAACCCGCAAACGACACTGTCACTTTGCCTTCAGACATCTCACTGCCTTCTCTGCCCAACCCCAAAAAAACACTGCTGCACCACCTTGGCCTCATCTTCCCACTATCGACATCAACTACCCTACACAACTACAGCCACATACATCAACCTGCCAACAACCTCCACCTTCCCTACAATACTCCATAACTGCCTCGTTGTTCACTGTAATTCCATTCTCTGTACCATTTCCTTCATATCATACCATACATCCTCCAATACGTTCCCTTTGCCATATCATTCTGTCACACTCTGACAAGCCTCCCTGCAGTTCCATACATCTCCACCCCCATTCACTTGCATCACAAATACCACAAATACCACTTCTGCTGTTGCCAAACCACACCACTTAATTGCATTACATTTCCGTGTACATACTTTTGCATATCCACCTACTTGCAATATCTCCACTGACCACTCAATACAATCACACCATCATCCCACTGCAAACCAACTTCCACTACCATCTCAGCACTTATCCCTCATTCACTTCACTTCACTACAAAACATCAATTACAACAGCATCACTACAAAACATCACAAACTTCCAATCAACTTAATTTATCAACTTCCGCAAATTACTTCAAACACTTCATTTTTGTTTTGTCTAGACTTTATTTTTCATACTCTTTGACTTAGGGTTATGAAACGAGGGAGAAGAACGTGGTAGGGTTCATTAGTGGGCTGGGCTATGTGACTTGTCATGAGTTAATGGTGCCTTGTATATATATTTACATGATTCACATAATGTGATTAACAAACGATGTGAATTCATTTGTATAAATGAAACACCCATAATCTATGTTAGAATTGGAGAGTTATTATAGTATTTAGTTATTTACGTGAAAACTACAGGAATTTGCAAACCGGAAATAAAACGGAATTTCCAGAATTTTCGAAACGGAACCGAAATTTCAAAAATTATCAATGATCGGAACGGAAATGAAAAGCGGAGTTTCAAACCTTGGTATAAAACACTTGAAATACTAGTGCCAATGATTACTTTATTACAGACAGATGTTGAAGAATTTTACTTTTAGAAAGCATACCTTTGACAGTACCCATTGCTTCCAAATTAAAGCCAAGCAGGCCATCTTCATCTTCCATGCATGCCTGAAAATTTAGAAAAATAAGTCAGATATGAAATTAATAAAGGTTCTCGTGTTCTAAAAATGTATTACTAGATATAGAGTTTTTTGATATTTTTTGTCAACAAAATCGATCGTAAAAATTGCAAGACTCCTAGAAAGTAATTTGATAAAAATATCAGTTTTTTATTTAAAAAACAAATCAAATTGCTTTTGAGCCGGTACAAACTTAGTTTAGTGATATAGTAGGGATGAAAAATAGGTTACTAACTACAACTACATGTAGTATGATTCTAGAATTGTTTTCAACTAGGACTAGATTAAACTGTAATATACTAGTAAAGAGATATTACTATGACATTTTTTAGCAAGTTTTATTAACCTTGCAAATAAATTTCGGTACTCGATTTCACATATCCACTATGCATAAAACAAGAGCGAAATAATATTTATCATTAGTTATTATATAAATAGTATGAAAGTAAAAGAGATTGCCAGTTGAATGGCTGAGTCATAACAACATTTCTCTTAGTTTGTTATAAATATTTGTTATTTAGGTATATTGTTACATCTTAGTTTTAGCTGGAACTCAATTGATATAGACTAGTATAAATATAGATCAAACAGCTATATTGTATACCTGTGGATGTATATCACTATAAATACATACACAGGGTCTCTACTTCTCACATATAACAGATTATTTTAAACTTGTAGTTTTCTAGTGAGCGTTAGGACACAAGCTAATACATTGGGAACAAAGTCTATCAATACGTTTATTCGAGTTTGTGATTACATATGTATGAACTTAAATGGCATTGTTTCCTATGTCATATATCTTGATAAATCTATGCTGGTGCAAATATTTGCAATTTGAATCAGCACTTGCAAACATTTGCAATTACGCCACTTTTAGTTAGAAGATACCTTGAATATTTCTACTTATCTATGCTTTTGAAGTGGACAATGCAAAATTCTTGTTCTGTAGTGCAAATAAACATATTACATGCACTTTAAAATGAATAATGCAAGTTTTGACCATTCAGTCCAAATATTTAGTGAAATGTCTGCAATTTGTAACAGTAATGAAAGTTATGTTCATTTGGTGTAAATTTTTGAACCTTATTTAGTTATAACAATATATCATATCTTATGTGCAATATATTCACACATTAATGTATGAAAAAATAGTGCCATATTCATAAAACACATTTTGATGTATATGAAACAGCGTTACTCCTAATGATAGTAATTGCATTTGGAAGGTTAGTCTTATAATTGTCATAGCATATATAGGTTTCCATTCAGATTAAATTTATTGGATAATAATAATGTATGCCTGCTCCTGCGTCTAAAGATATCGAATTGAACTCTTTGGATGACACACATAACCACTGATTCCAATATCATCAAAGGTCATAGCAAGAGGATGATTTTGTTTGGCTGTGGGCTCATCTGGTAATAGTATATTGTCCACAATCAACTTCTCATGTGTAGGAGGTACAGGTTTTTCATGTATTATGGATGTCGTCGAATCTCTGCATACAAAACCTGTTGCAATGACTTCTAGATCAAAGTTCAACACTTCACATTTTTGATTTTCCTGAACATGCGAAATAAACGGGTTAACAGCATCATCATTGTTCGACGTTCTTCCAACACTTTCATGATGTGTCCCACCACTTCCTCCTTCGTTGGAAGCAATGTCTAGCATCTGTTTTACATATCCTTTTAATATGTCGACCAATGTGTTCAATGTCCCCTTCACATTCTCCAAAGAACCCTCAACCTTCTCCATCCTTGTTTCCAATCTATTTGAGTCTTGTTTACTCCTTCTGAGTTGTTTACGTGGAATAATAGATGCTTTAACTTGTGTCTTTGGTATTATAGTTCCAACACTTCGAGTCCGGCCCCTTTTATCTTTGCCGAACGTTTGTGTCAAGATGTCTTCATCCAATGGCATATCTTGTTCCTCGTCGTCATTGATTTTTTCCCTTGCTTTTGCAATTTTATCCTAAAATATGTTAATACTTGAGATATTTAATTTCTTGTATATAAGTTATAGGCCGATAAACCATGTAAACATATATGTCATAACAGTAAATTATTTTTAATTTATCATCTAAAACAATATATTGTTTAACTTACAAAGTACGAAGAATTTTAATCCGATATGGTGCCATCCTTTTTTGTATGAGTTTTCTCCCACACTTCCCGGCGTACGATTTCTTTTCTTGGATTTTCAATTGCCTGCAACCGAAACATTGATTATCAAACCAACTGATTCTTATTCGAAGAGTTTATTTCCTACCGATACAATCTCATTCAACGAAATGGTAAAATGCGACGAAATAACAAAAAATTAAAACTGTACCATTTTATGTTCTACTACGGCGTGACTTGTACGACCACTGTGATGAGTATAACTGTATTGTGATCTATTTTTTTGCCTAGCTCTCTTCTTTCGCGTGCGCCGGGTTTTGCTTCATTTTTCAAGAATCCGTCCCAATCTTCTACGCTAACATTTGGTGGACAGTTTTTCCTTCTAGCTTCATCATTATCAAATTTGTCATAGTACCCTGTCCTCAATTCATTTTTGTATCTTCTAAATGATTCACACATTTTTTTAAAATACAACTCTTTTGTATCCGACTCTAGCTCATAAAATGTCTGTATATATTGAAGATAAAAAATACGTTAAAAATAAAATACAAGAAAATACACAGATCATTAGTGCATGTCACTTGTAAGTTATGTAATTTTATTAGACAATACAAGTTTGTAATTTAGTTATAAGAGATAAAACTTCATGGACGTCAAAGCAAATTTTACAGCCAGTGATTTTATTTGGTTAATTAACAGAACCGAGTAACCATGTCGCCTCTCTAGTATACTGTCAATCAATGTATTAACTAATCAACTTCCCACCTATCTTCGTGTAGAACAAAAAAATGAGTTGTGCCATTTGTGCTTTTCAACAGGTTAACAGTGAAAAAAAAGAATGACTTACCCGCAATTCAGCCCAAACGTCATCTTTACATTTGTTTGGTACTTTATCCCAACTTTCATATGATATCGGCACATGCATTCGTACCAATTTACCAAGTCTACTGCCTATTTTCCCAGCATTATTAGAAACTGGAACACCATATGCATTTGTCTCAACTTTCTTGGGTTGTGAAGATGACGAATTCGCAATTGAATGGATCGACGTTTCTACGGCTTCTGACATTGTTGCTGCAAGTATTCAAAAATTTATACGGTTACGAATAAAAAATATAAGTGTAACTGAAGCAACAAAAGCAACTATTGATCAAAAACAATCGTAGTTTAGGCATGTAATAAATATGACACATAATCATTATTACCTGAAAATGAAGAAAAACCGGGTATGTCGTTCCAAATTCCATATGGTAAAAGACGTATTGAAAATTGATCAATCAGATTTCATGAATTTAGAATAATAATTAAATAGTGATACATGAAAAATTCTAAATTCATAATCAAAAAATTCTAAATTCAACTGCATTTGAAAATCAACTCAATTAAATTAAGAAATACATCTTATATTAACATAGGCATTTGGTAAGATCTTCTAATTTTTTGTTATCTTCAAAGGCTGATTGATAGACGGTAGGAAACTCAAGATCATCCACGATTGTAGTCAACCGCTTAGGTGTGTGTAAAACCACAAACCATCCGCTATTTTTTAAATCTTTTGAGTAGAACACCTGACTCGCTTCTGACGCAAGAATAAATGGCTCATCGTTCATCCTATCTTTTGTCTTCAATTTCCCTAAATTAACTGTAATCAAGTTTGAAACATGATCAATCTTGCAACCATTAACCTTGTCTTCGACTTTTACCCAATCACAATAAAAAACCGTTTGTTTGAAGTCTATATAATCCAACTCAATTATCTCATGAATAACTCCATAATACAGTGTTTCAGCTTCTGCATAATTTTTATCTTTCCCACTGGCTCTAAATTTTGTGATTGCTCTCATACATACACCGCTGTCTTGTGTTACCATCCGCTGTTCGTATTTTTTCGGGGAAGATGTAAACCCATTTACTTGGTACTTCATATAACTGCGCGCCTTGAACTTTGGCCCATTCACAAGGCGCCAAAGAGTTGAATCAACATCGTTTGTTTTTATCAACTAAAAAATAAAATATGCGAAAAGATTGATTAATAAGGTGTATGATACCTTTAAGTACGTGTGAAATATTAAATAAGCTTTAATATATACCTCGCCACGTAACCATAGAGTAAAACTTTGACAATCTTCCACGGATGAAACCCCATTTCGAGATTGAGATTTAGTACTTTTCACATAGATGTTATACCTCCTGCAAAAAACACATTTCAAAACATTTATGTACTTACAATGGTGGAGATTCAGGAGTTATTTGTGAACTTACTTCTCCCATTCATCCAATCCATCATACTTATTGAGGACCCATCTACGAACTTGTTCAAACTGCACTAAGGTTAAGGTTATGTCTTTACCATTATCTAGAGGCATCACACCAGCAAACTCATCATCCTCGTCTAAGAAAGCCTCACGAGTATGTTTATGTGTGCCATCGCCTCCTTTTGGCATATACTCCATGCAGTAAAGACTAGCTTCCTGTACGATATATCCTTCTACAATACATCCTTCAATATATCTTTTGTTGCGGACGTATCTTTTATATGTTTTCATCAGCCTATGAATATAAATCGATTATAAATAACTAGTACCTATTTAAATCGAATGATGATGAACAAAACTGAGATTAGTAAATTACCGTTCAAAAGGATACATCCACCTACATCTAACAGGACCGCATTTCAATGCTTCATCGGCTAAATGAACCATAAGGTGGATGCTGATGTCAAAAAATGCAGGTGGAAAATATTTTTCAAACATACAAATTGCTTCTACTAAACTAGTCTTTGCTTTTAAAAGATGTTCTCTGTTAATCACCTTTGAGCATAAAATGTTAAAAAATAGACTTATACGATGTATAGCATTACATAGATCCTTATGTTGTGGATAAGAATGCTGAAGCAATACCGGAAGTAGTTGCTGCATTATGACGTGGTAATCATGAGACTTCATATTTGTTAGTTCAGGAGGATTGATGTTCACATTGTTATTGAAGTTGGAAGAGAATTTGCTAGGCACTTTTAGGCTTTTCAAACTGGTGCAAAATCGTAGCCTTTCGTCTTTGCTCAAGGTGAAAGTTGCATCTGGTATGATTACTTTACTTCTTTCACGATCTTCACTCACCCACAATTTTTGTTTTATACCCATGTTTTTCAAATCCTTACGCGCATTGATGCCGTCTTTTGACTTGTCTTTATGACCCATAATTATGCGAATGAGATGCTCAGTAACATTCTTCTCTGTATGCATAACATCAATATTATGTCGGACCAAATTTGCTTTCCAATATGGCAAATCAAAGAGGATCGATCTTCTATACCACGCAGGAACATTCTCAACTTCGTCTTCATCGGTTTTCTTTTTTCGTTGTCGACCGATTGCTAATTTGTCTTTACCAACTTTCATCTTGATATTAGCTACCTTCTGTTCAACTTGATAACCAGTCAATGGCCGTGGAGGACGACGATATTCTTGTTTGTTATCAAAGTTTGTTTTTTCATCTCGAAACTTATGTTTGAAAGGAAGAAATCTTCGATGTCCCATGCAACACATCTTCTTACTTGCACGAAGATAGTAAGAACAAGTGTCTTCCCCACATGTAAGACATGCAAAATAGCCATGAGTTGTGCATCCCGATAAAGTCCCAAGTGCAGGATGATCAAGAATTGCCCACAACAACCTAGCTCTCAATGTAAACTCAGAATTATTAAATGAGTCAAATGCAGCGACTCCTTCCCATAACAGTTGTAACTCGTCTATTAACGGTTGCAAATAAACATCAATATCCTTTCCTGGTTGTTTTGGTCCAGAAATCAACAATGTCAACATTGAAAACTCTCTTTTCATGCACATGGATGGAGGAAGATTATACGGTACTAAAACTACTGGCCAACAACTATAACGGTTACATAGAGATGCATGTGGATTGAAACCATCCGTTGCTAATCCAAGCGTGACATTTCATGATTCAATAGCAAATGTTTTGTCAAAAGAATCTGCAGCTCGCCATTGAGAAGTATCACATGGGTGACGCATTACGTCTGAATTAGACTTGGCACGACCATGCCAAGTCATAGCATCTGATATCCATGGTATAGTATACAACCACCTCAGCCTAGGAATTAGAGGGAAATGTCTCAACGTCTTTTGAGGTACTTTTGCAGCTCTTTTCTCTTCGTTGAATGTTGTTTTATATCTTGATTGTTTGCAAACTGGACAAAAAACTCTATTTGCATCATCCTTCCAATACAAAATGCAGTCATTAATGCACGCATCATAAGTTTTGTAATCCATACCAACTTGCTTAATCATCTTCTTCATCTCGTGATACCTTGTTGGTAGTGTGTTACCTTCATGAAGTAATTCTTTTATGAATTCTAGGAGTGCAGTCACACCATTGTCGGAAAAGCCATACTGGGTTTTCAAGTTATTCAGCTTGACGACGAAATACAATTTTGTTATCCCTTTTGGACATGAAGGATACAATGGCTCTTTTGCATTATCAAAAAGTGATTTATACTTCTTGCTTTGATTGGCCTGCCAATCAACATCAACCGTAGGCGAATCCCCAATATTATCTGAAAACAAACTTGTAGGTTGCAATTGATGAAATCTATCAGCATGACTAACCAGATCTTCCATCCTAGGATGTTCAGAGTCATCGATACTTATGGCTTGACTAACAGGTTGTTTTTGGTTCATTGCTGACTCTTCTCCATGAAAATGCTAAACAATATATGATTGGACAATTCCCCATCTAAGTAGATGAAAATGAATTTCATCTAATTTAATTTTCATTTTCATATTTTTGCACTATGTGCAAGGACAAGAATAGATTTCCTTATTTCCACCATTTTCTACAACAAAATCAATAAACTTCTGCACTCCTTCCATATATCGTGGGGTTCTTTGATTGGCTTCTTTCATCCACTCTTTATCTATACCTGAAGACATATTGATCTGCCAACAGAAATATATACAAAATTTTAGTAAAAAAACCTTAAACCTGACATAAAACACATTTAAAGAAAAAAATTAATTACTCCGTGCGCTTGCGGTATTTTTTAATTCATCCAACTTATAACCGGGGTTTACTGAACTTTTTATTAAAAAGTTGTTGTGTAGATGGGACTATCTATTTGTTCACACCAATTGGTCTACGCTTAAAGAGAAATCCACATACTTACAAGTTGAGAAATTGGCATGTACACCATGCACTTGCGATTTATAACGATATAATTTTTCGACGATTTTCTAACCGATAGAAAATTCACCGTCTAATAAGTTTTTGACGTCGTTGTCAAGGAATTGCAATGTAATTTTAATCTTACTCTTCGAATTATTTTTGTACTTTCTTTATTTTATTCTACTATTTAGCATTACTTAAAAAAAGACACATTTTTATGCATTTCTACGCAGTTCATTCTCACTATTTTCATCTATGCATTTAATACAAACAATCAGAAGGATTTGTCATGACAGTTGTATTCTCTATTGCACTAGTTTGATACATTTTGCAAAGACAGTTGCCATTCCATTTTGATAAAAGTTCTACCAACAATTCAATACAAACTCAACTGCAATTTCTGTTTACATTTCTTCCTATATAACATCCACTGCTTCACACACTTCTATCACTCCTCTTCCTCTGGCCAACATCTACTCCATACCACTTCACATACAACAAACAACCAACTTCACATACAACAGTCATCCACTTCTGCCTACTTACCCAAAACTGTTGCAAATATCCCTTTTCCACTATCTCTACTTCATCTTGACAACACCACCTCTGCCTGCCTCCATAGCAACAACAACATTGCTTGCTCGTCACCTTCTCAACCTTTGACGTCCTCAACAAAAAAACACCCTACAGTCAATGACCTTAAAACACCGCAACTGAAACAGCAACCTCCCCACCGCAAACCATTATGCACTGTACTGCCTATCCATACATAACATCGTCATCTCCCTTCATCTCTGTCCATCCATAACACCATAACATTTTGCTGCAAACTCCACCATCCACATTATTATACTGGATAACTTAATTAGTTATAAGCTAAACATTTCACCTTCCATTTCATAAACAGTTTAATTTATAGTGTTCAAAAATATGATTAACAGCTATAATAACACAGACAAACACAGACATTTGTTAACTAAATCAATGCTATATGTAAAACACAAGTTAACGGTAGTTGAAATACCATTATCATACCAAAAAATATAAAATTTTGCTACAATAAAAAATGCTGGTTAGAAATCTATCTCATCTGAAGGCAGTATTAACCTACTGCTGACTTACAACTATATAGAATTGTCAGTACTCTTTTATCTATAAACATAATCTAAATGCACATGGAAAATCATCAACCATATTGTAAAATTATAATAATATGTGCCTCATTCATAGATACACATTGTCATAGTTATGACTTAGAAAAAAGTATAGTTAAAACTGTGCTAAAAGCCGAACATAATTGAATAATTGCTAGACTAGATATTTATTTTTCACTCATACAGAGTATGCAGTAATAAAGTATATTAAAATCTAAATTTTATTATAATGCGCATCGAACAAAAATTCACTAACTCTACATTAATTTTTAATACTTAATAGCCAAGTAGTAATTGAGGAAATGGGCCATTAAAAAAATAGTTTAAAACAGAGGGAAAAGTAAGACTGCCCACAGTCTTATTGACTTCGTTGGTCAGGTGATGTCTATTGCCAACAGCCCCAACCACAAACCCGAACATCTTCTCTTCCCCTAACCCTAACACCACCAACAACCACGACGACAACTCCTCGAATCTCAACCCAATCCAATTTAACATTGAAATAAAAATAAAAATGGTACCTGATATTTAGATCTGAGGTTTGACAGGTCGAAGAAAATAAATTTTGAAAGAAGTGGAGGAAATCTTTGTCGAAGTTGTTGGCCAGTAGTTTAGATCTGATATTTAGATCTGAGGTTTGAAAAAAGTTGTTGGCCAGTAGTTGAGGACGGAAATCTTTGTCGAACAGTTGGAAATGGGGGCTAGGGCAAACGCGTGGAGGAGAGGGGAATGAAATTAAAAGGACGTTAGTTTTGGGAACGGGGGGTTGTGAAAAAACCACGGCAGCTACACAACGGCTTTGAGCCGTTGCAAGGTTACAACGGTGAATAGCCGTTCTTGAATCATTTACAACGGCTTTGTCCCGTTGCTATTTAGCAACGGCTCCGAACCGTTGTGATTTTTCCGCATGGATGTGTTGCGAAACTGACAATATGGTGTAGTGCATGGATACGTTTAAAATACCTGAACATTTCTGAAATGATACGTATCTCATCTCGATGCAATGTAGTATACACGAGTTCAGAGAATTTGTATTTAAATCACATAGCAGAACACAATAAATAATGGTTTCACAAAATAGCGGACCAAAAAGATAGATATATATACATATACATAGGTACAAACAGACGTCAGACTACACCATATATCTACAACTATACATAACTGCCCCAAAAATGACGTCCTAATACATACACAGACAAATATATACAAAGGACATACGACATAACTACACAAAATCAACTTAGCATAGTTCAACGGACTCTAAATGTATCTCTCTAACATTTCTCCTCCAGATGACTCTAACAGTTCCTTTGGGACATGTAGCAAGCGTACATCCGTGAAGCTCTAAATCTACAACTACCTTAAATTTATACACTGTATGCCAGTTGTTATCCATCTCAATGTCGTATGAAATCACCTCAAAACGTGAAAAAGTAATCATCTTGAAAAGCCTCGGTCTGACCCGAGGAGTTATCACAAAACAAAATCTCAAGTAAGGCTATAAATCTAGTTGTGAGTATAATAGTGTAACAATGATTCATATAAATGTGTGGTGTCGGGTTATATATGTGATATTAAATCAAATAGATATGTCACACACTCCATAATCTAAACCCGCCCACATCCTATTAAATTACTTTAGTTCAAATACATGTGTCGTGGCATTATTTAAGTGAATCACAGCTGCAACTCTAATCAATCAGGATATCACAACCTATTCATTTATAAGTAGCATTCATTATTCAATAGACATACCACTGTCAAGTCATTCATTTACGAGGTATGGAATTTCCAATGAATCCTATCATTATTCACTCTTATTAGACTCTATATCGATCCGATATTACGACCTTTTTCATCCGCATATCTTTCGATCAGAAATTGTGGGTGCCCCCACAAGATCTATTAGTTGCACTATCTTCTCATGTTCATCGTTGTCGCTCACCTCGTTGTGATGTAATCTTCATCTTTGTTTCACCACATATCCATCAATGAGATTACTCTCGCACTACAAAAAAACTTTGAACTAAAGACTGAAAATTAAAGACCAAAAAATTTCCGTCTTTAATCAAAAACCGATTAAGAACTGAAAATTTCAGTCTTTGATTTTTAACTTTAGAGACCGTCAATCAGTCTTTAGTCGGTCTGTAAAATTTATGATTTTGTAGAAACTGAATTTCAGTCTTAACATCAGTTTGTAATCGGTATTTAACTAACTTATTATCAATGGTTGATAAATTTTTTAACTGTGTAAATCTAACGATCATACTTGGTGATCCATGTCATCCTACTTTGGATCTCCCAATATAATAAATAATTATTTTAATATCCTAACAAATTACAGCAATATCCCCCCACTCACGCATGTAGCTTCACCACTTCCTCCTTTCTCACACGCATTTAATTGAATTTTACTCCTGCGTAACTTCTCCACTTCCTAATTAAATTGCAGCAATTACCTCCAATTACTCCATAAAATCAATGCTTAATTAACATCTCCTCCGTGCTTTTTTTCTCTATCAAGTTTCGCTTCCACGTTCCTTTAGGTTTTCAATAAATGTTCCGTTCAACCCAATTCCTTAGTGAATAAATGG
The DNA here is from genome assembly GCA_030737815.1 of Allium fistulosum. Lineage (NCBI taxonomy): Eukaryota > Viridiplantae > Streptophyta > Magnoliopsida > Asparagales > Amaryllidaceae > Allium > Allium fistulosum. Next base: position 404,671,657 of record CM060906.1, read on the forward strand.
TAGCAGCTGAAAGTTTACAATGATGATCCGAGCCAAGAACATGGGATGTAAAATATCAAGTTACAAAGCATGTTACACTACAGTTGACGAGTGATTAATTGATGGGTTTCATCTGATTTTGAGTGAAGCATCTTCTTGGATGTAGGCAGCGATCTCTCAGGAAAACATGGTCCATAAGTATAATTCGCGATTTGACTCTGCTTTCAAGTAGGCTAGTTATGGAAAAGATAAATATTTTTGCGATGTTAAAGAAATTAACATGCTGTTGTTATTTCATTGCCAATGAGAGTCCTCTTATCCTTTCAATGAGTCGGTTAAAACTTAAGATGGCAATAGATAATGCGATTTCACTGAAGCTAGTTTCCTCTGCTTTGAATGGCGTGACTTCAAATTCATAAGATGGATATTGACAACTGTGGGATACGACCGTGTAGAAAAAAATTGACATGTTTACTATGAGTTATTTTAATCTGTATTTCACCTAATAAGGCTTTGTCTATATTATCATTATTTATACGAATCGTGTTTGATTTGAACTAGTAAGAGCCTTAGATTTATTTGTAGAGTATGTGTTTGTGTAAATTCTTTTACAAGTTAATAAATTATGAAGTTGTAAAGGAATTATACTATAATATCTTGATTATTTTCCAGAATTGGTATTGTTATCTGAATATATGTATGTCTCTGTACGCATACATACACGTCGACATGGATATACATACATACACTATATATACACGAAGTAGGCAATTTAAAATTTAAATATTTTTGCGATTGAGACCGATTACAAACCAAATGTCGGTCTTTAAAATTCAGTCTTTACAAAATTTAAAGACTACTTTTCGGTCTTTAAATTTTAAGACCGAAAATTTCGGTCTTAAAACATTTTGAGACTTAGCAATTAGTGACTGAATCATTCGGTCTTTAATCTGTCTTTAAATGTTAAGTAAAGACCAAAATTTGTAACTAGAGACTCAAATTTTCAGTCTTTAATTCATTGTTTTTTGGTAGTGTCGATTCTTCCTCATTTCCCGTTTGCACTGTGCCTGTCACCGTGATTGTGTCTGTGCAATAGATCGTTTGGACAATAAGTGACGAGGGACCAGGTCGTCACGATTCAGGGAGCGACCCCGAATCTGTCCGCTAGGATGGATTCTAGCATCTAGTAGTCTCACATCGTCTCGTTTACTTCATCGGTTAAATTCATTCAAATTATTTTGTATATAACTTCCAAATATACCATTTATCCCCAAAATGGTATCGTTTTCTATTTTATATCACATATAAATGTCGTGTTCGTGCAACATAGCATTAACATGTAGTATATGACATCATGAACATTCATAAACATAACAAGTAAACACAATTTGGAAGAACTTCATCGGATTTGAATTTAAACTATAATAAAATATACGTTTCAAATTTAGACTTGACTTTTGATGACGTCATTTAATTTAATTTATAGAATTTTTCCATAATTTTTAATTTAGAAAATAAAATATTTTCAGTTGACGCGTTTTGCGTCAATCGCTGGTTCTTTTGAAGTTTTACAAATTAAGTTAACCGGTTTATTTTATTGCTGTTTTTGATCGCATATCGTTGTCGTGCACGATCGTATTTTTATTTCAGTTGTTCGCGGTCCGTACGTGAATGAAATATTGCGTAGCGTTGTACTCTAAAACTTTTTGGTTTTGTTCACCCTTCTACACACCTCCGACGAGCGAACCGAGACCATCGTCGTGATGCGCTACGCAATACGGTCCTGCTGGTACCTTCCGTTTTGACCGTAACGCTCCCGTTCAACATACGGTCGCGGACTTAACGATGTCATTTCTGATCACCACGGGGTCTGTCAGTCAGGCGAAAGCTAGTCGATTTGTTCATTTCACTTCCCTCTACATATTTCCTTTTGGTTGCATGCTCGAAATCATCATAGATTTTGAGTTATTAATAATTAAATTTTTGAAACAAAATTTGTTTTATAATATTTGCATGGATTCTAGCACGAAATGTTAATTTTTATGTTCACTATTTTAGAAAAAAAACAAGCATATACGTTCACTTTAGGTTCATTATTTCCTCTCCGCCTTGGTACTGAAAATTTTGCAAAAGTCTATGGCATGCACGTCATGCATGCTAGTGGGTTAGTAATTCATAGTCTAATTTATGAAATGGCATAAACCTCAATTTTAGTTCATGTTAACATAGCTCACTTTAGTTATAAAAAACAAAATATAAGAACAACATGCTATCTTACAACAGTAGCCTAAGTAAAATGTGAATATATATCACTCTTTTCATGCTAGCTTACAACTTACGTTTTATCACCTTTAATAATATATGCTTGGTTTATATAGCTTGCATATATGGGTTTGTCGAGTATATACAACTAAAATGATTGTATAAAAATAAACACACATCTGAATTATTGAAATATATATGGCAAGTTTTTAAATTAATTTTTTAATACGAACAAATGACAAGTTTTAAAGTACCAAAGTCTTGTATACATGTATATAGGTGATTTCAAAGTCTTAGGTATATAAAATTCTGAATATATAGTTTCCAATATAAATGTCATCAAAAACTCGAATGTAGATCTGCTAATAATAGTTTCACATATATGTATTAATTTTAAATGTATATACAGTTATGCATGTAAAGATTTCAAACGTATTAGTTTTAGTATTTGTATTTATATCAAGTTTTGAATATGATTAAATATGGTTTAAAGTATGTAGTCACTCATATGTATGAAATTTTTATATATATCTGATTCTGATCTTGACTTTGCTTGAGTTTTCAGATAATAGTTTTTCCAGATCAGGTTTTGCAAAAGCAAAGTTTGATATGTACGATTTTGAGAAAATTTCATATATGTGGATTTCATAAGAAAGGTAAAGTACTCTTTACATCTGTAACTTTGGAAATAATTAGATATTGACTTTCAAAGGGGATTATTTCGAACTTTGAATAATGTGATAACTATTTTTGGCTTTGAGCATACGTGAAATTTCAATATGCATGGATATGTGAACATAAATACAACTAGAAATGTAAAGTATAACTACTGTTAAAATGATTTACTTAGTAGGAATAAATAGAAAAAGGAAGTTATACTCACTGATAGTATTTAAAAAGAAAGCATACTCGCCTTTTTATTTGCCCAGTCCGATGAAAATGAAAAAGAATAGAAAAATATGAGTTTTTCATGCATTGGATAATAATGAGATGCAGTGCTTTTATAGGTTGTATTCTAAGACTTTAGATTTAAGTAATCAAGTAGGTTAAAAGAGAACGATGAAAAGAATAAGCATGAAAACATCGGTCGAATGAAAATAAAGTTATTTATTTTATTTTTCAGTAATTAATTGTATACCCCTCAAATAAATCTTCATACCCTCAACCGCGATATTGCCCTACCGCAATTTATTCTCCGATTACAATTCCGCTCTGGCGTTTTATTCTAAATTTTATTTTATATCCATAACGATTTTTATTTTATTTATTTATTACCTTTTTAACTAAATTTAGTGCTACATATTAAAACAGCAACGGGATGTTACATGTATAGAATACGGGAATATTAAAAAAATATGTTAAAGGGGATATGGGTAACGCTTTAATGGTATTTTAATACCTTACTTTGCTGGTAGACATATTATAATAGCGTATTTTACTACATAGTAGATAGTTCTACGGATCCTTAGAGGATGGAAATCCCAAACATCCTTTAAGTTACTTGTATTTCAGTTGACATTTCACTTGAGTTGAATTTACTAGTATAAGAATGTTAATCTTGACTCGATTGTTTTGTGTTTAGCTTTATGCTCGGGTCAGATAGAGTGTCACATCATTTGAGACTCACCTTTGGAGTTTCACTTGAAGATCAGTCTTTGTCTATTCAGCTTTCCAGTTATTTCAGTTTATTCCAGTTGTTTTGTTCAGACTTGTCATTGGCATTTGTATTAATAACTTCGGTGTATTGGAGATCGATTGTATTTTACTTTAAACTTTGATGTATATATAGTAGCTTGATGAACTACTATATATCTATTCTGCTGCTTATTGTTATATTACTTTGTGTCTGTGATTTTGTGATTGATTCATTTACTGTGTACGCTAAGTTTTGCCAAATATAAACTAACAATCTGTTATTTGAGCAAATCAAGTCTGACATGTGTTGATGATTGTCGATTTAAATGGTTCGAAATAGCAGGTCATTACAAGATTTTGGAATATAATATTAGTGTTAGTTGAAAGTATTTTCTGATATAAATATTTCATTATGATTTGAAAGAAATGCTTAAAAGAATTTTAGAAGGAAATAAGTTATGTACTCCCTCCCTCTCTGTTGTTGGAAAATAATTTTGGTGATGAGTGCATGCATCATCGACGCTCATTTTCTAGTTTCAAGTTGGAAGACCGCTGTAGTCGTTTTACTACACATTTGTTTTGACAATCAATCTTAAATTTTAATTCCTAACTATGATTGGATATATATAAGTTATGAGTATATATATTATTTTAAATGATTTGAAATGTAACCTGGAGTTTAGTTCTTAAACTTTCTGATAATTAGTAGCTTTCAATTATTATAATGAAATGAAATCTTGACTATATTAATAGTTGGAAACTTCTAAAAAGGAAAATAAGAAATTAAGAGTTAAGTGATTAATGGATTATATAAGAAATTGAAAATTTTAACTTGTAGATATGAGAAGAATAAGAAATGTAACTGTTGAACATTTTGTTAACTAAAAATGAACAAGATAAACTTGTGTAACATTCATTTCATTATAAAAGGCATATATATAACTTACCAAAATATAAAGTTGAAATGTTAATAAGAATATGTAATAGAATATTATACAAGTAAAACTTAAGTAATGAAAGTGTTCAATGGAATTATTTCTATAAATAGGAATTCTGAAGTTATAAATTGTTATAAACATAAGTTAATAATTTGGAATAGCTAGTAATAAAATTTGATTGAAAAGTAAATACTGTAAGTAAATAATTATAAACTTAAGTTAACATTTTAAGCTATTTATAATCAGCTTGAATAGTAAAGGTGAATCTTATATAAATGGAATGATTATAACTCTAGAAAATGTTGAATGATTTAGAAATGAATTTAATATTCAATAATACTATATATGGAAGAAATAAATATGAAAAAATTCTATTAATGGTGAATTAAATTGTAAAGAGACTTACATAATAATGGATAATCTAAATAATTGAAAAGGAAATAATGTATGTAAGCAATGAATGTAAAGTAATGAAAAGAGAAAATGACATTGTATAAATGAATGAAGGATAAATGAATTTTTTTGTAAGTAATGAATGTAAGTAATGAAAATAGCATTGTATGAGTGAATGAAACTAAGGAATAATAAATGATGTGAAAGGAGGCTAATAAGAATAAACTTAATATATATTTGAAATTATTGTTTGTTTTGGCTTATGGGATGTTTGGGAAAAGGATACTTTTAATTGGTAAGGTTGTATGAATAATCTATTAATTTTTATCTAAGACTGTTGAGTGTATGGTATACTTAATAGTTTGTTTATCATTTTATACGATTAAAAGTTTCTGAACCCGAATAAACCACTTGTTTTGGTCGCTATGGATGTATGATTGATTACTTTGATTGCATGTGATCATTGTGACGACCTGTCTTTTTGGACGGTTTAAATCGATGATAAGACACACACGTCAGCCTCAAACCATTCAAAAGAGCAGATTGTTATGGGGTAAATTAGAAAAGCTGAGAAAGAAAGAAAAAAAAACAAATACAGAATCTCGCAGCGGAATGACATAATATAATAATCAAATAAACAGTCCATGAAGCTGTTTTACAAATAACATTTTATTATACTTTTACAATATAGAATCAGAGTTCATACAGCAGTAATAATTAAATAAATGCAGCTGAAATGATAGAATAAATATTAATAGTACTAAATCTTCGTCTTTGTCCTCCAAGAGGAGTCTTCGATATATTGAAAAGCTCAGACTAGCCCGAGCGAATTGAAAAGACAAAACACTCGAGTCAGAACTAAAAGATCTTACGTAAGTTAAATCAATAGTAATAAATATGAGTGTAACTGCGTCGGAGATGTTTACGGGGTTTGACATCTCCTATCCAGTGTCAACGTGAGTGCAATAACTTAAGAGATGTTTGGGATATCCATCTCCTAAGGATCCATTAAACTATCTACATACATAGTACAATACGCTATTATAATAGTGTCTATAGTAAAGTAAAGTATTAAAATAGCGTTAAGGCACTACCCGTATCCCCCTTAACACATATTATATATTCCCATAGTCTATACAGTACCGTAAGCTCCTCCGTGAGGTTTACCCAGAGGGCACTCAATAGGTATGGTACCAAACAAACTCGTAGAAGGCACGATAGGGCATGTGAACATGGCACTCGAGGTAATGCCAAGATAGATATACCAACTGCACTCCCGGACTGGTGGTAACGCATAGCAACTACTACCGCCCACCTCGGACACACTCCCATAATCAAATCAAGGGTGGTCACTGAATCAATCACAAAGTAATAGTATGGTATCGAAGAAATGTGCCAGATCGGAGGCGCGACCTCACTTGGCCTGGTATAGCTCTTGTTTTAGTCACATCTGAGCTGACTCACGGGAGTCAGGGTCATGTAAATACCTCATACAAAATCGTTCGCCAAACCATCCTACTTCATTTCTGGAATCTCCACCATGTGCATAGTTATTAATGTGGTTTTCGGTATTGGCAGAGAGTATGACAATATCTGATCCCGGTCTCTTTAACAACCAACCACTTATTACACACCGGATGGTTCTTTTACATTTCCAAAAACATTTCGTATTGATATCAAAAATCACCTTCAATTCAAACCATATCTGTAACAGCCCGATATTTTAAACGAAAATTTAATTAAAAATAAAACATTTTGAAATATTGAGTTAAAAATAAAGTGTAGTAATTTGTATAAACGAAATTTAAAACGTTACCTTTTCGTTACGTTTTGTCCGTTCTTAACTTTACTGTAGAATAAATCTCATTAGTGATGATAATAACTATTTTTAAATTCGGGTTAAAAGATACGTTATATTATTTTTGAGAAACCGTTAACATTTTATTAAATTTATTTAATAAAAGGAATAAAACAAAATTTTACGTTATTTGGGCGTTTCATAATTTCTTTTGTTTTCACCGTCCATTTGATTTTTGGAGACATTGGCAATTCAAGTCTCAGCTTGTTCAAAAATCGTTCACGTGAAGATATATTCGTTCTCTTGGCCTCCTATACGTTTCGCATATTTAATAATATTTATTAGCCTTAAATTCCTTTACCGTTCAAAGAAATAAAACTGGCCCTCTCGGTCACGTTTCATTTTCTAAATCGTTCTCGCAACAAAATTCCAGACTACATTTTCATTTCCTTCTATCAATTTGCAGAACCTTCTTCAGGTATGGCCTCTTGTTCTTGTTTTTTGTTTTATCTTGTTTCTCTATCCCTTCATGCTTCTACCCATGCCATCCGCAACCTAGACCACCACCGCCTCCCTACCCCAGACCGTCACCGCTCTCCTCCACGTCAGCCTGACATCACCACCGCCTCCATACCCAGCCACACCAACCCATTCGCACCACGAACCTATCAGCCTTCACCCACGCCTGACATCACCACTGCCTCCATGCCCAGTCCACCACCAGCCATCACCACGACGTCAGCCTCCATCTCACCACCCGAACAAAACCAGCCTTCGCCAGTACCCCACGTCAGCGTCTACCCATAACAGACGTCAGCCTCCATCTCACCACCCGAACGAAACCAGCCTTCGCCAGAACCCCACGTCAGCGTCTACCCATAACAGACGTCAGCCTCCTACTCCATCAACCACCGAACCCCACGTCAGCGCCTACCCCATACCAGACGTCAGCCTCCCACTCCATCAACCACCGAACCCAGGATGCCTTGGATCTGAGAATAAGAGAACAAGTTTGCCCCTGCCTTGTTTATACGTTATTTTGGTTGTCACCTTATTTTAGTAGTAGAGTTTCCAAAGCCTTGTATTTTGAAGTTAGAAAACATTTCCTCTGACCTGGTAGTTGAATTAGAGAAGAGATTTGCCTGGGCCATTGTTTGTGATACCATAGTTTTACGTTACCCTGACCTTGGTTCTAAAAATATTAAATGAACAAAATTTACCTTGGCCACTTTTATTTTTGAATCATGATTTATTATTTCCTCTGTCCTTGTTTTATTAGTTTCTCTGACCTTTGTTTGAAAAAAAAAATTGATGAAAATATGTTTTGTCACTTTGCATTTTAAAGTTGTAATCGGTATTTCAAAAGTGGTCGTGCTTGTGTTTTCAATTTTCGACTTTTTTCTTTTTTGTTGGGTTATTTGAATTTCGTTATTCGTGCAATCTTAGAGTGGTTATTTATTGTGCTTTTGGTTTGGATCTAGTTGGCGCATCCGCTAACGACTGATCGTGCTGTCCGCGTGCTTTCGTTTGACTTCGTACTTCTTTCTTTCCGAATCTCCAGCTCCGTAGAGGTGAGTAAATCTCACACGAATATCCATACTTATAAAATTGTGAAACGACCGCAACTGAATGTGTAGAAATAAATAAATGAATAAATGATGTTATAATTACCTGTGATTTATTTATAGTTGATGATTATTGTTAAAACTGCATATCGTATCATCTGTTATATCTGTTCTTATTTTACTGTTATTCTATTCTGTTAAATCACACTGCAAGTTCCCTGTAGAATAGAATCACTATGGGTTGAAATGATACATACCCGAACGGACTTTAGAATAAGGGAAGGTCGTTATGGGCTGAAATGATAGGCCTGAGCGATTTTCAATTAAATTTTATTTACTTGGGATTGCGGGTTTGAAATGATAAAACCCGGATTTTTCTTTGTAAATTACGGATTGAAATGATATAGTATCCGTATCACTTGAATTAGGATAGAAAATATTATACAGACCCGTGGTTATTTTTATGTATTTTCTGAATATTTTAAATCATTTAAGAATTGTAATAATATTTAATTTGATTTAAACTGAATTTTTAAAAGATTTATTTAAAAATAGAAATGATTTTTCCATGTGATAAATATAAATAAATGGAGGAATATTGATTTTTAAAACGAAACTTAAATTTGAAATTTTGATAAAATAAAAAGAAAGATGGAAACTTAAGTTAAATAAATTTAAATGAAATTTAGTTTAAATTGGTGGAAAATGGAGTTAAAATTTTAAAATGTTGAAATGAATGAAATAGGCAAATTGGAAAGTTTTGGTTTTAACTTGTAAAATTTCTTTTGAAGTAAATTTAGTTAAAGGATTTAAATGAACGTTTGAATGTATGATTTTATAAGTTTTACTAGGTAGAATCCGTAGCACTTGTTAAGTGCTGTGGATTGTATAAGTGAACTAAAAGACTAAAATGAACTAAGGCTATGATAGTACTTGGTAAGTGCTATTGTAGCTGAATCTGAAACTGAACCTGAACTAATAAAAGGACTACTGTAGCACTTGTTAAGGACTGCAGTAGGCTGAATATAAAATTTTGTTTTAAAATTTAATTGTTATAGCAGATAAATGTTGTTTTGTTGAATAAAGATTATTTGTAAATATAACTTAACGTGATTGTTTTAAGTGAATAAGTGAACTACGAAAGGTTAGATTTTTGAAATATAATAACTTAATATTTGTTTTAAGGAATAATGTCTTTGTTTTAAAATGGTTAATTCGAAGTATATTTGATAAATTGTTTAAATCTATAACCACGGGTTATAATAACGATTGGTTGGCAAAGAGACCGGGATCGGATATGGACATACTCTCTGTCGGTACCGAAAACCACTTTGACAACCGTGTACGCGGTGGAGATTCCAGAATGAAGTAGGATGGTGGCGACGTTCTTAAGGTATGTTACGTGGACCCAACTCCCATGAGTTGGCATAAGGTGGCTAAAACAGGAGCGATTGACGGACCAATGAGGTAGCACCTCTTATCGGACACACTTCTTCGATACCATTCTATTACTTGTGATTGATTTGGTGGCCACCCTTGATTTAGGAGTGTTGTTCGAGGTGGGCGGTAGTGGCTGCTATGCGTCACCACTAGTCCGGATGCGTAATTGGTATATCTACCCTGGCATTGCCTAGTTGTGCCGTGTCACCTACCATATCGAGCTTTACTACGATTATGATTTTAAGATCCGACCGCGTTAAGGTTCTCCATCCCCTTAACGCTATTTTCCGATATGATTATACTTTACTTATTTAGACACTATTATAATAGCGGATATTACTATATAGTAGATAGTTTAACGGATCCTTAGAGGATGGGCGGTCCCAAGCATCTTCTAAGTTACTTGTACCTTTACTACAGTTCATTTGAGTTGGTTTACATTGTATAAGTATGTATATCCTGACTCGAGTGTTATGTTTTATTTTACGCTCGGGTCAGCCTGAGTATTCACAGCTTTGGACTTCACTTTTCTGGAGCTCGGAATCACTGGAGATTCTGCTTATCTAGTTATCTTCCTATTTCAGTCTCAGTTGCCTTATTTCAGCTTTTGTTTTAGAGACTTGTGTATTTGGATCTCTATTGTACTTGTTTCAGAACTGTATTGGGTTTCAGACTATGTATTTTGTATTTGATTTGAGACTATGTATTTTAGTGGCTTCATGAACCACTATGGTTATTTTTAAATTCCGCTGCGAGTTATTCTGATATTTCTGTGTCTGTGATTCTGTGAATGATTTTATTTGCTCCAAATTTTATTACAATCTGTTATTTTGTATTATTCAAGTCTGACATGTGTGGATTATTGTCGATTTGAATGGTCCAAAATAGTGGGTCGTTACATTTGGTATCATAGCCAGGTTTTAGGCAAACCTTAGCCTATGGAGCAAAAACTCATTAGAGATAGGGTAGAAATACCCTAGAATGAGTGAAATCAAACTCAGAATCATTTCCTTGTGAGTGAACGTATTTTTAAAGTATAAAATGATTTTAAATGATTTTTCAAATGATTTTTCCAAAGATTATTTTGATATAAAGTTTTCTTGTTTTAAGAAGAAATTTTTCTAAACTTCCTTCTTTCCGTATCTACCTTGTTAGAAAATTTTAGGATATTCATCCAAGTGTTCCTATCGTGTTTTATCTTAACTTATCGTAGTCTTCTTTGTACCTTGTCCTAAAATTTTTATTCTTGATATTTCCAGGATGAATCGTGGAAATGCTAGAGGTAGGGGTCGTGGTATTGCCCCAGTTCCTCCACCCGTTGCACCAGTTAAGTTTACAGTTCTCTGCAAAGAATTCTCTCAGCTCGGTGGCACTAAGTTCACCGGTTCAGAAAGTATCATCGAAGCCCAGCAATGGCTACGAAGTCTGGAAAGAATCTTTACTGGTTTAGAGATCACTGATGCCCAGAAACGTCAGTTAGCGGCATGGCAGCTGCAAGAGGCCGCTCTAGATTGGTGGGAGTCTGTTACGACTCGCACTAACGAAGGTGACCTTTCATGGGAGCAGTTCAGGTATCCTGTGTGTTAATTTGAATTTTCCCATTTCCTTTCTTTTCTATTTGTCAAAAGTTTTGTTTCTGTATCTTCCTTTCAGGGAGGCTTTTGTGGCAAAATGGATGCCCGAAGCCGGTAAATCTCAGCTTTACCGCGAATTCATGGACCTCAAGCAAGGTACCATGTCCTTCTCAGAGTATGAACGGAAGTTCAATGAACTTTCAAAATTTGGTCCTGGTCTTATCGACACTCAGCTAAAGAAGAATGAGAAGTTTATTGCTGGAGCTCGCCCAGAGTTCTACGATCGTCTTATTTCGCATGTTCATGGCACTTTTACTGAGCTCATGGATATGGCTATTCGCTATGAGAACCCTACTTCCAAGGGTCCTGCTGCTTCCAGTGCTCATGTATCTCAGTCCTCCTCTGCTAATTCCAAGAAGAGAAAGCCCAACTTCCACCAGCAGAAGAAGAATTGGCTTAAACATCCGGGCTTAGGATCTTCAGCATCTGCTCCTTCCCAGAGGCACCCTATTGATCTTTCCTCCATTACTTGCTTCAAATGTGACCAGAAGGGACACTATGCCAATAGTTGCCCTAATCCGTCTGTTGCTGCTGTTCCTCCACCCCAGGTTACCAGGAACGATCTTTGTCATGTTTGTCTTCAGCCGGGTCATTTTAAGAAAGACTGTCCTTTATATCAGAAGGGAAGGCCATCTGGCGTATTTGCTGTCACATCTGCTTCATCACCTGCTCCTGCACCTACTCCTGCTCCTGGCGATGATCAAGGTACTCTTCAGGGCACCTTTACTTTATTTCATCATCCTGTTCGTGTTTTATTTGATACTGGGGCTTCGCATAGCTTTATTTCTGATGTTTTGTGTAATAAGTTTGAAACTCTCCTTTCTCCTGAGTATGTTTCTGTTCCTCTATGTGTTTCAAATCCTATTGGTGGTCCCGCAAATCTAGATAAGATTTGTAAGCAAGTGAGACTCTTCTATTCTGGTCATAAATTTTCTGGAGATTTCTATGTCCTATGTTTCGATGCTTTTGATTTGTTGCTTGGAAGTGATTGGCTTGATGGACACGATGCCCGTATCTCGTGTAAATCCCGAATTGTTTCTCTTAAGGATGATCGAGGAAATTCTTTGCTTATTCAGGGCCGTATGCCTCATGATTATGCTGGTAGCTTTATCTTTTCTCTGGATGCTTCTATTGATGATCTTCAGTCGACCCGTGTAGTTAATCACTACCCGGATGTGTTTGGAGAAGTTACTGCTTTACCTCCCAAGCGGGAAATTGATTTCCGCATTGATCTCATTCCTGGAGCTCGACCTATAGTTCTTCCCCCGAGAAGAATGGCACCCCGCGAGAAGGTTTAGTTAAGGAAACAAATTGAAGACCTATCTTCCAAGGGTCTGATCAGACCTAGTTTTTCTGAATGGGGAGCTGCAGTAGTCTTCGTCACCAAATCCGATGGTTCTCTTCGGATGTGTGTTGATTATAGGGAGTTGAACAAACTCACTATGAAAAATAGATACCCAATGCCTCGCATCAATGACATGTTCGATCAGCTTTATGGTGCTACTGTTTTCTCTCAGCTTGATCTCGCCACAGGTTTTCACCAACTCAGAGTGGCTGAGGAAAGTATTCCTAAGACTGCTTTCCGTACTGAAAATGGATTCTTCGAATGGTTAGTCATGCCTTTTGGTTTGACTAATGCCCCTGCTTTCTTTGTTGACTTGATGAATCGTGTTTTCCGTGATGTGCTTAATAAATTTGTTTTAGTCTTTGTGGATGATATCCTCATCTTCTCTAAGTCTGAAGAAGAACATGAGTCACATTTAAAATCTGTTCTTGAGACCCTTCGCAATCATCAGTTAAAAGCTAAATTTTCCAAATGTCACTTCTGGAAGGATGAAGTCCGATTTCTCGGGCATATTGTTTCTAGTAATGGAGTTTCAGTTGATCCAGTCAAGATCGCTGCGATCAATGTAAGTCCTTCTTTCCTTCTCTTCATTGTTTCATTTCAATTTACTCTATTTTTTCTATTATCCTTCTTTTTCCCTATTCTGTACAGGATTGGGAAACTCCTAAGACTCCTACTGATATCCGTAGTTTTCTGGGCCTCGCCGGTTATTACCGGAGATTCATCGAGAATTTCGCTCGGATTGCTGCACCTCTCACTGCTTTAACTCGGAAGAATGCTAAGTTTATTTGGAGTAACGAGTGTAAGGCCGCCTTCAATGAGTTAAAAGACAAGCTTACTTCTGCACCTGTTCTTACCGTTCCAAATGGAGATGAGGGATTAACGGTATACACTGATGCTTGTCGAGAAGGTTTAGGAGCTGTTCTGATGCAGGATGGTAGAGTGATTGCTTATGCTAGTAGACAGTTGAAGACTCATGAAGTAAATTATGCCGCCCATGATCTAGAGTTGCTTGCTGTTGTTTTCGCTTTGAAGCTTTGGAGACATCATTTGTTGGGTACCAAGTTTGAGCTTTTCACCGATCATCAGTCTTTGAAGTATATTTTCTCTCAGAAGGATTTGAATCAGAGACAAGTTAGGTGGTTAGAGTTCCTTGCTTCTTATGACCTCGACATCAACTATACACCGGGAAAGGCTAATGTTGTGGCAGATGCTTTGAGTAGGAAGAAAGCTTTGTTGTGTCAGATTGTTGTTTCTTCGCCTCTTGTGGATCGTATTATGGCTAGACAGGATGAAGATCAGATGCTTAGATTGATTAAGGAGAATGTTCGAAGTAGAGTGAGAGGTAGTAGTCTTGATGGTAATGGAGCTCAGATTGACGATAAGGGTGTATTGAGGATCAATAATAGGATTTGTGTCCCGAATGTTGATGGATTGAGACAGGAGTTACTTCGGGAGAATCACCAGTCCAGACTTTCTATTCATCCAGGCGTAACCAAGATGTATCAGGATATGAAGAAGTTATATTGGTGGAAAGGTATGAAGCGAGATATTTCCATTTTCGTCAATAGGTGTGCGACTTGTCAGCAAGTCAAGGCAGATCATCAGAAGACCCCTGGTTTATTGCAGCCTCTTGAGATTCCCAATTGGAAGTGGGAACAAGTTTCTATGGATTTCATTGATGGTTTACCAAGGACTAGGAAGGGGAACGAGAGTATCTGGGTTATTGTGGATAGATTGACCAAATCAGCTCATTTCGTTCCGGTCAAGTCTACCCGTTCAGCTTCTAGTTTGTCTGAGATTTACATGAGGGAGATTGTTCGTCTCCATGGTGTTCCTCTCAGTATCGTTTGTGATCGTGATCCTATCTTTACTAGTAGGTTTTGGAAAGCCTTTCAGGATTCTTTGGGTACTCGCCTAAATCTGAGCACTGCTTACCATCCACAGACCGACGGTCAAACGGAAAGGGTGAATCAGATTTTAGAAGATCTTCTTCGTGCTTGTGTGCTTGATTATGGAGGATCTTGGGAAGATCATCTCCATCTTGTCGAATTCACTTATAACAATAGTTATCAGGCCAGTATTGAGACATCTCCATTTTCTGCTCTTTACGGACGACCTTGTAGATCTCCTTCTTGTTGGATTGAATCCGGTAATCGATTGGTTCTTGGTCCTGAATTGGTTTTGGAAGCTTCTGAGAGAGTTGAAGAGATTAAGAAGAAGATGAGGATTGCTCAGGATAGACAGAAAAAGTACGCCGATCGTCGAAGACGGAGTTTAGAATTTGCTGTTGGTGATTTGGTTTTCCTTAAGGTCTCTCCCTTAAGGAATGTTATTCGTTTCGGTCGTAGAGGAAAGCTTTCTCCTAGATTTGTTGGTCCTTTCCGCATTTTGGAAAGAATTGGTTCTCTTGCTTATCGTCTGGATTTACCCGAGAAATTTTCTGGAATTCACAACGTCTTTCATGTATCTCATCTTCGTCGCTATCTGCATGATCCATCTCTTATTATTCAGCCTTCTGCTCTTGATAGTTTGGATATTGAGCCAAATCTGACTGTTGAGAGGAAGCCACTTCGTATCGTCGATCGAGGTACGAAGCAGCTAAGAAGAAAATCTGTCAACCTGGTCAAAGTGCAGTGGAGCACTGATGAACGGGATTGCACCTGGGAGACGGAGGAGAGCATTCGTGCTTCGAATCCGGAATTGTTTATTTCAGGTACTTTACTATTCTGTCTTATCTTTCTTTGTTTTCCTTCTTCGTTCCTTTTCGAGGACGAAAAGCTTTGAGTGGGGGAGAGTGTAACAGCCCGATATTTTAAACGAAATTTTAATTAAAAATAAAACATTTTGAAATATTGAGTTAAAAATAAAGTGTAGTAATTTGTATAAACGAAATTTAAAACGTTACCTTTTCGTTACGTTTTGTCCGTTCTTAACTTTACTGTAGAATAAATCTCATTAGTGATGATAATAACTATTTTTAAATTCGGGTTAAAAGATACGTTATATTATTTTTGAGAAACCGTTAACATTTTATTAAATTTATTTAATAAAAGGAATAAAACAAAATTTTACGTTATTTGGGCGTTTCATAATTTCTTTTGTTTTCACCGTCCATTTGATTTTTGGAGACATTGGCAATTCAAGTCTCAGCTTGTTCAAAAATCGTTCACGTGAAGATATATTCGTTCTCTTAGCCTCCTATACGTTTCGCATATTTAATAATATTTATTAGCCTTAAATTCCTTTACCGTTCAAAGAAATAAAACTGGCCCTCTCGGTCACGTTTCATTTTCTAAATCGTTCTCGCAACAAAATTCCAGACTACATTTTCATTTCCTTCTATCAATTTGCAGAACCTTCTTCAGGTATGGCCTCTTGTTCTTGTTTTTTGTTTTATCTTGTTTCTCTATCCCTTCATGCTTCTACCCATGCCATCCGCAACCTAGACCACCACCGCCTCCCTACCCCAGACCGTCACCGCTCTCCTCCACGTCAGCCTGACATCACCACCGCCTCCATACCCAGCCACACCAACCCATTCGCACCACGAACCTATCAGCCTTCACCCACGCCTGACATCACCACTGCCTCCATGCCCAGTCCACCACCAGCCATCACCACGACGTCAGCCTCCATCTCACCACCCGAACGAAACCAGCCTTCGCCAGTACCCCACGTCAGCGTCTACCCATAACAGACGTCAGCCTCCATCTCACCACCCGAACGAAACCAGCCTTCGCCAGAACCCCACGTCAGCGTCTACCCATAACAGACGTCAGCCTCCTACTCCATCAACCACCGAACCCCACGTCAGTGCCTACCCCATACCAGACGTCAGCCTCCCACTCCATCAACCACCGAACCCAGGATGCCTTGGATCTGAGAATAAGAGAACAAGTTTGCCCCTGCCTTGTTTATACGTTATTTTGGTTGTCACCTTATTTTAGTAGTAGAGTTTCCAAAGCCTTGTATTTTGAAGTTAGAAAACATTTCCTCTGACCTGGTAGTTGAATCAGAGAAGAGATTTGCCTGGGCCATTGTTTGTGATACCATAGTTTTACGTTACCCTGACCTTGGTTCTAAAAATATTAAATGAACAAAATTTACCTTGGCCACTTTTATTTTTGAATCATGATTTATTATTTCCTCTGTCATTGTTTTATTAGTTTCTCTGACCTTTGTTTGAAAAAAAAAATTGATGAAAATATGTTTTGTCACTTTGCATTTTAAAGTTGTAATCGGTATTTCAAAAGTGGTCGTGCTTGTGTTTTCAATTTTCGACTTTTTTCTTTTTTGTTGGGTTATTTGAATTTCGTTATTCGTGCAATCTTAGAGTGGTTATTTATTGTGCTTTTGGTTTGGATCTAGTTGGCGCATCCGCTAACGACTGATCGTGCTGTCCGCGTGCTTTCGTTTGACTTCGTACTTCTTTCTTTCCGAATCTCCAGCTCCGTAGAGGTGAGTAAATCTCACACGAATATCCATACTTATAAAATTGTGAAACGACCGCAACTGAATGTGTAGAAATAAATAAATGAATAAATGATGTTATAATTACCTGTGATTTATTTATAGTTGATGATTATTGTTAAAACTGCATATCGTATCATCTGTTATATCTGTTCTTATTTTACTGTTATTCTATTCTGTTAAATCACACTGCAAGTTCCCTGTAGAATAGAATCACTATGGGTTGAAATGATACATACCCGAACGGACTTTAGAATAAGGGAAGGTCGTTATGGGCTGAAATGATAGGCCTGAGCGATTTTCAATTAAATTTTATTTACTTGGGATTGCGGGTTTGAAATGATAAAACCCGGATTTTTCTTTGTAAATTACGGATTGAAATGATATAGTATCCGTATCACTTGAATTAGGATAGAAAATATTATACAGACCCGTGGTTATTTTTATGTATTTTCTGAATATTTTAAATCATTTAAGAATTGTAATAATATTTAATTTGATTTAAACCGAATTTTTAAAAGATTTATTTAAAAATAGAAATGATTTTTCCATGTGATAAATATAAATAAATGGAGGAATATTGATTTTTAAAACGAAACTTAAATTTGAAATTTTGATAAAATAAAAAGAAAGATGGAAACTTAAGTTAAATAAATTTAAATGAAATTTAGTTTAAATTGGTGGAAAATGGAGTTAAAATTTTAAAATGTTGAAATGAATGAAATAGGCAAATTGGAAAGTTTTGGTTTTAACTTGTAAAATTTCTTTTGAAGTAAATTTAGTTAAAGGATTTAAATGAACGTTTGAATGTATGATTTTATAAGTTTTACTAGGTAGAATCCGTAGCACTTGTTAAGTGATGTGGATTGTATAAGTGAACTAAAAGACTAAAATGAACTAAGGCTATGATAGTACTTGGTAAGTGCTGTTGTAGCTGAATCTGAAACTGAACCTGAACTAATAAAAGGACTACTGTAGCACTTGTTAAGGACTGCAGTAGGCTGAATATAAAATTTTGTTTTAAAATTTAATTGTTATAGCAGATAAATGTTGTTTTGTTGAATAAAGATTATTTGTAAATATAACTTAACGTGATTGTTTTAAGTGAATAAGTGAACTACGAAAGGTTAGATTTTTGAAATATAATAACTTAATATTTGTTTTAAGGAATAATGTCTTTGTTTTAAAATGGTTAATTCGAAGTATATTTGATAAATTGTTTAAATCTATAACCACGGGTTATAATAACGATTGGTTGGCAAAGAGACCGGGATCAGATATGGACATACTCTCTGTCGATACCGAAAACCACTTTGACAACCGTGTACGCGGTGGAGATTCCAGAATGAAGTAGGATGGTGGCGACGTTCTTAAGGTATGTTACGTGGAACCAACTCCCATGAGTTGGCATAAGGTGGCTAAAACAGGAGCGATTGACGGACCAATGAGGTAGCACCTCTTATCGGACACACTTCTTCGATACCATTCTATTACTTGTGATTGATTTGGTGGCCACCCTTGATTTGGGAGTGTTGTTCGAGGTGGGCGGTAGTGGCTGCTATGCGTCACCACTAGTCCGGATGCGTAATTGGTATATCTACCCTGGCATTGCCTAGTTGTGCCGTGTCACCTACCATATCGAGCTTTACTACGATTATGATTTTAAGATCCGACCGCGTTAAGGTTCTCCATCCCCTTAACGCTATTTTCCGATATGATTATACTTTACTTATTTAGACACTATTATAATAGCGGATATTACTATATAGTAGATAGTTTAACGGATCCTTAGAGGATGGGCGGTCCCAAGCATCTTCTAAGTTACTTGTACCTTTACTACAGTTCATTTGAGTTGGTTTACATTGTATAAGTATGTATATCCTGACTCGAGTGTTATGTTTTATTTTACGCTCGGGTCAGCCTGAGTATTCACAGCTTTGGACTTCACTTTTCTGGAGCTCGGAATCATTGGAGATTCTGCTTATCTAGTTATCTTCCTATTTCAGTCTCAGTTGCCTTATTTCAGCTTTTGTTTTAGAGACTTGTGTATTTGGATCTCTATTGTACTTGTTTCAGAACTGTATTGGGTTTCAGACTATGTATTTTGTATTTGATTTGAGACTATGTATTTTAGTGGCTTCATGAACCACTATGGTTATTTTTAAATTCCGCTGCGAGTTATTCTGATATTTCTGTGTCTGTGATTCTGTGAATGATTTTATTTGCTCCAAATTTTATTACAATCTGTTATTTTGTATTATTCAAGTCTGACATGTGTGGATTATTGTCGATTTGAATGGTCCAAAATAGTGGGTCGTTACAATATCACTTTCGAAACCATAATTACTTTCAAAATCATATTTAGTTAAATATGTCGTTTCACCAGCAAATATCATTTCGAATCCTAACTTATGTTATAGCATTTTTAAACCTTATTCGCTTTAAAATCCAGGCTTTAATTATAAACATTTCCACTCTACACCGTCTGAAATTTAGAAAATAATTTAGATAGTTATAAATAGTTTACTTAGTTTAACATAGTTTTAAAATAGATATAAATTAGGTTAAATAGGTTTAAAATAGATTAAATAAATTTAAAATAGATTAAAATACTTTAAATAGATTTTAAAATAGTTTCTGTAACGACCCAGTATTTTCAACCATTCGCATCCATTATAAGTGTATAGGTAAACACTCATGCCGGAGTTGAATTGCCCAAAATACTGCGTTGTAAATAAAATTTGGCAAAACTCAGCATATACAGTAAATAAAATAATTACTGATCACAGACACAGAGTAATATAACAATAATGCAGCGGAAACAAAGGATAGTAGTTCATGAAGCTACTATATATATAACAGAGTTAAACAAGATACAACAGAGGTCTCGAATACAATAGATGTCTCAATACAATAATCAAATACCAGATCTGAATACATCACTGGAATCAACGGAATAACTGAAAGCAGGATCGATAGATAGCTGGATCTCCAAGCGAAGCTCCAACTCCAAAGGTGAGTCTCAAATGCTGTATCACTCAGTCTGACCCGAGCGTAAAGCAAAACACAAAACACTCGAGTCAGGATTAACATTCTTATATTAATAAATCCAACTCAAGTGAAATATCAACTGAAATACAAGTAACTTAAAGGATGTTTGGGATAACCATCCCCTAAGGATCCGTTAAACTATTTACTATGTAGTAATATGCGCTATATACAGTAGTGTCTAAATAAGTAAAGTATAATCATATCGGAAAATAGCGTTAAGGGGATGGAGAACCTTAACGCGGTCGGATCTTAAAATCATAATCGTAGTAAAGGCTCGGTATGGTAGGTGACACGGCACAACTAGGCAATGCCAGGGTAGATATACCAATTACGCACACGGACTGATGGATACGCATAGCAGCCACTACCGTTCCACCTCGAACAACATTCCTAAATCGGAGGATGGCCATCTAGTCAAAACAGTAAGAGTATAATATCGAAGAAATGTGTCCGAGAAGAGGTGCTACCTCACTGGTCCGAGATCGCTCCTGTTTTAGCCACCTTATGCCAACTCACAGGAGTTGGGTCCACGTAATACCTTAAGGACGTCGCCACCATCCTACTTCATTCTGGAATCTCCACCGCGTACACGGTTGTCAAAGTGGTTTTCGGTATCGACAGAGAGTATGTCAATATCCGATCCCGGTCTCTTTGCCAACCAATCGTTATTATAACACCGTGGTCGTTTCAAAATAGTTTATACTTCAAACCAAAATCATTATCATTTCAAAACCCAAATTTAATACGATATCATTTCACTTCAAATATATCCATTTTTAAAATCATATTACTTTCCAAAATTATATTGTTTTTCGAAATCATAATACTTTCCTTTTTAAACTGTCTAGACAATAAATTTTCGTTATAAAATAAATTAATTTCCTCAAATTTCACAAATCGATCCAAATTAACTCGAATTCCAAAAATTTAATTTAATCAAATCTCAAATCATTAGTTTCAACTCGATTCAGCTTCTAAATAAACCATTTCAATTTATCGATTTCAAATACATATCTGAACCATAAAATAAGTCATTTCAATTTTAATATATTTCAAAGCTTTAAATATTCATCATTTCAAAACTAAATTCGATAAATTTATATACATATCAGATTCACTTTACAATTATTTAGGTTTGAAAAATTAGCTTAACATTTCCATAACATTTGATTACAATTTCAATTTTACAATTTAAATAAACAAATATCTCGTTTAAATATTTATACGTCTGAAATATCCATTTAAGTCACCCTTTCAAATTTCAAGTTGTAAATCACTTCTTTAAATTTCAAATTCAATACATTTCAAATCAAACTTATTTAAGTATAATTCTTAAATAACTAGAATTTCAATAAATTTCAAATCATTATAAATTCTATATTTGAAAATATAGAATTAAATAAATACTTAACATATTATTTATCAACTTTATTAAATCAACTTTAATAAATCTTAAAAATCAATATTTATCAAAACCATATATTTCTTTCAAAACCATAGAAATCATTTTTCAAAACGTTTATATATAGACCAACGGTGCCTGTATATAATTTTTCTATCCTATGGTCAAGTGATACGGATATTTATCATTTCAATCCGCAATTTAAAACATATTCGGGTATATATCTTTTCAACCCGAAATCCCAAATTCAATTCAATTGAAAATCGCTTGGGTTTATCATTTCAACCCATAACGATTTTCTCCTATTCTACAGATCGTTCGGGTATGTATCATTTCAACCCATAGTGATTCTATACTAACAGGGAACTTGCAGAGTGATAACAGATATGAAAATAAAATAACAACAGTAACAGGCATATATCAACAATATAAATAACAGATAATGGTGTCAGATGTCACAGGTGAACAGATACAGTTAATGACATATATATAACAAATGTGAACAACTAACAGCAGCATATTTCAATTGACGTTTCAATTGAAATTAAATCTAATAAATATAAGAACATTAATCGTGAGTGATTGCTCACCTTTCGAGGCTAGATAGATTTGATGAAGAAATGGGCTACGAATCCAAGCACGAATTGCAAAGCAAAGCACAATGGACACGGATTTGTCGGACAAGCTGATAGATGGAAAATCGAATTCAAGTCAGAACTAGATCGATGAGGATAATTGATATAGATGAACTTATATATATAACTATATATAGTCATGTTCTAAATTCAAACATATTTAATATTATATATATATCAAAATTCATCGTTTTATATTAACCACATATATAATATACTTAAAATCAAACCCCCAAGTATACTTACATGTAGTAGGTACATATATAATACAAATTTTTCACAACAGGTAATATACAATTCAATATGGGTTTGTACATACATATCAAATAAATTTACAATAGATAGCATAATCCAACTATAATCTTGTTTATATATACAAAATCATATGTATTTTATAACCTTTATATGAACAGGTAATATAATAAACAACTTTTAAACTTAATATACTATTACCCACATTTCTTACTGTAAACATATACGGTTGTAAATATATAGATGTATATATATATATATATATTCGCACACAACATTTATATATATACTGTAACTTATAAATCATATACACAACCATACCATTTATATACGTGAGCAACCAGATCCTATACCCAACTAATATGAATATCTATACAACAACTTTCAATGACTACTTATATAAACAATAGCATGTGTTTTACACTTAACAGATTATGTAACTCACATTATAACCTGATATATATATATGCAGCCAACACTTTATTACATACATGTTACAAAATACATAATATATGATCAAACAGATTTTATATAACTTTTATAATATAACAATATATATATAAATAGATCTAATAGAATACGCAAGTAAACTATTATATATATATATATATATATATATATATATATATAAACAATTAACATCAAAATATATACTTAGAAAACTCACATTTACTTATTCCTAGAGTATAGATATCACCATTTTAAAATAGATACTTTATATACGAAACAAATAATGCTTTAGAACCAGAGTAGAGTAGGAGGCTTCAGACAATTACTATATATATAGACTTAACTCATATTTTATAAACACTACTGACATAAATGTATCATATCATATAAATATCCTATGCCGTCACATACAAAAAAAACAAACTCAGATAACATTTCTTATAACAGACTTTATATAGTAACTTACATATATTAATCAAGACATATGTATTACTTAAATAAACATATATCATATAGACTATACTTAATAAAATCCAAGTATATGCATATGAACGTATTGACACCCTTCCAAATTTTTAACATAGATTCCAACACACTTGTTCTAACATATAACTTTAGATATAACTGACCATTGTATAATATTTATACGTAACAACTGTAAACCTTACAAGATTTGCAACCAACCAATTATACAACTTATACATGTATAAAATCAGACATATAGCTATATATATATGTGTAAACAACGTCTTATATAAACTTATACAGCCGAACCATAGGTATTATATATATATACAGCCAAAAGATAAAATATATAACAACTAATATAGATCTTTACCTATATATATACAAACGGCAGAAGCACAGGAGGTTGCTCGGCACGGAGGAAGAGATATGGGCGAGCAGTTGGGTTAGAGGAGGAGGGCAGGGCATCAGGTTGGAGGAGGTGTTGAGCTGGAGGTGTGGCTGTTAGGGTGGCGGTAGGCTGCAAGGCTATGGCGTGCGGTGATGCCGAGGCAAGGTTGGGTTTTCGGTGGTGGCTTTGGCGTGGGGACGTGAGTGGTGGAATGGTGGCGACTGGGCTGTGGTGGCAGGCGTAGGGTAGGGGTTGGTTGGGTGGAGGCCTTCACGGCATGGGTTAGATTGAGGAGCAGGTAGGAAAATGAAAGAATGCTAAACTAATATAATATATATTTTTGCTTTTAATAGTAGTCACTAGTCACAGCACAGGTAGAAAACAAAAGGCACAAACCAGAGAACCGTTCAAATGAATACAACGTATACCAATTCATACGTTTTGATTTTTTTCAAAAATAGTATGGGATGGAAATGGTCACCCAGGAATTAAGCTGGAAGATTAAAGCAATTTATTATATTACTTGGCCTGCACGTTCAAACTTAAAAAGGCAAACGAAAGCTAACGGTCACAATTCAGGGTACCGGTACGACGCACTGTTTTATTGTTTCTGTCGCGTACCGGACCTCAAAATACAGAGTTGAATATACCGTAGAGGTCAGCGCAACGAGACGATCAAAACGGTATACAGATGTCAGTGGTACGGTTATCCGATCAAAAGTCGATACCGGTACCAGAAATGCTGCTATTCTAACCGAATTAAGATAAACGGAGCAACAGAAGTCCAAATTTGACGAAACGAAAGATGACGTCTCACTCAGAAGATGATTTACAAATTTTCCATGTAAAAATATTTAGGTTTGGAAAACATTTTATTATCACCTATTTTTAACTGATTAAATTGAAGTAAATTTACGCTCGAAATAAATTTTCATATTTTCGGACGAAAATTTACCAGTTGCTATGTTTAATTAGACGCATTCCAACTATCAAATTTATATTTCAAAATTTTACTGTTTAAAATTTCACAAAATTTAACTAATTACGTTATTTAACAGTTAAAATTTACGGGTCGTTACACTCTCCCCCACTCAAAACTTTTCGTCCCCGAAAAGGAAGGAGGTAGGAGAGTAGAAACAACTAGAAAGAAAAATAGATTAAAAGACTAGATAAGACAATTAATTTAAACCATATAATTTCAAATTAAACTAATTAATATTTAACAATTTGATTTAATCCACTGAGTTCACTTAAGTTAAATTATTTCATCTATTTCTGAATTCATTGTCTTATTATCTAGTCATCCTAAGTTAACAATTTCTAAATCATCAAATTTGTATAATCATTTATTATACACATGTTTATTCAAAAAATTAAATTCTTTTATTCCAAATTATTATTAACCTTATTCCACCTAATATATCTTATCACATATATTTAAACCATACAAATTAATTTAAACCATATAAATTACAATTTAAATTAATTTATATTTAATAATTGATTTTAAATTCAAGGTATTTCCATACTTTAATCAAATTTCAATTTTATTAATTCTTTCAAAACAGATTTTATTTGTCTCACCTAATATTCAATTAACTTATTATTCTATTTCTTTCAATTAATATTTATAACTAAATTTTAAGTGTATAACATTTACTATAACACTCAAATCTTTCCTTATAAAGTCATTTTATATTGTATTATCCAATTACATTTTAACTTCTGAATTTTAGGTAAGTTATGTTGAGATGAAATCGCGTATTATACAAATAATATCTTGAAATTCAGTTATTCCCAATTAACTATTTATCCAAGAATTTTGACTTTAGTTTATAATTGAAATCATTTTTAATCAAAAATTTAAGAATTTAAATCTCCGATTTACTTCAAACAATTTAGAGATATATATAATATTTTTATATCAAGTCAAATTAAATTTTAAAATAAGATACCTATATATATATAATCAAATTATACTGGAGAAATTCAAATCGAAATATTTTTTCAAAACAAAACCGTAGCAAAGCTACAGAATGGTTTCTCCTCTTTGAAACTCGAAAATGAATGTCGATGATGCGGCCGTCATCACCGAAATTATTTCCCAGCGACAACGAGAAGAGCACTGATTTAAACATTTAAAATTCTTTGAAAGTCATTTTATTCGAAAATACTTTGAATAATATACATTTTAAGACTTTAAAACGAGGTTTGAAATCACCAGAAATTTAATTCTTAAATTTCTCAATTTAAATTCATTTCAATTCCAAATAAATTTATAAACTAGTCTTTTTTGCAATAGCCAATGACTTACAAACAATAAAATGATAATCAAATATTATCATTTTCAACAACCAAATTATTTAACTTTTAATTCCAGAAAATTTTCTTATATATTTAAAATATAATCATACAAATTTATTTCGTTTATCAAATTTGAAAATTATATTGTGTCAGTTTGTTCTGTTCAAGTGTTTTGGAAATCCTATCGATAGCGTTGATCAGACGAATCGATCGAAAACCCAAATCAACATCAACAACTCAAACAACACAATATATAAAACATTTTAATATTTTATATTGATTACAAATACACTCCCTCACACGATGATTCCAGAATTGGATTCCGACAGAAGGATAGAGATCCAAATATAGAGGGACTCTAATCCAAGAGGATTATAATCTAAAATAGATACACTCGAAACGAAGGTTAGATGATTGCATTTCAAACAGGAAGATGGATAAAGTTGTATAAATCGCGGGCAACCTTAACCGGGTCAACCGTGACTTCATAGATAAGATCGATGTAGAATTCTGAAGCAAATCGACATTCGATTACCAGAGGTAGAATTCGGGTATAGCATAAGATAGCAGCATCGTAAATCGAGGATACAGAAATCTCCGGTGAATCAATACCGGTTGTAAAGGAGTTTCACCCCAGTACAAATTATTCGAAGATTGGCGAGACCGCCGATTTATTATAGGGATCATTCGAAGTGGAGTTATGGAATACTCCAGAATCAAAAACACAAATGGGGAGACACGAATGGGAAGACACGAATGGGGAGACACGAATGGGGAGACACGAATGGACTTTGGAACCGAAGTGAACATTCCAAAATTCAAAGGGACTGAGTCAAAGATGAAGGAATTCAAGCTCGAACGAAAGTGATTCTGTAATTGAATTTACTATATATGCTGAGTTTTGCCTAAAACCTCGCTCTGATACCAACTGTAACGACCCAGTATTTTCAACCATTCGCATCCATTATAAGTGTATAGGTAAACACTCATGCCGGAGTTGAATTGCCCAAAATACTGCGTTGTAAATAAAATTTGGCAAAACTCAGCATATACAGTAAATAAAATAATTACTGATCACAGACACAGAGTAATATAACAATAATGCAGCGGAAACAAAGGATAGTAGTTCATGAAGCTACTATATATATAACAGAGTTAAACAAGATACAACAGAGGTCTCGAATACAATAGATGTCTCAATACAATAATCAAATACCAGATCTGAATACATCACTGGAATCAACAGAATAACTGAAAGCAGGATCGATAGATAGCTGGATCTCCAAGCGAAGCTCCAACTCCAAAGGTGAGTCTCAAATGCTGTATCACTCAGTCTGACCCGAGCGTAAAGCAAAACACAAAACACTCGAGTCAGGATTAACATTCTTATATTAATAAATCCAACTCAAGTGAAATATCAACTGAAATACAAGTAACTTAAAGGATGTTTGGGATAACCATCCCCTAAGAATCCGTTAAACTATTTACTATGTAGTAATATGCGCTATATACAGTAGTGTCTAAATAAGTAAAGTATAATCATATCGGAAAATAGCGTTAAGGGGATGGAGAACCTTAACGCGGTCGGATCTTAAAATCATAATCGTAGTAAAGGCTCGGTATGGTAGGTGACACGGCACAACTAGGCAATGCCAGGGTAGATATACCAATTACGCACACGGACTGATGGATACGCATAGCAGCCACTACCGTTCCACCTCGAACAACATTCCCAAATCGGAGGATGGCCATCTAGTCAAAACAGTAAGAGTATAATATCGAAGAAATGTGTCCGAGAAGAGGTGCTACCTCACTGGTCCGAGATCGCTCCTGTTTTAGCCACCTTATGCCAACTCACAGGAGTTGGGTCCACGTAATACCTTAAGGACGTCGCCACCATCCTACTTCATTCTGGAATCTCCACCGCGTACACGGTTGTCAAAGTGATTTTCGGTATCGACAGAGAGTATGTCAATATCCGATCCCGGTCTCTTTGCCAACCAATCGTTATTATAACACCGTGGTCGTTTCAAAATAGTTTATACTTCAAACCAAAATCATTATCATTTCAAAACCCAAATTTAATACGATATCATTTCACTTCAAATATATCCATTTTTAAAATCATATTACTTTCCAAAATTATATTGTTTTTCGAAATCATAACACTTTCCTTTTTAAACTGTCTAGACAATAAATTTTCGTTATAAAATAAATTAATTTCCTCAAATTTCACAAATCGATCCAAATTAACTCGAATTCCAAAAATTTAATTTAATCAAATCTCAAATCATTAGTTTCAACTCGATTCAGCTTCTAAATAAACCATTTCAATTTATCGATTTCAAATACATATCTGAACCATAAAATAAGTCATTTCAATTTTAATATATTTCAAAGCTTTAAATATTCATCATTTCAAAACTAAATTCGATAAATTTATATACATATCAGATTCACTTTACAATTATTTAGGTTTGAAAAATTAGCTTAACATTTCCATAACATTTGATTACAATTTCAATTTTACAATTTAAATAAACAAATATCTCGTTTAAATATTTATACGTCTGAAATATCCATTTAAGTCACCCTTTCAAATTTCAAGTTGTAAATCACTTCTTTAAATTTCAAATTCAATACATTTCAAATCAAACTTATTTAAGTATAATTCTTAAATAACTAGAATTTCAATCAATTTCAAATCATTATAAATTCTATATTTGAAAATATAGAATTAAATAAATACTTAACATATTATTTATCAACTTTATTAAATCAACTTTAATAAATCTTAAAAATCAATATTTATCAAAACCATATATTTCTTTCAAAACCATAGAAATCATTTTTCAAAACGTTTATATATAGACCAACGGTGCCTGTATATAATTTTTCTATCCTATGGTCAAGTGATACGGATATTTATCATTTCAATCCGCAATTTAAAACATATTCGGGTATATATCTTTTCAACCCGAAATCCCAAATTCAATTCAATTGAAAATCGCTTGGGTTTATCATTTCAACCCATAACGATTTTCTCCTATTCTACAGATCGTTCGGGTATGTATCATTTCAACCCATAGTGATTCTATACTAACAGGGAACTTGCAGAGTGATAACAGATATGAAAATAAAATAACAACAGTAACAGGCATATATCAACAATATAAATAACAGATAATGGTGTCAGATGTCACAGGTGAACAGATACAGTTAATGACATATATATAACAAATGTGAACAACTAACAGCAGCATATTTCAATTGACGTTTCAATTGAAATTAAATCTAATAAATATAAGAACATTAATCGTGAGTGATTGCTCACCTTTCGAGGCTAGATAGATTTGATGAAGAAATGGGCTACGAATCCAAGCACGAATTGCAAAGCAAAGCACAATGGACACGGATTTGTCGGACAAGCTGATAGATGGAAAATCGAATTCAAGTCAGAACTAGATCGATGAGGATAATTGATATAGATGAACTTATATATATAACTATATATAGTCATGTTCTAAATTCAAACATATTTAATATTATATATATATATCAAAATTCATTGTTTTATATTAACCACATATATAATATACTTAAAATCAAACCCCCAAGTATACTTACATGTAGTAGGTACATATATAATACAAATTTTTCACAACAGGTAATATACAATTCAATATGGGTTTGTACATACATATCAAATAAATTTA
Source organism: Allium fistulosum (assembly GCA_030737815.1). Classification (NCBI taxonomy): domain Eukaryota; kingdom Viridiplantae; phylum Streptophyta; class Magnoliopsida; order Asparagales; family Amaryllidaceae; genus Allium; species Allium fistulosum. The sequence goes on from CM060906.1 coordinate 404,701,785, forward strand.
CAATAGATAGCATAATCCAACTATAATCTTGTTTATATATACAAAATCATATGTATTTTATAACCTTTATATGAACAGGTAATATAATAAACAACTTTTAAACTTAATATACTATTACCCACATTTCTTACTGTAAACATATACGGTTGTAAATATATAGATGTATATATATATATATATATTCGCACACAACATTTATATATATACTGTAACTTATAAATCATATACACAACCATACCATTTATATACGTGAGCAACCAGATCCTATACCCAACTAATATGAATATCTATACAACAACTTTCAATGACTACTTATATAAACAATAGCATGTGTTTTACACTTAACAGATTATGTAACTCACATTATAACCTGATATATATATATGCAGCCAACACTTTATTACATACATGTTACAAAATACATAATATATGATCAAACAGATTTTATATAACTTTTATAATATAACAATATATATATATATAAATAGATCTAATAGAATACGCAAGTAAACTATTATATATATATATATAAACAATTAACATCAAAATATATACTTAGAAAACTCACATTTACTTATTCCTAGAGTATAGATATCACCATTTTAAAATAGATACTTTATATACGAAACAAATAATGCTTTAGAACCAGAGTAGAGTAGGAGGCTTCAGACAATTACTATATATATAGACTTAACTCATATTTTATAAACACTACTGACATAAATGTATCATATCATATAAATATCCTATGCCGTCACATACAAAAAAAAACAAACTCAGATAACATTTCTTATAACAGACTTTATATAGTAACTTACATATATTAATCAAGACATATGTATTACTTAAATAAACATATATCATATAGACTATACTTAATAAAATCCAAGTATATGCATATGAACGTATTGACACCCTTCCAAATTTTTAACATAGATTCCAACACACTTGTTCTAACATATAACTTTAGATATAACTGACCATTGTATAATATTTATACGTAACAACTGTAAACCTTACAAGATTTGCAACCAACCAATTATACAACTTATACATGTATAAAATCAGACATATAGCTATATATATATGTGTAAACAACGTCTTATATAAACTTATACAGCCGAACCATAGGTATTATATATATATACAGCCAAAAGATAAAATATATAACAACTAATATAGATCTTTACCTATATATATACAAACGGCAGAAGCACAGGAGGTTGCTCGGCACGGAGGAAGAGATATGGGCGAGCAGTTGGGTTAGAGGAGGAGGGCAGGGCATCAGGTTGGAGGAGGTGTTGAGCTGGAGGTGTGGCTGTTAGGGTGGCGGTAGGCTGCAAGGCTATGGCGTGCGGTGATGCCGAGGCAAGGTTGGGTTTTCGGTGGTGGCTTTGGCGTGGGGACGTGAGTGGTGGAATGGTGGCGACTGGGCTGTGGTGGCAGGCGTAGGGTAGGGGTTGGTTGGGTGGAGGCCTTCACGGCATGGGTTAGATTGAGGAGCAGGTAGGAAAATGAAAGAATGCTAAACTAATATAATATATATTTTTGCTTTTAATAGTAGTCACTAGTCACAGCACAGGTAGAAAACAAAAGGCACAAACCAGAGAACCGTTCAAATGAATACAACGTATACCAATTCATACGTTTTGATTTTTTTCAAAAATAGTATGGGATGGAAATGGTCACCCAGGAATTAAGCTGGAAGATTAAAGCAATTTATTATATTACTTGGCCTGCACGTTCAAACTTAAAAAGGCAAACGAAAGCTAACGGTCACAATTCAGGGTACCGGTACGACGCACTGTTTTATTGTTTCTGTCGCGTACCGGACCTCAAAATACAGAGTTGAATATACCGTAGAGGTCAGCGCAACGAGACGATCAAAACGGTATACAGATGTCAGTGGTACGGTTATCCGATCAAAAGTCGATACCGGTACCAGAAATGCTGCTATTCTAACCGAATTAAGATAAACGGAGCAACAGAAGTCCAAATTTGACGAAACGAAAGATGACGTCTCACTCAGAAGATGATTTACAAATTTTCCATGTAAAAATATTTAGGTTTGGAAAACATTTTATTATCACCTATTTTTAACTGATTAAATTGAAGTAAATTTACGCTCGAAATAAATTTTCATATTTTCGGACGAAAATTTACCAGTTGCTATGTTTAATTAGACGCATTCCAACTATCAAATTTATATTTCAAAATTTTACTGTTTAAAATTTCACAAAATTTAACTAATTACGTTATTTAACAGTTAAAATTTACGGGTCGTTACAGTTTCAATGGTTTAAAATAGCTTAAATAGGTTTGTTATGGATTAATTTGGTTTAAAATAGATTAAATGAATTTAAAATAGATTAAATAGAATTAAAATAGATTAAATAGTTTAAAATAAATTAAAATAGTTTAATATAGTTTAATAAAGTTTAAATGATTTAAAATAGATTAAAATATATAATATGGTTTAAAATAAATTAAAATGGATTAAGATAGATTAAATAGGTTAATTAGTTTAAAATAGGTTTAATTAGATTAAAATAAATAGTTTAAATTGATTAAGTTTGTTTAAAATAGATAAACTTGTTTTTAATTATTGAAAATATTAAAAATTAGAAGTTAAAAGAACAATTATAGTTTATATTGAGCTAATAAATTTGAAATTAACATCAAATTTAACTATTTCTTCCATTTCAACAAATCTGGACCATATCGAGATTTCTAATCAAAACCCAATTTCAAATCTTGAAATATCAAATTTAACTATTCCAATTTTAATAGATTTTCAAAGTTACAGTTTCCAACATTTCAATAACTCAATTTCGATGAATGTCCTTTATACTTCAAATTCAACTTTAAAATTTCGATAAATAATTACTTAAAACAATTCAATTTATATCATTCAAATTCCATTTCAATTATCGTTTAGTTGGATTCAAAATTTAAAGATTTAAAATCATCAGATTTAACCAATCCGGTATCCGTATTTAATTCTCTGCTCTATGGTCAAGTGATACGGGTATTTATCATTTCAATCAGCAAATAATTAAATTTACGGGTATATCGTTTCAACCCGCAATCCCAAATTTATTTCAATGAAAATCGCTTGGGTTTATCATTTCAACCCATAATGATTTTCCCTTATTCTATATGATCATTCAGGTATGCATCATTTCAACCCATAGGGAACTTGCAGTGTTATTACAATATAAATATATAACATCGAATCATCAAATATTAACAATCAAACATCCATCACAATCATCATCCAAATCAATCAATAAGCATCAATAGATAACTAATCATCAATAACAGACATTAAATTGACAATCAAATTCAATATTAAATTAAACGATGATTAAGTACAATAAAAGTAAAATTTAACTAGAAGGACAATTTAAACATACCAAACATCAATCAATTAATTTCTAATCACATCATAAATTTAATTTAACTAACATAAGAAAATTTAGTAGTTGTGAGTGGGTTAAAACACTCACCTTTGATTTCAAATTGATTTGAAATCCAAATAATGGCCTAAAATTCAAAAGTCTCATAATTTGTCCAAACCAGTTCCATAATGTCCGTAATTTCTATACGAACCCAGCGGAACAAACTACGTGTGAATCCGAGCAAGTATGAAAAAATTATTCAAGTTAGAAGTTTAAACATTTAAATTTAATAAAAACAAAAGAGAGCAAATAAGAATCTGACATGTCACCTTCCCTCTCTCAAAACAGATGTGGACAACCACGCTTCAAACCCTACTGTCACCGATGCTTTGACCACCCATCACCGCACCTACGACCACCTGACCAACGATCTGAGCATGCCATTCAACCTTTCTCTACAGGCCGCACCCACCCTACTCGAGCAACCACCTCCGGTGCAGCCACCAAGACCGCCGATGCTATCATTCAACGACCAATCGTGGCAAAATCTGGCCACTTCGAGACAAACAAAGGCCACTGATCATGACTGCTCGACCTCCTCTTCGTGCCCATGCCCTCCGATCGTCCCCTCGTCGCAAATCCAGCGTTAAATAATTCAAACCCTATATGGACGGCTGAGGTTCATCCTTGATTTCTAGACAAGTGGTGCTTCGATGACAAAAATGAATTGCAGATCTGGGTTATGCTCGTCGAGAGCTTCGAAACAGTATATAATATGACATAGTTTGAGAAGTTTTGATTTCGATTTGAATTTGAAATTGAGTTAGGGTTCGAGATTGAATTTGTTTCTGCCATTGAGAAGAAGAAGCAGACAGATGAATTGTACGTATATAAATGAGAAGTAATAAGGCTGTTATGGTTAGAACAAAACAATATATACTAACGAAGCCCGATAAGAATGAATAATACTCGAATTGATTTGAAACGACAAATACGACCCGAAAAGCCCGTTCTGCCTCCAAAACGAAAGTAGGTCGTTCAATATATCAAAATAGATGTTTTCGATATTTCTAAGTTCAATGGAATAGGTTTCAAGTCCTAATTCCATCATATAAAGAAGTTAGCTTTAAAATTAGTCTATTTCAAATTGATTTCAATTAAATTAATTAAATTGATTTCTACGCGTTTCGAGTTTGTACGATCAAATGACAAGTCCGATCGCTATGAAACTTGAAACCTTACAATAATTCACTGTTACAGATCCGACGAAACTGGTTTCGTAGAAATCCGAGACAGTGGCCAAAATGGCTATTCTCGCGTTAATTAAATAAATTAACATTAAATTAATTCAATCTTTATAAAGTAACAAATTCCATCATTTTTTATTACTTAAACATTTACAATAATTTAAAACAAATTTACACATCAATTCAGGGTTAAATATTACACTAATTACAGTGTTCAATTTCAACTGTAATAAAAATCCAATTAAGTATATATTTAATTGCAATAAATTGATTTAATTTGATTTCAATCTTTTTATTCAATCAGTTGTCATATTATGAATAAAGTTAACATTGGGTTACTTCTTATTACACTAATATTCCCAAATTTCATCTTTTACCATATTAGTTGCAATATTTCAATTATATTGAATTTTTGTTGATTTTTCACATTAATTATAGTTTAAATCCCAATAAATCAATTTATCTTGGTTTCACTCCTTTTTAGTACATCAATTATTGCCTTGTAAAATATAATTAACATTTCGATACATTTTATTGCATTCACCTTTTACAGTTATCGTCTTAACTCATTTTACGTAACATTTTAATTTCATTTAATTATAATTGATTAAATAAATTGGTAACAAATAACAATTGTCACCATTCCTACATTTAATAACATTCGTAAGTTTATTATTTACAAACAAATATTAGAACAACTTACACTATACTTATTTTATCCAATTACAATTTATTACACATTATTTCATTAATTAATCAACATTTAAATTATCAATTACTCTTTTAATCTAATTATCAATTAATACACACATTATTACAGTTAATTTACAATCTATAACCAATTATAAACTTTTAATCGTTTCAACTAATTGGAATTACATTCAAAGCAGTTATCCATTACCTTAAATTAATACTATTACATATTATTCTAGTTATATTCTTATTATTAAATCACTAATTTTTATTTCCTCCAATATTAAATCACAAAATCTTATTAAATTAACTATTTTAAATTATCGAAAATTACGGGTCGTTACACTATCCCCCACTCAAAACTTTTCGTCCTCGAAAAGGGAAAAAGAAGGGATAAGGAATTAAGTAATCAATATATCTTATTCAAAATATAAAATTTATAAACAATTAATTTACATAATTATATAATTTAAATAAAATATATCAATTTATAAACAATTAAATCCTTTTATATTCAAGTTAACAAAAGTTTGGAAAATATTTCACAAAATTTCTTTAAGTCCAAAATTCACAGAAAATTTCGGTAGAGTCTCCTTTGTATGGAGAGGTCTGGGAGAAATAATAATATCAATAATAACAATATATATCATATATTTCAAAATAATATATCCCAAACCATGGGAAAAACAATATAATATCGCTAGAAAACCGAAATCCGAGAACGTACCTATCTATCGGGCAAACAACGCTTAATTTATGAAACCAAAAGCAGTAGTTATTGCTTCCATAACCTGTATTTCACTTATATAATCCAAAAGAGTTAATAATTATATAAAAGAGAATTTTTATGTTATCTCTATTAGTCACAACCAAATCAATACAACATATAATAGTCACAAGCAACAAAACCATACAATCATCACATGTAATCAAAATAAAGGGTTTGTTTGGCTTCGGAAACTTTTAATCGTATAAAATGATAAATAAACTACTAAGTATACCATACACTCAACGGTGTTAGATAAACTCAATAGATCTTTTATACATCCTACACAATAGAGGTATCCTTTCCCAACCAATCCATCAGTCAAACGAACCATAATTTCAAATAATATTTAAGTTTTATTCTGATTACACTTTCTTTTTCACATTATTCACTGTTCATTTTCATTTGTTCATACAATGCTTGTTTAATTTCTTTACATTTATCACTTACAAAATTCATTTTTCCATTTATTTATACAATACCATTTTTCTTTTTATTACTTTACATTCTTGCTTACATAAGTTATTTCCATTTCAATTATTAGATTATTTATTATGTAAATCTCTTTACAATTTAATTCACCATTGATGGATTATTTCTTTTTTTTCACAATCATTTCTTTCATACATAATATTATTGAACATTTTATCTATTTCTGAATCATTTCACATTTTCTAAAGTCATAATCATTCAATTAATATAGTATTCACTTTTACTATTCATTTTAATTACAAATAGCTTTAAACATTACTTAAGTTTATAATTATTTACTTACAGTATTCACTCTTTCTGTTACATTTAATTAGTAGCATTTCAAATTATTAACTTGAGTTTATAACATTTTTATAGATCTTAATTCTTCATTTAAAACATGATTTCATTGAACACTTTCATTAATTAAGTTTTTCTTGTATAATATTCTATTACATATTCTTATTAACATTTCAACTTTTAATAATTTGGTAAGTTATAAATATGTTTTAAGATTGCAATTGAAAGTAACACAAGTTTATCTAGTTAACAAATTGTCCAATATTTACATTTTCTTATTATTCCTTTTAAAAGTTTCTAATTATTAATATAGTCAAGATTTCATTCATTACAAAAATTAAAATTTCTAATTTACAGAAACTTAAGAACTAAATACTGGGTTCCCTTTCAATCATTTTAAAATAATAAATATAGTCATATCTTTTATATATTAGATTATATTTAGAATCAAGATTTAAGATTTATTTATCAAAACAACAGGTAGTAAAACTACTACAGCAGTCTTCCCACTTTGAAACTCGAAAATGAACGTCGATGATGCGTGCACTCATCATCGAAATTATTTTCTAGCGATAGAGAGGGGAGTACAGAACTTATTTCCTACAAAAAATTCTTTTTAAAACATTGATCTTTCAAATCATCTTGAAATATTTATATCAAAAAATACTTCTATATAATATTATTATTATATTCCAAAATCATTTGAAAGAAATTTCCAAACTCTCGGAACTTAAGTTCTCAACTTTCAATTAATATTCATTTAATTTTACAATATCATTTTACAACAAATGTTTATAAAATTTTGACTTCCTATCAAACAACATATAACATCCAACATATCATTTATAAAATTTATTATTTTATATACAAAATATATATTAAGCAAAATTATTTCATTTACCTATATTTCAAAACAATATTGTGTCGGTCTGCCCTATTAAGTGTTTAGAAATCCCTATCGATGTCATAGCGTCCTATGCACCAACAAGAATTTATAAATACAAAACAGAACAAATTAACACAATACAAAAATCTTTTATAACACTAACAAATACGCTCTCTCTCTCATATACACACACACACACACACTCAACAACTCATTTTGGGGTATTACTACCCTATTCCCTAATGAGTCAAACCCCACAAAGCTAAGGTTATCGTTAAACCAAAGCTCTGATACCAAATGTAATGACCTGCCTTTTTGGATGGTTTAAATTGACGATAAGACACACATGTCAGACTCAAACCATTCAAAAGGGAAAATTGTTATGGGGTAAATAAGAAAAAGCAGAGAAAGAAAGAAAAAAAAACAAATACAGAATAGCGCAGCGGAATGACAAAATATAATAATCAAATAAACAGTTCAAGAATCTGTTTTACAAATAACATTTGATTATACTTTTACAATACAGAATCAGAGTACATACAACAATGATAATTAAATAAATGCAGCGAAAATGATAGAATAAATAGTAATAGTACTAAATCTTCGTCTTCGTCCTCCAAGATCAGTCTTCGATATACTGAAAAGCTCAGACTGACCCGAGCGAACTGAAAAGACAAAACACTCGAGTCGAAACTAAAAGATCTTACATAAGTTAAATCAATAGTAATAAATATGAGTGTAACGGCATCAGAGATGTTTACGGAGTTTGACATCTCCTATCCAGTGTCAACGTGAGTGCAATAACTTAAGAGATGTTCGGGATTTCAATCTCCTAAGGATCCATTAATCTATCTATTGTGTAGTACAATACGCTATTATAATAGTGTCTATAGTAAAGTAAAGTATTAAAATAGCGTTAAGGAGTTACCCATATCCCCCTTAACACATTTTATATATTCCCATAGTCTATACAGTACCGTAAGCTCCTCCGTGAGGTTTACCCAAAGGGCACTCCATAGGTATGGTACAAAACAAACTCGTAGAAGATGTGATATGGCATGTGAACACGGCACTCGAGGCAATGCCAGGGTAGATATACAAATTGCACTCCCGGACTGGTGGTAACGCATAACAGCTACTACCGCCCACCTCGGACATACTCCCATAATCAAATAAAGGGCGGCCACCAAATTAATCATAAAGTAATAGTATGGTATTGAAGAAATGTGCCCGATCGAAGGTGGCCCGGTATAGCTCCTGTTTAGTCATATCTGAGCTAACTCACGGGAGTCAGGGTTACATAAATACCTCATACAGAATCGTTCGCCAAACCATCCTACTTCATTTCTGGAATCTCCACCACATGCACAGTTGTTAAAGTGGTTTTTGGTATTGGCAGAGAGTATGACAATATCTGATCCCGGTCTCTTTAACAACCAACCGCTTATTACACACCGGATGGTTCTTTTACATTTCCAAAACCATTTCTTATTGATATCAAAATATCATCTTCAATTCAAACCATATCACTTTCGAAACCATAATTACTTTTAAAATCATATATACTTAAATATGTCGTTTCACCAAAAAATATCATTTCAAATCCCAACTTATTTTATAACATTTTTAAAACTTATTCGCTTTAAAATCAAGGCTTTAATTATAAACATTTCCACTCTACACCGTTTGAAATTTAGAAAATAATTTAGATAGTTATAAATAGTTTACTTAGTTTAACATAGTTTTAAAATAGATATAAATTAGGTTAAATATGTTTAAAATAGATTAAAATACTTTAAATAGATTTTAAAATACTTTAAATGGTTTTAAATAGCTTAAATAGGTTTATTATGGATTAATTAGATTTAAAATAGATTAAATAGAATTAAAATAGATTAAATAGTTTAAAATAAATTAAAATAGTTTAATATAGTTTAATAAAGTTTAAATGATTTAAAATAGATTAAAATATATTAATATATATTAAAATAGTTTAAAATAAATTAAAATGGATTAAGATAGATTAAATAGGTTAATTAGTTTAAAATAGGTTTAATTAGACTAAAATAAATTAAGTAGTTTAAATTGATTAAGTTGGTTTAAAATAGATTAACTTATTTTTATTAGTTGAAAATCTTAAAAATTAGAATTTAAAAGAACATTTACAGTTTATATTGAGCTAATAAATTTGAAATTAACACCAAATTTACTATTTCTTCCATTTCAACAAATCTTGTAACGATCCTAGATTTTATATAAATTTAAATTGATAATTAATTTAATTTTTTAATAAATAATTTGTGAAATTAATTGGTAGATTGATTTGAGTTTCTCCAAATTCAAATAAAATATATGTTAATCACCTTAATTTAAATCTTGTATATATATGTGAATATATATGTATATATGCATATATGAGTAGATTTGAATATATATATATATATATTGGATTTGAATTTTAATTTTAAGTAAATGGTTATAAAATCATCTATGAAAAATATAAAGTAATATTACAAAGCATAAGACAAAAGAAAAAATATAAACTTTTTGTATAGGTAAACTTTACCATTTAAATTCAATATAAAAATATCGATAAATAGATATGTATGTAACCATACATATAGGTAAAGGAAAAATATATATGTATTGATATAAATATAAGTGTGTATGATGATAACCAATTATAAATATCTATGTACAAACTAAAGTGGATAAGTATGAACACTTGGAAAAGAAGAAAGAAGACACTAATATATATATATTCAAGTTTGTACATGGCAATTAATGTTAGCCACAATATATATATCTATCAGCCAACAAAGAGAAGAAAATATCTCTGATGTGTTGTACAAACAAAAAAATATCACCTTGTACAAAATATATTTACCCTGTAAGCTTCCTTTCCATGTATCAATCTATTCATCAGTTCGTCCATCAAAGCTGAGAGTAATCTAAAATAACATCATCTTAAACTTTAACAAAATTCAAATTTAAACACCAATACAAATTCATACAAACCAAGGATTAAAGAAAAGGGTTTCAACTTGCAAATTTCAAGCCTGTTTCATCATAAAGCTCTGTTCTTTCTTCTGGAAATCAATGTAAGTAACTTCACTTTTTAAAATTTAAAAATATGGATCTGTTGCAAGTTAAATCTTTGATAAGTATGTTTATATATATATATGTATGAATTCTCTGTGAATGATGGATGTATTTGTGTACAGACTGATGTTTGTAACTGTCTTTGTTCTGAGTTCATAAACACCAAATTTTTGAGTCAAAAATCAATTCCTCTTATTCTACTTGCTGTTTGAACTTAATGTTAAAACAAAAGATGTTTGTTTGATGATAAACTAAGTTTTAAAAATCAATTTAAGTTAAAATAACTTGTTAAAGTCTCTGGAAATCAAAGAACTGAGAAAAGGCTTTAAATAAATCAAAATTTGAATCTCTTAATTCATGAATTCAGGTATGCAGATCGAATTCGTACGCTTTAACTCGATTTTTAAATCAAGAATCGAAAATTTTAGATCAAAGAATGAAGAGTAGTTTGGGTTGGACTGTATTTTGCATTTTTGGTCACCGCGGGTGATCTCGTTGTTCGAAGAGGCTGAGTTTCCTCCTGGAGGTGGAGGAGTGATCAGTGTTAATGGGAAAAATACTGGGGTGGTGAGCAATTGAACGTGGAAGTGGGGGTGACGAGTTTTAGCTTGTAAACCTAGTTTTACCATGGTTTGGTATTCGGTATCGTTCGTCGTTTGGAGGTGATCGAGTGTTGCGAGGCTTTGGGAAGTGATAGAGGAGACGTTGGCGATCGTGTGGCTGAAGTTTCAGGAGTTCCGGTGGTTGAGGTGGCGGAGGCGACGTGATTTCAGGTTTTGAGTGGTGAGGTCAGTTATGTTTCCAGGTTTCCATTGTTGAGCTCGTTTTCATTTTCGAGTGGATAACGTAGTTTAGATGATCGAAGGTTGATTCGTGGTGGGGCTTAGACTTGCTCGATGTGTTGGCGACGACCAGAGTTGGTCATCGGAACTGTGCATGTGCATGGTGCCTATGGTTGCTGGAACTTGGATGTTGTGAAGATTGGGTGTGTCGAGTTTGTCTCGAGTAATTCGAGTACTCGACTCGAAGCAGGTTTTCGCGTGTTGTCTCGAGTATTTACTCGAGCAAAATTGTGTTGGTCTCGAAGCAGTTTTTGTTGTGGCTCGGGTAGATGTTTGTCTCAGGTTTTAAAACCTGTTCTGGTTTGAATAAATTTGAATTTCAAATTATAAATCAAAGTTTAATTCATGATTAAGGATGAACTATTTAAGAAATCAATTACGAATTAATAATTGATTAATTAAGTAATTAGGGATAATTACTTATTATGATTAATTAAGGATAATTAATCAAATGGTGATTAAGTAAGGAATAATTAATTTGTGAATTAAGGATTATTAATTAAATATTAATTAATGATTAAAGTTGATTAATAAAGTTATTAAGCAATAATTGATTTAAGGATAGTGTGATAAATTTATTAAGGTAATTAATTTATGGAAAATTAATCTATTAAAGGTTAATTAATTAATCAAGTAATTAAGAAATAATTATTAATTAAGGAGTAATCAATTAGTTATTGTAATTACTTAAGAATAATTTATTAATTGAGAATAATTAATTAAGGTGATTGATTAATTAATTTATATCAAATGATCTTTAATTAATAATCAAGATTGGATAATTTATTCATAAGTAATTAATTTAATTGGAAATAAAGTGAATTAATTAGGATTAAACAATTAATAAATCCTGCTTATAAATGATGATTGAATGCTTGATCTTACTTATGAATGATTGTATTGTATGAGATGCCTTGAATTGATTGTCCTATCTGATCTGTGATATTTTGTTATGTGGATTGAGCTGTGTATAATTTATTCATTTATTTGTGATACATTTGTATATTATCTGTGAATCTGTGAATGAACGATAAGCGTTATAGTTTATACCGCTTATCAACTATATTTATGTATTCTGATCTGTGATGATTGAATGATGTCGCACTACTGTGTGAAACCCCTGGACTACACCATACACAAATATGGATTTCATGTGGAAATCAATTAAGTCACAGATTGTTGACAATTTTCAAAGGTTGAATTTGTGAATCCAAATAGTTTTGGAATTTGAATTGAGAGCTTTGCAAATGAGTTTCAAATGTAAAAGTTATTTTAAATTACTTAATTAAACTTGATATTTAATAATTTGATTTAAATTTGAATTCAATATTTGAAATTGAATTCAATGATTTGGGAAACTAATTGTTTTCAACTGATAAAAGCTTTTATATAAGAAATGAATTTCCAACTTGGATTAAGGGAATTTCAAGTTTGAATTGAAAATGGTTTTCCAAGTTACGAATAATCTTTGGAAACGTGTCTTGAAGGCTATAAGTTAAATCTTTAATTTAAAGATTTGATGAGTTAATCCAATTGAAATGGAAATCGATTTGAAAATCTATGAATGGATCTTTATGAAACTGAGTGAACTTTGTGAATTGAATCTTTTTGTTTTAAAAAGATTAAAATGGTGATTTGTTTAAACCATTTGAAAGAAGAGTTTTGGATAATAAATTGTGACTTAATTGGAATCCCATTATCCATATGTTTTTAAATATTGCGTTCATTATTCGGTTTAGCCGGGAGAGGACCTTTGCGTCATATAACCCATTCTTAATAATGATACGTCGTATATGGATAGCATTTGAAGACCGGTGGGGAGGACCGGGTATTTGTGAAAACGAAAGGATAACCCGTCGATTATCTCTACACTAAGTCGCGCCGGTATAGAGATTTCCTAAGTGATGGGAAGTTTGATCGGGATTGTGAATACCCAGATTGCAAGGGCTTCTTTGGAAGTGCCTTCGGTTCTGTTCGAACCCGGAACAAACTTGTATGGATGTGTGTCTGACGTTACACTTTGAGATGTAAAGCTGGTTTCTATCAAATACATTTTTGCTTGGTGGCGGAGATTTATTCTCTTAGCTTAACACCCTTCTCTGAGACGTACGAGCTCAGAGGTTATGTAGTTGATGGTTACTAGTGATGCATTCCCAGTTTGGTAATGTGGCATGCTAAGTGTTGCTGTGTTTTGCTGATCATTTGTTGATCAAAGAATGGCTTTCGTGTAAAGCGTAGCTTTGTGGACGAGACCTCATCGGACCTCACACACCAGAAATGGTCGAAACAGGAAAAATGCGACAAGGTTTCAGGGGTAGCTCCCCTAGGGTATGTCCATTCCTTCTGGAAAAAGGTGATATCATGGTATGGAGCCCAGATATTTACCTGTGCGGTTGCTCCAATCTCATTTACTGTGTGATTGTTGCTTTGTGCTCGAGGCGCCTCGGATAAAGGTCGCAAACGACCGGAGGTGGTATATCTTTGGTTTACTTCCCGGGAAGGGGGTAACCGGCCTTGTGTTGGCAGAGAGCCAGGTGGTTCTCGAGGCATCCCTCCAGAGGCGTTCCCATGTGGCATAGGAAGTTCCTTAGCCTGACCATTTGTTGGAAAATCCTAAGAAACAATACGAGCCTTGTACGGTTTTAGTTGTAAAACCTGCCATTTAAAATGGTAGCTATAGTAGGCATAGTATAATGGTACCTATGCTGGCTAAGATTAGTATTATATTTTCGAAATGTTTCCTACACTATACACTAGTAATAATATCAAAATAGTTTTTTTGCGTAGTAAGCATGTTTGACTATCATAAGGAGAAATCTCCCCCATGTGTGCGATTGCATTGTGTGTGTGCCGGGAGGCCTTATGGTAGTTTCATTTTCCAAAAAGCATTGCGGATTTCAATGTTTAAATTCCTTTGTTATTTGTTTAAAGATAAACTATTTTTGTTACTCACACCAGTCCCATGACTGACTCGGAGTTTATTGTTCCTTTCCTAAACTCTGGGTGCCCACAATTTCCCACACGGGCAGTCTAGAGTTGGGGTTTTCAGATAGTCAGGTTTAGTAGATTAGTTGGAGCTAGTTCAGTTTTTGGAGTTCACGGACGGACCTTGCTTACCTTTGTGCATCGTGATGGTGGTTTGAGCTTGATGTTGAAATTGTTGGACGCATTCTCTTTTAAAGGTCATTTGGAGTTATCACTTCTGTTGTTTCCGCTGTAACATTATTTGTCTCTGATATTCTTGTATCATATAGATATCATTATCGTATATCATATTCTAGATATTGTATCATTTGTGATGTATATGATATCATTCTCTTCTTTCTTCCGCTGTGTTGTTATACTTACTGTGTTATAGTCTCCGACGAGCCAGATTCGGCGTTTGAATCTGCGGCATTTTGAGTACAAGTGAAGTACGGGTGTCGATTTTCGAAGGCCGAGTCAGGATCGTTATAAATCTGAACCATATCCAGATTTCTAATCAAAACCCAATTTCAAATCTTGAAATATCAAATTTAACTATTCCAATTTTAATATATTTTCAAAGTTACAATTTACAACATTTCAATATCTCAATTTCGATGAATGTCCTTCATACTTCAAATTCAACTTTAAAATTTCGATAAATAATTACTTAAAGTAATTCAATTTATATCAGTCAAATTCCATTTCAATTATCGTTTAGCTGGATTCAAAGTTTAAAGATTTAAAATCATTAGATTTAACCAATCCGGTGTCCATATATAATTCTCTACCATATGGTCAAGTGATGTGGGTATTTATCATTTCAATCTGCAAATATTTAAATTTACGGGTATATCATTTCAACCTGCAATCCCAAATTTATTTCAATGAAAATCGCTTGGGTTTATCATTTCAACCCATAACGATTTTCCTATATTTTATATGAACGTTCGGGTATGCATCATTTCAACCCATAGGGAACTTGCAGTGTTATAACAATATAAATATATAACATCCAATCATCGAATATTAACAATCAAACATCTGTCACAATCATCATCCAAGTCAATCAATAAGCATCAATAGATAACTGATCATCAATAACAGTTATTAAATTGACAACTAAATTAAATATTAAATTAAACGATGATTAAATGCAATAAAAGTCAAATTTAACTAGACTAACAATTTAAACATATCAAACATCAATCAATCAATTATTAATCACATTATAAATTTAATTTTACTAACATAAGAAAATTTAGTAGTTGTGAGTGGGTTAAGACACTCACCTTTGATTTCAAAATGATTTGAAATCCAAATAAAGACACAAAATTCAATAGTCTCAGAATTCGTCCAAACCAGTTACATAAAGTCCGTAATTACTATACGATCCCAGCAAAACAAACCGCGCGTTAATCTGAGCACGTATGAAAAAATTATTCGAGTTAAAAGTTTAAACATTTAAATTTAATAAAATCAAAAGCGAGCAAATAAGAATCTGACACGTCACCTTCCCTCTCTCGAAACAGACCCGAACGACCATGCTTCAAACCCTACTGTCGCCGATGCTTTGACCACCCATCACCACACCTACGACCACCTGACCAACGATCTGAGCATGCCATTCAACCTTTCTCTCCAGGCCGCACCCATCCTGCTAGAGCGACCACCTCCGGTGCAGCCACCAAGACCGCCGCCGCCATCATTCAACGACCAATCATGGAGAAATCTGGCCAATTCGAGACAAACAAAGGCCACAGATCATGACTGCTCGACCTCCTCTTTGTGCCCATTCCCTTCGATCGTCCCCTCGTAACAAATCCACCGTTAAATAATTCAAACCCTATATGGACAGTTGAGGTTCATCCTTGATTTCTGGACAAACGGTGCTTCGATGACAAAAACGAATTACAGATCTGGATTACGCTCGTTGAGAGCTTTGAAATAGTATATAATATGATATAGTTTTGAGGATTTTTTATTTCGATTTGAATTTGAAATTGAGTTAGGGTTCGAGATTGAATTTTTTTCTACCATTGAGAAGAAGAAGCAGACAGATGAATTGTATGTACAAAAATGAGAAGTAATACGGCAGCTAGTGTGATATCCCGGGAATTTCAAAGAAATTAAATATGATAATCTCCTTTAATAAATTAATTAAATTTGGCAAAATTGTTATATTCAAATAATAAAAATGTATTGTATATTGTATATATATATATGTGAGTGAATATAGATTTTTAAATAGAGTACTTATTTCAAATTAAAGTGATGGATGTTTAAATATATATGTCAAATTGATTTTAAGATTGATTTTAAAATTTTATTTAAAAATTGGTTTGAACTTATATTTGGATTTCAAAAAGATGATATATATATCTTAATATATATTTTGAATTTAAAGGCATGTGTAAATGATTTTTGTATAAATATAGTTTGTTTTATGCCATTTCTTTTAAAAGATTTCCATTTATATAATTAATATATGTATTTAGTTATTAGGAAAATAAATTAAAAAGCTTTATTAAATAAAAAAATATATATATAATTATGCATGAGAGATATATGTGTTAACATATAAACACTCTAAATAACATGTGTTAAGTTATCAAAAGAGTTTAGTGACAAGTGTCACATTTTTATTTTTAAATTTTAATAAATCAAAAACTAAATCTATATAACAATACTTCTTATTCTTCTTTCATTTTTTTCTATCTCATTTTTCTAAGAAAGCAAACTGCAGCCACGTTTTAAATCAGAAAAAAAATAAAAAAAATACCAAACCTGTAAACATCTTCAAGCAAAATCATTTCAAGAAATCAATTATAATCATCAGCAAGCAAGATCAAATCAGTTTAAAGGCAAATCCAGATCAGTAAGCAAATCAAAAATCAAGGGAAATTCAAATTTTCTGTTCAAGGGCAGAAGTATTTCAGGCTTCTCTGTTCTGCCAAGATTTGTGAGTAAACTTTACTTTTTAAAGCTAGTTATCACTGTGCATGTAAGTGTTGATTGTAGAAATTGTTTGAATGAGATTCGCATGGATGTAGAAATGTATTTTTATATGCATGCCTGTGTGAATACATGTATGCCTCTGTTTTGTTTAAACAGGCTTGAAATCTCTCAAGATAAATTCATATCTCTCCATATAATAAATTATAGCATGTGATGTTTAAAAGAAAATTGTTTGTAATAATGTAATACAAATTTTAGAAATATTTGTAAGTAGAATTATTAGGTAATTATCTGGTAAAGAGGAAATTTCAGTAAAAAGGAAATGTATCAGAAAAATCGATTATTTTAAATTCAAGTTTCACCATTGTAATCTGATTTGTTATTAAAAGTTATGATTTTTAATAAAAATACCAAGATTTTTAAGTTAGAAATTGTGGAGATATTGAGAGTTGAATGGGAAATGGAATTTCGTCGATTTCTAGTAATCGAAGATTCTGGGAAGATCGAGATCGTGGCTGGAGCAAGCTCGTTGGTCAAGAAACTTGAGAAAAATGGTGGCGTGATTTGTAGATCATCGTGGTGGCGTATCGACATGGAAATAGGGTTTTGTTGAGATTTTGATCGTCAGAGTTGACGAGTTTTGTACGACGTGGGCAGTCCACCGGGATGGATCGCATAGGGGGGGATCGGAGCTCGATGTCGAGGTGTGGCTTTGGGCTGAACGGCGTGAGGCCTAGGGGTCGAAGTTAACGGCCTGAGGTAGTTTTCCGATCAAGTTCGTATTCCAGTTTCGTTCGAGCAGCTCGATTTTAATTTCTTGGCGATTCCGTTGATCTGAGAGGTCGAGGTGGTTCGTAAGGTTGTCGATGACTTGTTGGAGGTCGTAACGATGGTCGGAGATGACCAGATCAGTGTGCACCGTGCACACGTGCACGTCATTTCAGTTCTGGTTGAGGCTTCCGGGAGAGTTTAATTTCTCTCGAGTCTTTTGCTCGATTGACTCGAAGTAGGAAGGAAGCTGAGTGTTTTGTGACTTTGCTAGGGATTCTTCATATGTTTCTCGAGTGGGAGCTTATTTGAGCATGTAGGAAGACTGTTAAAGTTTTTAACAGTAAGTTTTTAAAAAAAAAAAAACTAAAAATAGATTATTATTATTTTAGTCAAATTGTTTTAAAGAGGAAAAGATGATGTACTTAGTTCAAGTACACATGGGTTAAACCCAAAGTAAAATGTTTAACCAGTCTTTAAATTTAAAATGAAGTAAGTTTTAAATTTTTAAGTTAAATAAATTTCTTGAATTTCATTTCTTTGAAATGAATTGTTTGTATAAATAAATTATATGATTTGTTTTAAATATTTTAAGTTAGATCCTTAAAGTTATTTTCAAACTTAGTTTGAAATATAAAAGAAATTTATAAGGAAATGTTTTATCTTAAAACTTAATATAAGTTGATAACAAATGTAATAATTAAAGAATGATTTATTAATTGAATTAGTTAATGAATAACGATTTATAAATTAACAATTAAAGTTTTCAAAATAAATTATTAACTTGAAACTAAGGATTGTTAATTTTATAAGTAAAGGAAAGTGAATTATATTTAAAACTTAATTAATGTTTTAATTTAGTGAAGTTAGTTGTTAAGATGGTAGATGATTTAATAATAATTACTTAATGAAATTAATGGATTATAATTACTTAGGGAGGTAATTAATGGATAATTACCGAATATAATAAATTGAATAGGTGATTTATTAATGAGAGTAATTTAGATTAAATTACCTTATATAATTAATAAAGGGATTAATTAGAAATAATTAATTAAGGAGTAATTAAATTATTTGATAAATTAATTAAGAGTGGTAAATTTCTGGATGTTATTAATCAAGGGTGATAAATAATTAGGGTAAATAATTAATTAATGAAGTAATTAAAGGTTAATTACTGTATTTGGTTAAGGTTAATTACTGTATTTGGTTAAGGATAATTAATCGTGGAATTAATTAAGGGTTAATTACTTAAATGTAATTAAAGGATAAATAGAATGATATTGGAAGCCTTTGATAAATTGTTATTTAATATGTGGTTCGTATTGCTATGTGATATGATACGTTTGATTTAAAACTGTGATGATGTGGCTATCTATTGATGATGAATTACTGTGACATACTGTATTTAAAGTAGAATTGTATTTCACTTGAATAATTTAAGTTAAGTTGACATTGGTTTCGAAGAGACCGGAGTCGGGTATTAGTAAATACCCGAAACCACTTCGATTCTTTATAGATCGATATGTGAAGTAAGTATTGAGCATATCAAGTAATGAACTCGTAGTGAAGTACGAGTTACCCGGGATTTAAATAAGTAAATTTGCATTGGTATTTTCATATTAGATTGTTTACTCACGCTGGTTTCCAGCCTGACCCGGGTGTTACTTTGATGTAATGCTCGGGTCAGACCGAGTATTACAGATTTCCAGGTAAGGACGTTCTGGAGCTCAAAAGGCGAGCTGGATGGCAGGAACGTATGGAGTGTATTCCGCTGAGCATATTATTGTTGTTGATCTGAGACATGTTAATTCTAACTGTCTAGTATATTTGTGAATGTTGTAACTCTGAAGTAAAAAAATGTAATTAACAAATACAGTTTTCTTTGTATAACTGATATTATTATTTGTTATTGTATTTTGATCCGCTGCGAATGTGAGAATCTGTGTCTTGTTCTGTTTCTTCTTCTATCTCTTTCTTTTTCTTCTAACTATCTGGAAATTTCGGGTTCGAAATTTCTGGGTCGTTACATTTGGTATCAGAGCCGAAGGTTAAGCGAGAACCTTGGCTCTGGTGGGTTTACTCATTAAGGATAGGGTCAATAGTACCCTAAAATGAGTTGAGAATATTATATATGAGAGCGTACTTGTTATTTTCTTATATAAAGATTTTAAAATGGTTTTAAAATTAAATGATATTTATATAAGTTTATCTTTTAGTATATAAAGAAATAAATTTTCTAATTATTGAATATATTAAAGAAATTGGTTGTTGAATCATTGGAATTAAATAAAATAATAAGAATTAAGTGGTAATACAACCAAATTAAAATTGAATGAAGATAAGTTTGAAATAAATTCAAACTGAAATTAAAATCTTAAATTTATAGAAGTGTTATCAAGAATAAAGATAATAATGAATTGGTTTCCAGATATGATAATCTGGGTTATTATCATAAATGGTTGTTGTATTTAATAATGAAATGTCGGAAATAATTAAGTAAAATGAAATGTTTTAGGGAAATAAAACATTTAGGCAAATATGACTTGTAAATTGTAGTGGGTTTTAAATTGTGAAGTTTTAAATTCTAAATCCAGAAAACTTGAAATTATTTAAAGAAATTGTTTTAAATTAAAACCAAATGTGGTTTAAATATTTAAGGTATAACTTGGTGTGTAAAGAAAATGTATATATGAGGATATACATAATATCAAAGATGCTTTGAAATAACTCTAAGTGTTGAGTTTAAATTTTTCCTGGGAATGTGATGTGAAAACCCTAAGTGAATTAAGTTTTTAAACTTAAAAGGGGAAAGATTATTAATCTGAAGTTTAAAATTTGAATGGGAATTCAAATTGTGTAAAGTTGATCGGATTAAGTAAATTTAATTTAACTTGGAGGAAGTTAAATAAGTTTGAATGAATAACTTGAATTGGAAATTTCAAGATGAAATTTAAATTTAACTTGGGTAGTTAAATGGTTAATTTAAATGGGAGTTATGAATGATCTCAAAATGGGTTTGAGATCTGGAAATTGAAAATGGATAATAAATTAGAATCCGAAGATTAAATTGTTTTTGAATTCTTAGCTGAACTTTGTAATAAGTTAAGTAAAGATAATTTTAAAAAGGAATTTTGAAATTTGGATTCAGAATTTAATGGTTTAAAGATATAAGTTAATTTGATTTAAGAAATTAAATCAACATTTAAAAAAAAAAATTTAACTCGAATTTATATAATTCGAGATAGCTTAAAATTGAGTTTTAAATTGAAATTTGTTCAAATGGGATTTGGTTTGAATTAATTAGAATTGTGATTGAAGATGTATAAGTTTAAAAATCAAATGGAATTTGATTTGAATTTGGAAAAGAATTAAGGTTAATTCAACTTGAATTGGGATTAAATCAATTTCAATGGAAATTGAAGTTATTTAAATTGCAATTGAGTTAATTTAAATGGAGATGGAAATTTAAATTGAATTGATGAGAATTGAACAGTTTGGCTCTGGATTATTTTCAAAAATAAATTGTTTTAATACAAATATATTTTTCCAAACTATTTACTATATAATCTTTCTTCTTAAACCCCAAACTATCTCATACTTATTTTACAATTATTTTGGAACTATTTAACTATTTTGAAACTGTCTTATAAACTAATTACTATTTTTCAGTTACCTACATCTAATCACTATTTTAAATCTATTTTGCAATTATCTAACTATTTTATATCTACTTAACTATTTTACAGATATTTTACAAACTAATAACTATTTTTCAACTACTTATCTATTTTAAATTTTTTCAATTTATTTTTAAATTTAAATAGGTCAGAGTTCAGACTGTTTGTAATTGAAGTAATAACTCAATTGGAAATGGAAGCAATTGAGATTAAGTGAATGAAATTAAAGGAAATATGAATAGAAAAGGAAACTGATTTGGCTAATAACCAATAAAGATAAATACGTAGGATATACGTATATTATTCTATTCGCATAGTGATTTGATCCAGATTCGAGCACAGAATTTCGAGATAGTATTATCGATCCGAGTTGGGATTTTTCGCTCGATTTTCGACGGTGAACCTGGATATGGATTGTTGATTGGTTCTGGATATTCTCTATCATGGCTACGACTATGCAAGGAGAATGACGGTTTCTGATCAAGAAACCAGATCTGAGTCCGCACTAGGAAGTCGGGTGGACGATACTAGTTCGGAAGTGAAATTGTGTGATCGATTGAGTGATCAGATTGATATTGTTTACGGATGATATGTGTGCATCGTACGGATTTGAATGAAATTGATATTGAAGATTGGGGATAAGAACTGTAAAATGTTTTTTGAAAAGAAATATGGTTAATAACTTTATAAAAGATTTATCAAATGTGAATATTTGATTTAGAATAAAATAAAGTTATATATCCTTGTTATATAAGGTAAATCTTCCCTTGTTGAATCTATTGCTAAAAGAAAAGGGTTTTGAAATATTTGAAGTATAAAAGAGGTTTTATACAAAGTTTGAAATGATCCAAAGATTTTCAAAGTATATATATATCTATATCTATATATATATAAAGGATCTTATGAGAATGATTTTGGAAAAGGTTTTGGGAACCTATGGATTTTGGAAAGGGCTTTTGATTTTTGAGAAATCAATTTTGGATTTTGGAAAGCCTAGTTTGAGAATTATCGATTTTTGGTAATCGATTTTGTGTAAAGGAGATTTTGATAAATCATAAAGGGTATGATTTGAAGATACTATAAGTATATAGTATAAAATGTTTTGAGTATAGCTCTGGGGAAAAAGGAGCTCCCTTGAAATGAACTTCTCAGGAGTGCCACTGGGTGGTACTGCCTTGAACCCCAAGGGGGGATTCTAAAGTTGATCCTGTGAGGAGTCCGGACAAAACTAGTTCCTGAGGATTATTTGTGTAGCGAAAGTCGAGGGGCTGGTGCCCACAGAGGCATTTGGGTTATTCTGTAACGACAATGTAACTCGATGTCACTGCGATCTACTGCAGACCATAGCGAAAGTCATGTGTGCCGCTGAGAGCCAACTGTCTACGTTTGATTTTATATCGGTAGACTGTGACACTATGGTAACATAGCGAAAGTCGTGTGTGCCGCTGAGAGCCAACTGTCTACGTTTGATTTTATATCGGTAGACTGCGACCTATGTGGGAGAAGTTTCATTATTTGGCAGCGAAATTCGGTGGCGCTGATGCCTACAGTTATATGGGTTTGTGCTGTGATAGCAACGTAAGGCCCGGGTATAACTGCGATCTGTAGCGGGTTCCATGGCGTAATCGAGGAGCGCGGAGACCTACAGTTATCTGTGGATTTTGCCGGGACGGCAACGTAACCATCGGGTTAACTGCGACCATGGATGGGGGTGATGATTTCCAGAGCATTCTCACCAAAGATATTTCCTCTATTTCAAAAATGTTTTCTATATTTTCAAAAAAAAAAAGTTTTCAAAAATATTTTCTTATATTTTCAATAGAACTATTTTCTAAATATTTTCGCTGGGTGTTGAAAACGGGTTTACCAAGTACTTATAGATTTTCAGTCTTACGCCTGATCAACGTATGACCGAATTTCTGTAAGAACGAAGATAGATTTGTTGAAACATCAAGTTATAAAAGTATTTTTATATAAACTATTTTTGTAATATTATATAGATTTTAAAGTATTTTTATAATATTATGTAAATTTTTTTTTTAAATGTTTTGAAAAATTTAAATAAAAAGAGTTAAGAGTTAAGATGTCTAAGGAATAATTTAACTAATAATCAACATTGTAATAAAATTCTTGCTTCGTTCCTTTTCGAGGACGAAAAGATTCAAAGGGGGGAGGAATGTGATATCCCGGGAATTTCAAAGAAATTAAATATGATAATCTCCTTTAATAAATTAATTAAATTTGGCAAAATTGTTATATTCAAATAATAAAAATGTATTGTATATTGTATATATATATATGTGAGTGAATATAGATTTTTAAATAGAGTACTTATTTCAAATTAAAGTGATGGATGTTTAAATATATATGTCAAATTGAATTTAAGATTGATTTTAAAATTTTATTTAAAAATTGGTTTGAACTTATATTTGGATTTCAAAAAGATGATATATATATCTTAATATATATTTTCAATTTAAAGGCATGTGTAAATGATTTTTGTATAAATATAGTTTGTTTTATGCCATTTCTTTTAAAAGATTTCCATTTATATAATTAATATATGTATTTAGTTATTAGGAAAATAAATTAAAAAGCTTTATTAAATAAAAAAAATATATATAATTATGCATGAGAGATATATGTGTTAACATATAAACACTCTAAATAACATGTGTTAAGTTATCAAAAGAGTTTAGTGACAAGTGTCACATTTTTATTTTTAAATTTTAATAAATCAAAAACTAAATCTATATAACAATACTTCTTATTCTTCTTTCATTTTTTTCTATCTCATTTTTCTAAGAAAGCAAACTGCAGCCACGTTTTAAATCAGAAAAAAAATAAAAAAAATACCAAACCTGTAAACATCTTCAAGCAAAATCATTTCAAGAAATCAATTATAATCATCAGCAAGCAAGATCAAATCAGTTTAAAGGCAAATCCAGATCAGTAAGCAAATCAAAAATCAAGGGAAATTCAAATTTTCTGTTCAAGGGCAGAAGTATTTCAGGCTTCTCTGTTCTGCCAAGATTTGTGAGTAAACTTTACTTTTTAAAGCTAGTTATCACTGTGCATGTAAGTGTTGATTGTAGAAATTGTTTGAATGAGATTCGCATGGATGTAGAAATGTATTTTTATATGCATGCCTGTGTGAATACATGTATGCCTCTGTTTTGTTTAAACAGGCTTGAAATCTCTCAAGATAAATTCATATCTCTCCATATAACAAATTATAGCATGTGATGTTTAAAAGAAAATTGTTTGTAATAATGTAATACAAATTTTAGAAATATTTGTAAGTAGAATTATTAGGTAATTATCTGGTAAAGAGGAAATTTCAGTAAAAAGGAAATGTATCAGAAAAATCGATTATTTTAAATTCAAGTTTCACCATTGTAATCTGATTTGTTATTAAAAGTTATGATTTTTAATAAAAATACCAAGATTTTTAAGTTAGAAATTGTGGAGATATTGAGAGTTGAATGGGAAATGGAATTTCGTCGATTTTTAGTAATCGAAGATTCTGGGAAGATCGAGATCGTGGCTGGAGCAAGCTCGTTGGTCAAGAAACTTGAGAAAAATGGTGGCGTGATTTGTAGATCATCGTGGTGGCGTATCGACATGGAAATAGGGTTTTGTTGAGATTTTGATCGTCAGAGTTGACGAGTTTTGTACGACGTGGGCAGTCCACCGGGATGGATCGCATAGGGGGGGATCAGAGCTCGATGTCGAGGCGTGGCTTTGGGCTGAACGGCGTGAGGCCTGGGGGTCGGAGTTAACGACCTGAGGTAGTTTTCCGATCAAGTTCGTATTCCAGTTTCGTTCGAGCAGCTCGATTTTAATTTCTTGGCGATTCCGTTGATCTGAGAGGTCGAGGTGGTTCGTAAGGTTGTCGATGACTTGTTGGAGGTCGTAACGATGGTCGGAGATGACCAGATCAGTGTGCACCGTGCACACGTGCACGTCGTTTCAGTTCTGGTTGAGGCTTCCGGGAGAGTTTAATTTCTCTCGAGTCTTTTGCTCGATTGACTCGAAGTAGGAAGGAAGCTGAGTGTTTTGTGACTTTGCTCGGGATTCTTCATATGTTTCTCGAGTGGGAGCTTATTCGAGCATGTAGGAAGACTGTTAAAGTTTTTAACAGTAAGTTTTTTTTAAAAAAAAAAACTAAAAATAGATTATTATTTTTTTAGTCAAATTGTTTTAAAGAGGAAAAGATGATGTACTTAGTTCAAGTACACATGGGTTAAACCCAAAGTAAAATGTTTAACCAGTCTTTAAATTTAAAATAAAGTAAGTTTTAAATTTTTAAGTTAAATAAATTTCTTGAATTTCATTTCTTTGAAATGAATTGTTTGTATAAATAAATTGTATGATTTGTTTTAAATGTTTTAAGTTAGATCCTTAAAGTTATTTTCAAACTTAGTTTGAAATATAAAAGAAATTTATAAGGAAATGTTTTATCTTAAAACTTAATATAAGTTGATAACAAATGTAATAATTAAAGAATGATTTATTAATTGAATTAGTTAATGAATAACGATTTATAAATTAACAATTAAAGTTTTCAAAATAAATTATTAACTTGAAACTAAGGATTGTTAATTTTATAAGTAAAGGAAAGTGAATTATATTTAAAACTTAATTAATGTTTTAATTTAGTGAAGTTAGTTGTTAAGATGGTAGATGATTTAATAATAATTACTTAATGAAATTAATGGATTATAATTACTTAGGGAGGTAATTAATGGATAATTACCGAATATAATAAATTGAATAGGTGATTTATTAATGAGAGTAATTTAGATTAAATTACCTTATATAATTAATCAAGGGATTAATTAGAAATAATTAATTAAGGAGTAATTAAATTATTTGATAAATTAATTAAGAGTGGTAAATTTCTGGATGTTATTAATCAAGGGTGATAAATAATTAGGGTAAATAATTAATTAATGAAGTAATTAAAGGTTAATTACTGTATTTGGTTAAGGTTAATTACTGTATTTGGTTAAGGATAATTAATCGTGGAATTAATTAAGGGTTAATTACTTAAATGTAATTAAAGGATAAATAGAATGATATTGGAAGCCTTTGATAAATTGTTATTTAATATGTGGTTCGTATTGCTATGTGATATGATACGTTTGATTTAAAACTGTGATGATGTGGCTATCTATTGATGATGAATTACTGTGACATACTGTATTTAAAGTAGAATTGTATTTCACTTGAATAATTTAAGTTAAGTTGACATTGGTTTCGAAGAGACCGGAGTCGGGTATTAGTAAATACCCGAAACCACTTCGATTCTTTATAGATCGATATGTGAAGTAAGTATTGAGCATATCAAGTAATGAACTCGTAGTGAAGTACGAGTTACCCGGGATTTAAATAAGTAAATTTGCATTGGTATTTTCATATTAGATTGTTTACTCACGCTGGTTTCCAGCCTGACCCGGGTGTTACTTTGATGTAATGCTCGGGTCAGACCGAGTATTACAGATTTCCAGGTAAGGACGTTCTGGAGCTCAAAAGGCGAGCTGGATGGCAGGAACGTATGGAGTGTATTCCGCTGAGCATATTATTGTTGTTGATCTGAGACATGTTAATTCTAACTGTCTAGTATATTTGTGAATGTTGTAACTCTGAAGTAAAAAAATGTAATTAACAAATATAGTTTTCTTTGTATAACTGATATTATTATTTGTTATTGTATTTTGATCCGCTGCGAATGTGAGAATCTGTGTCTTGTTCTGTTTCTTCTTCTATCTCTTTCTTTTTCTTCTAACTATCTGGAAATTTCGGGTTCGAAATTTCCGGGTCGTTACAGCTAGGGTTAGAACAAAACAATATATAGTAACGAAGCCCGATAAGAATGAATAATACCCGAGTTGATTCGAAACGACAAATACGACCCAAAAGCCCGTTCTGCCCCAAAACGAAAGTAGGTCATCCCATATATCAAAATAGATGTTTTCGATATTTCTAAGTTCAATGGAACAGGTTTCAAGTCCTAATTCCATCATATAAAGAAGTTATATTTAAAATCAGTCTACTTTAAATTGATTTCAATTAAATTAATTAAATTTATTTCTATGCGTTTCGAGTCAGTATGATCATACGACAAGTCCGATCGCTATGAAACTTGAAACCTTACAATAATTCATTATTACGGATCCGACGAAACTGTTTTCGTCGAAATCCGAGACAGTGGCAAAATGGCTATTCTCACGTTAATTAAATAAATTAATATTAAATTATTTAAATCACTTTTTAATTCAATCTTTATAAACTAACAAATTCCATCATTTTTTATTACTTAGACATTTACAATAATTTAAAACAAATTTACACATCAATTCAGGGTTAAATATTACACTAATTACAGTGTTCAATTTCAACTGTAATAAAAATCCAATTAAGTATATATTTAATTGCAATAAATTGATTTAATTCGATTTCAATCTTTTTATTCAATCAGTTGTCATATTATGAATAAAGTTAACATTGGGTTACATCTTATTAGACTAATATTCCCAAATTTCATCTTTTACCATATTAGTTGCAATATTTCAATTATATTGAATTTTTGTTGGTTTTCCACATTAATTATAGTTTAAATCCCAATAAATCAATTTATCTTGGTTTCACTCCTTTTTAGTACATCAATTATTGCCTTGTAAAATATAATTAACATTTCTATACATTTTATTGCATTCACCTTTTACAGTTATCGTCTTAACTCATTTTACATAACATTTTAATTTCATTTAATTATAATTGATTAAATAGATTAGTAACAAATAACAATTGTCACCATTTCTATATTTAATAACATTCGTAAGTTTATTATTTATAAACAAATGTTAGAACAACTTACATTATACTAATTCTATCCAGTTACAATTTATTACACATTATTTCATTAATTAATCAACATTTAAATTATCAATTACTCTTTTAATCCAATTACAACTAATACACACATTATTACAATTAATTTACAATCTATAACCAATTATAAACTTTTAATCATTTCAATTAATTGGAATTACATTCAAAGCAGTTATCCATTACCTTAAATTAATACTATTACATTTTATTCTAGTTATATTCTTATTATTAAATCACTAATTTTTATTTCCTCCAATATTAAACCACAAAATCTTATTAAATTAACTATTTTTAATTATAAAAAATTATGGGTCGTTACAATGATTGTATGCTTTTGTTTGCAAGTTATTGTTGTTATGTTGTGTTGGTTTGTTTATTATTGATTGAAACAACTAAATACTTCTCTTTTACGTAATTTTTAACTCCTTTGGATTATATAAGTGAAATACATGTTTATGGAAGCAATAGCTACTACTTTTGGTTTCATAAATAAACGTTGTTTGCTCGACAAATAGGTACGTTTTCAAATTATGGTTTTCTAGCGATATTATATTATTTTTCCCATGGTTTGGGAATTTATTTTGAAATATGATATATATACATATACATATATATTGTTATTATTGGTATTATTATTTCCCCCGGACCTCTCCATACAAAGGAGACTCTGTTGAAATTTTCTTTTAATTTTGGACTTAGAAAAATTTGTGAAATGTTTTTCAAACTTTTATTAACTTGAATAAAAAGGGTTTAATTGTTTATAAATTGATATTTTATTTAAATTATTTAATTATGTGAATTAATTGTTATAAATTTAATATATTGAATAAGGTATGTTAATTCTTTAATCCCTTCTTTTCTCTTTTCGAGGATGAAAAGTTTTGAGTGTGGGAGAGTGTAACGGCCCGTAATTTTAGATCATTTAAAATAGTTAATTTAATAAGATTTTGTAATTTAATATTTGAAGAAATAAAATTTGTGATTTATTAATGAGAATAATAACCAGAATGAAATATAACAATGTTAATGTGAGTTAATTCTTAACTATTTTAATGTAATTCCAATTAATGGAAACGATTGAAATGTTATAATTGGTTATTAATTGTAAATAAGGGAATAGGATAAATGTTACATAAATTGATGAAATAATATGTAAATAATTGAAATTAGATAAAATCAATGTTGTGTAAATAGTTATAACATTTGTTGTAGGTAATAAAACTTATAATGTGATTAAATTAAGTAGAAAGTGACAATTGTTATTTATTACCTATTTATTTAATTTGTTGAAATTAAATTGGAAATAAATTGCAATAACTGTAATTAAATATTGTATTAATATGAATAAAGATGATAATGGTAGATTTTGATGTAATAAGATATAAACTAATGTTAACTATATCCATAAGATGACAATGGATTGAATAATAAGACAAAAGATCAAATAAATGGATTTATTGGAATTTAATTTAATAATCAATTGAATTTATTGCTATTTAAACTGAACACTGTAACTAGTGTAATATTCAACATTGAATTGATATGGAAACTTGGTTTAAAAAGATTTTAAGTTACTAAGTAATCAAAAATGATAAAACTTGTTAATTGTAAAATTGGAATTGAAAAAGTGATTTAATTAATTTATTTAATTAACGTGAATATAGCCTTTTTGGCCACTATCTCGGATTTCGACGAAACTAGTTTCATCGGATCCGTAACAGTGAATAATTATAGGATTTCAAGTTTCATAGCGATCGGACTGTCGTTTGATCGTTCGGGCTTGAAACGCGTAGAAATCAATTTAATTGAAATCAAATTGAAATAGGCTGATTTTAAAGCTAACTTCTTCATACGATGGGATTATGACTTTAAACCAGTTCCATTGAGTTTAAAAATTTCAAAAACATCTATTTTGATATATGGAATGACCCACTTTTGTTTTGGAGGCAGAACGGGCTTTTTGGGTCGCTATTCGTCGTTCGTACAAATTCCATATGTGTTTATTTTCTTATCGGGCTTTGTTAATATAAATAGTCTTGTTTCCCAAACACTAGCAGTCATTTTTCTTATTTTTTACGAACATCAACTTCTGTCTATCTCTTTCTTTTCAATGGCAAAAACAAATTCAATCTCAAAACCCTATTTCAATTTCAAATTAAGTTTCAAAATCAAACTTCTCAAAACCCTATCATATTATATACTGATTCGAAGCTCTCGACCAACGCAAGCTAGATCTACAGTTTGTTATTCGATTTTGGTTTCTCCGTGTCTAGAATTTTGAGATCAATTCTCGGTCGTTCGTCGCGCTTTGATCAACTTCGATGGATCGTCGAATCGATGATATGGATGCATGGAGATTTGTGAGTGGAGTTCATCGGCGTTGGTCATTTGGGAAGAAGATGGTTCGATCTCCTCGAATAATCCAATCTAGGACTAAAAAGTACGGTGCTGGTTGCTTGTATTTTGGTCGTCGTGGCGATCGTTTGGGGGTCGTGTTGGCGTGTAGGCTTAGGCGAGGTCGGCAGCGGCCCTCTAGCATAGTCGCGGTCGTGGGTAAGCGATCAACGGTGAATGTGGTGGTGGCTTGAATCGCGTTCATGTGTTAAGGTTTCGAACGGTAGGGTTCTGGAGAGAGATAGTGTTGCATGACGTGGAAGGTTCGTATAATTTAATATTTACTATTTTATTTGTTTTATTATATATCGTATAACTTCTACTATGAATAACTTTTACATACGAGGTCAGATTTGTGCGAGGTTTGTTCCGCTGGGATCGTAATAGAATTTCAGACATTATGAAACTTGTTTGGATGAATTCTGAGACAGTTGAATTTTGGGCCTTTATTTAGATATTAAATCGTTGTGAAATCAAAAGTGAGTGTTTTAACCCGCTCACAACAACTATATTATCTTATGTTCGTTAAATTAAATTTATGATATGATTAGAAATTGATTGGTTGGTGTTTGGTATATTTAAATAGTCATTCCAGTTAATTATGCCTTTTATCGCATTTAATCGTCATTTAATTTAATATTGAATTAAATTGTAAATTGAATACCCGTTGATTATAACCAGTTAATTGATGTTATTTATTGGTTGATTGAATGATGATTGTGATGGATGTTTGATTGTTGATATTGGATGACTGGATTTTATATTTTTATATTGTTATAATACTGCAAGTTCCCTATGGGTTGAAATGATACATACCCGAACGATCTATAGATTAGGAAAAATCGTTATGGGTTGAAATGATAGATCCGAGCGATTTTATGGATTTGAATGTTAATTCGGGATTGTGGGTTGAAATGATATATACCCGTAATTATAAAATAATAATGGATTGAAATGATAAATATCCGTATCACTTGACCATAGGGTAGAAAATTATATACGGACACCGGATTG
The DNA here is from genome assembly GCA_030737815.1 of Allium fistulosum. NCBI lineage: Eukaryota > Viridiplantae > Streptophyta > Magnoliopsida > Asparagales > Amaryllidaceae > Allium > Allium fistulosum. The sequence goes on from CM060906.1 coordinate 404,734,168, forward strand.
GTTAAATTAAATGATTTTAGATTCTTAAATTTTGAATTTAGTTAAATGATACTTTGAAGAAAATTTGATTTATCTAAACTGAATTATTTTGAAAATCCGAGTTTTAAATGTTGAAATTGGAATTGGTTTAAATTGAAATTTTAAAGTTAGACTTGAAGTGTAAATGAAATTTAATGAAATTAAGTTGTTGAATATTGAATATTTAAACTTCGAAATCTACTAAAAATTGACATAGTTTAAATTTATAGTTTGAACATGGATTTGAAATCGATATTTATTTAATGGTTTAGATGAAAATTTGAAATGAAAGACAAATTTTAGTTGTTGATTTGAAAGCTAGACACGGTCCAGATGGGTTGAAATGAAAGAAATAGTTTAATTTGGTATTAATTTCAAATTTATTATTTTTAATATAAACTGTTTTAAAACATATTATGTTAAATCCTTATTATTAAGATTTTCGAACTATTAAACTAATTTAATATATTTTAATCAATTTAAACTATTTTAACTTACTTTAATCTATTTAATCCAATTTAATATATTTTAACCAATTTTAAACTAATTAACCCATTTTAATCTAATTTTAATCTATTTTAAATCTATTTAAATCATTTTAAATCTAATTTATTCTATTTTATATCTATTTAAACTATTTAAATTATTTGAAATATTTTAAATTATTTTAACTATTTAAACTATTTTAATCTACTTTAAACTATTTTAAATCATTTAAATTATTTTAGTATTTTAACTATTTTAAACTATTTTTAAAATTATTAAAACTATTTGTGACTATCTAAACTATTTTCTAAAATTTCAGTTAGTGTAAAGTTGAAGTATTTACATTAAATCCTTGATGATGATATAACCTAAGTTGGGATTTGAAATTGATTCCTTTTGTGAAATGACATATTTGAGTAAATATGATGATTTTGAAATGAGGATTTAATTAACCTATCTTATCGATAATTTCAAAAGTGAATATGATTTCGAAAGCGAATATGATTTCGAAAGCGATATGGTTTGAATCGAATATGATATTTGATATAAATTATGAATTGGTTTTGGAACTGTAAAAGAACCATCCGGTGTGAAATAAGCGTTTGGTTGTTAAAGAGACCGGGATCGGATATTGTCATACTTTTTGCCAATACCAAAAACCACTTTAACAACTGTGTACGTGGTGGAGAATCCAGAATGAAGTAGGATGGTTTGGCGAACGATTCCATATGAGGTATTATCGTAGCCCTGACTCTCGTGAATCAGCTTAGAGCTGACTAAAACAGGAGCCACGTCGGGCCAAGTAAGGTCGCACCTCCTGTAACGACCCGTAATTTTTCCGATAATTAAAATCTTGAATAAAATAAGATTTTTTAATTTAATCTTGGAAGACAATAAAATTTATGATGTAGGAATGAGAAAACTAATAATAATAGAGTTTAATAATGTAAATTTAATGTAATGGATGACAAATGGAATGTAATCTCAAGTAATTATAATAACTGTAAGTTATAATTAGTTACAAATTTAAAATGCGAAAATAAATTAAATGTTATATTAATTGGTGAAATAATATGTAATTAATTGTAATTGAATAAAAGTAGTGTTGTGGTAGTAGTTATGACATTTGTGTGTAGATAACAAACTTACAAATGTTATTAAGTAAAGGTAACGATTGTCATTCGTTACCAATTTATTTAATATGTTGAATTAAGTTGGAAATCAATTGCAATTAAATGTAATTAAATATTACGTTAATATGAGTTAAGACGATAACTGTAAAATGTGAAGGTAATAAAATGTACAGAAATGTCAATTATATTCTTAAGGCAATAATTTATTCAATAAAAAGAGTGAAACTAAGAAAAATGAATTTATTGGGACTTTAGAGTATAACTAATGTGAAAATCGACAAAAATTCAATATAATTGGAATACTGCAACTAATATAGAAAAAGATGAAATTGGAGAATATTAATGTAATAAGATATAAACCAATGTTAGCTATGTCCATAGAGTAATGATTGATTGAATAAAAGATTTAAATCAAAGTAAATCAATTTATTGGAATTAAATTATAATTAATTGGATTTAATTACAGTTGAAATTGAACACTGTAATTAGTGAAATATTTAACACTGAATTGATATGTAAATTTGTTTTAAATTATTGTAAATGTCTAAGTAATCAAAAATGATAAAAATGGTTAATTATTTAATTTGAAATTAAAAAGTGATTTAATCAATTTAATAATAATTTATTTAATTAACGTGAAAATAGCCATTTTGGCCACTTTCTTGGATTTCGACGAAACTAGTTTCATCGAATCCGTAACTGTGAATTATTGTAGGATTTCAAGTTTCGTAACGATCCGATTAGTCGTTTGATCGTACGGACTCGAAACGAAATCAATTTAATTGAAATCAATTTGAAATAAGCTAATTTTCAAGCCAACTTCTTCAGGACTTGAAACCTATTCCATTGAGTTTAAAAATATCAAAATCATTTATTTTGATATATGGGATGACCCACTTTCGTTTTGGAGGTAGAACGGGCTTTTTGGGTCGCTATTCGTCGTCCGTACAAATTCGATATGCGTTTATTTTCTTATCAGGCCTTGTTAATATAAATAGTCTTGTTTCCCAAACCCTAGCAGTCATTTTCTTATTCTGTATGTACATCAACTTCTACCTATCTTCTTCTTTTCAATGGCAGAAACAAATTATAATTTCAAACCCTAATTCAATTTCCAAATCAATTTCAAAATCAAACTTCTCGAAACCCTAAAATATTATACACCATTTCGAAGCTCTAGACGAGCATAATTCACTACTGTTGTTCTTTTTCGATTTGAATCACCGTTTGATCAGAAATTGAGGTTGAACCTTGGCCGTCCATTTCTTGGGTTTGCGATCCAACGGTGGATCGTCAACCGATTGACGATCAGGGAGTGGCATCGGGAAGAGGTGGTCGAGTAGGTCACTATGGTTTTGTTTGTTCGTCCCCTGGTCGTGTAAATTCACCACGAACGACGATCTAAGGTTGGCGGTGGCAGTCCATTTTGGGGATGTTTGAAATGACCCTCCTAATTATACTCCAATTTCATAAGGAATTTTTTTTTTAAAGTAAAGAGGATATATATACATATAGATATATCATCCATTGTAAATATAATTCTCAGGGTCAATATCTTTCTCCAATATACCAAAATATATCCAGGATCACAAAAATCAACCAATATAAGTATATCAGTACATTCACAAAAATAAGCACATACATGTGAGGATGCATATGCCTCTCTTGTTTGAATCAGAGTTCTGGAAAAACAAGAGGATATTGGATTGCTAATTTTTTTTTTGACCAAACAATCCACTGGTAACATACATATTAGTCTGTTTATCCTAACCAAGAAATGATCAAGTAATTATCAGTAGTAAACAAGCTTTTAATATAGCTGTTTATGTTAAGCTCTGAATAGTGTCAAAATCAGTATAAAATAAAGTGGATCCTAAGTGAAAGCAAGCAACATCTAGGCGTAATGGAAACGCGCCTAACTTATACACATGAGATCACGAGTTCGAGTACTATGCTGGTTGGTTCAAACACAATTTTTGTTTTTCATTTTTTTTCCATTTTTTTTTCTTCTGTACAATTTGGAATCTGTTATTTACCTATATCTGCACATATATGTCTTATTATTGCCTATACTTCAACATACTAAACAATAATTCTTGCTTAATTATTTTTGAATTCATTTCCTACAACCTAGAAGGCTTCATGATTGAATGATAAGAGTGTTTATCATTTTCCAGGTTTTTATTTCTTCTTATAAGATTTGTCTGGCAATTAAAATGCATTTGGTTAGGATCTGAGTAAAATTCAGATTCTTATTTCAAATACAAAGGAAATGGTGTGGTAAAATCTGCACTTAAACATGTTTATGTGCATATGTATCTGCAACTATTTGAATCTGGCTTCCCTCTATCTTACTACAGATCCTTTCTTTATTTAATCGTAGGACATGAAACTTTTGTATGGAACAAGTTTAACTATGAAAACCTTGCAGTCATATAAAACTTTTAACCTATGCCTATCTCTTTTGCATACATATGCTATATTAGAAAGTAAAACCATTTAAATTTTTCTGAGAATCAACTCTCCAGATTTTCCAAAACTTAAATCCTTTCCAAAGATTCATGATAGACTAAAGCATTTATAAAATGTAATAATTCAATTTAACATGGTGTTCTTGCTAAATCTACTTACCAGATTAGATTAAAATTCTTTTTAAACATAACAGAAATTTAACTAGGTTCATAGATTCCAGATGCAAGTCAAATTCTTAACAAAATACTTAACAAAATATATCCCTTCAATATTCAACACTTAGTACAAGTAGCAATTTAAATTATCAATACATGCAGATTTCAACATTTAGGCTCTTATCTAACTAAGTTTTAGCATGCTATATCTTCTTCTCAAGGCCTTGCTCCTACTCCTACTTAGTTGCTGCAATCCCTGAAAACGCATTGGAAACTGCCTCATTTTAAATGAGACACCCCAGATGCCATTAGCACACTAGGGTCAGACACAGGTCTGGTATGAGAAAATTCACAAAAGCAATTTGTTAATTAGTTTGAAATCAAGTTAAGTACAAATACATAAGGTTCTGCCCTTTGGAATCAGGTAGATACTTGTGTGCATGCTCTGTGTCATTGTGCATGTGCACACTTTAATTTTCTTTCCAGGGACTACACATATGAATATGGCACATATATTCAAGCATACAACTCAATCATAGACAAACAATCATTCATACCAAACAGGAAAATAACTAATATGAGTTAAATCACTTATTCAATCCTCATATTTCAAATCTGGGAAAAACTCTAGTTTTCTCATCTGCTCAAGTATTATCTCCTTGGTATATTTATCTATCCTTGGTCTCACCTGCAATATTTATGAATCTATGGACACACTGTAATGAACTAATTCACTCCATTACACAAAGATCTCAGGACTTAAACAAGCCATGTGTCAACTTATGTTACTCAAGCACACAAGTCATTCCTGCAGTGTTCTTGACCCCAATTTCCTAATCAGGTTGAAGTTAATAGTAACTCTTTTGATTTTTCATGCCAAAACCATTCAGTGATTCATTTTATTAGCCAAAACATCCATAACATGGCATCTCATATTATCCATAACCATACAGAAACAAACAAGCAAACAACCATTGGTGATTACAAAATAAGGTTCTGTGTATATATATATTCATCCTGGTATTTAGGCAACTAATATTGGCTTATGGTTCCTGAGAGAATTTTTCTTTTGCAAACATTTGTGCTTGAGTTAAACTCAGGATAATCTGGTTTCACTGAATCACAGAATTTTGTTTGCTATGCATTTTATTGAATCAGGAGCATCAGCACATAGGCAACCCTATTGCACCCCTAATTCCTTTTTATTTCAAGCCTCAGCACTTATACATAAGTATATTGCAGCTCAACATTATTTGTATTTTTCTGGGTTAAGCCAAAACCAATACTACTTGCCTATTCTCATCATTTTATTTTCTGGGTATTTGTTTATATCCCTAAATATTGACATATCAGAGATCTGAGTGTATAAACAGATATGTATACTATCAACACATAAAACCTTGTTATAATAAAACAAGTGATCAACCAAAGAAAATCAAAACATATTCTGGTTTAAATTCACAGATAAACATTCATCTATGAAAATATTCTTTTAATAAAAATACTTTTATCTGGCTGCCTGCATTAGGACTTATTGCCTTAGATTTTTTTTTGAGTGAGTTTCCTCACCTAGCTCTCTCCTTGTTCCCTTAATTAACTGATGAACTCCTGCTCTTATCCTCAAGCTCTCTTTCTTCCCTTGTCTTATAATTTCTGTGGTATTGTTTTTCAAAATTCTTTTCTGAGGAGAAGAGGAGGCTGCTGTATATACTTGTATATATATACAGGGTTTCTCTTAGGGTTTTGGGTATTGGCTAAAGCCATTTTTGCCCACCAGAAAATCATGTTTTCTGCATTTTAAACCCAAAGTTTTACCCCTTCCCGGCTTAATTTGGGTGAAGAGAAAAGTGGTTACATTTTTCTTTCAGAAATTTTGCTTTTCAGAAAAATACTTTTCCCCCTTGTCTACAATCATGCTAAAAATGTGACTTGGTTTTGTTATTTATTAAATACTCTTTTCTAATTCTGCCTATACCAAGAACTTCTCTGTTTTTATCTTATTTTCCTATTTTTAGCTTTCATGTAAATGGCATGTACTTCCTCTATTTATTTATAAGAGGATTAGTTCTTTTTATATCTTCTTTCTTTTTATTTCTGCTTATATTAAAATATGTCTGTATACTTTATCTCACTAATTTAAACTCTGGTATTTTATTAGCACATATATATTTGTATATAAGTCTTTCTGAAATAATTAGTATTCCCACCTATATATTCATACATCATTTTACACTGTCACACACACATGTGCACATGTACACTCAAATTATTCAGTAGCACTCATATATATATACATTTACTTATGCATACTACTTTTTAAAAATTTAATCTACATATATATATATATATGTATATTTCCATACACCTCAATATGTATGTATTCTTGGAGTTCAGGGTTTTAGCTTATATTCATGTGCATTTTCCTGTGCACTCATGTACACACACACTGATACACTATCAAGCTATATCAATTCCTCCTTTAAAATTTATTTAAAAATCATTTTAAATTCATTTATATTTTTCAGGATAAATTCCTAAAATCTTGGGTCATTACATACACCCCTCCTTTTAGAAATTGTGTCCCACAATTTTCCTAAGCTTAAAATAAATTTTAAACTTAATTCAGAGAACAAGTATATTCTCTACCAAATAGATTCTTATTTATATACTAACTAAAAATATATTCATCCAAAATAAAGAAAACAATCAAAAATCAGAATTACCTTAATCTGAAAATAGCTTAGGATAATTCATCCTAACTTTGTCTTCTAATTCCCATGTGCAATCACTAGGATCAAGACTCCACTGTACCTTCACAAGTTTCAGAGATTTATTTCTCAACTTCTTCACATCTTTTGCCAAAATTCCCACTGGATCCTTTTCATAAATCAAATTAGGATTTATCTGCACTTGGGTTGGGGTTTCAAGAATTTCTGCCTTGTCATGGACCCACCTTCTCAATTGTGATACATGAAAAACATTATGTATGCCTTGCATGTTTTCTGGTAATTCCAACTTATATGCCAAAGGACCAATTCTCTCCAGAATTTTGTATGGTCCAATATATCTTGGGGTTAATTTGCCTTGTTTTCCAAATCTCAGCACATTTTTCATGGGTGAGATTTTGATGAAAACAAAATTTCCCACCTCATATTCTACCTGCCTCCTTCTCATGTCTGCAAATTTCTTTTGCCTACCTTGAGCTGCTGTCATTCTTCTTCTTATCAACTCAATTTTCTCCCTGGTTTCTTGTATGTACTCAGGTCCTAAAATAGACCTTTCTCCTGCTTCTACCCAGCAAACAGGTGACAAGCAGGGTTTACCATACAAGGCTTCAAATGGAGCCATTCCTATGGTGCTTTGGTAGCTGTTGTTGTATGTAAATTCAACTAGATGAAGATAATCTTCCCAGTTGCCCCCAAAATCCAGTATACATGCCCTCAACATGTCCTCCAAAACTTTGTTTACCACCTCAGTCTGCCCATCTGATTGAGGATGGTAGGCAGTACTTAAACATAGTTCACTTCCCATTGCTTCTTGAAAGCTTCTCCAGAATTTTGAAGTGAAGATGGTATCCCTATCACTCACAATGGTTTTGGGAATGCCATGTAACCTTACCACTTCTTTTATAAAAATTTGAGCTAGTTTTGGTGCTGTTCTTTCTGACTTGACTGGGATGAAGTGTGCTACCTTGGTTAGCCTATCAACTATCACCCATATGCTTGTATTACCTCTCTTAGATCTAGGCAGTCCATCTATGAAGTCCATAGATATGTCTTCCCACTTCCACTGTGGTACACTAAGAGGTTGCATCAACCCTGATGGTCTTTGAGTTTCAGCCTTGACTTGTTGGCAAGTCATACATTTAGCAATGTACTTGGCTATATCAGATTTCATCCCCTTCCACCAGAAGTCTCTTTTCAAATTTTGATACATTTTTGTGTTACCTGGGTGAATGGAGTATTTACTTCTGTGATACTCATTCAATATCTCCTTCTTCAATTCTATGTCCTCTGGTACACACATCCTATTTTGGTATCTCACATAACCATCTTTATCAATATGGTGATTCATTACTTCCTCCCCTCTTGAGAGGAGCATTCTCTTCTCTAATAAGTAAGTATCTTGTTCTTGCATTTTTCCTACCTTCAGAATTAAATCTGGTTGAAGTGTCATTAAGCTTAACTTCCCTTTATCTTCTTGTGTATCATGCATCTTCTCTTTAATGTGCACACAACCATTCTCCTCAATCTCTAACTCAGTTAGCAAAGACAAGTCTTTAAATTCTGCTGTAACGACCCACTATTTTAGACCATTCAAATCGACAATAATCCACACATGTCTGACTTGAATAATTCAAAATAACAGATTGTAAATAAATTTGGAGCAAATGAAATCAAATACACAGAATCACAGACACAGAACATATCAGAATAACTCGCAGCGGAAATAAAATACCATAGTAGTTCATGAAGCTACTATATACAAACTCTCAAAAACATATTACATAATATCATTCTAAAAACATATACAATAGAAATCCCAAATACATAGAAGTTTATAAATACCAGATCTGAAATAGAACAACTGAACTGGAAGGAAATAGATAACTAGACAAGCAGAATCTCCAGCGATTCCTAGCTCCAGAACAAAATCCAAAGCTAAGCTGTAAATACTCAGGCTGACCCGAGCGTAAAGTAAAACACAAAACACTCGAGTCAGGACAATATATACTTATATAATGTAAACCAACTCAAGTGAACTGTAGTAGAAATGCATAATAACTCAAAGGATGCTTGGGACCGCCCATCCTTTAAGGATCAGTTAAACTATAAATTAAATACATCCCGTGGTTAAAATTTCAAAATGGTATTTTATACTTCGAAATAAAATATCATTTCAAAATTCAATATCATTCAAAAAATCCATTTCAAAATATCAAAATATCATATTTCAAAATAGTTTATATTTCAAAAAAAATTACTTCATTTTAAATCATAAAATGAAGTTATTATATTTAATAATTAAATTATTAAATTTCCAAAAATTTAACTTTTCAAAGTTCATTCGTTCACTTAAATTAATTAAAACAATGAAAATTCAACTTTCGCAGCATTTAGAAAATGCTACGAAAAGTCACATTTAAAACAGTACAATTTAACAAAAGACAGCATTTAAAATGCTGTAATAGGGTTACATTAGTTTCAAATAAACTTAGTTAAATTCAACCATTATAACATTTACAAAAATGCTATAATAGCCTTTAATTAAATTTAGCCATTTGGTTCATTTTTATCAACTACAACATTTACAAATGTTGTATTATCATTTACATTAGAATTAATAACATTTCAAAAATGCAGTTAATTAACTTCAAATATTCAGTATAATTTCACAAACAATTATATTTTTATATAAATCATTTTTAACTTATAAAATCATATAATTTCACTTTTAAAACAATCATTCAAATACCCTTATATTCATGATTTTATAAAGTTAAACCTCCATTCAAAAATCAGAATTTAATAATAATTCACTTATTAAATTCCAATATTAAATTATAAATTCATTAAATTAAATTAACTTAACACTTAAGTTTAAATTCTCAAATATAACTTAATTCCATTTTTATTTACTTAACTTAAATTTCACTTTTAAGCCAAATTCACAAATTTCCAATTTTAGTTATATTTCAAAATTTCAACTTAAATATTCATTCATTTCACATTTTTACTTTATTCAAAAATCATTAATATATTATAAAATCATTTAAATTAACTTTAATCCAAATTATCATGAATTTATCATATTTCATATTTAATTTAAATTCCAATTATCACCAAATTAAAATTTCCCAAAATAACTTACATTTCAGATTTTCTAACTTTACCATTAATTTATTTCACTTATAAATTTTCAAAAAAAAAATCAATAATGCTTTACAAAAATCATTTAAATAAAATTTAAATCAAAATATTATAACATTTACATTTCTAAAATATTTTAAAATTTTTAGAAAAACATATTTTAACTACAGGTCTGTATTTCATTTTTAGCCTAGGTAAAGTGATACGGGTAATATATCATTTCAACCCGTAATTTACAAAGAAAACCCGGGTTTGATCATTTCAAACCCGCAATCCCAAGTAAATGAAAATAATTGAAAATCATTCAGGCCTATCATTTCAGCCCATAACGATTTTCTCCTATTCTAAAGTCCGTTCGGGTATGTATCATTTCAACCCATAGTGATTCTAATCTAAAGGGAACTTGCAGTGTGATAAACTGATAAAATAACAGAACAACATAAAATAACAGTAATATATGATATAACAGGTAAATAAGCATGGGTGAACATCATATGATCATAACATAGCAGATATAACATGGTAATGCATTTTACAGATTCAAATGTGATCGATTTACTAGTTATATAAGTATAAAACTGTCTGGTGAGAATAACTCACCTGTTAAGCTGGAGATTTGCCAACAAAGCACACAACACAAAGATTACGAAGGCACGACAACTCTAATACGATTTGAGTGTGGAGAGTCAACTCTAATCGCCTTGAATACATTTACACAAAACAATTCAAAATACATAAGTTTTCAAAGCAAAATTTCACTACTCAACATTAGAAATCACTGCCCAAAACAAAAACAAATGTCTTGCACTTGTTCTCAACTTCACATACTTCAGTTATGAACTGAAGTAGCATGGCCAAGGCAGGGATTAAGGTCAGGTTTGGGTCCCTATAGGGTCGGCCTAGCTTGTGTTTTATTGGTGTGAAGGTATAGGTGCAACAACTATCATCACAAGGCAATGCTACATCATCTCAAGGCTTCAAGAGGGTTCGGCCATGGGTCCTATGGGTACGGCCAGAGGTCCAGGTGGTGGTGGATGATGTGGCAGAGGGTGGTGTTCAGATCTGGGCTGGTGGTGGTGGTGGAAGTGGCGGCCAAAGGGATGTTGAAGGTGATGGAGCAAGAGGAGTTCGGCTAGAGTGTAAAAAAAGTGATGTTTATGTAGATTTGGTGGAGGATCATGCTATGGGTGCTCGGCCTGAAGTGGTGGTGATTTGGAGGGGGTGATGGTCAGCCTATAAGGTGGTGGAGTCGGCCTAGGTGATGGTGGAGGAGGAGCCGATCTACAAAGATGAGAACAAATGCAAATACAAGTTATAAAAATCAAGAAAATAATATAAAAGGAAGAGGAAATTACCTACAAAATTTTTGATAAAAATGAAGAGATGGCCGTGAGTTTTTTTGGTGGGAAGAGGAGTTTCTTTCACGTGAAAAATGAGGGGAGTACGGCAGAAATGAGAAATGAAGAGCACGGCCAAAACATGAAGAGGTGGGGTTGGGAAAATGAAAAGGTGGAAGCCAAAAAGCCAAAGGAAGATAAAAGGTTTTAAACCTTTCATATTTCCATATATATTTATATATTTTTAAATAACTGAAAATACTTATAATTTCATTTAAAATTTCGAAAATATAACAGATAAACAAAATATTAATAATTAAATATTAATTAAATATGATTAAAACAAGAAAATAGCACAAAAATGAAAACTAGTCTAGAAAATTTGAAATTAAATGGAACAAACTTTGAAAAATTTATATGTAGATGAAAAATATTTATAAATAAAGATAAGAACAAAAATAAAAATGCATTCACAAAAATGAATAAATAAATTTTAATTAAATATAATTTAAATGAAGAAAATAGCAGAAAATGGAAACTAGCCTTTAATAATAGGAAATAAATGCAATAAATTTTGGAAAAATTCTATTATCACTTTAAAAATATTTTAAAATAAAATATATACCTAACATGTCGTATCACACATATTAGAACATGATTTGAAAAAAAAATATTATTTATATAAATTAAAATGAAGAATATTGTTAAATAATTCAATATACACACAATATTGTAAAGGGTATAACTTTCACAATTTAAATCCAATTTTAACGAAACGAAAAGCAGTATTCAAGATATTGAATCTATTTTCATAATAAAATATAAAATTTAAGAATTTAAATATTTAAATTTAAGGTTTAAAAATCAAAGTTTGACCAGTTTGACCGGAAATTCATTTTACAGTAAAATATTCAAATTATACTAGTTTGAACTATAAATCACTTAATAATCAACATTTATATTTAAAAATGAAATATTTGAAATAAACCATTTTAAAAATAATTTAAATAAAAGAAAGTCAAATTTAAAATATTTACAAAAATCTAGGGCTGTTACATCTGCTATCATCATCATAGCCAATTTAGCATGCTGTCTACTTAGAGCATCTGCAACTTTGTTTGCTTTGCCTGGTGTATAGAGTATGTCAAAATCATAGGCAGCTAAGAACTCCACCCATCTGTGTTGCCTCATGTTCAAATCTTTTTGTGAAAACAAATATTTTAGAGACTTGTGGTCAGTGTAAAGTTCAAACTTAGTGCCTAATAAATAATGTCTCCAAAGTTTTAAAGCATATATCACAGCTGCTAATTCGAGATCATGTGTGGCATACCTTACTTCATGGGGTTTTAGTTGTCTGGATGCATATGCAATGACTTGGCCTTGTTGCATCAACACTGCACCCAAGCCAAATCCACTAGCATCAGTGTATACCACTAATTCTTCATTTCCATGTGGTACCTTTAGAATTGGAGCATTCACCAATGCCTCCTTCAATTGTTCAAAAGACTTTTCACATTTTTCTGACCAAACAAAAGCTTGGTTCTTCCTGGTTAGGTTAGTGAGTGGTGTAGAAATTTTTGAAAAATCTTTTATAAACCTTCTATAATACCCTGCCATCCCCATAAATGACCTCACTTCACTCACAGTGCTTGGCCTCTTCCATGCTTGGATAGCCACTATTTTATTGGGGTTCACAGAAATTCCTTTGGCAGATATAACATGGCCAAGAAAATGTACTTCCTCCTTCCAAAACACACATTTTGAAAATTTTGCCTTTAAATCTTTTTCCCTTAGTCTAGACAAAACCAGGTGCAAATGATGCTTATGTTCTTCCACTGTCTTGGAATAAATCAAAATGTCATCTATGAAAATAAGCACAAACTTGTCTAAACAATCCCTAAAGGTTCTGTTCATTAAATCTACAAAGTAAGATGGTGCATTAGTCAAGCCAAATGGCATAACCAAAAATTCATACAACCCATACCTAGTGTTAAAGGCAGTGTACTTGATGCTTGATTCTTCCACCTTCATTTGATGAAAACCAGATGCTAAGTCTAGTCTAGAAAATACTTTTGCCCCTGCTAATTGATCAAAAAGATCATCTATTCTTGGCAATGGGTATTTATTTTTAATAGTTACTTTGTTTAATTCTCTATAATCTATGCAGAGTCTTAAGGATCCATCTTGCTTCTTAACAAACACCACTGGTGCTCCCCAGCAAGAATTACTTGGTCTTATAAACCCTTTTCTTCCAATTCTTCTAACTGTTTCTTTAATTCTTTTAGTTCACTTGGCCCCATTCTAGTTGGCTTTTTAATCACTGGGCTTGCTCCTGGAACTAAATTGATCTGGAATTCTACTGGTCTATGGTGTGGAATACCCTTGACTTCACCAAACACATCCAAATATTCATTAACTATGGGAATTTCTTCAATGTTTAGTTCACTAGAATCTTTTTCTGAGTCAACTAAATGATATAGTTTTCCTTCCTTAGCTACCTCACATAAAACTGTGATTCTCTGGCCTCTAGAATTTTGCAATGATATGGTGGATGAGTCTAAATTAATTATGGCTTTAAATTGCCTTAACCAGTCTACCCCCAATATAACACCTATATTTGGGTAATTCAAAACATATAAATTGGAAATAAAAATATTTCCCCCTATGTTTAATCCCACATCCACACAAATCATATTTAAAACACTAGAACTCCCCAATGGACTGTGTATATGCAATGGGGTTTCAACCAATATGCAATTCAGTTTTAGCATTCTAACTAGTTCATAAGAAATTAAGGAGTGAGTTGCCCCAGTATCATACACTACTGTTATGGGTATGGTACAAATAAGTAATGTACCTTCCACTTGGCTATGGTTTACAGTGTTACTCTCCACTGTGGCTTTGCCTTTTCCTTCCAAATTTGCCAATTTGCCTTGCTGTTTATACTCAGGACAATTCCTCTTCATATGCCCCTCTTTCCCACATAGATAGCATTTGAAAGCTCCTCCTTTCAATTCTGGACATTTTGGTTTGATATGCCCTTCCTTTCCACACTGATAGCACACAATTTTCTTCTTGTCTTCCTTAGCCTTGACATCTCCAGTGTTTTTTCTACTAGCCTCTTCTTTCTTCTTATCATAAGGGTGATACCTCCCCTTACCTTTCTTGTTATTATTGCTCTTAAAATTTCTGAACTTCTCCCTTTCCTTGTCATGCTGCTCCAACCTCAAAGCTAAGTCTATCACATGATCAAAAGTCTTGTCTGCATAGGGTAACATGGCTCTGCTAAGTCCTGGATTCAAACCTTTTATATACCTATCATTTTTAGATGCCTCATCTGCCACAAGCATTGCTCCATATGTGGAGAGCCCCTCAAACTTTTGAGTATATTCTATGACAGTCATGGTTCCTTGTCTAAGTCTAATGAACTCTTCTAGCAAGGTAGTCTTTGCTGATGCTGGTACAAACCTTGCTTCCAACATCTCTTTGAATTGATTCCAAGTGATTTCATTCTCATTCCTTCCTGCAATGATTACTTCCCACCAGCCTAAAGCTACTCCTTTTAGCTGTCTTGAAGCCACTTGCCTCTTTCTTTGATCATCAAGTTGCATGTCATTGAAAATTCTTTCCAATGTTCTCAACCATGTTTGAATTTCCATGATACTCTCTGTCCCTTCAAAGCTTTTGCCTCCTAAATGAGTATATGTCTTAAGCAATTTTGAGAGTTCTTCATAGGGATTTTCTTGCCTTTGTCCTGCCCCATCCCTAAATGCTCTCACTAAGTCTTGCAGATTGACCATTGGTGGTGCATGGGAAGATCCTGCTCCCTGATTTGGTGGTCTCCCTACCATAGTTTGCTAATAATAATTTACATAGCTGGTTAGTTTGATATTTAGTTCCTTTTAATTTTATTTCTATCTAAGGACTTGATCCTTACTTCTACTATGTTGAATAACATAGCTCTGATACCAACTGAAATGACCCTCCTAATTATACTCCAATTTCATAAGGAATTTTTTTTTTAAAGTAAAGAGGATATATATACATATAGATATATCATCCATTGTAAATATAATTCTCAGGGTCAATATCTTTCTCCAATATACCAAAATATATCCAGGATCACAAAAATCAACCAATATAAGTATATCAGTACATTCACAAAAATAAGCACATACATGTGAGGATGCATATGCCTCTCTTGTTTGAATCAGAGTTCTGGAAAAACAAGAGGATATTGGATTGCTAATTTTTTTTTTTGACCAAACAATCCACTGGTAACATACATATTAGTCTGTTTATCCTAACCAAGAAATGATCAAGTAATTATCAGTAGTAAACAAGCTTTTAATATAGCTGTTTATGTTAAGCTCTGAATAGTGTCAAAATCAGTATAAAATAAAGTGGATCCTAAGTGAAAGCAAGCAACATCTAGGCGTAATGGAAACGCGCCTAACTTATACACATGAGATCACGAGTTCGAGTACTATGCTGGTTGGTTCAAACACAATTTTTGTTTTTCATTTTTTTTTTCCATTTTTTTTTCTTCTGTACAATTTGGAATCTGTTATTTACCTATATCTGCACATATATGTCTTATTATTGCCTATACTTCAACATACTAAACAATAATTCTTGCTTAATTATTTTTGAATTCATTTCCTACAACCTAGAAGGCTTCATGATTGAATGATAAGAGTGTTTATCATTTTCCAGGTTTTTATTTCTTCTTATAAGATTTGTCTGGCAATTAAAATGCATTTGGTTAGGATCTGAGTAAAATTCAGATTCTTATTTCAAATACAAAGGAAATGGTGTGGTAAAATCTGCACTTAAACATGTTTATGTGCATATGTATCTGCAACTATTTGAATCTGGCTTCCCTCTATCTTACTACAGATCCTTTCTTTATTTAATCGTAGGACATGAAACTTTTGTATGGAACAAGTTTAACTATGAAAACCTTGCAGTCATATAAAACTTTTAACCTATGCCTATCTCTTTTGCATACATATGCTATATTAGAAAGTAAAACCATTTAAATTTTTCTAAGAATCAACTCTCCAGATTTTCCAAAACTTAAATCCTTTCCAAAGATTCATGATAGACTAAAGCATTTATAAAATGTAATAATTCAATTTAACATGGTGTTCTTGCTAAATCTACTTACCAGATTAGATTAAAATTCTTTTTAAACATAACAGAAATTTAACTAGGTTCATAGATTCCAGATGCAAGTCAAATTCTTAACAAAATACTTAACAAAATATATCCCTTCAATATTCAACACTTAGTACAAGTAGCAATTTAAATTATCAATACATGCAGATTTCAACATTTAGGCTCTTATCTAACTAAGTTTTAGCATGCTATATCTTCTTCTCAAGGCCTTGCTCCTACTCCTACTTAGTTGCTACAATCCCTGAAAAAGCATTGGAAACTGCCTCATTTTAAATGAGACACCCCAGATGCCATTAGCACACTAGGGTCAGACACAGGTCTGGTATGAGAAAATTCACAAAAGCAATTTGTTAATTAGTTTGAAATCAAGTTAAGTACAAATACATAAGGTTCTGCCCTTTGGAATCAGGTAGATACTTGTGTGCATGCTCTGTGTCATTGTGCATGTGCACACTTTAATTTTCTTTCCAGGGACTACACATATGAATATGGCACATATATTCAAGCATACAACTCAATCATAGACAAACAATCATTCATACCAAACAGGAAAATAACTAATATGAGTTAAATCACTTATTCAATCCTCATATTTCAAATCTGGGAAAAACTCTAGTTTTCTCATCTGCTCAAGTATTATCTCCTTGGTATATTTATCTATCCTTGGTCTCACCTGCAATATTTATGAATCTATGGACACACTGTAATGAACTAATTCACTCCATTACACAAAGATCTCAGGACTTAAACAAGCCATGTGTCAACTTATGTTACTCAAGCACACAAGTCATTCCTGCAGTGTTCTTGACCCCAATTTCCTAATCAGGTTGAAGTTAATAGTAACTCTTTTGATTTTTCATGCCAAAACCATTCAGTGATTCATTTTATTAGCCAAAACATCCATAACATGGCATCTCATATTATCCATAACCATACAGAAACAAACAAGCAAACAACCATTGGTGATTACAAAATAAGGTTCTGTGTATATATATATTCATCCTGGTATTTAGGCAACTAATATTGGCTTATGGTTCCTGAGAGAATTTTTCTTTTGCAAACATTTGTGCTTGAGTTAAACTCAGGATAATCTGGTTTCACTGAATCACAGAATTTTGTTTGCTATGCATTTTATTGAATCAGGAGCATCAGCACATAGGCAACCCTATTGCACCCCTAATTCCTTTTTATTTCAAGCCTCAGCACTTATACATAAGTATATTGCAGCTCAACATTATTTGTATTTTTCTGGGTTAAGCCAAAACCAATACTACTTGCCTATTCTCATCATTTTATTTTCTGGGTATTTGTTTATATCCCTAAATATTGACATATCAGAGATCTGAGTGTATAAACAGATATGTATACTATCAACACATAAAACCTTGTTATAATAAAACAAGTGATCAACCAAAGAAAATCAAAACATATTCTGGTTTAAATTCACAGATAAACATTCATCTATGAAAATATTCTTTTAATAAAAATACTTTTATCTGGCTGCCTGCATTAGGACTTATTGCCTTAGATTTTTTTTGAGTGAGTTTCCTCACCTAGCTCTCTCCTTGTTCCCTTAATTAACTGATGAACTCCTGCTCTTATCCTCAAGCTCTCTTTCTTCCCTTGTCTTATAATTTCTGTGGTATTGTTTTTCAAAATTCTTTTCTGAGGAGAAGAGGAGGCTGCTGTATATACTTGTATATATATACAGGGTTTCTCTTAGGGTTTTGGGTATTGGCTAAAGCCATTTTTGCCCACCAGAAAATCATGTTTTCTGCATTTTAAACCCAAAGTTTTACCCCTTCCCGGCTTAATTTGGGTGAAGAGAAAAGTGGTTACATTTTTCTTTCAGAAATTTTGCTTTTCAGAAAAATACTTTTCCCCCTTGTCTACAATCATGCTAAAAATGTGACTTGGTTTTGTTATTTATTAAATACTCTTTTCTAATTCTGCCTATACCAAGAACTTCTCTGTTTTTATCTTATTTTCCTATTTTTAGCTTTCATGTAAATGGCATGTACTTCCTCTATTTATTTATAAGAGGATTAGTTCTTTTTATATCTTCTTTCTTTTTATTTCTGCTTATATTAAAATATGTCTGTATACTTTATCTCACTAATTTAAACTCTGGTATTTTATTAGCACATATATATTTGTATATAAGTCTTTCTGAAATAATTAGTATTCCCACCTATATATTCATACATCATTTTACACTGTCACACACACATGTGCACATGTACACTCAAATTATTCAGTAGCACTCATATATATATACATTTACTTATGCATACTACTTTTTAAAAATTTAATCTACATATATATATATATATGTATATTTCCATACACCTCAATATGTATGTATTCTTGGAGTTCAGGGTTTTAGCTTATATTCATGTGCATTTTCCTGTGCACTCATGTACACACACACTGATACACTATCAAGCTATATCAATTCCTCCTTTAAAATTTATTTAAAAATCATTTTAAATTCATTTATATTTTTCAGGATAAATTCCTAAAATCTTGGGTCATTACAATGTTAGAGGCTCGGCGTTGGGTCAGAGGGAGCGGTGTGGTGAGGTGGAGCCTGTGGCGTTGGTCGATCAAGGTGGAAGCTTACTCTAGAGGTGGGATTTCACGATGAAGGTGGCGGCTTCATTGGGTTCGAACGCGAATTGGGTTTCTGTGTGATGATGCAGGCAATGACGTGTAAAAGTGGTAAGTGACGTGTTTTTTTATTAAACTCAATGTTCTAACATATATAACTTTCATGTACGAGGTCGGATTTACGTGCGCTTTTCTCCACTGCGATCGTATCGGAATTCCAGATATTTTGGAAATGGTTTGGACGAATTTTGGGACTGTTCAAATTTGGGCCTTATTTTGGATTTCAAATCGATTTGAATCCAAATGTGAGTGTTTTAACCCACTCACAACTACTAAATTATCTTATGTTAGTTAAATTAAATTTATGATGTGATTAGAAATTAATTAATTGATGTTTGGTATATTTAAATTTGTCATTCTAGTTAAATTGGACTTCTATTGCATTCAATCGTCATTTTAGTTTATTATTGAATTTAATTGTCAATTGAATACCTGTTAATGATAATCAATTATCTATTAATGTTTATTGGTTGATTTGGATGATGATTGTGATGTATGTTTGATTTATTGATATTGGATGACTGGATGTTATATTTTATATTGTTATAACACTCCAAGTTCCCTATGGGTTGAAATGATACATACTCGAACGATATATAGATTAGGGTAAATCGTTATGGGTTGAAATGGTAGACTTGAGCGATTTTATGGATTATATTTTAATTCGGGATTGCGGTTTGAAATGATATATACTCGTAAATTTAAATATTTGCGGATTGAAGTGAAAAATATCCGTATCACTTGACCATAGGGTAAAAAATTATATACGAACACCGAATTGGTTAAATTAAATGATTTTAAATCTTTAAATTTTGAATTCAGCTAAATGATATTTTGAAATAGAATTTGATTTATATAAACTGAATTGTTTAAATGAATTGTTTAAAAGATTAAATTTGAAATTTTGGAATTGTATTAAGTAAATTGCTTAGAGAGTTTAAATTGGAATTCTAAAGTTAAATTTGAAGTATAAATGAAATTTATCGAAATTGAGTTATTGAAGACGTTTGAAATTGTAACTTTGAAATCTATTGAAGTTGGAATAGCTTAAATTGATACTTCAAGATATGAAATTGGGTTTTGATTTGAAATCTGGATATGGTCCAGATTTGTTGAAATGGAAGAAATAGTTACATTTGATGTTAATTTCAAATTTATTATTTTAATATAAACTGTTAAAAATGTTATTTTAAATTCTAATTGGTAAGATTTTCAAACTATTAAACTAAGTTAATTTATTTTAAAATATTTTAAACCATTTAATCAATTTAAACTATTTTAATTTAATTTAATAAATTTTAATCTATTTAATCCAATTTAATCTATTTTATCCTATTTTAAACTAATTAACCCATTTTAATCTATTTTAAATTTATTTAATCTATTTTAAACCTATTTAATCTATTTTAAATCTTATTAATCTATTTTAAATCTATTTAATCTATTTTAATTCTATTAAAAAACTATTTTAAATCTATTTAAATTATTTCAATCCATGTTATATTTAGTCTATTGTAACTATCTATACTATTTTCTAAATTCTAAATTGTAAAGTGGAAGTGGTTATATTTAAATCCTTGTTTTAAAAGCAAATATGGTCAAATGATGTATTAACCTAAGTTGGGATTTGAAATGATAGTTGCTAATGAAATGACATTTGAGTAAAATAATGATGTTGAAATAAGGATTTAACTAATCTATCTTATCGATAATTTCAAAAGTGAATATGATTTCGAAAGTGAATATGATTTCAAAAGTGAATATGATTTCGAAAGTGATATGGTTTGAATTGGATATGATATTTTGATATCAATATGAAATGGTTTTGAAAATGTAAAAGAACCATCCGGTGTGAAATAAGCGTTCGGTTGTTAAAGAGACCGGGATCGGATATTGTCATACTCTCTGCCAACACCGAAAATCACTTTAACAACTGTGTATGAGGTGGAGATTCCAGAATGAAGTAGGATGGTTTGACGAACGATTCTGTATGAGGTATTTACGTAGCCCTGACTCCCGTGAGTCGGCTATACCTGAACCAAGTGAGGTCGCACCTCCGATCGGACATGCTTCTTCGATACCATATTATGACTTTGTGATTGATTTGGTGGCCACCCCCCGATTTGATTATGGGAGTGTGTTCGAAGGTAGGCGGTAGTAACTGCTATGCGTTACCACTAGCCCAGTTTTGCAAAACGTTAGAGTCCTACCCTCACATTGCCTCGAGTGCCATGTTCGCATGCCCTATCGCGCCTTCTACGAGTTTGGTTTGTACCATACCTATGGAGTGCCCTCTGAGTAAACCTCACGGAGGAGCTTACGGTACTGTATAGGCTATGAGAATATATAAAATGTGTTAAGGGGGATATAGGTAATGCCTTAATGCTATTTTAATACTTTACTTTACTATAGATACTATTATAATAGCGTATTGTACTATGTATATAGATAGTTTAATGGATCCTTAGGAGATGGATATCCCGAACATCTCTTAAGTTATTGCACTCACGTTAGACACTAGAGAGGAGATGTTTGCACAAGAAATGGACAAACACCTCAAAGTCGTATGATTTAGTAGACCTTATGTTGTTCTTAGTGATTTTGGAGATTTTGCAAATATTTGAAAAGCAGGGGCTAAACTGTAAAAAGACACACAGATTTATAGTGGTTCAGCTAGAATGTGCCTACGTCCACTTTATATGTTATTTCTCTTCTCTTGTTTTGATTACAAGTACAAGGCTTTGATATAAGTAAAAGAAAGTCGTTTGAAAGTTCTATCCATGCTTGAGCTCTCCAACTTGTCCCCATTGTTGTACCCCTGCCCCTCTATTTATAAAGTGAGGTAGGGAGCAGGGGTCTTGGATGTATATAGCTGCTGGTGGGCCTGGGCTGATGCAATCTGGCCTGACAAATTTGGTTCGGCAACGCCTTGGTTCGGTAGTAGTTGGTTGGAGATGAGGTCTTGGTCCGGTAGTACTTTGGTTCGGTGGGACTTTGGTGGAGTGGTCGGTTCGGCAGTGTTTGGACCGGTAGTGGATGGAGGGTTGCTGGTTTGGTAGCATTCTGGTTCGGTGGAGGTCAATTCGGCAGGGAGACTTTGCAGTCGGTTCGGTCAAGTCTGGTCCGGTAGGCATTGGAGTTGGATCGGAGGCAAGTGGTCCGGTGGGAGCTTGGAGAAGCATGGTATGGCGTTGAGTTGGTCCGGCATCTAGATGGTATGGAGATGGTTTGGTCCCGCTATGCTGGTCCGGTGGTGAGAATTCGCCCAACATTTGCCCCGCAAAGTGGGGCGTATGCTGGCATACGGCTTAATTTGTTTTCTCGGTCATCTTCATTCGGTCTCTGAGTGCCGGTCCAGTTGGTCTGGTGTCCTTTATTTGCCTATAAGTAGAGGTGTTAGGCCTTCGTCATTCTTCACAAACCGAGCCAAATCATTTGCCGAATCAAACCCTTGTTTTCGCCTGATCAAAGTGCTAGCCGAACCAGGTGAGAATTCTTTGCTACCGAACGAATTTTTTATTTTTTTACCGAATGGGCTTGAAGTTTTAAATACCGAATGGACCCTAGTTGAGAATGCCGAATGAACTTAACTTCACCTTGGGTTACCGAATGAATTCGAGTGCCGAATGGGTCCCTTGTTGGATATGCTGAACGAGATAGGGGAGTTCGAATACCGAATGACCTTTCGACCTTGAACCACCAAATGCACTCCTATGACTTGAATTATGAGCGAAATTCCAGACTGCACACACCCGCTTCTTTACTTCCTTTATTCTAATGACGCGCTTCTTTATGTTTGCAGATAAATGTCTCGAAAAGCAGAAACTCGATCAGATAAAAAGAAGTCCCAGGGCGAAGGAGAATCTTCCGCAGTGCCCCTTGCTCAGCCAGGATCGGAACGTCACGGATCTACCCCGAGATCACTAGTGGACGGGTACGGCCCTTAGGAGCTTCTGAACTCCCCGCCCGATTGCTTTCCCAGCTCCCTTAAGGAAGAGCAGCTTGATGTCATCTCCCGTTCCTTCGGAATTGATAAGGCGCGCATGCTGTTGCCAGGGAGAGAAGTTATGCCGTATGACCCTCCCGAAGGGTACTTTGCCTACAGCAGATACCACTGTATATGTGGTGCTATCCCACCTCTTAATGCTTGGGTACTCAGCTTTCTTACATATCTAAAGGTGGCCCCATTCCAGCTTCAACCCAACTCTTATACTATACTGGTGAGCCTCTTCATCATCTTTCAGAGGAAGCATGGGCGTGCTCCTTCCAACCGGGAGATCCGGTATTTATATAATCTGAGGGGCTATAAGTAGGGGTCCCCATACATCAGCTTGGAGTCAGCTGTAACCTTCAAGCCGGTCTTGGATCTGTATTCTAAGTACAGCATGTTCAAGAAGGAGTGGTTCTTTGTCAGGGACGACTCTGTTTCTATCCGGCATTTCACCTCTGATTGTAAGTCGATGCTTTATTTATAATTTCCATTCTGGTTGCGATGCTTCTTCTCATATGTTTTCAATTTTTGCTAGCGACAGGTGGCTTTGCGGTTGTGGAGACTGATCGCCTGGTTCAGATGGCAGCTGAGATAGAAGCTATCCCCGGGAGAGATAGATCGGCTGCTTACCTGATCAGAAATGCGACCCTTCTGGAGTATGATTTGATCCTTCCACAGCAGTCAGTAGTCAAGCAGAGGGAAACGGCGAAGGAGAGTGCGGCTGCTCAAGCTAAGGGAGGTGTCACAGTAGAGAGTGGCAAGAGGAAACCTTTCTCAAAATCTCCAGTGGTCGGAGGTAAGAAGCTTAAGAAGTCGAATGGTCCTTCCCCCATCACTTGTCCACTTACTCCGGGGAAGGAAGATGTGGAGGAGGAGAGAGGTGAGGGTGGAGATGACCGGGAAGGTGGTGACGGTGGCGATGGCATCGGGGCCTTGCTTCCTGGGAAAGCAGGCGAGATTCAGGAGTGGACGGATGATGCATTCCACCAAGCTTTCGAGGGGCTGGACGGAGAACCGGCTTTGGTAGAGAAATCCGGGAAAGCTGACAAGGCCGGGACCGGTGCAAGCGAGCCTTCTCAGACTATTCCAGCCAAGGTGGCTCCGACGACTCAAGGTGAACTTTTGACTCCTGCAGGCTCCATTTATGATAGGGACTTAGGAGTATTTTATGATCCGCTCCCATCCTGGAATGAAATCCAGGACTTATTGCAGTATCCTACTCCTCCCCAGGGTTTGTATAACAAATGTGTTTCCTTTCTTCTTTTAACTTTTAGTTTACCGCGTTTCTCGAATTATGGATCAATGTAAGCTTGTGACACTTGTTCTTCATATCAGGAGCAGGTAAAACGGCCAAGGCTTCAGACCTTCGGCACAGGCTTGAACAATACAAGCTCTCCAAAGCTTCCGCCAAGCCGAAGCCTTCGACCCACCGTTCCGGGGATGTAGTCGGCTACCGTCCCCTTCTCAGGGTTATTGAAGAGGGTATTCAAAAGAGAAAGAGGAGTCATCCCTTATCCGAACCTTCACTTGGTCCTTAGCTCCCAGTTCAGCCTCTTCATGATATTACGGAGGAGGATACTGAGTTCGCACTCTCTCTGCACCCGTCTGAAAATCCTACCGTTACTCAGATTGATCGTCCTGGCTTGGCTCGTAATCCATTTGCGGGTCATCCTGATCTGGATCCAAGTTCCCATGATATTACCTTTGACGGGGTTACCGGTGAGCCCCTTCTTCCCCACAATCCCATGGTACGGGTGCTTGATGAGGCTAAGTCCTTAGACCTCGATTTACTTACTACTCGGATAGTTACCATGGGAGACGAGGCCAAGGCTAATATTGATCGGGTGGCGGAGGGGACTAGGAAGCTGATGGGGCATCATGCCCGGCTGGTTAAGGCTGGAGAGGAGATTGGGAGTGCCAACATCCGACTACGATTGGTGGTTTCAGATCAGGCCAAACAGCTGGCTGATCAGGCCATTCAGATTTCTCAGCATGAGATTGCCTCCGGGCGGTTGAGGAAGACTATGGAGGAGGCTAGTAAGGCGGAATTGCGGAAGATGGAGGCTGCCTGCAAGGAGCAGATAAATATGGCCATCTCGACAATGGACGAGGTTCGGAGGGCGGATCTTGAGCAGGTAGAGGAGCTGTCGGGGAAGCTTGAAGCCGCAGAGCTTGCTCAGGTCAGGCTAAAGGAGGAGATGGAGGCGATGAGGAGGTCCCTTCAGGCTGACTGCTCGCGATACTGACTGGAGAGGGATGCTGCCATTGCAAGGCTATCGGTTTCTGATGCTCGTATGAGGGAGTTTGATGAAAATGAGGGGATGATGGATGATATGCTGCAGGATATGTACTTCCGCATTTGGAAGCAGGGCAGCTTATCCTGGATGGACGACTACCCCCGGGTTATGGCTAAGATTTACCTCAGGGCTTTAGAGGAGGCCAAGGCTGAGGCGGATAAGGAGGGTGGAGCGGCCTTTAGGATGGATGTGGTTACCGCTCAGTTCACCAAGGAGGAGAAGATAGCGGTGAAAGAGGGGATGCGGTTGTTCGCGGTTGAGGAGGCAGGTGTGGAAGTAGGGGATGACGACCAAGACGATCAAGGGGAAGTTGCTGGTAACCTCTTCTTCATTAGTTTCTTCTTTTGTTAACTCTGTTTCTTATCACTAATGATTTCCTTTTCTGACCGGACAGGTGGGCAACAGGACAAGGACAAGACTCCAACGCAGCCGGCTCCCTGACTAGACCTGGAAAATTCTTTTTGTGGACTTGACATGGCTGTATATGTTAGTCTTAAAACAGTAGAATAACTTTTAGGTTGTAATTCTTGCTACTTGTAATAAATAGCTCTATTCTTGATGTGTAATTTTTTAACTTAAGCCGATTCCATCGTTTTTTTTGAATGCTCTTGTTATTTTTACATGTCGTATGAGAAATATAGCTATGCATATGCTTGTAATTCAGTTGTGTTTAATGCCAAGTTCTTGCTTAAAGCATAATTTCATGCCTTATAATGCTAGTGTGATGTATGAATAAATTATAGTCAGGAATTTGTATAAAAGAAGAAAATACCGCCTTTCATGTTCTAATTGTAGATGGCAGTTTTGAATATTTTTGTACGACCGAGGATGGAGCTCAGTTGAATGTCCTGCTATCCAACCGTGAATTCCCACTCCCGCTGGTGAGTATCTTCTATCCTGTGTCCTGTACTTCAGGGATTGTTATAGAGGATAGGAGAAAAGTTCTTTAAATAGAATTGAAATATGTGAAATAGTAAAACTTCCAATCACGGAAGGCCTTCGATGTGCTTAAGTTCATGGCAAACGGGCTTTGTAGTCACTTTCCATAGTTGTGGGTCTTGGAGACATTTGTCACCCATATTACGCCTCCACGGGGAGTTAATTCTTTTTTACCACAGCCGCACTTAAGACACATCGGAGCCGAGATCGCGCACAGTAACTACCCGGGCCATTATGGCCCGTAATCGTGGGTATTATTCGATTTACTGTGGCCGGCTAGCGTGGGTGCCGATCGTCAACCGTGAACTACCCCTGGCTGGCCACACCTTATGTTGGGGTTTATAATCGGTTCACAGTTGCCGGCGAGTCGAACGCCGTAATGAGCTGCCTCGCCTATAGTCGGCCTTCTCGGTGGCTTATAATCGGCTCATTACAGTTGGCTTTAAGGGCCGTCGCGAGCAATGAGTTAACCCACAGTAGAGGGATGCTGGAGCAAAAGTGTCTCATTGGCGAGGGCATAGATTCGCATAGTACCTGTTTGGTCTTGTCCTGGTGAAGTTGCGCTGTGGAGTGCGTTGAGTGGAAACGCTATATGCATAGGATTTTGTTCAACAGAAAAGGATAACATTAACAAGCAGCCAAGATATAAAGGAATAAGTTAAAAGAGAGGCAAGATTTTTTAAAGTAGTTCGGCATGAAGAGGCCTACGTCCACTGATTCTCTTTGTTAATTCACTTCATATGGGCAGTACAAGTTAAGAAAAGTATCGACGGAGGTGTTGGATGTTCCATGCCCTTTGGAACACCTCTCCGTCCACTGTTGACAAAATATAAGCTCCATTGTGGAGATCTTTATGAATTACATATGGTCCATCCCAGATTGGGTCTAGAGCTCCGGGGCGAGGGAAGATTCGCTTGAGGACAAGGTCCCCTTCTTGCAAGGTACGATGCTTGACTTTGGAGTTGTACTGTGCTGCCACTTTTTGTTTGTGGGCTGCCGCTTTAAGGACTGCATCATTTCTTCTTTCCTCAACTAGATCCAAAGACATGTGAAGGAGTTCTTCATTCTCTTCTGGGTTATAATGGATCCTACGGTGGGAAGGCACAATGGTTTCAACTGGGAGCATAGCCTCCGATCCGTATGCCAAAGAGAAAGGAGTATGCCCCGTTGATGTTCTGAAAGATGTGCGATAGGCCCACAGTGCCGTAGGGAGTTCTTCCACCCAAGCGCCCTTTGACTTTTCGAGCTTCTTTTTGATTAGAGTTTTTAGAATTTTGTTGACTGCTTCGACTTGTCAGTTTTCCTAGGGATATGCTACGGATGAGAAGCTTTTGTGAATTCCATGCACTTGGCACCAGTTGGCGAATTCCTCGCTGTCAAATTGAAGTCCATTGTCTGATATGATTTTGAGTGGGACTCCGTACCTGCACAGAACATTTTTGATCAAGAAGTTAATAACTTTGGCTGAAGATACTTTATTCAGAGGTTCCGCTTCCACCCATTTGGTGAAATAGTCGACTGCCACTATGGCATATTTGGCCCCGCCTTGGCCCATTGGTAGCTCGCCGATTAAGTCAATTCCCCATATTGCGAAGGGCCAATGGCTGGTCATTTGAGTAATCTCAGTTGTTGGTAGCCGCGGAATCTTAGCAAACTACTGGCATCTGTCACACTTTTTGACGAAATCTAAGGCGTCCTTTCCTAAGGTGGGCCAGAAATATCCATATCGGAGTATCTTTTTTGCTAATGTTTGCCCTCCGGTGTGATTTCCGTAGCTTCCCTGATGGATGTTGGATAAGATTTCCTTGGCTTCCCTCCCAGCGACACACCTTAATAACGGGTTAGAGAATCCGCGCCGATAGAGGATGTCTTCTTGTATTGTGTAGCGGGATGCTTTCCTCAAGATTTTCTTGACTTCGTTACGCCCGTTGGGTAGTGTGCCATTTTGTAGGTAGTCTCGGATGGGAGTCATCCAAGTTGCTTCTTCGGTTGCAGCTATCAGATTCACTTGCTCAAAACTTGGGGTCAGTTGCTTTGAGATGGTTACTGCCCCAAAGACGGCGATGCCTCTCATACTTGCTTGCTTTGCCAATTCGTCGGCCTCTTGGTTCTCTTCCCGAGGGATGTGTTTGATTAAGTAGTGGTCCAATCGGCTGAGAAGTAACTTGGTCTTCTTTAAATATGCCATGAGTCGTTCTTCTCGAGCTTGGAATTCTCCTAGTATTTGATTAACAATAAGTTGAGAATCGCTGTGAAGACACAAAGAATTGGCTCCGATGTCTATGGCAAGTTCTAGTCCGGCTATCACTGCTTCATATTCTACATCGTTGTTGGTGGAAGCGAACTCCAACCTTATAGCGGAGTGCAGTTTGTTTCCCCTGGGAGTGATTATTACCACACCTGCCCCCGAGCCTTGTTCGTTCGATGCACCATCCACAAAGAGATTCCACTTGATATCTTCTGCTATTTCCAATTGCTCCTTATCCTCGTTGGTAGTGAATTCTGCAATGAAATCAGCCATGGCTTGTCCCTTGATGGCGGTGCAAGGGTGATAGGTGATGTCATACTGACTTAGTTCAATGCACCATTTAAGTAGTCGCCCAGAAGTGTCGGGACGATGGAGTACCTGCCTCAGTGGTTGATCGGTCAGAACCTTGATGGAATGGGACTGGAAGTAGTGACGCAGTTTCCGTGATGTGATTAGTAAACAGTATGCTAGCTTCTCAAGTTTAGGATATCTGACTTCTTCCCCAGTAAACCTTTTGCTGACGAAGTAAACTGGCTGCGTGCGGTTGTCTTCCCTTGCCAAGGCAGCGCTTAGGGCGTGAGATGACACAGTAAGGTATATGTATAATTCTTCGCCTTCGCTTGGAGTCGAGAGTACCGGTGGTTTCTGGAGGTGTTCGATTAAGTTAAGGAAAGCGGTTAAGCACTCGTCAGTCCATTCGAACTTTCCTTTGTCTTTCTTTAGAGCTTCGAAAAAGGGGACGCACTTGTCCGTTGTCTTGGAGATGAATCGGCTTAGGGCGGCCACTTTTCCATTTAGGATTTGCATTTCCTTTCGAGTGGAAGGTATCTTGATATCCCTTAGCGCTCAGACTTATTCAGGGTTTGCTTCAATCCCGCTGGCATGAACGATGAATCCTAAGAACTTTCCTGATGACACTCCGAAGGAGCATTTTAGAGGATTCAACTTCATTCCATACTGGCGGAGTACTTGAAACATCTTGCCTAGGTGGCTTACATGATCTTTGGATTTCCTTGACTTTACCAGCATGTCATCCACATATACTTCCATAGTTTGTCCTATTAGCCCTGCAAACATCTTGTTGACGAGGCGCTGGTAGGTGGCTCCTGCATTTTTAAGTCCGAAAGGCATTACCTTATAGCAGTATAAACCCCGGTCAGTGATGAAACTAGTGTGGTCTTGGTCGGGAGCATGCATAGGAATTTGGTTATATCCTGAGTATGCGTCCATAAAAGATAGGAGCTCGTGCCCGGCTGTGCTGTCTACAAGTTGGTCGATTCGGGGAAGTGGGAAGCAATCCTTTGGGCAGGCGTCGTTTAGGTTGGAAAAGTCAATGCAGGTTCGCCACTTCCCATTAGCCTTCTTTACCAACACCGGGTTGGCGATCCATTCCGGGTAGATAGCTTCTCGTATGAAGTCATTGGCGAGTAGATTCTTTACTTCTTCATCGAGGGTTGCTAATCGCTCTGCCCCCATAATTCTCTTTTTTTGTTTTACGGGTGCCTTGGTAGGATCGATGTTTAATACGTGGCATGCTATGTCGGGAGAGATTCCGGTCATGTCAGCGTGTGACCATGCGAATATATCCAAGTTGTGGCGGAGAAAATCGATGAGTTGTTCCTTCAATTCGGCTTTTAGTTGGGACCCAATTTTCAATAGTGTACTTGAGTCGTGCTTGTTTATCGATATAAACTCCATAGCCTCTGCAGGCTCGGCGGTGGCCTCCTCCTCTTTGTCCCTAGGGCCTAATTCATTGAAAGGGTCGCTGGTATATCGAAGAGGAGGGGCTTTCTTTAGTTGCTATGCTTCTAGACTTTTTGTGCAGAGGGCAATCTCTACACCCTTCCCTTTATCCTTCCTGTGGTTGTTGCGAAGTTCAGTCACATAGCAGTCTCGAGCAACGTCCTGGTCTCCTTCTACTTCCCCTACTCCATTGTCCGTTGGAAATTTCATCTTCAGGCACCATAAGGCTAGGACAATTTGGAAGTCAGACAAGGCTGGCCTTCCTAAGAAGGCGTTGTAGGCCGAATGGTTTTCTATTAGCACAAACGTCTGTTTCCATACAACGGAGCGGGGATGGCTTCCAATCTCAACAAAGAGGTCCAGTTGCCCGAGGGGCATCTTCGCATCTCCAGTGAAACCGTGTAGAGGTTTATCGCAGCGAGATACATCCTTCGTTGATAGCTTCATTTTGTCGAATGCGTGTTTGAACATGATGTTTACTGAGCTTCCAATGTCTACTAGGATTCGGTAAACTTCGGCGGGACCGAGTCGGGCAGAGATAACCATGGGATCCATGTGAGGGTACTGCCTTCCTTCTAGGTCACGCTTACCGAATGTGATGTCGTCACTTTCTTTCCGCTTCGGGTGGCGCTCTTCTATAACCAAATTGACACAGTCTTTATTGTCCCTAAGCGACTTTCCATATCTTTCCATCTCTTTCCAGCTTCTGTCTGCGATGTGTGGTCCTCCTGAGATGGTATGGACCACTATCTTCTCTTGACTAGAGCTGCTAACGTTGCGGTTTCCTCTGTCGGTCCCTGGTGAGGGTAGCCTTGGGTTTTCATTGGCAGGAGCTGGGGTCCTGTCTTGGCCTTTTACATAGCGTTCCAGCTTCTTCCTTCTGATGTGTTCCTCAATCAAATCTCGGAGATGATGGCATTCATTGGTATCATGCCCGTGCGATTGGTGGAAGCGGCAGAACTTTCCAGACTTCTGTGCGTTATCTGATTCCTTCTTGTATGGTGGGCGTTTGTATCTAACTTCGCCTTGGGTAGCAAGGAAGATATTTTCGACGGTCTCGTTCAAAGGAGTGTAAGTGTCGAATCTCGGTCCAGGCCGATATAGGCGCTTTTCTCCCTTCTTGCCCCCAGCATTGTCTCTGGAATCATTTCTTCGAACGTCCCTTGTCAGAGCAGGGGCGTTGTTGTGAGTTTCCTTATTTTGCTGTCCTGGCTGCCCCTTAACGGCAGCATCCTCGAGCCTCATATATTTCCCGGCTTCATGGAAGAAATCGAGTAAAGTAGCTTGTTTTTCTTTTGTCAACCGTCTAGCAAATTTAGTGTCCGGATGCACACCACTACAGAGGGCCATTAGGATAAGCTTCTCGTCGGAATCTTGGACTGCGGCCGCTGCGGCATTGAATTAGGTTAGGTATTGCTGCAGTTTCTCTCCGGGTTTCTGTTTGATGCTGGATAAGGAATAAGCGTCCTTAGGTTGTTCCACATGAATGCGGAACTGACTGATAAATTTTTCTTTCAACATTTCCCACGAGCTGATGGATCCCTGGGGTAAATGACAGAACCAGGAGGTAGCGAGATCTGCTAAGAATAGTGGAAAGCATTTGCACAGTACTCCCTCTGTTGCTCCACTCATGAGCATATGATGTGTGTATCTTTGTAAGTGTACAATGGGGTCGGAGGTTCCCTTGTAAGGTTCCATTGTTGGCATCTTCCATTCTCGGGGGGTGATAGAAATTTCGATATTGCGGGCGAAAGGGCTGGTTACCCTAGCGCCTATCCCTCGATCTCTTTGCTCCCGTTGGACGCACTCTCTGAATAAGCATGCCATCCTTTCATCAGAGTTTGGAGCAGATAGAAAGGAGTTTGGTTCTGTTCTGTGGGATTGATTCCATCCAGATGACCTGTAGGGATGGTATCGTCTATCATTCCTCATATTTTCCAGCGGCTGCCTTTGATCTTTTGGGAGCATGCTAGGGTCAGCTACAGTTGGCCCTTGCCTTGACCTTCCCCTGCCGGGTTCTGATCTAAGCACTTCCTCGGGTCCAACTTCGGGCTGGACTCTAGCTCGGCCCCGTTCAACGGTGTTTCCGTGGTTAGGCAGTATGGCAGGCTCAGCTACAGTTGACCTTCGCCCGGTACCTCCCCCGTTGGGTTCGGTACCAAACGTTTCCTTAGGCCTAACTTCAGGCTGTGCTCGGTCTCGGCTCCTACCATGGCTACTTCTGCCGTTAGCTCCTTCGAAGAAGGAAGATCTTTGTTGTCTCTGAGATCCTCCAGACTGGGACTCACCCCATGATTCAGTGTTGCGGTTGGAATCTTCAGCATCCCTTAAGCGTGACATGAGATGGTCCACCAAAGCTTCTTGCTGGGACGTGAAGTGGTTAGTTACTTCAACCACAACCCTGTCTAGATCTGCCCTAGTAATTGCTGCGGGCTGTTCTGTGGCAGGAGTGGTCGGATTAGCCTGTCCTTCATTTGTTACTGCTGCTGGAGGAGGACGATTTACTTGACTCGTGACAGCTGGATCTGGAAGACTGCTGGATGCGATGTTTTTTCCTTTGTTAACATCTTTTCTCTGTTTGGGGGGCATGTTTTCCAAGTGGCGAACGATGCTGTTAGGAAAACTGTTAGGTGGATGAAGCTGAAGCTTCGAGCTTCTAGTTCTCAGTGAAAGCACCAAAAATGTTTGCACAAGAAATGGACAAACACCTCAAAGTCGTATGATTTAGTAGATCTTATGTTGTTCTTAGTGATTTTGGAGATTTATGCAAATATTTGAAAAGCAGGGGCTAAACTGCAAAAAGACACATAGATTTATAGTGGTTTAGCCAGAATGTGCCTACGTCCACTTTATATGTTATTTCTCTTCTCTTGTTTTGATTACAAGTACAAGGCTTTGATATAAGTAAAAGAAAGTCGTTTGAAAGTTCTATCCGTGCTTGAGCTCTCCTACTTGTCCCCATTGTTGTACCCCTGCCCCTCTATTTATAGACTGAGGTAGGGAGCATGGGTCTTGGATGTATATAGCTGCTGGTGGGCCTGGGCTGATGCAATCTGGCCTGGCAAATTTGGTTCGGCAACGCCTTGGTTCGGTAGTAGTTGGTTGGAGATGAGGTCTTGGTCCGGTAGTACTTTGGTTCGGTGGGACTTTGGTGGAGTGGTCGGTTCGGTAGTGTTTGGACCGGTAATGGATGGAGGGTTGCTGGTTTGGTAGCATTCTGGTTCGGTGGAGGTCGATTCGGTAGGGAGGCTTTGCAGTCGGTTCGGTCAAGTCTGGTCCGGTAGGCAGTGGAGTTGGACCAAAGGCAAGTGGTCCGGTGGGAGCTTGGAGAAGCATGGTATGACGTTGAGTTGGTCCGGCATCTAGATGGTATGGAGAAGGTTTGGTCCAGCTATGCTGGTCCGGTGGTGAGAATTCGCCCAACAGGAGATGTCAAACCCCATAAACATCTCGACGCTGTTACACTCATGTTTATTTGCTATCGATTTAACTTATATAAGATCTTTAGTTCTGACTCGAGTGTTTTGTCTTTTCAATTCACTCGGGTCAGTCTGAGATTTTCAGTGTATTGAAGACTGGTTTCTGGAGGGAAAAGATGAAGATTTAGTATTTTTTCTATTTATTATATTCATACCACTACATCATGTTATTCCCCTGCATTATTTAATTATTAGTGTTGTATGTACTTCGATTCTATATTTTAAAAGTATAATCAAATGTTATTTATAAAACAGCTTCATGAACTGTTTAGTTGATTATTATATTTTGTCATTCCGCTGTGAGATTTTGTGTTTGTTTCCTTTCTTTCTCTGCTTTTTCTTATTTACCCCATAACAATCTGCCCTTTTGAATGGTTTGAGTGTGATGTGTGTGGTTTATCGTCGATTTAAACCGTCCAAAAAGGTGGGTCGTTACACCTCCTATCGAGCACATTTCTTCGATACCATATTATGACTTTGTGATTGATTTGGTGGCCACCCCTCGATTTTGATTTAGGGAGTGTGTTCCGAGGTAGGCGGTAGTAGCTGCTATGCATAAGCACCTATCCGGATCCGCAAATGGTAGAATTCTACCCTGGCATGGCCTTGAGTGCAATGTTCACATGCCTTATCGCGCCTTCTATGAGTTTGGTTTGTACTATACCTATGGAGTGCCCTCTAGGTAAACCTCACGGAGGAGCTTACGGTACTGTATAGACTACGAGAATATATAAAAAAATTGTTAAGGGGGATATGGGTAACGCCTTAATGCTATTTTAATATTTTACTTTAATGTAGACACTATTAAAATAGTGTATTGTACTATGTATGTAAATAGTTTAACGGATCCTTAAGAGATGGAAATCCCGAACATCTCTTAAGTTATTGCACTTACGTTAGACACTGGATAGGAGATGTCAAAACCCATAAATACCTCTGACGTCGTTACACTCATAGTTATTTACTGTTGATTTAACTTACGTAAGATCTTTTAGTTCTAACTCGAGTGCTTTGTCTTTTCAATTCGCTTGGGTCAGTCTGAGGTTTTCAGTCTATTGAAGACCTTATTTCTAGAGGATGAAGATGAAGATTGTATACTATTATTATTGATTTCATTTATTCCTCTACATCATGTTGTTTCGCTGCATTATGTAATTATTACTGCTGTATGGACTCTGATTTTGTATTTTAAAAGTTTAATCAAATGTTATTTGTAAAACAGCTTCATGAACTGTTTTTTATTATTATATTTTGTCATTCCGTTGTGAGATTCTGTGTTTTTTTTCTTTCTTTCTCTGCTTTTTCTTATTTCCCTATAACAATCCTCCATTTTGAATGGTCTGAGTCTAACATGTGTGGTTTATTGTCGATTTGAACCGTCCAAAAAGGTGGGTCATTACATTTGGTCACTTTACAACCTTGGCTATCACTTTACATCGGTTGGTTACCACTACAGTGTGCAATATAGGTATATTGGGCAACAGAGGTGTTGGGCGGTCGTCACAACTTGTCATTATTTGCCATAATGCAAATGTTGACATTTTTTTTAATTTTTGGCTCACTATGACTTGATAATGTGTCTAAATCATCTCATGTGACATTGTAAACTCACTTTCTCTTCTTATTGAATGTTTCAATATTCGTAGAGTACTTTGATTTCTTCAGTTTAGGGAAATCTCTTTTTAAATGACCTATTTTATTACATAATAAACATGTAGCAACATTTATGTTTTCTTTATAGTTTTCAGTCTTCTAAAGTTCATTCATTCTCCCATATTTTAAGATTGCTGGAAATTTCTAATCATGATTCAGTTTCCTCATCATCATTTACTCATGATTGTTGTTTGTAGTGGAATATGCCAATGATTTCTTCTCATTTTCTCGACTACCTGTCTAGACTGTAATTATACTTCATAGGACATAACATTTTCTACTAATTCCACTACTTCTTGATACTAATTTCATTGGCTTCTCAATGGTCAATGTCATTCGATCTCATTCACTAGTGAGTGATTTTATGATCTTTCTGAATTGGTCCTCTTCGGAAATAGTCTTCCCTAATAATACTAGTACATTTAAAATATCCTAAAATCTAGAATGCATGTCAGATATAGATTCATTTTGTTTCATTTTAAAAAGTTGAAACTTGTTAATCAGCATAAATATTTAGTTTATTTAACTTTACTAGTGCCTTCGTGTGTGACTTGTAAAGTCCACCAAATTTCACATGCACTTTTACAAATAGATACTCTATCGAACTCATTTTTATCGAAGGAAGATAATAGAATATTCATAGCCTTTGAATTATTGAGTGCGTGTGTCTTTTGTACATTAGTTCATTGTGCATAATTTTTTTGGGCTCAGTGTACTTAGTTTGTATGATGATCGAAATACCTACACAATTATATCGTAAATAAAATTTTATTCTAAAAGATCAATATGCATAATTACTGCCGTTAAATAATGGTGGTTTAGTAATGGATTGTCTTTTTTCAAAAATCAATAATGAAATTTTGAAACTTGTATGCTCTGATACAATGAAAAGTCCTTTAAATGTGGGTCCCTTTATAAGGAATATTAAAACACATAAAATGTAGGCTGTTTAAGTTATAAATGTGGGTCCCTTTATAAGGAATATTAAAACACACTTTTGTAGAATGGATCTTAATGCTATTAATAAACTAGAAGTGAATAATTTATGTCAAAAGGTTAACTTGTGTAACGACCCATATTTTACGGATCAAAGCATCGTAAAACTATTGTCATTTGTCTGATAGTATTGCTAAGTCATTCAAAGCATAAGTCGTGTAGTGGTTTAGGTCGTACATTAGTTTGGGACGACCTATTAGAATTGGCGACTTATGGAAGTGGACGGCCTAAGGGGTAGACGACCTATGGAGTTAGGTCGTATAGAAGTTAGGTTGTCTAGTAATTAGGTCGGAGTAGAAGACTTAAGGAAAATGGTGCGACCTAAGTAAGTTGGCGACCTAAGGAGTCTGGGTTAAGTCGTATGATAGTTTCGGACGACCTATAGAATTGACCGGCCTAAGAGTTAGCGACCTATAGAATTGACCGACCTAAGGGTTAGTAACCTACAGTAGTGAGCGACCTAGTGGTCAGTGACCTATTAGTTAGCGACTTAAGAGCTAACGGTATAAGAGTTAGCGGGTTAGCGTAGTTAGGTCGTGAGCTTTTGTGTTGAGTTAGGTCGTAGCCGACTTAAGATAGTTAGGTCGTGAGCTTCTGTGTTGAGTTAGGTCGTAGCTGACTTAAGATAGTTAGGTCATGGCTTCTGTTAGGTCGTAGGTCGAAAGGTTGGTTAAGTCGTAGGTCGGAGGACTGTTGAGTCGTAAGTCGTGGACGACTTATTGGGCGGACGACCTAAGGAATCAGCCTATAAATAGGCGGGTTTTTCCTCATTTTTGGGATCCGAATTTCGAAGCGATGAAGTGCTGCCATTTTGAGAGCTCGACTTCTACACTTCTTCACTTCTTTTCTCCACTCTAATCTTGTGATTCCTTTCATCCAAATCGAAGATCCAAGAGCTAAAGTTGAAGATCTACATTCTTCGAAGAGGGATTTCATCGTTTGAAGCGGGATTTTGATAGATCGAGTTAGATCCTTCGCTGTCCAGATCTAAAGTGTGTTGCTTTTAAGGTGTTTAGGTGATTTGGTGAGTGGTGATTATCTCTCACACGGATCCAAAGGAGTATATCGGATCGTTGGCTTGATTTTGTGTAAAGTAGTGATTTTCATGCATTTTTGTAAACTAAAGTATAGATCCATTGTTCATGATGATTTGACATTCATTTTACTACATGTTAACCTATGCAAGTTCATTCATCAAGATTGTAGAGACATTGCTCATGTTTTCATGCTTGTTAGACTTTAGACTCTTTATTTACGAAATTGCCATTATTGTTATAATTGTCCATTAGATCATATTTGAATGCTTGATTACTTGGATTTAATGTTTGACTTGATTGATTGCTATGAATTAGATGATTGATGATTTGATTTAGACAAGATGGTCGAAGATGATTCAAAAGCTAAGGGAGAGGCTCTTGAATTGGAAAAGCTGCTCGTGGCATATGTAGCGGATGATGAAGCTCATATGGATAGATTTGATGATGATGTTGAGATGAGGCTTTGCTATGATGAGATGAGGCGAAGCATAGTATGAGATAGTCTTGGCCTAATCCAGACGGGATCATTCCAAGCATGTTGACAACTCGGTGAAATGGTTCGAGTTTGAGGATAATGGTTTGCTCGAGAGGCGCTTGAGCTAGTATGGAAATAGTCGTCGAGGAGGATGACTAGAAGGCTGAGATCTCATCGTTGTTGAAGGTTCTAGCATGCTCAAAGCAAGAGTACGTTGGGCAGATTCGATAGTCCCTGAAGGCTACTGATTGGTAGTTGAGTACTCTGGGCAGATTCGATAGTCCTAGGCACGGGTCACGATGACGTGCGGAGTTATGTCTAGAACCGGGGTTTCCATTAGCCCTTGATGGACGGATGAAATAATGTGCCGGTCATTCAATTAACGGTGATATCGAAGCAATGATAACAGTGATAGCTAGAGTCATGGATGTTTGGTTGTATCGTCATTCGGTCTCAAGAGCAGTGTTTTCTGGGTGCTTATCTGATCTTGGTTTAGGCCTTGGGGGTTTGTACTTGGAAAGCATCGCCCTTGACTCGAGTGATAATTACTTTACTTAAAATTGTATGCTTTGCTATGTTTGCTTCTGCTTAGTGTGTGTTTGGGGGCTATCATTGTAGAAAGAGGTGGAGTGGGAGGGTTGGATTCCTATTCCTTTTTCCTTTATTCTCTTTTGGTATGCTGTTAGTTAATTTACCGCTCACTAAGACTGTTGTCTGACTCAAGGATTTATGTTTTAACTCTTATTGCCTTGGGCTGTTCGTCCATTTTGGGACGGGCAGACTAGGTAGCAGGTGACAGGTGCTGTTCTTGCTTTCCACGGTGCTGATGTCGAAGACGAGCTGGAGGCTTGCATATTATCTTCTTACTATTTGTACTAGATGTTCCGCTGCTTGTATATTCTCTGAGTGTTATGTAGTGAGGCTTGATGTATTGACTATTCAGATGTTTGTATCCAACTACTATGAAGTTTTATTGATGAGATTCTATTCTGTGAAGCTTCACTATATATATATTCTATTGTATTTTGTCCATGCGCTGTGAGTAATACGATAGATTCTGCTA
This sequence comes from Allium fistulosum, assembly GCA_030737815.1. Taxonomy (NCBI): domain Eukaryota; kingdom Viridiplantae; phylum Streptophyta; class Magnoliopsida; order Asparagales; family Amaryllidaceae; genus Allium; species Allium fistulosum. The sequence continues at coordinate 404,773,411 of CM060906.1, forward strand.
TTTTAATTTACCCTTGCAATCGTCCATGGCTACCTGGCACACTTTACAGCGCACTATCTCTAGGTTCGGTGCAGGGGTCACGGGCGGTCGTCACATGTGGTATCAGAGCTTTGGTTAATCGATTTTACTCAACGCTCGCTGACGTAACTACGTATGAGAGACGTAATTGTATTTTGATGGATGATTAATATATATAATATACTAGCTTAGAAAGATTTGAGTCCTTTATGCAGTTGTTTCTCAAGGTGTATTGACCATTCCTTTTTATAGATATTGAGAATGAGTCGAAGGGGGAGACCAGCTGCTAGGGAAGGCCGTGCTACTGAGGGAGCTGCTGATTATGCTGCTATGTTCGAAGCTATGATGACTTCGATCATGAGAAGGATGCCAGCTCCAGGGCCAGCAGTAGATGTTGGAGTTCAAGTTCAAACTCCAAAACCAGTGGATTTTGCCAAGCTGTGTAAGGACTATACTGCTCTTGGAGGAAAGGTTTTCTTGGGAACAGAATCAACCATTGAAGTACAGAGGTAGATAGATGCTTGTAGAAGAATCTTTGGTGATTTGGGAATTGAGGATGCAACTAAAAGGAAGCTTGCATCAAGACAGCTTCAAGGAAGAGCTTCGGATTGGTGGAATTCTATCACCATTAATACTCCGGAGGAAGAGATTACTTGGGAGCAATTCCAAGCTAGATTTGAAGCTAAGTTCATTTCTACAGCTCAGAAGTCTGTTCTGTTCAAGAAGTTTGTGGAGCTTAAGCAAGGTGGAAGACCAGTTCTTGAGTATGTTTCTTAGTTTGAAGCTTTGTCCAAGTATGCCCGGTCGTATATTGAATCTCCTTATCAGAAGAACGAGAAGTTTGTGACAGGCTTGGACAGTTATCTTAGGAGGCAGTTGGTGGATCATTTGGACGATCCATTTGAGAAGCTTGTGGAGAAAGCTCTCAGGCACGAGAATCTGTTTCCTAAAGAAGGATCTGTTTTTGCTGTGACCAAGGAAGAGTCTAAAGCACAGCAGGGTGGAAACAAGAAAGAGGAAGCAGCAGCAGCAGAAGGGTAAGGATGGCCAGAAGAAGCCGAAGGGCGAAGTGACTTACTACAATTGTCAACAGAAGGACCATTTCTCCAAAGATTGCAAGAATCCAAAGGCGCCGGTGAAGTGCCACAACTGTGACAAGCTAGGGCATGTCAAGAGGAATTGTTCAAAACCGCGGAAGGACAAGCAGATTGTGCGAGCTTATGCTCTGGGGGCTGTTCCATCATCTTCAAAAGCTCTTACTGCTGAAGAGAAAGGAAAGAGTGTGGTGGTTCAAGGTACGCTTTCCATATGTGGTGTTCCAGTTAGAGTGTTATTTGATACTGGGGCGTCACATTCTTTTGTTTGTAATGAACTTGTAGGCCGGTTGGGTTTAGAACCGGATATTGTTGATAGGCCATTGGTTGTGACTAATCCAGTTGGGGGTTCGTCTTGTTTGAGTATGTTATGCCGTGGTCTGATTGTATCGAGTCATGATTGCTCTTTTGTTTGTGATTGTTTTGTTCTGAACTTTGCGGGATTCAGAATTATTTTGGGTATGGGCTGGCTTAGGAAGTATGCGGCAAAGGTTGATTGTGAAAGATTGGAGGTGATAGTCGAGAATGTGGAAGGGCGAAAGGTTGTTATACGATGTAAGCATGAGGAAGGCGTCTTCATGAGCTTCATGTATTCGCTGGTTGTTCCACGGGATGGACTGTCATCGGTGCCAATCGCTAATGGATTTGAGGATGTCTTTGACGAGGTCAAAGGGTTACCGCCGCATAGAGAGATCGAGTTTCGTATCGATTTAGTTGAAGGAGCCAGACCTGTTGTGATGCCTCTTAGGCGGATGGCGCCTAGGGAGCAGCAAGAGTTGAAGGTGCAAGTTGATGATCTTTTGCAGAAAGGATTCATTTGGCGTAGTGTGTCCGAATGGGGTGCACCAGTTGTGTTTGTAACCAAAGCGGATGGATCGTTGAGGTTATGTGTTGATTATCGTGAGCTGAATAAAGTGACTAAGAAGAACAAGTATCCATTGCCGAGAATAGATGACTTATTTGATCAGCTTCACGAAGCTAAGGTGTTTTCACATATGGATTTGGCAACGGGATTTCACTAGTTAAGAGTGGCTAAGGATAGTGTGCCGAAGACTGCTTTCAGGACACCATCCGGTTTCTTTGAGTGGCTGGTAATGCCGTTTGGATTGACCAATGCACCAGCATATTTTGTGGATCTTATGAATAGAGTGTTCAGAGATCAGTTGAACAAGTTCGTACTTGCGTTCGTGGATGATATTTTGATTTATTCCAGAACTGAAGAAGAGCACAAGACGCACTTGCGCATTATTTTAGAAATCTTACGAAAACATCAGCTGAAGGCTAAGTTTTCGAAGTGTCACTTTTGGAAGAGTGAAGTGAGGTTCTTAAGACATATTATCTCTGGAAATGGAATAGCGGTTGATCCCGCTAAAGTGGCAGCAATCCAGGATTGGGTTAGACCTAAGAATGCATCTGATGTGAGAAGTTTTCTTGGGTTAGCAAGATACTATCGTCGATTTATCAAGGACTTTTCCAAGGTAGCTGCACCGTTAACAGGATTAACGAAAAAGAATCAAGTATTCAGATGGGATGCTAAGTGTGAGCAAGCTTTCGGAATCCTGAAAGAGCAATTGACAAGTGCTCCTATTTTGACTATTCCAAGTGGGAATGATGAGATGATAGTTTATACTGATGCATGTGGTACTGGACTTGGAGCAGTGCTGATGTAGAAGAATAAGGTTGTTGCGTATGCGAGTCGACAACTGAAGCCGCACGAAAGGAATTATCCGACTCATGATTTGGAGTTAGCGGCGATTGTATTTGCTCTGAAGATGTGGAGACATTATCTATTGGGAGTTCGATTCGAGTTGTTTACAGATCATAAGTCATTGAAGTATCTTTTCTCCCAGAAGGATTTGAATCTTCGGCAGCAACGATGGCTAGTGTTTTTGGCATCATATGATTTTGGTATAGCCTATACTCCGGGAAAGGGTAACGCAGTGGCAGATGCGTTAAGTCAAAGACATGCAGGATTGGGAGCCATGTTTTCAGAATGGAAGAGTCTCGAGTATTTAGCTGGATTTGACTTCAGGCCTAGATGTGAATTGGAACCTGAGATGTTGGCAAGCTTATCCATAGGACCGACTCTTGTGGAAAGGATTGGCGAGAGCCAAAAGCGAGACGATAAGCTTGTCAAGATTATTCGTGATTTGGAATCTGGGTTGGACCCAGAAAAGGATAAAGGATTCGAGGTCGATCGAGAGGGTTGGCTTCGGAAGCAAGGACGACTAGTTGTTCCCGATATAGATGAATTGAGAGATGAAGTTCTGAAGGAAAGTCATCACTCGAAGCTGACAATTCATCCAGGAGGAAATAAGATGTATCGGGATATGAAGAGAACCTATTACTGGGAAGGTATGAAGAAGTGATGCAGGCCGAGCTCCAAAGTTACAAGACTTAGGTCGCCCACGACTTAGCTTAAGTCGCCCACGACTTAAGGAAGCAGCTTTGCGACCTAACGAAGAAGTTATAGGTCATCTACGACCTATGGAGTCACGTGAGGAGGAGCTACGACTTAACTGGAAATCAGGGGAAGAAGTTATCTCGAGTTTGCGACCTAAGGAGGAAGTTATAAGTCGTCTACGACCTAATGGAATTTTAAGTCGGGTGGAAATGTTGAGTCGGAGATGACCTAAGTACTATGGACCTAAAGATGCAGGGCAACGTGAAGAAAGATTAAGTCATGAACGACTTAACTCGTATGCTACTATAAGTCGTGAACGACCTAACGTATGCAAGCCATTTCCTTTGGGTCGTTCAAGAGTTAGGTCGCTGCCGACTTACGACCTAGGAGGTAAAAGAGGGTTACGACCTAACGAATCTGGAGTTAAGTCGCGAGGACTTAGGTCGCAAGGCTTAGGTTGCGAAGTTTCTGATGCCGCTTATTTTTTAGGTCGCAAAGCTCTGGATGCCGTTGAAACTCAGGCCGCATTAATCTCTGCCGTTGATTCTTTAAGTCGTTGAAGATGCTGCTATGGTATGTGTCTAAGTCGTTGCCGACCTTAGTTAGGTCGCAACTTTTATAAGTCGTTAGTCGTTTGTAATATACATGTATGTTGAGTCGCATTTGTTTTTAAGTCGTCTGTAGCTTGTAAGTCGTGTGCTTCTGAGTCGGAAGGAGTCTTAAGTCGTAGGTCGGAAAGGGGTTATAAGTCGGAGCCGACTTAGGACTTGATGTAATTTTGTTGTTTTTTCGTGTGAGTTGTAAAATGCTATAAATAGGCCGGTGGTGCCATTTGTAATAGTTTAGTTGATTTGAAATAAAAACTTTGTTTTGTTAGCTTTTTGCTTTCACCCAATTGGTAGTCGAGTGTAATCTCCTATCTCCTCTTTCGGTTAATCGAGTGCGCTCGATTCAACGATTGTAGAAGCCGATTCACGGAAACTAGTGCGCTAGATCAACGCTCGAAGAATTGAAGATCTTTGAACCCGGTATCGTGCGCGATCAACGAGTTCGGGATAGCTAGAGTTCGGTATCTTCGGATCAATGAATTCGGGCATTTCAGTATTCATCAACTCACCGTTTGCTAATTTTAACGATCTACATCGTTTTCGTATAATCCGCTACGTCAGTTTTGGTATCGGAGCTTGCTCTAGCCAATCATAGCTAGATCGAGACTTGGAGCCTAATCATTTTTGAGTTTGAAGATTTGAAGTTATTCACCACGGCCGAGAGCAAGAGGGAAGTGTTCGACTTTGTATTGAAGTTGATTTGATCGGATTTGAGTTGGAGGCTGAAACTTTGTCCATCGTGTTCATCGCGATTTGCAACAAAGTGGGAGTTTTCGATCCGTTTCATTTTGGATCAAAGTTCGAATTGTGTTTGAAACTTGAAGTGTAATTTTGTTTGAAGAGTTTGTGAAGTAATCAATCATGCCGCCGAGAAGAGCTAACCGTCATCAAAATGTTGAGGATTTGTATAAGCAGCAAGATGCCGAGCAAATGGAGCAACGTATAAGTGACAAATTCAATGAGAAGTTAGATGAAGGCATTGGGAGATTAGAAAAGCTTATGACGGAGATGAATCAAAACCGGAGAAGGATTTCACCCGAATCTAACCACGAGAGAAGTAGAGTGTCACCACATTCTAATCAAGGGAGAAGTAATGATAATGATCATAGAAGTGTGAGCCGAGACAGTTATAGAAATGTTGATGACCGAGATCGAGTTCGGAGGAATGTAGATAGAAGGGATGGTGGTAGACGTGAAGGGAGTAGAGATGTTGGTGGTCAGAATCGACATCGTTATGCATCTGATTTTGAAGAGGAGTATGATGGTGGTAGTATTCAAGGAAGAGGACAAGGAAGAAATTACTCTGAGTATGATCACAAGTGAGAGTCGGGGATGAAGACAGAAATTCCTGAATTCAAGGGTGGTATGCAAGCGGAGGAGTTTCTAGATTGGGTGGCTAATGTTGAGGAAATTTTTGATTTCAAAGAAGTTCCAGAACATCGTAGAGTGAAGTTGGTTGCTACAAGGTTGAGGGGTAGAGCTTTGGCATGGTGGCAGCAAACCAAACTTACACGTGAACGAATGGGGATGTCAAAAATTGAATCTTGGGAGAAGATGAAGAAATTGATGAAAGCAACGTTCTTACCTTACAATTATCAGTCATTGATGTATCAACGTTTGCAGAATTTGAGGCAGGTCACTAAAACTGTTAATGATTATGCAGATGAGTTTTACCAGCTTATTGCGAGAAATGATATTATGGAAACGGAGGAGCAGCTGACATCTATATTCATTGGGGGATTGAAAATGCAGATTCAGGATATGGTTAATATGTTCGATCCAAGATCTATGGCAGAGCACATCAAAAGGCGTTGGCTTGGGAGAAACAGGGACGACGAGGAGGTGGTGTGTTTACTAATTCTAACAATCAAGTGAAGGGTGTTAGTGGGAGTTCTAATGTTTCTAAACCTATCAGTAGACCAGTGGTGAAGGAGGCTGAGAAGGTGAAAGTTAACAATGGTTTCAAATGTTACAATTGTCAGGAAGTGGGTCATAAAAGCAATGAGTGTCCAAAGCCAAAGAAGAGAACCATGATTGCAGAAGTTGAAGATGAGGATGTTGATGGAGATTATTCTAGTCCAGTTGAGGAGGATGAACAGGATATTGCGTCAGGAGATGAAGGTTGTAATCTAATGCTGAGGAGATCGTGTTTGACACCGAAGCAGGAGGAAGCTAGTTGGTTGAGGAGTAATATCTTTCAGTAGACATGCACTATACTGGGGAAGGTGTGTAAATTTGTGATTGACGCAGGAAGTTGTGACAATATCGTTTCAACCGAGGCTATGACAAAGTTGAAGTTGAAGACAGAGAAACATCCGAATCCATACAAGTTAGCATGGTTGAGAAAAGGAGGAGAAGTGAAGGTGGATAGACGAGTTCGTGTACCATTCTCTATTGGGAAGAAATACAAAGACGAGATCTGGTGTGATGTAGTAGAGATGGATGTTTGTCATTTATTATTGGGAAGACCATGGCAGTATGATCGAGCGGTACAACATGACTGTCGGACCAATAGCTACAGCTTTATGTTTGAAGGCACGAAGATTATCTTAGTTCCAAAGAAGAGACAACCGGGAGAAAGTAAGTCAGAAGAAATTGAAGAGCTGAAAACTTTACTCTCTTTGAAGGAGTTTGTTAAGGAGGTTGAGGAAGAGCCGGAAGTATTCTTGTTGATTGGGCGAGAGAGCAGTGAAGAGGTTGAAATACCAGAAGAAGCAAAGCCAGTTTTGAAAGAATTTGAGGATGTATTTCCAGATGAGTTGCCAAAGGAGTTACTGCCTTTGAGAGACATACAACATCAAATCGATCTGGTTCTGGGAGCAGTGTTGCCACACAGACCACATTATCGAATGAGTCCGAAAGAACATGAAGAGTTGCGGAGGCAGGTAGAGGAATTGCTTGAACAGGGGCGTGTGCAGGAGAGTTTAAGTCCTTGTGCTGTACCAGCTTTATTGGTACCCAAAAAGGATGGAACGTGGAGGATGTGCACAAATAGTAGAGCATTGAATAAGATCACAGTCAGATACAGATTTCCGATGCCGAGGCTTGATGATTTATTGGATTAGATCAGTGGGTACGTAATCTTTTCTAAGATTGACTTGAAGAGCGGTTATCATCAGATTCGCATTAGACCAGGGGACGAATGGAAGACAACATTCAAGACGAGGGAAGGCTTGTATGAATGGCTGGTAATGCCGTTTGGTCTATCGAATGCACCAAGTACATTCATGAGGGTGATGAACCAAATTTTTAGGCCATACATTGGGAAATTTATGGTGGTTTACTTTGATGATATTCTGATCTACAGTGCTAGTACAGAAGAGCATGTTCAACATTTGAAGAAAGTGTTAATTATTCTTCGTGAAGAACAATTCTATGCTGCTACGAAGAAATGTGTTTTTATGGCGAGGAGTGTTTTATTTTTGGGGTATGTTGTATCGGAGGGAGGAATACAGGTTGACCAAAGTAAAATCGAAGCTATCAGAGATTGGCCGCAGCCCAAGACGATAATGGAAGTTCGTAGTTTCCACGGGTTGGCTTCATTCTATCGAAGTTTCATTCCACACTTTAGTAGTGTGATGGCACCTGTTACAGATTGTATGAAGGGCAAACAGTTTTCATGGTCAGAGGAAGCAGGGGATGCTTTTGGGAAGATCAAGGAGTTGCTGACGACTGCACCAATTCTAGTATTACCTGATTTTCAGTTGTTGTTTGAGCTACACACTGATGCGTCAAAGGTTGGGATTGGAGGAGTGTTGAGTCAGAAGGGGCGTCCAATTGCTTACTTCAGTGAGAAGTTGTCAGGAGCGAAGATGAGATACAGTACATATGATGTGGAATTTTATGCTGTTGTGCAAGCTATTAAACACTGGAGACATTATCTATTTCAGAAAGAGTTTGTTCTTTACACTGATCATGAGGCATTGAAGCATTTACAAGGGCAAGACAAGATTTCAGCGAGACATGCATCGTGGATTGCATATCTACAACAGTTTACTTTTGTTGTTAAACACAAGTCTGGAGTTACGAACCGTGTAGCGGATGCGTTGAGTAGAAGAAATCACTTGTTAACTACATTGAAGGTTGAAGTGATGGGGTTTGATATGTTACCAGAATTATTTGTCGATGATCCTTACTTTGTAAAGTTTGTTGATAAAGTCAAGGAGGGAAAGACGGATGAGTTTATGATGGTAGATGGTTTTCTGTTCAAAGGAAATCGATTATGCATACCTGATTGTAGTTTGAGGATGAAGATTGTGAAGGAGCTAAATGAAGAAGGCCACGTGGGTAGAGACCGTACATTACAGCTAATTTCACAGTCTTACTTTTGGCCATCGATGAGGAAAGAAGTGGAAAGATTTGTGGAGCGTTGTCATATCTGTCAGGTTTCGAAAGGAATTGCGACTAATGCTGGTTTATATATGCCGTTACCTGTACCAACTAAACCATGGATAGATGTGAGTATGGACTTTGTGTTGGGGTTGCCAAGGACACAGCGTGGAAACGATTCCATTTATGTGGTGGTGGACAGATTTTCGAAAATGGCACACTTTATTGCTTGTAAGAAGACAGCTGATGCTCTCCGGGTTGCTGAGTTGTTTTTCAAAGAGATATATCGTTCACATGGTTTACTGAAATCCATTGTTTCTGATCGGGATACCAGATTTTTAAGTCACTTTTGGCTAAGTTTATGGAAGATGGTCGGAACGAAGTTGAAGTTTAGTAGTGCCTATCATCCGCAAACAGATGGGCAAACGAAAGTGGTTAACCGATCGCTGGGAAACTTGTTGAGATGCCTTGTGAAAGATAATCTGAAGAGTTGGGACATGAAGTTATGCCAGGCAGAATTTGCTCATAATCATGCGGTGAATCGTAGTACAGGGTTCAGTCCATTTCAGATAGTATATTTAAGCTTACCGAAGGGACCATTGGATTTGACGGTAGTGCCACAGTCAAAGAAGACAGTTAAGAAAGCTGCTGATTTTGTTGATGGATTAGCGGAATGTCATAAAATTGTTCAGGAACGATTGGAGAAAGCAAATGAGAAGTACAAATGAACTGCAGACTTGAAACGAAGGAATGTTGAGTTTAATGAAGGAGATATGGTATATGCTGTGTTGACAAAAGATCGTTTTCCAGTGGGTGCTTATAACAAATTGAAAGCCAGGAAAATTGGTCCGGTGGAAGTCGTGAAACGAATTAATGAAAATGCATATAAATTGAAGCTGCCAGATGATGTGTATACGTCTGACGTATTCAATGTTAAGCATCTCGTACCTTATCATGGGGATGAGTTTGTTGGGGAAGATGAGGGTGCAAATTCGAGGACGAATTTTTCTCAACCTGGGGAGGATGATGCAGGCCGAGCTCCAAAGTTACAAGACTTAGGTCGCCCACGACTTAAGGAAGCAGCTTTGCGACCTAACGAAGAAGTTATAGGTCATCTACGACCTATGGAGTCATGTGAGGAGGAGCTACGACTTAACTGGAAATCAGGGGAAGAAGTTATCTCGAGTTTGCGACCTAAGGAGGAAGTTATAAGTCGTCTACGACCTAACGGAATTTTAAGTCGGGTGGAAATGTTGAGTCGGAGACGACCTAAGTACTATGGACCTAAAGATGCAGGGCAACGTGAAGAAAGATTAAGTCGTGAACGACTTAACTCATATGCTACTATAAGTCGTGAACGACCTAACGTATGCAAGCCATTTCCTTTGGGTCGTTCAAGAGTTAGGTCGCTGCCGAGTTACGACCTAGGAGGTAAAAGTGGGTTACGACCTAACGAATCTGGAGTTAAGTCGCAAGGACTTAGGTCGCAAGGCTTAGGTCGCGAAGTTTCTGATGCCGCTTATTTTTTAGGTCGCAAAGCTCTGGATGCCATTGAAACTCAGGCCGCATTAATCTCTGCCGTTGATTCTTTAAGTCGTTGAAGATGCTGCTGTGGTATGTGTCTAAGTCGTTGCCGACCTTAGTTAGGTCGCAACTTTTATAAGTCGTGAGTCGTTTGTAATATACATGTATGTTGAGTCGCATTTGTTTTTAAGTCGTCTGTAGCTTGTAAGTCATGTGCTTCTGAGTCGGAAGGAGTCTTAAGTCGTAGGTCGGAAAGGGGTTATAAGTCAGAGCCGACTTAGGACTTGATGTAATTTTGTTGTTTTTTCGTGTGAGTTGTAAAATGCTATAAATAGGCCGGTGGTGCCATTTGTAATAGTTTAGTTGATTTGAAATAAAAACTTTTTTTGTTAGCTTTGTGCTTTCACCCAATTGGTAGTCGAGTGTAATCTCCTATCTCCTCTTTCGGTTAATCGAGTGCGCTCGATTCAACGATTGTAGAAGCCGATTCGCGGAATCTAGTGCGCTAGATCAACGCTCGAAGAATTGAAGATCTTTGAACCCGGTATCGTGCGCGATCAACGAGTTCGGGATAGCTAGAGTTCGGTATCTTCGGATCAACGAATTCGGGCATTTCAGTATTCATCAACTCACCGTTTGCTAATTTTAACGATTTACATCGTTTTCGTATAATCCGCTGCGTCAAGAAGGATGTTGGAAATTTTATTTCCAAGTGCATGAACTGCCAGTTAGTAAAAGCCGAACAGAAGAAACCAAGTGGATTGCTTCAGCCATTAGAAGTTCCTACATGGAAGTGGGAGCAAATATCGATGGATTTTATTGATGGGTTACCCAGAACCAGAACGGGAAATGAAGGGATTTGGGTCATCGTAGATCGTTTGACTAAGAGTGCAAGATTCATTCCTGTTCGATCAACTAGGACTGCATCGAAGTTGGCTGAACTGTATGTTAAGTGGATAGTTCGATTCCATGGTATTCCAAAGAGTATAGTGAGCGATCGAGACCCATTGTTCACTAGTGGATTTTGGAAGACCTTTCAGGAAGTTTTGGGAACCGAGTTGTGTTTGAGTACAGCTTATCATCCTCAAACAGATGGTCAGACTGAGAGAGTCAATCGGGTTTTGGAAGATCTCCTTAGAGCTTGTGTTTTAGATTTTGGAGGATCATGGGAAGATCACCTTCATTTGGTGGAGTTTTCATATAATAACAGTTACCAGTCAAGCATTGGTATGGCACCGTATGAGGCATTGTATGGAAGACCGTGTAACTCTCCGACATGTTGGTTGGAAACAGGAGAAAAGTTGATACTTGGGCCAGAAATGATTCGACAGACTTCAGATTGTATAGAGATCATTCGGCAACGAATGAAGGCAGCCCAAGATCGTCAGAAAAGTTATGCCGATAAGTGTCGTAAGGACTTGGAATTCGACGTAGGTGATATGGTTTTTGTGAAGATTTCTCCACTAAATAATGTTATTCGATTCGGGAAGAAAGGAAAATTGACTCCGAGATTTGTTGGACCATTCCCGATCATCGAGAGAATTGGAAAGCTCGCCTACAAATTGGAGTTACCAGAAAAGATGTCGAGTGTGCACAGTGTTTTTCATGTATCGTATCTACGGAAGTATGTGCACGACTCGAATACAATGGTTTCTACTGATAGCTATGAAGATTTCGAGATTGATCCAGTCGATAAGAGACCTCGTAAGCCGCTTCGTGTTGTGGAAACCGACATGAAACAGCTTAGGAGGAAGGTGGTTAGGTTGCTCAAGATACAATGGAGTGATGATGATAACGACTGTACATGGGAGGTGGAAGAGAGGATGAAGGCAGCTCATCCCGAACTCTTCAAGGTATGGCCCTAAGGTGTCGTGTCATCTCACGACATTGTAACTTGTTCTAATTTTAGAATTCTGCATGCTAGGCTAGAATTGGATGCATGGTTTGTTGATTGCTGTGGATGATAGGCATGCGGAATAGTTTTGATTGCTCTTGTTTATTTGGAATTTGGGGGCGAAATTCCTATGAGGGAGAGAATGTAACGACCCGTATTTTACGGATCAAAACATCGTAAAACTATTGTCATTTGTCTGATAGTATTGCTAAGTCGTTCAAAGCATAAGTCGTGTAGTGGTTTAGGTCGTACATTAGTTTGGGACGACCTATTAGAATTGGCGACTTATGGAAGTGGACGACCTAAGGGGTAGACGACCTAAGGAGTTAGGTCGTATAGAAGTTAGGTTGTCTAGTAATTAGGTCGGAGTAGACGACTTAAGGAAAATGGTGCGACCTAAGTAAGTTGGCGACCTAAGGAGTCTGGGTTAAGTCGTATGATAGTTTGGGACGAACTATAGAATTGACCGACCTAAGAGTTAACGACCTATAGAATTGACCGACCTAAGGGTTAGTAACCTACAGTAGTGAGCGACCTAGTGGTCAGCGACCTATTAGTTAGCGACTTAAGAGCTAACGGTATAAGAGTTAGCGGGTTAGCGTAGTTAGGTCGTGAGCTTTTGTGTTGAGTTAGGTCGTAGCCGACTTAAGATAGTTAGGTCGTGAGCTTCTGTGTTGAGTTAGGTCGTAGCCGACTTAAGATAGTTAGGTCGTGGCTTCTGTTAGGTCGTAGGTCGGAAGGTTGGTTAAGTCGTAGGTCGGAGGACTGTTGAGTCGTAAGTCGTGGACGACTTATAGGGCGGACGACCTAAGGAATCAGCCTATAAATAGGCGGGTTTTTCCTCATTTTTGGAATCTGGATTTCGAAGCGACGAAGTGCTGCCATTTTGAGAGCTCGACTTCTACACTTCTTCACTTCTTTTCTCCACTCTAATCTTATGATTCCTTTCATCCAAATCGAAGATCCAAGAGCTAAAGTTGAAGATCTACATTCTTCGAAGAGGGATTTCATCGTTTGAAGCGGGATTTTGATAGATCGAGGTAGATCCTTCGCTGTCCGGATCTGAAGTGTGTTGCTTTTAAGGTGTTTAGGTGATTTGGTGAGTGGTGATTATCTCTCACACGGATCCAAAGGAGTATATCGGATCGTTGGCTTGATTTTGTGTAAAGTAGTGATTTTCATGCATTTTTGTAAACTAAAGTATAGATCAATTGTTCATGATGATTTGACATTCATTTTACTACATGTTAACCTATGCAAGTTCATTCATCAAGATTGTAGAGACATTGCTCATGTTTTCATGCTTGTTAGACTTTAGACTCTTTGTGACGTCCCAGAAATTTTGGCAATATCAATTTAATAATCTGTGATTAAAAATTAAATTGATTTGACAATAATTGTTAATAAAATTTGAATTGATTCAACAATTTTCTTTTAAATAAATATCTGACTGATAATTTATATTTTAAAAGCTGATAAATTGTTTTCTGCTTATAATCTATATATATATATATATATGTATATACTATACATAGATAAGATCTTTTTTGAAAGTTAATAAATAAAGATATGTTTATTTATTTTAATATTTTTGTAAATTGAAATTTTATTTAATTTAATATAAAAAAATCATTTAGCATTGAAATATATACAGAATAGAGTAAACTTGTTTAAAATTGATTTTAGCCTAAATTTAACTTTAACAAAAGTTTTATTTTTCTTTTTGAATATAGATTATAAAATAAGTAATTTATTTATATATAGTGATAATTTCAGCTATAAAATAATTTTATTTGATATCGAGTTTTATTATTTTTATAGAGATAATTTCTTTATAAATTCAATTTATTTTGATAAATACTATCTTATGAATAGACTTTTAAATAAACAGGGATTTTGCTATATGTAAGTTTTTAAATGTAATTGTGTCAAACGATAGTTAAGTATATTATAACATAAGTGAATTTGAATAAAAGAGATAATCTCTTTTGTTAGTTTTTCTAAAAATTGATAGTTGAGTTTTATAATATATAAATATAAATACATGTTAAAATAACAAGCAATAAAACAAATAACAAAAGTAAGTTGTACATTAATGGTTTAAATTCAAATATTATAAACATCCTCCATATTTATAAACAAATAGTATAACTATAAAGCGAGTAACAAAATAGAATACATCAAACGATATATTCGAATGACAATAAAACAAGTAACATAGTGGATATAAACAAACAATATATTAAAAACAACATTCATTTCATTTCACTATCTAACCAGAAATGTAATTGCATAGCAAATCTGCATAGCCAAAGATTAAGGCAAAGTGGAACAATTCGAATGGATATATGCATGTAGGCCTGGGAACAAGATAAGAAAAATCAAAGCAAAGCAAAATATAAAATTTGTAGCTTGCAATAGAAGTCACAACCAAGTAAAAAGAAAATGAGATAAGTGTGAATAAAGAAAACATGAAGTACATAACAATAAATGTGCTCAAATGCTTGCAGCCAACAAAACCTGTTCGAGTATATACGAGTGTAATCTTCAGCCACCAAATTATAAAATATCTCTGACCTTAGAAATGAAATAAGAAAAAAATGTAGAACCCTGTAAACTGTTTTGTACAAAGCCTGGAAAACAACTTTTCTTCTATCATTTCCATGTCCAGTTCGAGTTAAGCAAATACAAAATGAAACTCCATTTTTAATCTCAAAACAAGCTTCAACAAATATCAAGCAACTAAACAAGCAAGGTGATTGACCAGGGAGTTTAAAGGAAAACATTTTCCAGATTTCAAATTCAAACTGCTTTCAAAAGATAACATGCTCTGTTCTTCTTCACTGCAAATTCTTGGTGAGTAACATTTTAAAATTTAAAAACTATAGTAAGTAGATGTTTGCTTGCTTCTGAAGCTTTGTGATGGATGATACTTTGTTTCTGCATATATAAGTGTTACTCTGTGATTTGAATATATGTGTGCATGCATATCTGATGTGTACATCTGTGGCACTTAACACCTCTGTTCTAATTTTCCTAGATAAGTTTGTTTCCAAAATTCTTTACCTCGTGATCTAGGCTCTGTTATGTGTTGAAATACAAATAGAGTATGATTGTTATATCATAATTATTAGTTTAAAATTTTATAGTTAGTTAAAACAACATAGTATTGTTCAAAAATAACAAAACACAGAGAAATCTTCAATCAAGTCAAAATTTGGTTGTCGTAGATTTTAGTTTCAGGTGCACGAATCAAAAGCAAAAACCAAAACTTGATTTTTAAAATAGAAATGGGAATTTTTAATGGAGAAATAAAAGAGCAGTTTACCGTTGAATAAAAATCTTTCTTTTGTAAATTTCTGTTGATCTAATAAATTGTTGATGCTGGAATTTGTTGTGGAGTTAAATCATTGATGTGTGGATATAGGAAAAATGTTTAAAAAATTTTCTAATGCAAGAATTTTTAACTCGAATGGGATTTAAGGTTTAAGAATGGTTTCGACGAAGGCATAGTGTTTCGATTCGTTTGTCCCCTTCGATTGATCGAGTTCAACGAGACTCTAGGGGAAGGAAGCTTTGGTATAACCGAAGACGTGGCCGAAATTTCAAGGGTGATGGTGGTCGGACGATCGTGGGCGAGGCGTTGACAGGCTTTGCTTGTGATTCCAGTTTGGTTCCAGGTTGGGTAATATACTCGAATTCGATTTCGAGATAGGGTTGAAGTTCTGATGGCTGGGGTTGTTAAGTGGGAGAAACGTTGACCTGTAGAAGTCGTCGTTGATGATCGGAATCGCCTACGGCCTTCGTGCACGTGCACGGAGCATTTCCTGTTTCCTGGGAAGTTGGGTTTGAAGGTAAGTGTATTACTCGGGTTTTCTCGAGTTTTACCTGAGAGATTTCGTGATTTACCCGAGGTAAATCAAGTCTGGACTCGAAGCAATAATTGGGTTGCTCGAAAATTGTTTTGGGTTACAGGTTTTTGTAGAACCTGTCACTGTTTGTTCTTTGATAAACTTAAATTCTTTTTAATCTAAGTTAAATAAGTTTTAAAGCCTGGATCCAAAATAGATCTGATTCTAGTTTTAAAATAAATGAGTTTTATGTTAAGAAAAAAAAAATAGTTAAAGTATATTTTAGAAAATGATTTGAATTTAAAAAGTGAATTTGGAATTGAAAACTATTGCAAACTTCTTTTGTAAAACAAGTGTGTTTTTAACATGTGACATAAAGATTGTTGAATCTGTTCTTTTTAAAACATGTTTAAGTTAAATTTGTATTTATTTTGAATCTTAAATTGAAATGGAATTTAAAAGTAAATTCAAGGGTAAAATGTTTTAAAATGTTAATTAAGTCATTAATAGGAAGAAATGATTTATCTTAAAATGATTAAATTAAAATGATTAATAATTAGATAAGTTAATAAATTAATGATTTAGTATTAATAAATTAAGTAATTAAGGATTAAGTGATTAAGTAAAGGATAAATAAAGATCATTAATTTGATAAGTTAAGATTTTAAATTAATGATTAAAAATCAATTAATCAAGTAATTAAAAGTTAATTAATTATAGTTAGAACTTAAATTAATTTAATAATTACCAGTTAATTAATGGGTTATTAAAGATAAATTGACTTGTAATCAAAAATGATTTATCTAAGTTTAATTACTTAAAGGGAAGAAATTAAAGAATTTTGATAGTTAATGAGGATTATTAACTTGAGATTTTTAAACAATTAATTTAAGATAATCATTTGTAAAAATTGATTTAGTAAAATTACTTAATGAAAGTAATTAAGAAATTATTTACTTAATGTAATTAATTGGGTTCAATGTGATATATTGAAGTTAATTAATTAAGTTAATTAATTTAATCGCTTTGGAATTTGATAAGTAATTACTTAATGTAATTAATAAATTATAATTACGGGATGAAGTAATTAATGGTAATTACTATATGTAATTAATTAAAGATGATTTAGTATGATAGTAATTTGGATTAAATTACTCTGTAAAATTAATCAAGGGATTAATTGAGATAATTAATTAAGGAGTAATTAATTTATTAAGTGAAGTAATTGAGGGTAGTTATTTACTGAATGGAATTAATAAAGACTGATTAATAAAGGTGGTTTAGTAAAGATTTGTTTACTTAATGTATTTAATTTAAATGGAATAATTAAATCAAGAATGTAATTAAGGATCATTAATGTATATGATTAATGATGTAATTAAGAATTGATTCATTAAAACTAATTAATCAATAATAAGTGATTTTGAGTAATTAATTAATTGTAATTAATTAAGGATAAATGTAATTAATTATGGTTAATTAATAAATAGAGTAATTAAAGGTTAATTACTGCTTTTGGTTAAAGATAATTAATTTGTGAAATTAATTGAAAGATAATTACTTGAATGTAATTAAAAGGTAATTAATCCAGGATGATTAATTAAGATGGAAATCCAGAGAATGGTTAATTAATTGATTTGTAATTAATCAATGGTTAAGTAAGCAGGATTTATAATGACGAAGTAATTAATTTAATTTATTTTAAATTAATTAGAGATAAGTAATTAATTTAATTCATTTTAAATTAATTATAAATGATATGTTTATGAATCATTGCTTATGTATTGTATGGATGATATTGATTTCCATCTCAGATATATATATCTATTGAGTTATGGATGCTTGGTTAAGTATGATGATATTGATTATCTGTTGAGTAGATAATATGGATTATCTATTTATGATGATGATGTCATTATCCATTGTTATATTGTGTTTTATCTATCTGTGTTGATATAGATAATAAATTGAATTGTTTTAACCTTAAAACAACTTGGCCTTAAAAGATACGGTTTGGATTTCGATGAGACCGGGATCGGGTTTCCGTATACCGGGATTCTAGGTCTGGAGACCCGAATACCACATCGATCCAAAATAACGTTAGGTCGTGAAATCCAAGTGGAGCGAGTGAAGACTCGAGGTATAAGAACTATTCGTCAGTATAACTCTGTGGGTGATTCCGTAATGAGTTTGACGGAGATAGTACTTATAGATTCGAGATGGTGATTCAGAATGCAAGGGTTATTGTCGTTAACTCTGAGGGTGATTCCAATACGAGTGTAACGAGATAATGCCTTCGGTTTCGTTCGAACCCGGAACGAACTTGTATGGATTGAATGCTTTCAGCACATCGTCAGGTGGACGATGAGCATTCTAAGTGATGAGTTCTGATAAAGGTAATCGTGACCTCAAGCCTCATCAACCGGGAATGACTAAAACAGGGGAGGTGCAGCAAGGCTTCGTGGGTAGCCCCCACTTGAGAGCGAGATATACCCCTGTCTAGATGTCCCTTTTTATTTTCGGCTGTGTGGGCAGTTGTAGAGCTCCGACTGCTGGGGTTGTTTCATTCGGAACTGTTCAGTAAGGAATGGTTCCGGCTTTCTGTTTGCAGGGGAGCGGGCATACTCCTCGGTACGCTGATCTAGGCCAGGTACTGTGACGGGCGGTACCCCAGTAGCCCTGCCATTGTTGGAAACCCATTTTCCCTACGTGACCTTACGATTTTGATTGTATTACCCACTTTGTGGCTAGTATGCTGGAATTTAATAGATGTAACAATTTCAGCTATTTTCTATTTACTTGAAAACCCTAGACACTATTATAATATCACTGAATTTCCTATCAAATGTTTTGGTTAGCGTAAGGTAAAAACTTACCCATGTTTATTTGTGGGAAGTCTTACGTGATACCTTTGTTTTCAACTGATTTTCAAAGTTAAACAACTTTAACCCTATTACTCATACCAGACCCATGTCTGACCCGAAGTTTATTTCTGTTTTTCATAAACTCTCGGGTACCCAAATTTTTACGGGTAGTCAAGGGATTCAGGATTAGCTTTGACGAATTCTGGAGGAGCATTGGAGCAGGAGGCTTCAGCGTATAGAGATATATATGGGTTCCACTGTGATAGTGATTATTCTGAATTTCCACTATGTTGTATCTCTGTGATGTGTGAGTTGTATTAACTAGACAGGTGTTTATAACTGTCTAGTATCTGTTGTATTAGCTGTGTATCTCTGATGTATATGATACTATGTACTATTTATGTGATATATTATATTTTATTCGTTCCGTTGTTGAGATTCTGATGTTGTTTCTTCTTCTTCTTTATCTTTTCTACTTTCTCACCCCTTTCTTTCTTCTAGATGATGCAATTTTCCGGTAGTGGAAAGTTGGGTCGTCACAGTTGGTATCAGAGCGTTAGGTTGAGCGAATACCTAGGCTCTGGAGTGGTGTCTATCCTGAGAGAGCGTACTTGTATTTTTGATATATATATATTTATATATTTCTACCTATCTGTTGGGTTACCTGTTCGGGTTTTCCTATATAGTTTATAAAGGTAGATGGGGTAGTGGTGTGTGTAACACGACTACCAATAGTTGGAGTTTGTTGTGGTTGGAAGTGTATCTGCCGAGACTGTAGATCTAATACCATCTCGAGTGAATCTTTGTTGTGGTGTAAGGATTTCACCCTATCTCTGAAAGGAATCTATTAAGGTTCGAAGTCCATCTTTGAGTAGAATTTGGATTTTGATGGTTGAGTAGAAGCTAGTGATGGTATCTTGATACCTCAGGAATCAGTAGCTGTGTGATGAGATATAGTGACTATGGATGTTTTCGAAGATATTTCTTTGGAACAAGTGTTAGGAAGTGTGTCTGCATCGTTATAGAGGCTGAGTTCAGCCGGGTGTTTTGTTTGGCTTTGAGGCCCGAGTTTCTCGAGGAGTTTGGATTAGGAAGTTTTGGCATCAGTGGCAGTGTTCGCAGTTCGGATTGTTCTGTGTACAGGCAAGGAGGCCATTTGTCAGCATTTTTCTAGAAGAGAAGTTCAGAAGCAGCTGTGTGGACTCATTTCTTCGATGGATTGGCTAGATAAGCTTGAGTTGTTCTGATGGGTAAAGAGAGAACAGTTTTCTTTGGATATTAGTTTGGGTTGATCGCAAAGGTGACTTGCGATTGTTGAGTGTTCTCGTGATTGGTCAGAGATCTTCCAGTATTTCTGAGTTTCTTCTTTATGGATCTGTGAACCATATTCCAAGATGTGTGGTTCAGTTGGTGCTCGTGGGCATCATCAGCATTTTCATCTTCTCCGGATCAGAGTTGTGCAGCGGAAGCAGTTTGGAGGTGCATCTGTTTTATCTTTTCAGATTGGAAAAGTAAGTTCTGTCTTCTGGTGTTTGAGGAGTAGAGTTTGTGTTCTTGGATTGATCGTGAGTGGATCATTTTGATGAGTTGTTTTGAGGCATCAGCGAGGATTTAGCTGATCGGTAGGGATGAAGGCAGCCCAGGATCGTCAGATGAGTTTGTGGATAAGAGACGGTGGAATTTGGACTTTGAAGACGGAGATTTGATTTTGAGTAAGTTTTCTCCGACCGAAGGAGCTTTAAGTTTAGTAAGACTGGGAAGTCAGCTCCGAGATATCTTGGATTTTCTCTATATTCTGGTAGAGATTAAGTGTTGATCTTCTGGAGTGAATTGACAGTTTGGATAACTGGAATTCGATGTGTTTCGCGTATCTCTGAGGGAGTACGTGTAAGATCTATCTCTGGTTGTGGAGCCAGCAGTTCAGGGAGTTTTGGTTGCGAGTCAGTCTTGTCTATAGTCTGATATTCTGTCTAGTGGTGTAGATCTAGATGAGTGGTAGTTCTGTAGCTTAGTATTATTGATTGTTTGGATTCTATAGAGCGAGTAACCCGGTATTTATACTCGGGGAAACTCGGCAGGATTCTATCCAGTATTTTTTTCTGGATAGTTAGTTTTGATTGTTTGTTTGATTGGATGTGTTTGTTGCTATGGTTGTTAGCATATAATTAATATATGCTTGTGTTTTTAAAATTAAATCTTTAATAAGATTATTAAATTACCTTTGTTTTAAATTTCGGGGACGAAATTCTTTTAAGGGGGGAGGAATGTGACGTCTCGGAAATTTTGGCAATATCAATTTAATAATCTGTGATTAAAAATTAAATTGATTTGACAATAATTGTTAATAAAATTTGAATTGATTCAACAATTTTCTTTTAAATAAATATCTGACTGATAATTTATATTTTAAAAGCTGATAAATTGTTTTCTGCTTATAATCTATATATATATCTGTATATACTGTACATAGATAAGATCTTTTTTGAAAGTTAATAAATAAAGATATGTTTATTTATTTTAATATTTTTGGTAAATTGAAATTTTATTTAATTTAATATAAAAAAATCATTTAGCATTGAAATATATACAGAATATAGTAAACTTGTTTAAAATTGATTTTAGCCTAAATTTAACTTTAACAAAAGTTTTATTTTTCTTTTTGAATATAGATTATAAAATACGTAATTTATTTATATATAGTGATAATTTCTTTTATAAAATCATTTTATTTGATATCGAGTTTTATTATTTTATAGAGATAATTTCTTTATAAATTCAATTTATTTTGATAAATACTATCTTATGAATAGACTTTTAAATAAACAGGGATTTTGCTATATGTAAGTTTTTAAATGTAATTGTGTCAAACGATAGTTAAGTATATTATAACATAAGTGAATTTGAATAAAAGAGATAATCTCTTTTGTTAGTTTTTCTAAAAATTGATAGTTGAGTTTTATAATATATAAATATAAATACATGTTAAAATAACAAGCAATAAAACAAATAACAAAAGTAAGTTGTACATTAATGGTTTAAATTCAAATATTATAAACATCCTCCATATTTATAAACAAATAGTATAACTATAAAGCGAGTAACAAAATAGAATACATCAAACGATATATTCGAATGACAATAAAACAAGTAACACAGTGGATATAAACAAACAATATATTAAAAACAACATTCATTTCATTTCACTATCTAACCAGAAATGTAATTGCATAGCAAATCTGCATAGCCAAAGATTAAGGCAAAGTGGAACAATTCGAATGGATATATGCATGTAGGCCTGGGAACAAGATAAGAAAAATCAAAGCAAAGAAAAATATAAAATTTGTAGCTTGCAATAGAAGTCACAGCCAAGTAAAAAGAAAATGAGATAAGTATGAATAAAGAAAACATGAAGTACATAACAATAAATGCGCTCAAATGCTTGCAGCCAACAAAACCTGTTCGAGTATATACGAGTGTAATCTTCAGCCACCAAATTATAAAATATCTCTGACCTTAGAAATGAAATAAGAAAAAAATGTAGAACCCTGTAAACTGTTTTGTACAAATCCTGGAAAACAACTTTTCTTCTATCATTTCCATGTCCAGTTCGAGTTAAGCAAATACAAAATGAAACTCCATTTTTAATCTCAAAACAAGCTTCAACAAATATCAAGCAACTAAACAAGCAAGGTGATTGACCAGGGAGTTTAAAGGAAAACATTTTCCAGATTTCAAATTCAAACCACTACAAGATAATGTTATATTTAAGACAAATATTAGGAACTGCATAAAATTTTGTCTCTAATAAAAAACAATTTAGAGACAAAATTATGTTGTCTCAAACAATGAAACTAGAGACCTGCGTTGCATCTCTAATGCGTATCAACCTATCTTTCAATCCCTATTTTCTGTGGGACTTAATCTCGACCATCTATCCATTAGGTAATTAAATCACATTAAATAAAAAGCTCCAGTCTTTCTCCTCAATGTCATTTTAGGGCATACCGTTTCAAGGCTATTCAATTGTGTGACATCTTATTCCTTGAATCTATGGACAAACTCCCTTGATTCAACATGAGATTTTCGACATGGAAGGAGGGATTGACGAGAAGTGAAAAGGTAAGTTTTCCCCAATTTAATTTATCAGATAAAATTTAATTTGTAATATCTAATTACCTTAAATATTTTCAAATACTTGATTTGATTAATAGATTTGTTAATGTTCATTGGTTGAATTCACAGAATATATAATAGATTTACAGTTCAAGTGTTAGTCAGGTCCATTAGATTCACAAAATACGATGACTGCACATGAAATCAATTGCTAGCATCGGGCCAAAAGAATTGGTATTTAATACATATTCATCACAAAATTAATCCTGACATTGAATAATTTGTTTCAAAGTTCTGTTCTTATTTAAAGTTTCTCTTTCTTGGGTGTTATGACAGTGTCTTTATCTTAGAAAGAACATTTTTTTTCTTGGATTTGAAAACTATTAGTGAGTATTTCATCAAGTGTCATTAGGGTTTAGCTTTCAATATGGTATTACTATCTTGAATTACATATAGATATGTATGTATGTATGTAAAATAAGTTGTTACTTTTGGTATCTTGAAACAAATTGTGAGCTGTGGTAAAATTCAATTATATTTTTGGTTAAAACATTCACCTTAATTTACTTCATACAAATTGTCCACTTTCGAAATTTACCTAACTCTGGAAGTAAGTCCCCTAGTTTAAATCCATGTGCTATTGCAATCTAGAGAATGACTAGTTTAAATATCTAGCAATTAGGTTTGAAAACTGGTAAATTTGTAAATTTGTAATCCATGTACAACTAGAAGTCCTCTCAACTCATGAACTGGTATTCTAGCAATGCCAGCAGATTTTATGGAACTATACCTCATATATCATTGAGTTTACTTCTCATATAAATAATGATATTTTGGGGTGAATATTGTCTACTTTGGTATTCACAAAAAAGGAGATATATCAAAAGTTAGCTTCTATCACATGAATTGTTCGTAGACAAAGATCTGTAATTTTAAGTAGAAGGATATGCAACAAAGATCTATAAATTAAACGTTACTCTAATTTTTACACACATTCAAGCATATACAAAAACTTATTTTACTTTAGCACCATGTAGACTATTTTCAAGAGATTTTTGCAACCTGAAAAAGATTACTTGTCATTTTTTCTTTTCTACAAACAAGTAAATGACATGCATGATGCGCGTATACATAAACCATAAGCGCAAACTTATAATTAAAAGGATGAAAGTTGTGGAGTTTGTTCAGATTAATATTAGTTGGTAATAAAATGTTCCGAACTTGATTCTATTATGAGCTTGTAATTGACTAAGAGGCTTACAGCATTGAGATGCTTTGTGCATGCAGAATCGAGCTTTAAATTTTACCAAATCTACATGTTTGTGTCTAATAGACCATAAGCCAACTTATGATAGCTTATAAAATCATAAAAAGGTACTTTCACTTAACATATATCATCTTTATAGCCAATTCGAGGCAACTTTGCATTATGCTCAATACATTTATTTGCTGAATCATCCATCACCGTGGTATATGAACCGGTATAGCTAGCCATTGACATGATTCATACTCAAACTCACTGTTCTTGTCATTTATGAGATAGATAACATCTTGCATTTATTTGTCTGCAAATATCCTTCTTATCATTTATGAGATAGAAAACATCTTGCATTTATTTGTTTGGAAATATTCAGTGTTATGCATCAAAACGTGCCATGTACTTGCATATGCTTTTGCATTGGTATGCCAGTCAAGTTTGTTGGTTAATTTTGTCTTATGCTTGTGGGCTTGTTATTTCAAGGATACTTTTTTGTGTTCGGATTTTAGAAGATGAGTGGAGGAAAGGATCAACCAATACTAATATATTTGAACATGAAGATGAAATCAACCTTTTCAGTTTGGAGGCCAAAATCTACATAGTCAGGTTCTAAAAAAATAGTCCTCTTTTTAGAGAAGTAAAATGAAGAAATTATTCTATTTTAGTGACAATTCAATATGCTACCAGATTTTTCCTTCATTTAATATAAAATGTCAATTGCATTGTACTGCTTTATTGAACTAGCATGTCTAAATCAGAATTTCAGTATGTTTAATGAACACAAATGTGATTTTAGTAGTAGTATGTGGTTTTGCATAACTACAACTAATTAAAGCAAACTCGATGCTATACTATTTTCTAAGTCAATTATTTTAAGCAAAAATATCTATGGATGTGACGAATCATTGTGGTTGCAAACGTTGTTGCCTTGGTTGGAAAAATAAGAGTTAATCGTCGTCGTCAATTGAGTAAATTGCAGTCATATCAAAGACGAGCATAATAACTTCACAACTAAAGTCCTTGAACTAGTCCATTGTTTCAACTTCGAAATTTTAAGCAATGCCCCTGCATTAAACATATGTTTTCCCAGCATATTAAATTGTTAATACATACAAGTGTATTAGGGAGAGAGAGCTGTTATGTCTGTTCATGCGTGTGATATGGAGTTGTGATGTATATGGACATGCAAGTGTTTGCATTAAAGAAAGGTGCTGCTTGTAGGTGCAATTCTAGTATTAAAATGGGTGTGTGCTATCTTGATCGCATGCGAGCTGCTGTTACTCATATTAGAATATATTTCACATTTAAATTAAATCAAACTAAGTCTATATTCAATTTTAAAATATTTACTTAATATTATATATGTGGATGATCGTAAGTATGAGTTTAATGAATTGATAATCTAAGTGAGAGTGTGGGTTTATTTCATCAGCCGTGTGATACATTTGAAGTTATGTCTGTGCCTGGAAGTGCATGCGTATGTGTAGATGAATGGTGCAAGTTAAAATAAAGGGTATGGAAAAGTTGCTATAGTAGTATATATAAGTATATTTAATAATGGAGCTTTTATTTTGTGCATTCTCAGGTCTAGGCAATTACACACACATATCATCAAACTTACATATACGTGAATACCTGCTTAATAAACAAACAATGTGATTTGGTTTATAATGTTTATACAAACATCAGTTCTTATTTTATTTTAGCCTAGCCTGAACATTTCTTGTACTATCTTTGCTTGCCATAATGCGTTCGTATATTTGTAAATATATGTACATATTGATTTCAAAAACGTACGTATTTCAAACATACATAGCCCCAAATATATTTTCTTTTAAATAAGAATACACACGGTCATGGATTGTGCCTTTATGAAATGTTCTTGAAAGTAAAAGCTTGTGGAATATTATCTAAAGTTATGAAAGAGTGACTAATGTAAATATTTTTTGTATCTATATCAGTATTTGGTATGTACAGTTTGGTATGTACCAATTTCAAGCAAATACTTCGAGTTTTGGAAAGCTTTAAATATTCCATGCTTTTAATGACTGTTTGATTGCCATACGTTTACAAATCAACATAAAAAAAAGTTGTTGGTACAGCCAAACAGCAGTGGGCTGCTGCCACAGCCAGCAGCTGCAAGTTGCTGCAAATGAAAAAAAACATGTATAATTATTGTTTTTATAATTATGTCAATTATACTTATTTTATTCTTTGATGTTTTAAACTAGCATCTATTTAGCATTTGATTAGTAAAAAAAAAGCAATATCTGAATCTTTGCACTGATTTCAATAATCCTAGTGCACATAGAATAATATTTCAATGTTGTATGTCCTGATTTCAATAATTTTACTGTACAATCCGGATCATGCAGGCAAAATGAGTGGATATTTCAAACTCCAAACACAAAAATCCATTTTTTTTTCTTTCTTCCATATTATTCACGTTATTAACTTGTATTATGCAATATACAAAGCCATACTACTTTATATTATAAAGTATAATCTCATATGATTTTTATAAATAATTAAGTAACAGGTAACAATGAAGCATATTCGAGTTAACTGGCGACATTGGCTCGTATGTAGGTTAAATAAGTTGCTTAAAATGCAAAAATAAAGATATGTTTCCGGATTAAATACAGAATTATTAGAAATATTAATATATATTGTGTTTCCTACCGTGTGGTGATCATGTTTATGAAGTGAGTAATATATTGGCCTTCTACTGTTACTTTGGCAAGCTAGGACCAGTTGCTAATTTTGAATTTGCTATTTATTGGTTGATCTTTAATATTATAATTGTTTCACTTTTTGAAGGAACATGAGACATAAAAGCAATCATATTGAATTGAAGAACAAGCAGAGAAACAAGAATAAAGAAAAGAGAAGAGAAGGTGTAGAGAGGTTACACGTTAATTAGTACATCTACTGATCATCTGTATGTTTATTACTTTATTTTGATTGTATGAATGTGATATTCTTACTTGGTAATTTGGATATTTTAACATCTTTATAATTTGGATTATAAATTGTATTTCAGATTTAGTAATAAATGCACTGCAATTGTTATAGTGGTAAATGTGTATGTTCATGAGTATTTAAACTATGATCTTTTTAATGTTAAGTTGTTGTGAGAATATTAGATGGATTTGTATAATGAAAACATAATTCTTGTTTTATTTATATATGTTTGTGTACATGTACGAGTTTGTGAATATCATTAACACCGTTAATATTAGAAATAATCAGTGACCCATTAATGATTGTAGTTTTGGTCTTTAGTTATTAAACCAGAGACCAAATAATTTGTCCTTAAGGAGTTTCTAAGTTACTTGAGACTAAACCAGGCTGTCTTTAATTTTTTTAGAGACCTGAAATTAGAGACAAATATATTGGTGTCTGTTAGGTCTTAAACAAAACATAGAGACCACCTAGCTTAATTTAAAACCAATATATGAGGTCTTTAATCCTCTTTTTTCTTGTAGTGAACTGCTTTCAAAAGATAACATGCTCTGTTCTTCTTCACTGCAAATTCTTGGTGAGTAACATTTTAAAATTTAAAAACTATAGTAAGTAGATGTTTGCTTGCTTCTAAAGCTTTACGATGGATGATACTTTGTTTCTGCATATATAAGTGTTACTCTGTGATTTGAATATATGTGTGCATGCATATCTGATGTGTACATCTGTGGCACTTAACACCTCTGTTCTAATTTTCCTAGATAAGTTTGTTTCCAAAATTCTTTACCTCGTGATCTAGGCTCTGTTATGTGTTGAAATACAAATAGAGTATGATTGTTATATCATAATTATTAGTTTAAAATTTTATAGTTAGTTAAAACAACATAGTATTGTTCAAAAATAACAAAACACAGAGAAATCTTCAATCAAGTCAAAATTTGGTTGTCGTAGATTTTAGTTTCAGGTGCATGAATCAAAAGCAAAAACCAAAACTTGATTTTTAAAACAGAAATGGGAATTTTTAATGGAGAAATAAAAGAGCAGTTTATCGTTGAATAAAAATCTTTCTTTTGTAAATTTCTGTTGATCTAATAAATTGTTGATGCTAGAATTTGTTGTGAAGTTAAATCATTAATGTGTGGATATAGGAAAAATGTTTAAAAAAATTTCTAATGCAAGAATTTTTAACTCGAATGGGATTTAGGGTTTAAGAATGGTTTCGACGAAGGCACAGTGTTTCGATTCGTTTGTCCCCTTCGATTGATCGAGTTCAACGAGACTCTGGGGGAAGGAAGCTTTGGTATAACCGAAGACGTGGCCGAAATTTCAAGGGTGATGGTGGTCGGACGATCATGGGCGAGGCGTTGACAGGCTTTGCTTGTGATTCCAGTTTGGTTCCAGGTTGGGTAATATACTCGAATTCGATTTCGAGATAGGGTTGAAGTTCTGATGGCTGGGGTTGTTAAGTGGGAGAAACGTTGACCTGTAGAAGTCGTCGTTGATGATCGGAATCGCCTACGGCCTTCGTGCACGTGCACGGAGCATTTCCTGTTTCCTGGGAAGTTGGGTTTGAAGGTAAGTGTATTACTCGGGTTTTCTCGAGTTTTACCTGAGAGATTTCGTGATTTACCCGAGGTAAATCAAGTCTGGACTCGAAGCAATAATTGGGTTGCTCGAAAATTGTTTTGGGTTACAGGTTTTTGTAGAACCTGTCACTGTTTGTTCTTTGATAAACTTAAATTCTTTTTAATCTAAGTTAAATAAGTTTTAAAGCCCGGATCCAAAATAGATCTGATTCTAGTTTTAAAATAAATGAGTTTTATGTTAAGCAAAAAAAAATAGTTAAAGTATATTTTAGAAAATGATTTGAATTTAAAAAGTGAATTTGGAATTGAAAACTATTGCAAACTTCTTTTATAAAACAAGTGTGTTTTTAACATGTGACATAAAGATTGTTGAATCTGTTCTTTTTAAAACTTGTTTAAGTTAAATTTGTATTTATTTTGAATCTTAAATTGAAATGGAATTTAAAAGTAAATTCAAGGGTAAAATGTTTTAAAATGTTAATTAAGTCATTAATAGAAAGAAATGATTTATCTTAAAATGATTAAATTAAAATGATTAATAATTAGATAAGTTAATAAATTAATGATTTAGTATTAATAAATTAAGTAATTAAGGATTAAGTGATTAAGTAAAGGATAAATAAAGATCATTAATTTGATAAGTTAAGATTTTAAATTAATGATTAAAAATCAATTAATCAAGTAATTAAAAGTTAATTAAGTTATAGTTAGAACTTAAATTAATTTAATAATTACCAGTTAATTAATGGGTTATTAAAGATAAATTGACTTGTAATCAAAAATGATTTATCTAAGTTTAATTACTTAAAGGGAAGAAATTAAAGAATTTTTGATAGTTAATGAGGATTATTAACTTGAGATTTTTAAACAATTAATTTAAGATAATCATTTGTAAAAATTGATTTAGTAAAATTACTTAATGAAAGTAATTAAGAAATTAATTACTTAATGTAATTAATTGGGTTCAATGTGATATATTGAAGTTAATTAATTAAGTTAATTAATTTAATCGCTTTGGAATTTGATAAGTAATTACTTAATGTAATTAATAAAGTATAATTACGGGATGAAGTAATTAATGGTAATTACTATATGTAATTAATTAAAGATGATTTAGTATGATAGTAATTTGGATTAAATTACTCTGTAAAATTAATCAAGGGATTAATTGAGATAATTAATTAAGGAGTAATTAATTTATTAAGTGAAGTAATTGAGGGTAGTTATTTACTGAATGGAATTAATAAAGACTGATTAATAAAGGTGGTTTAGTAAAGATTTGTTTACTTAATGTATTTAATTTAAATGGAATAATTAAATAAGGAATGTAATTAAGGATCATTAATGTATATGATTAATGATGTAATTAAGAATTGATTCATTAAAACTAATTAATCAATAATAAGTGATTTTGAGTAATTAATTAATTGTAATTAATTAAGGATAAATGTAATTAATTATGGTTAATTAATAAATAGAGTAATTAAAGGTTAATTACTGCTTTTGGTTAAAGATAATTAATTTGTGAAATTAATTGAAAGATAATTACTTGAATGTAATTAAAAGGTAATTAATCCAGGATGATTAATTAAGATGGTGTAACGACCCGTAAATTTCAACTGTTTTAATAACGTAATTAGTTGAAATTTTGTGAAATTTTAAACGATAAAATTTTGAAATATAAATTTAATATTTGGAATACGTCTAGTTAAACATAGCAACTGGTAAATTTTCGTCCGAAAATACGAAAAGTTATTTCGCGCGTAAATTCACTTCAATTTAATCAGTTAAAAAGAAATGAAAATAAAATGTTTCCGAAACCTAAATATTTTTACATAGAAAAATTCTAAACCATCTTCTGAGCAAGATGTCAGTTGGTCGTTTTTCAAAATTTGGACATCTATTGCTCCGTCGTTCTTATTTTCTGGAAAATAGCAGTATTCTGGTACCGATATCAATTTTTATAATCCAATCAAACCACTGATATTTGTATACCGTTTTGATCGTCTCGCTGTGCTGATCTTGACGATATATTTACTTCTGTGTTTTGGTATTTGAAACGCGGTGGAATCCGCATAATCGATAACCTTATCGGTAACCAGCTTGGGAAATGGTCTGACATCATTTCGTATTCCACCATTTTCATTGGTATTCTAACTGTTCACAACTCTTGGCCTTTTCATTTTCCAACTTTTGCTCTACTTTCCTTGCTCACGTCTGTTGGTTTCTTGAAGGCAATATCTAATCTAAAACTTGTACATATTTTGCCTTTCTCTTCTACCATTTCGGTTACATCAAAAAGAAAAAAAGAAAAAAAAAACTTTGAAACAAGAGCCTATACTCCTCAACATCTCCAGGCCTTCACGTCGCCTTCCCTTCCCCTTGCTCTCGTCCCCTCCACCTCACTCATCACAACTGCATTTCACCCACCCTCCAACGCACTTGCCTCGACCGTCCCAGACCTTGCTACGCCCTCCACTTCACCGAGCTGTTCGTCGGCGTCACCACCCATCTCCGCCTCGGCCTGTGGCCGATCTATCTTGCCTCCCTGCCACCACACGTCTACCAACCTTCTGCTCCTCCTCTACCTCCATCCCCTCACTCAGCATCCACCGCATCCGACCACCCTTGACGCTGTCGAGCTTCCTTCCCACCACCCTTCGCGCAACCACCCACCGCAATTGTTTTCCCTCCTCCATCATTGCTGCACCAGAGCCGAAGGCCTATCCTCCCTACGGCCAACGCAGCCACATGATCAACACCACTCCGACCTTGCTTTCACCTTGCCGACGTGTCGTACACGCGGCCACCTTGACCTCCAGCCCCGTGTCCTCTTCTTCTCCTTTGGGTATGTCAGTTTGTTTCGGTATGTTAGTTTTCTTGTATGTTTAAATGTTCAGTTTTACTATAAACTTGGTTTATATACAATTGTTTGCAGTAAAGATGTTTTCAAGGCCTCCTTTTGTTTGTTTTTTTAAAAAAAAAAAATGTTTGAATATATGTTGTGTTTTAATTTGAGTTATATATATGGTTTTAATTTTTGTTATAAAATAAGGAAAGGTTGTTTTTTTTTTACTTGGGTTTATTTGGATTTTTGGTTTCTATGTATAATTTGTCTTAAAATTTTGGATGCAGTATGTTCCTATGAATTAATGTATGTATATATATGTATTATAAGATGAAATATAAGATTTGTTGATATTAAGGTTTATATGTACGGTCTATATAATAGTAGTTGTTGTTATATATCTACTATATACTTAAATTTATATAAGTTCATGTTGTCAGTTTATCTTATTTGTTGGGTGTTGTGCGTATAATTTTTGATTTTGAATGAATGCATTTTACATATAAGAAGCTCAGTTTTATATATATACATAGTATATAAGTACTTATTATATGTTGCAGATCATATTAGAGAAGAGGATGTAAAGAAGTATCATATATAAATATATTTTACATCAGTATATGTACAGTGGGCTAGCATGTATTATATAAGTATTTTCGTATAAGTGTATGTGTTTTATTTCATAATGTTGAAGTAGTTGTATATATTAATGTGTGTGTATATAGTCTACAAGAGTTATATTTTTTTTTATATAATAATGCTGATTTTATATAGACATTGGTATGTCCCAGTTTATATGGTTCGGAATTTTAAAATTTGGTTATATATTAGTACATATATGTATATTGTTTATTCCAAGTGTTGTACTGTTATAAATTTACAGTTGTATACAGTTTTATTTTGATTATTTAGGATATTTTATTTTAGACTTACAATATTTGCAATATATATCATACCCAAAAAAATATTGGTATTTTGATTATCTCGGGTATTGGTTTTTTTTAAAAATGTAGATATTTTGATTTGGGTTTGTTATTGGTTTAAAGAAATATGTATATATAGATCTTATTTTGATAGATATTTTAAGTTGAATATGGATTCTATGAAAATTTTCATATTATTTTGTTTCGGTTATTTAAATGTGTTCACTTATACCCGATTATCATCATCAATCCAATTCTGATTTGATTTCGTCAATTCCCATTTGTCAGCTTTGCTTGTCAAACTCGCGTTCAATCTAGCTTGCTTTGGATTCGTAACTCATCTAATTCTCCTTCGTCTCTACCCTCGGAAGGTGAGCACTCACTCACGATTAACGTTCTTTTATTTATTAGATTTGATTTCAATTGAAACGACAATTGAAATATGCAACTGTTAGTTATTTACACTGTTATATCTGTTATTACCTGAATCAGTTCACCTGTGACATCTGACACCATTATCTGTTAATTATTTATGCAATGATAATACAGTTTAACTGATAATTGATTGATTGTTGATGTTTATATTGGACGTTAAATTGTTAATGTTAAAATGATAAATAGTATGAAATTGAACTTGATATAGGATAATTAAATGTTAAATTTGATTAACTGACATTTGTATAATATGACCCCTTTAACTGTTGAAGTTATTGACACGTAGGATTTGTTTAATTACACTTTGAACCACTGAATGTATGTTGTTAAATTGATGATGTATGAAATTGTAATAGATGACAAGTGAAAACCGTAATGTAATAATCTTTAATCTACATGAAATGATAGTGTAGATTCTAGAAATAATTATATTATTTCGTACAAATAACAATGCGAATTAATACGGTTATTTCGGGATTATTTGAATTGATTATTGGATTGATATTGATTGTTGTTATTGCTTGTTTATTTACTTTGACACCATCCCAGTTATCACACTGCAAGTTCCCTTTGTTATACTTTGATTTTTGAATTGAATTGGAATCGGGTTGAAATGATAAATACCCAAATGAATTTGACTTAGGATAGAAAATTAAATAAAACCCGATTGGTCAATAATTTGTTTTAAAATAAAATGAAGATTTTATTCGAATAAATAATATGGTTTTGAAATAAAGTTGAAATTTGAATTTTTAATGAATGGGAAATGTTGATATTTAAAAATCTGAAACAAAATATAAAAAATGAAATTGATGAAAGAACGATGTTTAATTTGAGAAATGATTGAAATTAAGTTTGAAATGATTTAATAATTAAGTTTGAAATTATAATTAGGTTTGAAATTATTAAGCTTTGAAATTATTTAATAATTAAGTTTTGAATTATTTAGTAATTAAATAAGATTGAATTATTTAATGATTAAATTTAATTGAATTCTTTAATAAGAAAATTTTAACTTTTGAACAAGTGAATTTTACTTCGTAAATAATTGAAATTGAGTTTTCTTTATTAAGTGAGTTTTGGAAAATTATTCAGGAAAATAAATAACTGAAATTGAATTTCTTTAACAAGAAATAAAATTGTGATTTATTGAAATTAATGTAAGACTTGAAATTTAAAGAATTGGATTTGATGAATTTAATTTAATTTAATTTATAAGTTGAATTTAAATAATGGATTTAATGAATTGGAAATTTAATAGAAATTGTTTTGAATGATAAAGTAACTCAACGAATATTGAATGGAATCGATAAATGAGTTTAAATTGATTTGAATGTTAAATAAAATTTATTTAAATGATTTCAGAATGAAACCTATATACGAACTTGAATCAATATTTGAATTGTTTTAAATAGAAATTGAAATTGAATTATAAGATTTTGAAATGGTAATTTGGAAGTTTTGAAACGTAAATTATGGAAATTGATTTGGAAAGACAAATGAATTGTTGGTTTACGAATTCTATTTGAAATTGAATTGATTTGGTTTTGAAATAAATAAACGACCAATCGGTGTAATAATTACGAAAGTTATTAAAGAGACCGGGATCGGTAATGGATATACTCTCTATCTAAACCGAAACCACTTTAATAACTATACGCGGAGTGATGATCCAGAATGAAGTGGTTGGAATGATGTACGTGATGACTGAAGAAAGAGAACGATGATGGATAGCCTTGACACTTGTGTCAAATTGGAAATGACTAAAACAGGAGCTGTGCCGGGCCAATGGAGGATTGATACCTCAAGTGGACACACTTCTTCGAACTACTTATACTTGTTGTCGATTGGTGCACCCTTGATTTTGGGAGTGTTGTCTCACGGTGTTGCGGGC
This sequence comes from Allium fistulosum, assembly GCA_030737815.1. Taxonomy (NCBI): domain Eukaryota; kingdom Viridiplantae; phylum Streptophyta; class Magnoliopsida; order Asparagales; family Amaryllidaceae; genus Allium; species Allium fistulosum. The sequence continues at coordinate 404,808,018 of CM060906.1, forward strand.
GCTGCGGCGTTGCGTTCTCACCAGTCCGGATCAGGCGAACGGTAGTATCACTACCTTGGGTATTGCCTCATGTGCCTTGTCATACTTGTATTCCATTTATGCGCGACCACTACGATTTTGTTTTGTACCTTGAGTATATGGATTGCCCTCTGGTGACTTCCGGTTTTGGGGAAACTACGGTCTTGTATATGCTTTTGGGAATAAAAATGTGTTAAGGGTGGAATGGGCCATGACTTAACGCTATTTTGATATCTTTATATACTGATAGACATTATCTACTTAGCGTACATTACTACCTAGTAGATAGTTTAACGGATCCTTAAAGGATGGTGATTCCAAACATCCTTTAAGTTACTTGTATTTCAATTGCTATTTCACTTGAGTTGGATTTATTAATATAAGAATGTTAATCCTGACTCGAGTGTTTTGTGTTTTGCTTTACGCTCGGGTCAGACTGAGTAGTTCAGCTTTCGAGACTCACCTTTGGAGTTGGAGCTTCGCTTGGAGATCCAGCTATCTATCCAGCTTTCAGTATTCGATGATTCCAGTGATGTATTCTGATTTGTATCTGATGTATCGTGTTACTCTTCCGTTGTATCTGGTTTAACTCTGATGTATTGTATTATTCTTCTGTTGTAAACTCTGATGTATTTTATATATTCATATAGTAGCTTCATGAACTACTATCTCTTTTAATTCCGCTGCACTTATTACTCTGTGTCTGTGATCTGTGATATTTTATTTACTGTATATGTTCAGTTTTGCAAATTTAAATTAACAACGCGGTATTTTGAGCAATTCAACTCCGGCATGAGTGTCTACCTATACACTTATAATGGATGCGAATGGTCCAAAATAGCGGGTTGTTACAGTTGGTATCAGAGCTTTGGTAGCTCTAGGCAAAACTTAACATATAGGGTAAATGTATTTACAGAATCACTCTCATTCGAGTTTCAATCTCTTCCTTTGACTCAACTCCTTTGGATTTTGGAACGTTCCGTGCGGTTTCAAAAATTCATTTGTGTCCCTCACTATTCGTCTTCTTTCAATTCTGGAGCATCCCATAACTCCATTTTGAATGATATCTATAATAGATCGGCGGTCTCGCCAATCTTCGAATGATTCGTAAAGGAGCAAAACTCCTTTATAATAAGCATCGATTTACCGGAGATTTCTGTATCCTCGGTTTACGATGCTATCTATCTCCTGCTATACCTGAATTTTATTTCTTGAGATCGAATGTCGATTTACCTCGGGATTCTACAACGATCTTATTCTTGAAGTCACGGTTGACCCGGTTAAGGTTGCCCGCGATTTATATAAACTTGTCAATCTTCCTACTTTGCTATGAATCATCATATCTTGTTTCGAACTTATCTTCGAATCAAATTTCTCTTTGATTTAAGTCCATCAAATTTGAACCCTATCCTTATTTTGAAAATTTATTCCTGTATCGTCGAGCAAAGAAATGTATTTGTAAACTAATATATAAATGTTTTAATATATACTGTGTTGTTTGAGTTATTGATGTTGATTTGGATTTTCGATCGATTCGTCTGATCAACGCTATCGATAGGATTCCCAAAACACTTTAGTAGAGCAAACTGACACAATATTGTTTTCAAATTTGGTAAATGAAATAAAATTGTGTGATTATACCATATATATATAAGTAAAATTTTCTGGAATTTAATAAGTTAATTAAATTGTTGTTTGAAATGATAATATTTGATTATCATTTATCGTTCTAAATAAATTTATAAATACGGTTTATAAATTGATTTGGAATTTGAAATGAATTTAATTCAGAAATTTGAGAATTTAGTTTTCGGTGATTTTGAACTTTGGTTTTAAAATTTTAAAGTATATATTATTGGAAGTATTTTCGAATAGAAATCGTTTCCAAAGAATTTTAAAATGTTGAAATCAGCGCTCTTCTCTTTGTCGCTGGAAAATAATTCCGGTGATGGCGGCCGCATCATCGACATTCATTTTCGAGTTTCGAAGTGGAGATACTATTCTGTAGCTTTGCTACGGTTTGTTTTGAAAGATATTTTGATTTAAATTTCTTCAGTATAATTTGATTTATATATATAGGTATCTTATTTTAAAAATTAATTTGATTGATATAAATATATTATATATATCTCCAAGTTGTTTAAAGTTAATCGAAAATCTAATTCTTAAATTTTGTTAAAGGATGATTTTAATTATAAATAAAACCAAAATTTGAAATAAATATTTAAACTTGAATAATTGAATTTGGAAAATTTTATTTGTATATTGTTCAACTGCATCCTAATACAATTTACCTAAATCATTCAGAAGTTGAATATGTAATTGGATAATATATAAGATAAATTGAATTTATAAATAAATTTGAGTGTTTATAATAAATGTTATACACTAAATTTTGATTATAAAGATGTTAATAGAGTTAGATAGGATAATAAGTAAACTCAGTTAATAATGAAATAAATTAGTTTTGAGAAAAAATTAATAAATTGAAAGTTGATCAAATTATGGAAATACCTTGAATTCAAAAGCAATTAGTAAATATAAATTAATTTAAATCGAAACTTTTATGGTTTAAATTAATTTATATGGTTTAAAAATATGTAATAAGATATATTAAGTGAAATAAAATTTATAATAATTCGGAATAAAGAAGAATTTAAATTTGTTGAAGAAAATATGATTATAATAAAAGACCATTCAAATTTATGATTTTAGAAATTGTAAATTGAAGATAATTGGATAATAAGATAACGAATTTAGAAATAGTGAGATTGATTTTAGTGAAATCAAATGGGTTAAATCAATTATTGAATATCAATTAATTTAAATTTGAATTTATATGGTTTAAATTAATTGTTATTTTGTATTTCAAATCTGTTTTTCTTTCTGGTTGGTTCTATTCTCCTACCTCGTTCCTTTTCGGGGACGAAAAGTTTTGAGTGGGGGAGAATGTAACGACCCGTAAATTTCAACTGTTTTAATAACGTAATTAGTTGAAATTTTGTGAAATTTTAAACGATAAAATTTTGAAATATAAATTTAATATTTGGAATACGTCTAGTTAAACATAGCAACTGGTAAATTTTCGTCCGAAAATACGAAAAGTTATTTCGCGCGTAAATTCACTTCAATTTAATCAGTTAAAAAGAAATGAAAATAAAATGTTTCCGAAACCTAAATATTTTTACATAGAAAAATTCTAAACCATCTTCTGAGCAAGATGTCAGTTGGTCGTTTTTCAAAATTTGGACATCTATTGCTCCGTCGTTCTTATTTTCTGGAAAATAGCAGTATTCTGGTACCGATATCAATTTTTATAATCCAATCAAACCACTGATATTTGTATACCGTTTTGATCGTCTCGCTGTGCTGATCTTGACGATATATTTTCTTCTGTGTTTTGGTATTTGAAACGCGGTGGAATCCGCATAATCGATAACCTTATCGGTAACCAGCTTGGGAAATGGTCTGACATCATTTCGTATTCCACCATTTTCATTGGTATTCTAACTGTTCACAACTCTTGGCCTTTTCATTTTCCAACTTTTGCTCTACTTTCCTTGCTCACGTCTGTTGGTTTCTTGAAGGCAATATCTAATCTAAAACTTGTACATATTTTGCCTTTCTCTTCTACCATTTCGGTTACATCAAAAAGAAAAAAAGAAAAAAAAAACTTTGAAACAAGAGCCTATACTCCTCAACATCTCCAGGCCTTCACGTCGCCTTCCCTTCCCCTTGCTCTCGTCCCCTCCACCTCACTCATCACAACTGCATTTCACCCACCCTCCAACGCACTTGCCTCGACCGTCCCAGACCTTGCTACGCCCTCCACTTCACCGAGCTGTTCGTCGGCGTCACCACCCATCTCCGCCTCGGCCTGTGGCCGATCTATCTTGCCTCCCTGCCACCACACGTCTACCAACCTTCTGCTCCTCCTCTACCTCCATCCCCTCACTCAGCATCCACCGCATCCGACCACCCTTGACGCTGTCGAGCTTCCTTCCCACCACCCTTCGCGCAACCACCCACCGCAATTGTTTTCCCTCCTCCATCATTGCTGCACCAGAGCCGAAGGCCTATCCTCCCTACGGCCAACGCAGCCACATGATCAACACCACTCCGACCTTGCTTTCACCTTGCCGACGTGTCGTACACGCGGCCACCTTGACCTCCAGCCCCGTGTCCTCTTCTTCTCCTTTGGGTATGTCAGTTTGTTTCGGTATGTTAGTTTTCTTGTATGTTTAAATGTTCAGTTTTACTATAAACTTGGTTTATATACAATTGTTTGCAGTAAAGATGTTTTCAAGGCCTCCTTTTGTTTGTTTTTTTTTTAAAAAAAAAATGTTTGAATATATGTTGTGTTTTAATTTGAGTTATATATATGGTTTTAATTTTTGTTATAAAATAAGGAAAGGTTGTTTTTTTTTACTTGGGTTTATTTGGATTTTTTGTTTCTATGTATAATTTGTCTCAAAATTTTGGATGCAGTATGTTCCTATGAATTAATGTATGTATATATATGTATTATAAGATGAAATATAAGATTTGTTGATATTAAGGTTTATATGTACGGTCTATATAATAGTAGTTGTTGTTATATATCTACTATATACTTAAATTTATATAAGTTCATGTTGTCAGTTTATCTTATTTGTTGGGTGTTGTGCGTATAATTTTTGATTTTGAATGAATGCATTTTACATATAAGAAGCTCAGTTTTATATATATACATAGTATATAAGTACTTATTATATGTTGCAGATCATATTAGAGAAGAGGATGTAAAGAAGTATCATATATAAATATATTTTACATCAGTATATGTACAGTGGGCTAGCATGTATTATATAAGTATTTTCGTATAAGTGTATGTGTTTTATTTCATAATGTTGAAGTAGTTGTATATATTAATGTGTGTGTATATAGTCTATAAGAGTTATATTTTTTTTTTATATAATAATGCTGATTTTATATAGACATTGGTATGTCCCAGTTTATATGGTTCGGAATTTTAAAATTTGGTTATATATTAGTACATATATGTATATTGTTTATTCCAAGTGTTGTACTGTTATAAATTTACAGTTGTATACAGTTTTATTTTGATTATTTAGGATATTTTATTTTAGACTTACAATATTTGCAATATATATCATACCCAAAAAAATATTGGTATTTTGATTATCTCGGGTATTGGTTTTTTTTAAAAATGTAGATATTTTGATTTGGGTTTGTTATTGGTTTAAAGAAATATGTATATATAGATCTTATTTTGATAGATATTTTAAGTTGAATATGGATTCTATGAAAATTTTCATATTATTTTGTTTCGGTTATTTAAATGTGTTCACTTATACCCGATTATCATCATCAATCCAATTCTGATTTGATTTCGTCAATTCCCATTTGTCAGCTTTGCTTGTCAAACTCGCGTTCAATCTAGCTTGCTTTGGATTCGTAACTCATCTAATTCTCCTTCGTCTCTACCCTCGGAAGGTGAGCACTCACTCACGATTAACGTTCTTTTATTTATTAGATTTGATTTCAATTGAAACGACAATTGAAATATGCAACTGTTAGTTATTTACACTGTTATATCTGTTATTACCTGAATCAGTTCACCTGTGACATCTGACACCATTATCTGTTAATTATTTATGCAATGATAATACAGTTTAACTGATAATTGATTGATTGTTGATGTTTATATTGGACGTTAAATTGTTAATGTTAAAATGATAAATAGTATGAAATTGAACTTGATATAGGATAATTAAATGTTAAATTTGATTAACTGACATTTGTATAATATGACCCCTTTAACTGTTGAAGTTATTGACACGTAGGATTTGTTTAATTACACTTTGAACCACTGAATGTATGTTGTTAAATTGATGATGTATGAAATTGTAATAGATGACAAGTGAAAACCGTAATGTAATAATCTTTAATCTACATGAAATGATAGTGTAGATTCTAGAAATAATTATATTATTTCGTACAAATAACAATGCGAATTAATACGGTTATTTCGGGATTATTTGAATTGATTATTGGATTGATATTGATTGTTGTTATTGCTTGTTTATTTACTTTGACACCATCCCAGTTATCACACTGCAAGTTCCCTTTGTTATACTTTGATTTTTGAATTGAATTGGAATCGGGTTGAAATGATAAATACCCAAATGAATTTGACTTAGGATAGAAAATTAAATAAAACCCGATTGGTCAATAATTTGTTTTAAAATAAAATGAAGATTTTATTCGAATAAATAATATGGTTTTGAAATAAAGTTGAAATTTGAATTTTTAATGAATGGGAAATGTTGATATTTAAAAATCTGAAACAAAATATAAAAAATGAAATTGATGAAAGAACGATGTTTAATTTGAGAAATGATTGAAATTAAGTTTGAAATGATTTAATAATTAAGTTTGAAATTATAATTAGGTTTGAAATTATTAAGCTTTGAAATTATTTAATAATTAAGTTTTGAATTATTTAGTAATTAAATAAGATTGAATTATTTAATGATTAAATTTAATTGAATTCTTTAATAAGAAAATTTTAACTTTTGAACAAGTGAATTTTACTTCGTAAATAATTGAAATTGAGTTTTCTTTATTAAGTGAGTTTTGGAAAATTATTCAGGAAAATAAATAACTGAAATTGAATTTCTTTAACAAGAAATAAAATTGTGATTTATTGAAATTAATGTAAGACTTGAAATTTAAAGAATTGGATTTGATGAATTTAATTTAATTTAATTTATAAGTTGAATTTAAATAATGGATTTAATGAATTGGAAATTTAATAGAAATTGTTTTGAATGATAAAGTAACTCAACGAATATTGAATGGAATCGATAAATGAGTTTAAATTGATTTGAATGTTAAATAAAATTTATTTAAATGATTTCAGAATGAAACCTATATACGAACTTGAATCAATATTTGAATTGTTTTAAATAGAAATTGAAATTGAATTATAAGATTTTGAAATGGTAATTTGGAAGTTTTGAAACGTAAATTATGGAAATTGATTTGGAAAGACAAATGAATTGTTGGTTTACGAATTCTATTTGAAATTGAATTGATTTGGTTTTGAAATAAATAAACGACCAATCGGTGTAATAATTACGAAAGTTATTAAAGAGACCGGGATCGGTAATGGATATACTCTCTATCTAAACCGAAACCACTTTAATAACTATACGCGGAGTGATGATCCAGAATGAAGTGGTTGGAATGATGTACGTGATGACTGAAGAAAGAGAACGATGATGGATAGCCTTGACACTTGTGTCAAATTGGAAATGACTAAAACAGGAGCTGTGCCGGGCCAATGGAGGATTGATACCTCAAGTGGACACACTTCTTCGAACTACTTATACTTGTTGTCGATTGGTGCACCCTTGATTTTGGGAGTGTTGTCTCACGGTGTTGCGGGCGCTGCGGCGTTGCGTTCTCACCAGTCCGGATCAGGCGAACGGTAGTATCACTACCTTGGGTATTGCCTCATGTGCCTTGTCATACTTGTATTCCATTTATGCGCGACCACTACGATTTTGTTTTGTACCTTGAGTATATGGATTGCCCTCTGGTGACTTCCGGTTTTGGGGAAACTACGGTCTTGTATATGCTTTTGGGAATAAAAATGTGTTAAGGGTGGAATGGGCCATGACTTAACGCTATTTTGATATCTTTATATACTGATAGACATTATCTACTTAGCGTACATTACTACCTAGTAGATAGTTTAACGGATCCTTAAAGGATGGTGATTCCAAACATCCTTTAAGTTACTTGTATTTCAATTGCTATTTCACTTGAGTTGGATTTATTAATATAAGAATGTTAATCCTGACTCGAGTGTTTTGTGTTTTGCTTTACGCTCGGGTCAGACTGAGTAGTTCAGCTTTCGAGACTCACCTTTGGAGTTGGAGCTTCGCTTGGAGATCCAGCTATCTATCCAGCTTTCAGTATTCGATGATTCCAGTGATGTATTCTGATTTGTATCTGATGTATCGTGTTACTCTTCCGTTGTATCTGGTTTAACTCTGATGTATTGTATTATTCTTCTGTTGTAAACTCTGATGTATTTTATATATTCATATAGTAGCTTCATGAACTACTATCTCTTTTAATTCCGCTGCACTTATTACTCTGTGTCTGTGATCTGTGATATTTTATTTACTGTATATGTTCAGTTTTGCAAATTTAAATTAACAACGCGGTATTTTGAGCAATTCAACTCCGGCATGAGTGTCTACCTATACACTTATAATGGATGCGAATGGTCCAAAATAGCGGGTTGTTACAGATGGAAATCCAGAGAATGGTTAATTAATTGATTTGTAATTAATCAATGGTTAAGTAAGCAGGATTTATAATGATGAAGTAATTAATTTAATTTATTTTAAATTAATTAGAGATAAGTAATTAATTTAATTCATTTTAAATTAATTATAAATGATGTGTTTATGAATCATTGCTTATGTATTGTATGGATGATATTGATTTCCATCTCATATATATATATCTATTGAGTTATGGATGCTTGGTTAAGTATGATGATATTGATTATCTGTTGAGTAGATAATATGGATTATCTATTTATGATGATGATGTCATTATCCATTGTTATATTGTGTTTTATCTATCTGTGTTGATATAGATAATAAATTGAATTGTTCTAACCTTAAAACAACTTGGCCTTAAAATATACGGTTTGGATTTCGATGAGACCGTGATCGGGTTTCCGTATACCGGGATTCTAAGTCTGGAGACCCGAATACCACATCGATCCAAAATAACGTTAGGTCGTGAAATCCAAGTGGAGCGAGTGAAGACTCGAGGTATAAGAACTATTCGTTAGTATAACTCTGTGGGTGATTCCATAATGAGTTTGACGGAGATAGTACTTATAGATTCGAGATGGTGATTCAGAATGCAAGGGTTATTGTCGTTAACTCTGAGGGTGATTCCAATACGAGTGTAACAAGATAATGCCTTCGGTTTCGTTCGAACCCGGAACGAACTTGTATGGATTGAATGCTTTCAGCACATCGTCAGGTGGACGATGAGCATTCTAAGTGATGAGTTCTGATAAAGGTAATCGTGACCTCAAGCCTCATCAACCGAGAATGGCTAAAACAGGGGAGGTGCAGCAAGGCTTCGTGGGTAGCCCCCACTTGAGAGCGAGATATACCCCTGTCTAGATGTCCCTTTTTATTTTCGGCTGTGTGGGCAGTTGTAGAGCTCCGACTGCTGGGGTTGTTTCGTTCGGAACTGTTCAGTAAGGAATGGTTCCGGCTTTGTGTTGCAGCGTAGCGGGCGTACTCCTCGGTACGCTCATCTAGGCCAGGTACTGTGACGGGCGGTACCCCAGTAGACCTGCCATTGTTGGAAACCCATTTTCCCTACGTGACCTTACGGTTTTGATTGTATTACCCACTTTGTGGCTAGTATGCTGGAATTTAATAGATGTAACAATTTCAGCTATTTTCTATTTACTTGAAAACCCTAGACACTATTATAATATCACTGAATTTCCTATCAAATGTTTTGGTTAGCGTAAGGTAAAAACTTACCCGTGTTTATTTGTGGGAAGTCTTACGTGATACCTTTGTTTTCAACTGATTTTCAAAGTTAAACAACTTTAACCCTATTACTCATACCAGACCCATGTCTGACCCGAAGTTTATTTCTGTTTTTCATAAACTCTCGGGTACCCAAATTTTTACGGGTAGTCAAGGGATTCAGGATTAGCTTTGACGAATTCTGGAGGAGTATTGGAGCAGGAGGCTTCAGCGTATAGAGATATATATGGGTTCCACTGTGATAGTGATTATTTTGAATTTCCACTGTGTTGTATGTCTACGATGTGTGAGTTGTATTAACTAGACAGGTGTTTATAACTGTCTAGTATCTGTTGTATTAGCTGTGTATCTCTGATGTATATGATACTATGTACTATTTATGTGATATATTATATTTTATTCGTTCCACTGTTGAGATTCTGATGTTGTTTCTTCTTCTTCTTTATCTTTTCTACTTTCTCACCCCTTTCTTTCTTCTAGATGATGCAATTTTCCGGTAGTGGAAAGTTGGGTCGTCACACTCTTTATTTACGAAATTGCCATTATTGTTATAATTGTCCATTAGATCATATTTGAATGCTTGATTACTTGGATTTAATGTTTGACTTGATTGATTGCTATGAATTAGATGATTGATGATTTGATTTAGACAAGATGGTCGAAGATGATTCAAAAGCTAAGGGAGAGGCTCTTGAATTGGAAAAGCTGCTCGTGGCATATGTAGCGGATGATGAAGCTCATATGGATAGATTTGATGATGATGTTGAGATGAGGCTTTGCTATGATGAGATGAGGCGAAGCATAGTATGAGATAGTCTTGGCCTAATCCAAACAGGATCATTCCAAGCATGTTGACAACTCGGTGAAATGGTTCGAGTTTGAGGATAATGGTTTGCTCGAGAGGCGCTTGAGCTAGTATGGAAATAGTCATCGAGGAGGATGACTAGAAGGCTGAGATCTCATCGTTGTTGAAGGTTCTAGCATGCTCAAAGCAAGAGTACGTTGGGCAGATTCGATAGTCCCTGAAGGCTACTGATTGGTAGTCGAGTACTCTGGGCAGATTCGATAGTCCTAGGCACGGGTCACGATGACGTGCGGAGTTATGTCTAGAACCGGGGTTTCCATTAGCCCTTGATGGACGGATGAAATAATGTGCCGGTCATTCAATTAACGGTGATATCAAAGCAATGATAACAGTGATAGCCAGAGTCATGGATGTTTGGTTGTATCGTCATTCGGTCTCAAGAGTAGTGTTTTCTTGGTGCTTATCTGATCTTGGTTTAGGCCTTGGGGGTTTGTACTTGGAAAGCATCGCCCTTGACTCGAGTGATAATTACTTTACTTAAAATTGTATGCTTTGCTATGTTTGCTTCTGCTTAGTGTGTGTCTGGGGGCTATCACTGTAGAAAGAGGTGGAGTGGGAGGGTTGGATTCCTATTCCTTTTTCCTTTATTCTCTTTTGGTATGTTGTTAGTTAATTTACCGCTCACTAAGACTGTTGTCTGACTCAAGGCTTTATATATGTTTTAACTCTTATTGTCTTGGGCTGTTCGTCCATTTTGGGACGGGCAGACTAGGTAGCAGGTGACAGGTGTTGTTCTTGCTTTCCACGGTGCTGATGTCGAAGACGAGCTGGAGGCTTGCATATTATCTTCTTACTATTTGTACTGGATGTTCCGCTGCTTGTATATTCTCTGAGTGTTATGTAGTGAGGCTTGATGTATTGACTATTCAGATGTTTGTATCCAACTATTATGAAGTTTTATTGATGAGATTCTATTCTGTGAAGCTTCACTATATATATTCTATTGTATTTTGTCCATGCGCTGTGAGTAATACGATAGATTCTGCTGTTTTAATTTACCCTGACAATCGTTCATGGCTGCCTGGCACACTTTACAGCGCACTATCTCTAGGTTCGGTGCAGGGGTCATGGGCAGTCGTCACAACTTGTGAATCTGTAAACAAATCATAATCCAGGTAAATGATCGCAGAGAAAATATAGAGTAAAGTAAAAGTAATTTTCGTGGGTTAGAGTAAGTAAGAGTAGCAAAGTAAATGAGACCAAGAATTTCTATACTAGTTCGAATTCCAAATTCTACATCCAGTTTTGTACTCGCCGTATAGAATTTCAATATATGAACCTGCTTTCCACATGCGGTATGTACACTTTTACAATCTTGACTTTTCTCAAAAGGCAAGATACACCATTCTCTTAGCTTCCTCTAGTGGAAAGAACACATTTCTTAAAAATCAATCGTAGACTAAGGAAAGTAGTTATATCTTCAATACAGTTTTTGCAAATTTTGTACAATGTTCGTATAGAACACCAATAATAATATATTTCTGAAATCTTTGAGGATTAGGATGAGATCAGAGGGAATGATTGAGAGTTCAAGTACTAACTCTTTAATATTGTGTGGTTTGCAAATCCTTAAATAATAGGAGCGAAAGTGAATGGATTGTCAAAGAGAGTGAAAGAATATTTAATAGATATTTTCTCATAAAGTGTAGAAATGAAATAGTAAGAGAAAAGGAGAGAATTGTTTGTAAAAATTCAACCTAGAGCCTTTACATAGAGAACGAAGAAACATGAATTATGATAATGAGAAGTATCCATTCAATTAGATTTGAAAAGCTATCCAACAACTAGTATGTTGACATTTGATTTTAGAGTATGTCTACTTATCCATCTCTATGTCAATATATTATTTTAGGTATGTCGATATGTTGTAGTCAATTTTGAAAATCATTTTATAAATTTTTTTTGATCATTATAACTTTAAAAACTATTATTGTATTTTTATGAAAAAATATTAGGGATGAAAATAGAGCTTAGTAAAAAAATATCAAAGATCATTGTTGTGGGGTCTTTAACATAAATTCTAAGACACAAACAGACTTACTAAACACTTCCAACATGTCTCTCAATAAAGTACTTGTCTTCCATTTATCTTGAGTCAGTTTCGTTCTTCCATTTGCTTTAGTTAACCTTCATATATAAAATTTATTTACTTCCACTGAATTTTTGTTTATTTCTATAAAATGTCTCCATAATATGTCTTAAAATACTGCACAACTCGGAGAAACATTAGTTGCAATATTTATATCGGTGTTGTCATTAGAATCAATACTCATGTTACTAACATTCACACACTGCCAAATGGGCCATTTCCAACACACACACACACACACATACATATATGTATATGTGTGTGTATGTATGTATTATTATGTAATAGTGGTTGGCCCAATCTCCCCATCTTCAACATGTGGCGTACGCATATGAGTTGGCACACACTTTATTTAACAAAAGGAATCTCCAATGTTACATGCCTACCAACCCTTATTTATAAACTACTTCTCTAAGTTATTTAGTAATATAGGACATTTCCAAGTTCAAACCGTTGTTCCTCCTTACCAAATGCGAGGCAACCCTAACAATCTCCCCTTTGACTTGCATACTTTTGGAGCACTTTGAGATAATTGTTTTGTTTGCATGGCCCAATTCACAACCATAGGCTCTAATACCACTTGTTATGTAATAGCAGTTTGACCAACCTTCCCATCTCCAGCACATGGCGTACGCATATGAGGTGGCACATACTTAATTATAAGTAAAGTAATCTGTAATGTTACATGCTTATCAACCCATATTTATACACTACTTCTTCAAGTTATTTAGCAATATGTGACTATTCTAATTCCAATTCCAATTCCAAACCTAATATATATATATATATATATGTGTGTGTGTGTGTGTCTATGTGTGTGTATCTGCATACGTATATGTATATATTTATACATATTAATTATATATTGTTATGTCATTAATGCTATTAATATACAAGCAAAAGTATATTCCTTTAGTGTCAAAATGTAGATTTGTTTATTCCCTTGTAATGAAAGTGGGAATCACTTATTTGGGCATACTGATATAGGAAAACATACTTGGACTTAATTTTGAGGGAATTATGGGAATTTGATGGTCAGGTGGTACCATAAATGCACGTGTTAATTTTAGCAGTCGCACTCAAGAGGGAAGACACTTGTGAAAATTTTCCCTTATTTCATCTGTTGGCATATTTGGTGTGCTAAGAATATGATGAAATATTACAATAATTCGATATCTGCATAAGACATTATAGCACGTATTCACAAGGACATTGGCCTCGCTTTTAAGGTATGTCCTTACAAAGGACCCAGCAATACCTATATATATTTTTGTAGTCAGGACATTCTCATTGACTTATCTTAAATTTTTCATACATTTATGACCTCTTTTGTATAATACCTACTGATCAGCTGCTGAAAATTCATTGAAAACCACTATGAGAGGACTTCCCCTTGAAAGCAATAAGAACATTTCATGGATTTCTCCTCGAGTGACTCAACTAACACTTGAGCATGATACTTATAAACATCTTATAATTTTGGAATAGAGAGGAATTGAAGGGATAGTCAATCATACATAAGAGATTTATTCTACTGACAAAGACTTTGTAACTTCCAACTTGTTTCTTGAAATTTTAGGCAGGCTCATTTCTTTAAGAACACCACATTTTTGGTGGTATTTAGACCTTTTTTCCTTATTAACAAAGAGGTGGATACTATCTAGGGGTTTTTTCAGCATATGAGTTTTTCTTTTCAAGTATAGGATATATTTATCCTTATGTTAATGCACGCCTTCGCCTTATTGCTATTGGTGCTGAGTCTGAAGTAATGTGTTTGTTTTCTGGTCTTGCTTGCTTATTTAATTTGGTCCTGCTTATGTTTATTATGATGCTATTTTTGGTTGATGTTGTTGTTATGATCTTATTATGACTCTAGTATAATATGATTTATGTTGTTCTATTTTATTTATTTATGTAAACTCTACTTACTGGTGATATTGTCACTAAGTACCCAAAAATCCAAAGCCCATCCACATCATATCCAAAAATAGGAAAGCGGTTACGAATACAGATACAAATATAATAGTATCCACGTCCGAGAATTATCCATCCGACTTTAATAAAGATAGTAGTTATGCATATTTTACTACATAACATGATTGTTATCTATTGTTTTATCGTGGAAATATTTTATATTATGCATATATAAATGAATATTTGTTAACTAAAAGTAATTATTATTGTATTTTTGTATTTCTTGTACTTAGGTTAACACTGTCCTAAAAAAGAATTTGCATTGAAGCAATAACTTTAAGTTATTTTATTGACTTTACTAAAAATGAGCGGAATGGATAAATATTTAATATCCATTTGTATCTGCTGATATAGATAACTAATATCCGAAAATGATTACACATGCAAATGCATATATATCACCATTCACATCTAAAAGTATCCATTTAAAGGCCTAGCTACTAGATTTGTAGGGGGTGGGGGTTTAATTTATTTATTATTTTGTTAGAGTAGTTTTTACGAAAGAGTTGCCTACCATGTTTGTTGGAAGAACCTTATTTTGATTGTAACGACCCGTAATTTTCGATAATTAAAATATTTAATTTAATAAGATGTTGTTGTTTAATATTGGGAGAAATTAAATTTTGCGATTTATTAATGAGAATAATAACTAGAATGAAATTTAATAATGTTAATTTAAGGTAATTGATAACTATTTTAATGCAATCTCAATTATTGGAATGATTATAAAGTTAAAATTGGGTATAAATTGTAAATAAGTAAATAAATCAAATGTTGTATTTAAATGGTAAAATTACACGTAGTTAATTGGAAATGGTTAATATAGAATAATAAATCAGTATGTGAATTCATTTGTTTTGTTTGTTAACAATAAACATAGAAATATGTTTGAATTAGTAAGTTGTAACAATGGTCTAATTTTAAATTCACTACTAATGTAACAACCCGCATATTTTACGATTGTATATTTAAATATTTTATTTAAATATAGCATCATTAGTCGGATTTTAGTCCGAAAAAGTCACTATTCGAAGAAGAACAGTCGAATTAGTGAAAAGTCTATGTGGATACTGCTATTTGGAAGTGGCTATTTGAAAACACCTTTAAACAGAAATTCAGACGTCTGAAATGGGTCGTTTAGACGTCTGAAATCGTTCGAGTCAATCCAAAAAGAAAATAGGCTAAAATAGTCATTTTCAGACGTCTGAAATCCCCGAGTCAAACGTCTGAATATTGTACTAGACAACATCTGGTTTTCCAGATTCAGACGTTTAAATTGGAAATTTCAAACGTCTGAACGAAGATTGAAATTGAGATTCAACAATTTGGACTCAAGACCACTTCCATTGAGTTCAAAATGGTGTTTGCGACTTTTTTGAGTATAAACATCGATATGTTTTGAGTTGGGAAAAATTTCGAGATTTTCACTTAGGGCTTTGGGTTTGGGTTTCAACCCACTAACCCAACTCATCTTATATCCTAACTCCACTCCTCTTCACTCCTTCATATTATTTTCCTAACACTCAAGCTTTTACAAAAATGGAGGAAGAGAAAAAGAATTAGAATTCCTAAGCCCTAATCTTCTTTACAAATTCAAGTTCTAGCTCCAACATCAAAGAGAAGTTTAGGTAAGCTCCCTCTTCATCTTCTCCATCTCTTCTTCTCTTCAATTTCATAATTCCTAAACCCTAACTTATGAAATGTTTTTCTATTTGAGCTTAGATTGAAGCTTCTTGGGTTAACATTGAAGAGTGATTGTTCTTGCCTTGCTCTATAGCTTCTCTCTTGTGTTTTTTGGTTTAAAGGTGAGATTTTTATCTCACATCTAAGTATATATCTATCTTTGATGCTAGGTATGAATTCCTAACACTTATTTATGTTCATTTGCTTTTCATTTGAATTGATTTGGTGAACATTCCAATTTTTAGCGTTTGAAGTCAAAATCTATGAAAAAATCCTTATATGGTTGTTGGGTATGTTGCATGGAGTGTATTGGTGAGTCTTTAAGGTTGGGTAGTCGTTTGGCGTAAACCCCTAGCCATCGTCACTCATCTGATTGCTTCCGATATGATTTCGCCATCATTGGCCCAGGCAAAGTATTGCTTGAGCCCCAGTTTCAGACATCTGAAATATACAATTCAGACGTCTGAATCTGCTTGTCTCAGCTCAATTTGCCTATTTTGTGTGGGATTCCAATTTTAATCGATTCGGGATGATCCGATTTATTGTTATCATTTAAATTGACTTTGATGACTTCTTTTTCGGGATTTTTGGGAATATCCATTTTGGTGGATTCAGTATCAATTTTTATGGATTTGATTCACGTCTTCGTATGTGGATTTTTGGTGATTTATTCTTTCTTCAATCATTTCTGTGATTTGTCACTTTGAAATATAAAGGTTTTCTATACCAGTAATAAATATTCAAACTCTTTCACAAAGATGATTTCAACTCTATTTTTAATACAAAGCTCGTTTATAAAACCGTTTTCCAATCTATTAGTATATACAAACCTTTACCTCATTCGTATGAGAAATCTAATTAAACGGCTTAGTAAAACAAGTGGTATGAAACGCTTGCGTTCACTTCGTCGGTTAATTCTTGGACTTGTACGATTGAACTCTTGTGACAATTTTCGAGTGGAAATCTACAATCTGTTCGTAAAAAATTGAGTTAAGCTAGTGGTTATGGGACATGAAGCTAAACTCTTAAATTTACTGGCTTAGTGTAATTTACACTTAACTTCGAGTGGAAGTCTACTATTTGTTCGTAAATATTTGAGTTAAGCTAGTGGTTATGGGACATGAAGCTAAACTCTTATATTTACTAGCTTAGTGTAATTGACACTTTTTATTGATCGATGATGATCATTTTGTGATTTAGACTAGCGATGTGCGATGTCTATTTGTCTGCGAGGGAGACTAAACCCCGTTTCTGTGGAGCTTCGGCTCAAATTTGGCAGGGTAGCGACCCGTGGTCTTCGGGCCGTTTGTAGAGCTTCGGCTCAAAATTTGATGGTTAGCGACCATGGAATAGTGTTCTGTTTGTGATAGGCCTCCCCCTTTGTGATTTCTGGAATTCTTGTTGTGATTTCTGGAATTTGTGTTTCACCAATTTTTATGCGATTGGCATTGATATGTTTTGCCAATATTTGTGTTTTGGTGAATAATTTAAAGAATGTGATACTTTTTGGTCTTTCGAGATGATTTGAGATATTGTATGATTTTTTTTGTTATTTGATGTATACTTGACATAGTATGACATTTTTTTTATCATACGTTTTTGGTCATATCTCTTATCCTATATCATTTTATCTGATATTTATAGCTAGTCTGATCCGTTTATTATTTTCTTCTTAAATAATACTCGAGTCAGACCGTGGTATTTCAGGTGCTCCTGCTTGACTTCCTATTTGGGTCCTTCACCTGACTTTTGGCTAACTACTTTATCATAGTAGTTTTTGTTAATACACATTTGAGATGTAGACTCCATGATGTATATTTATTCTTTTGTCTTGCACCTGTATCTATTCTTTTGTGATGTAGTGGATCTTCTATGACCACTATATTGATATACACTTTTATGTGTTATGTTCATATCTGTTTCCGCCTTCATGATATGAATATCCATGACTGATTTGTGTTATGTTTATTTCTATATTTGTTTACGAAGTCCACATAGCCACTGTGTGGTAGCTTTGAGTTTGTATCTGATATGTCGGATTTCCTCTTGAAATGAAATGTAAGTTATATTATCTGACATATCGGTGCTCGCACAAAGCAATTACAAAGATGGTCGCTCCTCAACAGCCTTATTCTTCGCGCTAGTTGATGGCATTACCTCGTAGTGTCCTAGGCTAGCGTGAGTATAGAGGTGGGGCGTCATAGCTCGGTATCAGAGCCAAACTTCGGAACAATGTAGAATAATCTAGCAAGGATCATTGTCCTATGTCTTTCTTAGGAATCGTGCCATAGGATTTAATTCGAGTCTTCGTACCATTCTATCCTATTTTCTTTTGTGATGCCTTGTTTTATCAATCAAGTTTGTTTGATATTCATTCTGAGAATAACCTTTTTCCTATTCTATCTTTTTCTTTCTTTCTTAAAGAAGAAGAGATGGTTAGATCTGGCAGTCCTAGCTCCGGTCAATCCAGTGGTCCTTCTCTGGATGGCGTATTCATGTCTGCCCAACAACTTTTGGATCTTGTAAAGAATCAGAAGTTTATCTGTGCTTTGAGTAAGAACCCCGAAAAGGTTTTACCTCTGAAACTTGAAGTGCCTTTCGATCAGTTTGTAGATATCACTCTTCAACTTAGAGAGGCCGATAAATAAAGTAATGTTGAAGTTGTGGACGCCAAACAAAACTTCAACATCAACAAGAAGAGACATATTAAGTTCAAAAGTCCTAATCCCAACAAAAAGGGGAAGCAAGCAATTTCGATAGCAAAGACTCCTACCACTAGCCGTGGACGATGCTACAATTGTGGTTCTACGGACCACTATGCAATTAAGTGTCCGAAGTCCCTTCCTCATCGTTATTGCAAAAGTTCTGATCATCCTATATCTTCATGTCCCATACTTCAAAGTAAGAAGGAGGGGAAGTTAAAAGTTGTGCAAGCCCCTAGTAGCACACCTCTTGGTCAAGGTAATTCTCCTCCTATCCTTGATGACAATAATTTGTTTTATGATCTTCCTATTTGATTTCTTTTGATACGAGTGCATCTCCTTCTTTTATATCAAAAGAATTTGTTGATACTTTTTCTTTAAATATTATGGGCTTGACTTCACTGAGAATTGCGAATCCGGTTGGTGGATCCGCAACACTCACATTACTTTGTGAAAATGTAGAGATTATTTTATGTGATTATTCTTTTTGAGCCGATTTGCATGTTATGCGTTACTTAGGCTTCGAAATTGATTTTTTGGGAATGGATTGGCTTGATCATTATGAAGCCCACATCCTATGTCCTGAGCGGACAATTTATCTTCGACACACTCAATCTGTTAAGCATATTTCTATTGTTTTTAAAGATTTTGATTTCCAAATTTGGTGGCAACATTTTTATTCTTTAAACCCACTTGATGAGGAAGATGTTATTTCTCTCATTCAAGTAGTTTGTGAATTTTTCGGTATATTTGAACTTGTCTTAGGATTATCACCGAAGCAATCTATTGGGCGGTGCTAAGGTCTTTTCAGCTCGACCTTGCCACCGGTTTTCTTTAGCTACGAGTTGCGGAGGGTAGCATTCCACTTACCATATTCCGCACTCGTTATGATTCTTGTGAGTGGTTCGTTATGTCATTCGGTTTGACGAACCTTCTACCTTATTTAATCCATTTTGCAAATCGAGTATTCTACGAATATCTCGATTAGTTTATCCTTGTATTTATTGATTATGCATGAAAACAACAATTTAAAATTTGCAAATCATTTTAATAAGATATTTATAAGTATAATTGGGTTTTGTTCTTAAAACGAACAAAGAATATTTGTAATTTTTTTAAGAGACTTGTTTATCATATAGAAGATAATTTTGTGTTGTTTTGCCCATTGAGTGCTTTAAGAATTCTAGTCGGTGCGCTTAATCAACGTTATCGATAGGAATCTCCTAAACGCTATGATGAGACAGTTAGACACAATAAATTGACTTGTAAAAAGTAAATTTTTCTAAAAAGATGATTACACAAAGTTAATTATAATTTTGAATGTCTTTGCTTTTCGGGAAAGGTGATCGGTTAAAAGAACTCCTTTGCGATACTTCTATTCTTGTGTTTCCCTAAGGGAACCAAGACTTTATTGTTTATACCAATACTAGTCGTATTGGTTTGGGTGTCGTTCTCTTGTAAAAAGGGAATGTTTTTTCTCTTAAACTTCTTGAAAATTAAAGCTTGTCGAGACTAGATATGCCATTCATGATCTAGTGCTCGTGGCCATTATTTTCGCTCTTAGAATTTGGCGACATTATCTTTTAGGAGAGAAATTTGTTCTCTACCCCGATCATAAATCTTTGAAATATTTATTTTCTCAAAAGGAACTTAATTTGCGTTAACGACGTTGGCTCGAGTTCCTTGCATCTTATGATCATGATATTCTTTATACTCCCGGAAAGGGAAATCATGTTGCCGATGCCCTTAGCCGTAAGCAACAAGTGGTTGTTTCTATGATGATATCCGAATGGAATGATCTCAAGACTTTACCCACTTATTAGATTCAAGATCGTGAATCCAATTCATGTTCATATCTTGTTTTATGTAGCCTTGAGGCTCATCCTTCTCTTTTAGACCGCATCCTTGATGCTCTAAAGTAAAATCCTGAATTGGCTTTTCTTAGCCAAAGTTGTAGGGATTAAAATAAGGTTGATGGTTTAAAAGATTTTGAAATCGATGCTCGTGGTGGCATTCGAGTGTTTGGTAGACTTATTGTGCTAAACATTTGTGATCTTCGTAAAGACATTTTAGAAGATTCTCGTCGTCCGAAATTTTCCATTCATCCTGGTAGTAGTAGCGACATTATTATTGGGATGGGATGAAATCTGATATCACTAATTTTATAAAGCGTTGCATGACTTGCCAACTCGTTAAAGCCGAGCATCAATGGCCTGGTGGGTTATTGCAACCTTTGGACATTCCAATTTGGAAGTGGGACCAAATTTCCATGGATTTTATTGACGGTCTTCCCTGTTCTCGTTCGGGTCATGATGGCCTATGGGTGATAGTAGATAGACTTACAAAATCCGGCCATTTTATTCCCGTTCGGTCCAATCAGACCGTACCTCTTTTGGCTAAACTCTATTTCAAATTAAATAGCATGGAGTTCCTACTTCTATTGTTAGAAATCGTGATCCATTATTTTATTGGTGGATTTTTGTAAGGTCTTCAAAAGCTTTAGGAACAAAGCTTAATTCTAGCATCGCTTATTGTCCTCAATCCGATGGACAAATCGAGCGTGTGAATCAAACTCTTGAAGATCTTCTTCGTGCATGTGTTCTTGATTTTGGTGGAAGTTGGGAAGATCATATTTCTCTCGTTGAGTTTTCTTCCAATTATTCTTCCAATCTAGTATTGGTATGGAACCTTTTGAGGCACTCTACGGAAGGCCATGCCGATTTCCTTCGTGTTGGCTTAAAGCCGGTGAGAAGCTGGTTTTAGGTCCAGACTTTATTGGTGTTCATTTGTGTTTCATCTATGAGGGGTGTTGTGCGTTTCAGTCGATCGGGAAAGTTAGCACCTCGATATATGGATTCATTTCCCATCACCGAACGCATTGGTTCCGTGGCTTATTGCCTTTTATTACCGGCTCAATTTTCTACTATTCATGACGTGTTTCACGTCTCTCAACTACGGAAATGCCTTAGGGATTCCGATTCTATTCTTGAGCTCGGTTTTATTGAAGAAATTGAAGTTTCATGAAATTTGACTTATGAGCAACATTCTATTCGTATCATTACTTCGGAGGTTAAATGCCTTCGAAATAAAGACGTTCTTCTTGTGAAAGTCCAATGGCCCTCAAATCCTAAGGTTTGCTCTTGGGAATCTTGAGAATTCATCGAGCAAACACATCCGGACTTACTCTTTTGTGCTCTTTGTGGTGACTTATTTCAAATTTTCTTTTGTGTCGATATTCTTTTATGGTTGTTACTCTTTATTTTCTTCTTAAGTATTGCGAGGATGCAATTTCTTTAAGGAGGGGAGTCTGTAACAACCCGCATATTTTACGATTGTATATTTAAATTTTTTATTTAAATATAGCATCGATAGTTGGATTTTAGTTCGAAAAAGTCACTATTCGAAGAAGAACAGTCGAATTAGTGAAAAGTCTATGTGGATAGTGCTATTTGGAAGTGGCTATTTGAAAACACCTTCAAACAGAAATTCAGGCGTCTAAAATGGGTCGTTTAGACGTTTGAAATCGTTCGAGTCAATCCAGAAAGAAAACAGGCTAAAATAGCCATTTTCAGACGTCTGAAATCCCCGAGTCAGACGTCTGAATATTGTACTAGACAACATCTGGTTTTCCAGATTCAAACGTATGAATTGGAAATTTCAGACGTTTGAATGAAGATTTAAATTGAGATTCAACAATTTAGACTCGAGACCACTTCCATTGAGTTCAAAATGGTGTTTGTGACTTTTTTGAGTATAAACATCGATATGTTTTGAGTTGGGAAAATTTTCGAGATTTTCACTTAGGGCTTTGGGTTTGGGTTTGGGTTTCAGCCCACTAACCCAACTCATCTTATATCCTAACTCCACTCCTCTTCACTCCTTCATATTATTTTCCTAACACTCAAGCTTTTAGAAAAATGGAGGAAGAGAAAAAGAATTCGAATTCCTAAGCCCTAATCTTCTTTGCAAATTCAAGTTCTAGCTCCAACATCAAAGAGAAGTTTAGGTAAGCTCCCTCTTCATCTTCTCCATCTCTTCTTCTCTTCAATTTCAGAATTCCTAATCCCTAACTAAGGAAATATTTTTCTATTTGAGCTTAGATTGAAGCTTCTTGGGTTAACATTGAAGAGTGATTGTTCTTGCCTTGCTCTATAGCTTCTCTCTTGTGTTTTTGGGTTTAAAGGTGAGATTTTTATGTCACGTCTAAGTCTATATCTATCTTTGATGTTAGGTATGAATTCCTAACACTTATTTATGTTCATTTGCTTTTCATTTGAATTGATTTGGTGAACATTCCAATTTTTAGCAATTGAAGTCAAAATCGATGAAAAAATTCCTTATATGGTTGTTGGGTATGTTGGTTGGAGTGTTTTGGTGAGTCTTTAAGGTTGGGTAGTTGTTTGGCGTAAACCCCTAGCCATCGTCACTCATCCGATTGCTTCCGATATGATTTGGCCATCATTGGCCTGGGCAAAGTATTGCCTAAGCCCTAGTTTCAAACGTCTGAGATATACAATTCAAACGTCTGAATCTGCTTGTCTCAGCCCAATTTGCCTATTTTGTGTGGGATTCCAATTTTAATCGATTCGGGATGATCCGAAAAATTGTTATCATTTATATTGACTTTGATGACTTCGTTTTTGGGATTTTTGGGAATATCCATTTTGATGGATTCGGTATCGATTTTTATGGATTTGATTCACGTCTTCGTATGTGAATTTTTGGTGATTGATTGTTTCTACAATCATTTCTATGATTTATCACTTTGAAATATAAAGGTTTTCTATACTAGTAATAAATATTCAAACTCTTTCACAAAGATGATTTCAAGTCTATTTTTAATATAAAGCTCGTTTATAAAACCGTTTTCCAATCTATTTGTATATACAAACCTTTACCTCATTCGTATGAGAAATCTAATTAAACGGCTTAGTAAAACAAGTGGTATGAAACGCTTGCATTCACTTCGACGGTTAATTCTTGGACTTGTACGATTGAACTCTTGTGACAATTTTCGAGTGGAAATCTACAATCTATTCGTAAATATTTGAGTTAAGCTAGTGGTTATGGGACATGAAGCTAAACACTTATATTTACTGTCTTAGTGTAATTTACACTTAACTTTGAGTGGACGTCTATAATTTGTTCGTAAATATTTGAGTTAAGCTAGTGGTTATAGGACATGAAGCTAAACTCTTATATTTACTAGCTTAGTGTAATTGACACTTTTTATTGATCGATGATGATCATTTTGTGATTTAGACTAGCGATGTGCGATGTCTATTTGTCTGCGAGGGAGACTAAACCCCGTTTCTATGGAGCTTCGGCTCAAATTTGGCAGGGTAGCGACCCGTGGTCTTCGGGACGTTTATGGAGCTTCGGCTCAAAATTTGATGGTTAGCGACCATGGAATAGTGTTCCGTTGGTGGTGCACGTGTTTTGGTGTTTTCATGCTCCCGTTTGTGATAGGCTTCCCCCTTTGTGATTTCTGGATTTCTTGTTGTGATTTCTGGAATTTGTGTTTCACCAATTTTTATGCGATTGGCATTGATATGTTTTGCCAATATTTGTGTTTTGGTGAATAATTTAAAGAATGTGATTCTTTTTGGTGTTTCGAGATGATATGAGATATTGTATGATTTTTGTTGTTATTTGATGTATACTTGACACAGTATGACATTTTTGTTATCATACGTTTTTGGTCATATCTCTTATCCTATATCATTTTATCTGATATTTATACCTAGACTGATCCGTTTATTATTTTCTTCTTAAATAATACTCGGGTCAGACCGTGGTATTTCAGGTGCTCCTGCTTGACTTCTTATCAGGGTCCTTCACCTGACTTTTGGCTAACTACTTTATCATAGTAGTTTTTGTTAATATACATTTGAGATGTAGACTCCATGATGTATATTTATTCTTTTGTCTTGCACCTGTATCTATTCTTTTGTGATGTAGTGGATCTTCTATGACCACTATTTTGATGTACACTTTTATGTGTTATGTTCATATATGTTTCCGCCTTCGTGATATGAATATCTGTGACTGATTTGTGTTATGTTTATTTCTATATTTGTTTCCGAAGTCCACATAGCCACTGTGTGGTAGCTTTGAGTTTGTATCCGATATGTCGGATTTCCTCTTGAAATGAAATGTAAGTTATACTATCTGACATATCGATGCTCGCACAAAGCAATTACACAGATGGTCGCTCCTCAACAGCCTTATTCTTCACGCTAGTTGATGGCATTACCCCGTAATGTCCTTGGCTAGCGTGAGTATAGATGTGGGGCGTCACAACTAATTCATCGAAATAAACGGGAAATAAATTGCAATCAATCTACTCAAATAGTGCGGTTAATGTAAATTAAAAGGATATCTGTAGAAGATTGATGTAATAAAACGTAAACAAATGTTAAGTATAGCCATGAAGTAATGATTGATGGAATAATAAGGTATAAATCAAAATAAATGGATTTAATTGAATTTAAATTATAATTAATGAATTTATTGCAATTGAAATTAAACACTATAATTAGTGTAATATTGAACATTGAATTGGACATGGAAATTTGTCTTAAAAGGTTATAAATCACCAAGTAATCAAAAATGATAAAATTTGTTAATTATAAAAATTGATTTGAAAAAGTGATTTAATTAATTTAATAATAATTTATTTAATTAACGTCAAAATAGCCATTTTGGCCACTGTCTCGGATTTCGACAAAACCAATTTCATCGGACCCGTAACAGTGAATTATTGTAGGATTTCAAGTTTTGTAGCGATCGGACTTGTCTTTTGATCATACATGCTCGTAACGCGTAGAAATCAATTAAATGAAATCAATTTGAAATAATCCGATTTTAAAAGCTAACTTCTTCATACAGTGGAACTAGGACTTGAAACCTGTTCCATTGAGTTTAAAAATATTGAAAACATCTATCTTGATATATGGGATGACCTGCTTTGGTTTCGGAAGCAGAACAGGCTTTTCGGGTTGTTATTGTCTTTTCGAACTAATTTAATATGTTGTTCTTTCATATCGGGCCTTGTCCATATAAATAGTCTTGTTTCCCAAACCCTAGCAGTCATTTTCTTATTCCTGTACCTATAATTTTATATGACTGTTCCTTCCCTCTTCCTCAACGGCAGAAACCAAATTCCTAAATCCGAACCCTAATTTCAAATTTTCAAATCAATTTCGAAATTCAAACTCCTCCAAACCATGACATATTATATACCGTTTCGAAGCTCTCGACAAGTGTAATCAACTGGTGCAATTCGTTTTTGCAATCGAATCACCGTTGGTCCAGAAATTAGTGATTTAGTTTCGGCCATTCATGTGTGGTTGTTGAGATTCAACGGCAAATCTACGACTATAGGATGATCGGGCAGCGCCATTGGGTAGAGGGGGTCAAGCAATGATCATCAGTGGTGTTCATTTGTGCTTGTGTGGTCGAGGATCGCCGTGATTGTCTGAGATATTGGGGCGGTGGCGGTCGTTGTTTGGGGGCTTGGGAAGTCGCATGTGGGCACGCTAGGGTCATTCGGTGATGAGCTTCGCAATGGTGCCGTTCGATCTTGTTTCAGGTGTGTCAAGCGGCCGCGATAATTGAGTAAGGAATGGCAGCTGTAGTCGAAGTTGGGTCGAGAGGTTATTGTGATTTATAGGGTTTGAACGATGATAAGGTGACGTGGCCTATTTTTATTTTGTTTATTTTATTTATTTATTTATTTAAATTTCAACCTTTCTAATTAGCATATCTTTTACATACGAAATAGGATTCACGTTCGGTTTTCTCCGCTGCGATCGTATCAAAATTTTGGACATTATGGAACTGATTTGGACAAATTCTAAGACTGTTGAATTTTGGACCTTATTTTGGATTTCAAATCGATTTGAAATAAAAGGTGAGTGTTTTAACCCACTCACAACTACTAAATTGTCTTATGTTAGTTAAATAAAATTTACGAGGTGATTTGAAATTGATTGGTTGATGTTTGGTATATTTAAACTGTTATTCCAGTTAAATAGGACTTTTGTTGCATTTAATCGTCATTTAATTTAATATTGCAATTTAATTGTCAATTGAATACCTGTTGATGATAATCAGTTAATTGCTTAATTTGTTGATTGATTGAATGGTGATTAAGATGGATATTTGATTTTGATATTGGACGACTGGATGTAAAATTTATATTGTTATAACCCTGCAAGTTCCCTTAGTTTATTGTTAGAAATCCCTATGGGTTGAAATGAGACATACACGAATGATCTATAGATTAGGAAAAATCGTTATTGGTTGAAATGATAAACCCGAGCGATTTTATGGATTTTGAATGTTAATTCGGGATTGTGGATTGAAATGATATATATCCGTAAATATAAAATATTGTGGATTGAAATATTAAATATCTGTATCACTTGACCATTTGTTAGAAAATTATATACGGACACGGGATTGGTTAAGTTAAATGATTTTAAATCCTTAAATTTTGAATTTAGTTAAATGATATTTTGAAGAAAATTTGATTTATATAAAATGAATTATTTTTGAAAATCCATGTTTTAACTGTTGAAATTGGAATTGGTTTAAATTAAAAATTTTAATGTTAGATTTGAAGTATAAATAAAATTTATTGAAATTGAGTTATTCAAATATTTGAATATTTAAACTTCGAGTCTGCTAAATTTGTAATAGTTTAAATTTACAGTTTGAACATGGATTTGAAATCGATATCGATTAAATGGTTTTAAATGAGAATCTGAATTGAAAGACAAAATTTAGTTTGTTGATTTGAAAGCTGGACATGGTCGAGATGTGTTGAAATGAAAGAAATAGTTTAATTTGAGATTAATTTCAAATTTATTATTTTAAAATAAACTGTTTATAAATATATTATTTTAAAATCTAGATCATTAAGGTTTTCAACATTTAAACTATTTTAATCAAATTAAATCTATTTTAATTTAATTTAAATCTATTTAAACTATTTTAAATCTATTTAATTTATTTTAAATCTATTTAAACTATCTTAATCTATTTAAACTATTTTAAATCTATTTAAACTATCTTAAATCTATTTAAAACTATTTTTAATCCATTTTTTCTATTTTAAAGTATTTTGAACTATTTAAAAATCTATTTTAAACTATGTTAAACTATTTATAACTATCTAAACTATTTTCTAAATTTCAGACTGTGTAAAGTGGAAGTGTTTATATTTAAATCCTTGATTTAAAAGTGAATATGGTTAAATGATGTAATAACCTAAAGTTGGAATTTGAAATGACATTTTCTAGTGAAATGACATATTTGAGTAAATATGATAATTTTGAAATGAGAGTTTAACCTATTTTGTGAATATGGTTTCAAAAGTGATATGATTTCAAATGTGATATGATTTAAAAAGTGAGTATGATTTTGGAAGTGAATGTGATTTCAAAAGTGATATGGTTTGAATTGAATATGATATTTTTATATCAATTATGAATCGATTTTGGAAATGTAAAAGAACCATTCGGTGTGAAATAAGCGTTTGGTTGTTAAAGTGACCGGGATCGGATATTTTCATACTCTTTGCCAATACCGAAAACCACTTTAACAACTGTGTACGTGGTGGAGATTTCAAAATGAAGTAGAATGGTTTGGTGAACGATTCTGTATGAGGTATTTACGTAGCCCTGACTCCCATGAGTCAGCTTGATGTGGCTATAACAGGAGCTATACCAGGCTAAGTGGGGTCGCTCCTCCTATCGGGCACATTTCTTTGATACCACATTATGACTTTATGATTGATTTGGTGGCCACCTCTCGATTTGATTATGGGAGTGTGTTCCGAGGTGGGCAGTTGTAGCTGCTATGCGTTACCACTAGTTTGGGAGTGCAAATGGTAGAATCATACTCTGGCATTGCCTCGCATGCCGTGTCACATGCCTTATCGTGCCTTCTACGTGTTTGTTTTGTACCGTACCTATAGAGTGCTCCCTGAGTATCCCATCAGTTTGTTGGGCCTTACAGTATCTGTATAGACTATAAGAATATATAAAATGTGTTAAGGGGGATATGGGTAATGCCTTAACGCAATTTTATAACTTTACTTTACTGTAGACACTATTATAATAACGTATTGTATTATGTATTTAGATAGTTTAACGGATCCTTAGGAGATGGAAATCCCGAACATCTCTTAAGTTATTACACTCACGTGGATAAGAGATTTCAAACCCCGTAAACATCTTCGACGACGTTACACTCTTGTTTATTTACTATTGATTTAACTTACATAAGATCTTCTGTAACAACCTGCATTTTTCCGATAATTAAAATATTGAATTTAATTAGATTTTGTATTTTAATATTGGAAGAAATTAAAATTTGTGATTTATTAATGAGAATAATAACTAGAATGAATTTTAATAATGTTAATTTAAGGAAATTTATAATTATTTTAGTGAAATTTCAATTAATTGAAGCGATTGTAAGCATAAAATTTGGTTATAAATTGCAAATAAGGAAATAAACCAAATATTGTATTAATTGGTGAGATAATATGTAATTAATTGTAATTGGAAAAATCGGTGTTGGGTAAGTAGTTAGAACATTTCTTTGTAGATAATAAACTTATAAATATGATTAAATTAAGTAAAAGGTGACAATTTTTACTTGTTACCTATTTATTTAATCTATTGAATTAAATTGGAAATCAATTCCAATTAAATGTAATTAAATATTACGTAATGTGAATTAAGAGGATAACTGTAGAGTATTGATGTAATAAAATGTAACTAATGTTAGTTATATCCATTAGATAATGAATGATTGAATAAAAAAAGAATGAAATCAAGTTTAATCGATTTATTGGAATTTAAATTATAAGTAATGGATTTATTGCAATTGAAAGTAAACACTGTAATTAGTGCAGTAATTAATATTGAGATTGACATTGGAAATTGGTTTTAAAAAGAGTGTTAATTTCTGTGAAATTAGAAATGATGAAATTTGTTAATTATAAAATTTTAATTGAAAAGTGATTTAATTAATAATTTAATAACAATTTATTTAATTAACGTGAAAATAGCCATTTTGGCCACTATCTTTGATTTCGACGAAACCAGTTTCATCGGATCCGTAACAGTAAATTATTATAGGATTTCAAGTTTCGTAGCGATCGGACTTGTCGTTTGATCGTACGGGCTCGAAACATTTAGAAATCAATTTAATTGAAATCAATTTGAAATAAGCTGATTTTAAAAGCTAACTTCTTCATACAATGAAATTAGGACTTAAAACCTGTTCCATTGAGTTTAAAAATATCGAAAACACCTTTTTTGATATATTGGATGACGTGCTTTAGTTTCGGAGGCAGAACGGGCTTTTCGGGTCGTTATTGTCAATTCAAATCAATTCGGCTGTTATTCATTCTTATCGGACTTTGTTCATATAAATAGATCTTTCTAAAGCCTAGTAGCCTTTTTATTTCTTATATCTGTATGTACTAAATTTTTTGTCGTTCCTCTCTTCTCAATGGTTGAAAACCTAAATCCCCAAATCCAAATACAAATCAAAATCAATTTCAAAAATTCAAACTCCTCAAAACCCTATCATATTATATACTGTTTTGAAGCTCTCGACGAGTGTAACTCACTGCAAAATTCATTTCTTGAATCAAATCATCGTTTGGTCAGAAATCAGTGACTTATTCTCGGCCGTCCAAAGGTCATAACTTTGTTTAACGGTGGTTTTACGACGAGAGTTCGATCGGGTGGCACTAGCGTGTAGAGGGTCTCAAGGCAAGTCGATCCATAGGGTTCGTGGTGGTCGAAGGCGAACGAAATCGCCAGAAAGTGGTGATATAGGTGGCGGCGGCACATTGTTCTAGGGGGAGGCGAAGCACGTGCCCCGTGGCCACTGGGGTCGGCCAGAGGCGTATGCATGCGTGGCAGTGTTAGATCAATGGCCAGGTGGTCCTAGGCAGCGGCGTTTATCGATTTTAGGTGGCGGCTGCATCATGTATTCGTACGCGACTTTGAGATTAGGGCATAGGGTTTCTTTCCAGTGATCACGCGTTGACGTGGAGTCAGGTGAATGGGTACGTTTTCTTTTTTTTATTTAATTTAAAATTTAAATTTTCCACCATTTTAATGTTATAACTTTTGCATACGAGGTCGGATTTACGCGCGGTTTGTTCATCTAGGATCGTATTGAAATTCCGGACATTTTGGAACTGGTTTGGATGAATTCTTAGACTATTGAATTTTGGGCATTATTTAGGATTTCAAATCGATTTGAAATCAAAGGTGAGTGTTTTGACCCACTCACAACTACTAAATTATCTTATGTTAGTTAAATTGAATTTATGATGTGATTAGAAATTGATTGGTTATGTTTGGTATATTTAAATCGCCATTCCAGTTAAATTTGAATTTTATTGAATATTATCGCCATTAATTTACTATTAAAATTTGAATTGTCCGTTAATGCCCGTTATTGATAATCAGTCACTTGTCATTGTTTATTGATTGGTTTGATTGGTGATTGTGATGGATGTTGATTGTTGATATTGGATGACTGGATGTTATATTTTTATATTGTTATAACACTGTCAGTTCCCTATGGGTTGAAATGATACATACCTGAACGATTTGATAGATTATGGAGAAATCGTTATGGGTTGAAATGATAGACTTGAGCGATTTCATGGATTTGAAGTAAAATTTGGGATTGCGGGTTGAAATAATATATACCCGTAGAATTTAAAATCTTTGCGGATTGAAATGATAAATATATCTATCACTTAACCATAGGGTAGAAAATTATGTACGGACACCGGATTGGTTAAATTAAATGATTTTAAATCTTTATAATTTGAATTCAGTTAAATGATATTTTGAAATTGAATTTGATAAATTGAATTATTTTAATGAATTGTTTAAAGGATTTAATCTGAAAATTTTGGAATTGTTTTAAGTGAATTGCTTAAGGATTTAAATTGAAATTCTAAAGTTGAATTTGAAGTATGAATGAAATTTATCGAAATTGAGTTATTGAAAACGTTTGAAATTGCAACTTTGAAATCTATTGAGATTGGAATAGTTTAAATTGATACTTCAAGATTTGAAATTGGGTTTTGATTTGAAATCTGGATATGCTCCAGATTTGTTGAAATGGAAGAAATAGTTAAATTTGATGTTAATTCAAAATTTATTATTTTAATATAAACTGTTTAAAGATATATCATTTTAAAAATTCTGATTATTAAGATTTTCAAACTATTAAACTAATTTAATCTATTTTTAATCTATTTTAATCAATTTAAACTATTTTAATTTATTTTAATCTATTATAATCTATTTAATCCAATTTAATCTATTTTAAACTAATTAACCCATTTTTATCTATTTTAAATCTATTTAATCTATTTTAAAACTATTTAATCTATTTTAAATCTATTTAAACTATTTTAAATCTATTTAAACTATCTTAAATCCATTAAAACTATTTTAATCTATATTTCTATATTAGAGTATTTTAGCTATAAAAAAATTATTTTAAACTATGTTGAACTAATTAAACTATTTATAACTATATAAATTATTTTCTAAATTTCAGACCCTGTAAAGTGGAATTGTTTATATTTAAATCCTTTATTTGAAAGCAAATACGATTAAATGATTATGTGTTTGTTTTCTTTCTCTGTTTTATTCTTATTTATCCCATAATAATCCTCCCCTTTGAACGGTTTGAGCCTGACGTGTGTGGTTTATCGTCGATTTAAACCGGAACAAACCATTAGTATTGGTTGCTATGGATGTATATTTGATTTTGATTGCATGTGATGATATGATGGTTGTATTGTTTGTTTGCATGTGATTATATGTTGTGTTGATTTGTTTTGTTATTAATTTAAACAACTTAAATATTTCTCTTTTTACATAATTATTAACTTCTTTGGATTATATAAGTGAATATAGGTTTATGGAAACAATAGCTAACGCTTTTGGTTTAATAAATAAGCGTTGTTTGCCCGACAAATAGGTACGTTTTCGGATTACGGTTTTATAGCGATATTATATTGTTTTCCCGTGGTTTGAGATATTTATTTTTGAAATATGATATATATATATATATATAGTTATTATTGATATTATTGTTTCTCCCGGACCTCTCCGTATAAAGGAGACTCTTTCGAAAATTTTCCATGAATTTTGGACTTAGAATTTTTTTTTGTGGTAATGAAATATTTTCAAACTTTTATTTAACTTGAATATAAAAGGATTTAATTGTTTATAAATTGATGTATTTTATTTAGACTATTTAATTATGTAAATTAATCGTTTATAAATTGAATACTTTGAATAAAATATATTAATTTCTTAATTCCTTCTTTTTCCTTTTCGTGGATGAAAAGTTTTGAGTGGGAGAGAGTGTAACGACCTGTAATTTTTGATAATTAAAAATATTTAATTTAATAAGATGTTGGTGTTTAATGTTGGGTGAAATTAAAATTTGTGATTTACTAATGAGAATAATAACTAGAATGAAATTTAATAATGTAAATTTAAGGCAATTGATAACTATTTTAGTGCAATCTCAATTAATTGGAATGATTGTAAAGTTAAAATTAGGTATAAATTATAAATAAGTAAGTAAATCAAATGTTGTATTTAAATGGAAAAACTGCACGTATTTAATTGGAATTGGTTAATATAGAATAATAAATCAGTATGTGAATTCAATTTTTTTGTTTGTTAACAATAAACATAGAAATATGTTTGAATCAGTAAGTTGTAACAATGGTTTAATTTTAAATTCACTATTTAATTCGTCGAAATAAAAGGGAAATAAATTACAATCAATCTACTCAAATAGTGCAGTTAATGTAAATTAAAAGGATAACTGTAGAAGGTTGATGTAATAGAACATAAAAAAATGTTAAGTATAGCCATGAAGTAATGATTGATGGAATAATAAGGTATAAATCAAAATAAATGGATTTAGTTGAATTCAAATTATAATTAATGAATATATTGCAATTGAAATTAAACATTTTAATTAGTGTAATATTTAACATTGAATTGGACATGGAAATTTGTCTTAAATGATTATAAATCACCAGGTAATCAAAAATGATAAAATTTGTTAATTATAAAAATTGAATTGAAAAAGTGATTTAATTAATTTAATAATAATTTATTTAATTAACGTGAAAAAAGCCATTTTGGCCACTATCTCGAATTTCGACGAAACAAGTTTCATCTGGTCCGTAATAGTGAATTATTGTAGGATTTCATGTTTCGTAGCGATCGGACTAGTCATTTGATTGTACGGGCTCGAAACGTGTAGAAATCAATTTGAAATAAACCGATTTTAAAAGCTAACTTCTTCATATAGTGGAATTAGGACTTGAAACCTATTCCATTGAGTTTAAAAATATTGAAAACATCTATTTTGATATATGGGATGACCTGCTTTCGTTTCGAAAGCAGAACGAGCTTTTCGGGTCGTTATTGTCGTTTCGAACTAATTCGATATGCTGTTCTTTCATATCAGGCCTTGTCCATATAAATAGTCTTGTTTCCCAAACCCTAGCAGTCATTTTCTTATTCCTATACATATAATTCTATCTGACTGTTCCTTCCCTCTTCCTCAATGGCAGAAATTCCTAAATCCAAACCCTAATTTTAAATTTTCAAATCAATTTCAAAATTCAAACTCCTCCAAACCATGACATATTCTATACCGTTTCGAAGCTCTCGACGAGCATAATCTACCGGTGCAATTCTTTTTTGCAATCGAATCACCATTGGTTCAGAAATCAGTGGTTTAGTTTCGGTCATTCAAGTGTGGTTGTTGAGATTCAACGACGGATCTACGATTATAGGACGATCGGGTAGCGTCATTGGGTAGAGGGGGTCAAGCAGTGATCCTCGGTGGTGTTCATTCATGCTCGTGTGGTTGAGGATCCCCGTGATTGGCCGAGGTAAGGGAGCGGCGGCGGTCATTGTTTGGGGGCCTGGGAAGTCGCGCATGGGCACGCTAGGGTCGTTCGCTGACGAGCTTCGCAGTGGTGCCATTCGATCTTGCTTCAGTCGTGCCAGGCGACCGCTATAATTGAGGGAGGAACGACGGCTGTAGTCGAAGTTGGGTCAAGAGGTTATCGTCATTTCTTGGGTTTGAACGATGAAAAGGTGACGCGGCCTATTTTTGTTTTGTTTATTTTATTTATTTATTTATTTAAATTTCAACCGTTCTAATTAGCATATCTTTTGCATACGAGATCGGATTCACATGCGGTTTTCTCCGCTCCAATCGTATTGAAATTTCAACCAATATGGAACTGGTTTGGATGAATTCTAAGAATATTGAATTTTGGACCTTATTTTGGATTTCTAATTGATTTGAAATAAAAGATGAGTGTTTTAACCCACTCACAACTACTAAATTGTCTTATATTAGTTAAATTAAATTTATGAGGTGATTAGAAATTGATTGGTTGATGTTTAGTATATTCAAAATGT
Organism: Allium fistulosum; assembly: GCA_030737815.1. NCBI lineage: Eukaryota > Viridiplantae > Streptophyta > Magnoliopsida > Asparagales > Amaryllidaceae > Allium > Allium fistulosum. Next base: position 404,843,480 of record CM060906.1, read on the forward strand.
TATTCTAGTTAAATAGGACTTTTGTTGCATTTAATCGTCATTTGATTTAATATTGAAATTTAATTGTCAATTGAATACCTGTTGATGATAGTCAGTTAATTGATGTAATTGTTGATTGATTGAATGGTGATTGTGATGGATATTTGACTCTGATATTGGATGGCTGGATGTTATATTTGTATTGTTATAACCCTGCAAGTTCCCTTCGTTTATTGTTAGAAATCCTTATGGGTTGAAATGATACATACACGAACGATCTATAGATTAGGAAAAATCGTTATTGGTTGAAATGATAAACCCGAGCGATTTTATGGATTTTGAATGTTAATTCGGGATTGTGGATTGAAATGATATATATCCATAAATATAAAATATTGCGGATTGAAATATTAAATATCTGTATCACTTGACCATTGGTTAGAAAATTATATACGGACACCGGATTGGTTAAGTTAAATGATTTTAAATCCTTAAATTTTGATTTTAGTTAAATGATATTTTGAAGAAAATTTGATTTATATAAAATGAATTATTTTTGAAAATCCAAGTTTTAACTGTTGAAATTGGAATTGGTTTAAATTGAAAATTTTAAAGTTAGATTTGAAGTATAAATGAAATTTATTGAAATTGAGTTATTGAAATATTTGAATATTTAAACTTCGAAGTCTGCTAAATTTGTAATAGTTTAAATTTACAGTTCGAACATGGATTTGAAATCGATATCGATTAAATGGTTTTAAATGAGAATCTGAATTGAAAGACAAAATTTAGTTTGTTGATTTGAAAGCTGGACATGGTCGAGATGTGTTGAAATGAAAGAAATAGTTTAATTTGAGATTAATTTCAAATTTATTATTTTAATATAAACTGTTTAAAAATATATTATTTTAAAATCCTGATTAAAAAGATTTTCAACATTTAAACTATCTTTAGACTATTTTAATCAAATTAAATCTGTTTTAATTTATTTTAAATCTATTTAAACTATTTTAATCTATTTAAACTATTTTAAATCTATTTAAACTATCTTAAATCTATTTAAAACTATTTTTAATCCATTTTTTTACTATTTTAAAGTATTTTAAACTATTCTAAACTATTTATAACTATCTAAACTATTTTCAAAATTTTAAACTTTGTAAAGTGGAAGTGTTTATATTTAAATCCTTGATTTAAAAGCGAATATGGTTAAATGATGTTATAACCTAAAGTTGGAATTTGAAATTACATTTTCTAGTGAAATGACATATTTGAGTAAATATGATAATTTTGAAATGAGAGTTTAACCTGTTTTGTGAATATGGTTTCGAAAGTGATATGATTTCAAATGTGATATGATTTCGAAAGTGAGTATGATTTTGAAAGTGAATGTGATTTCGAAAGTGATATGGTTTGAATTGAGTATGATATTTTTATATCAATTATTAATCGGTTTTGGAAATGTAAAAGAACCATCCGGTGTGAAATAAGCATTTGGTTGTGAAAGAGACCGGGATCAGATATTGTCATACTCTCTGCCAATACCGAAAACCACTTTAACAACTGTGTACGTTGTGGAGATTCCAGATGAAGTAGGATGGTTTGGCAAACAATTCTATATGAGGTATTTACGTAGCCCTGACTCCCGTGAGTCATCCTGATGTGGCTAAAACAGGAGCTATACTGGGCCAAGTGAGGTCGCTCCTCCTATCGGGCACATTTCTTCGATACCATATTATGACTTTGTGATTGATTTGGTGGCCACCCCTCGATTTGATTATGGGAGTGTGTTCCGAGGTTGGCGGTTGTAGCTACTATGCGTTACCACTAGTCCAAGAGTGCAAATGGCAGAATCCTACCCTGGCATTGCCTCGCGTGCCGTGTCACATGCCTTATCGCGCCTTCTACGAATTTGTTTTGTACCGTACCTATAGTGTGCCCTCTGATAACCCTCCAGTTTACAAAGGAATTACGGTACTGTATAGTCTACGAGAATATATAAAAATGTGTTAAGGGGGATATGGATAATGCCTTAACGCTATTTTAATACTTTACTTTACTGTAGACACTATTATTATAGCGTATTGTATTATGTATGTAGATAGTTTAACGGATCCTTAGGAGATGAAAATCCCAAACATCTCTTAAGTTATTGCACTCAGGTTAGACACTAGATAAGAGATGTCAAACCTCGTAAACATCTCCGACGTCATTATACTCATGTTTATTTACTGTTGTTTTAAGTTACATAAGATCTTATAGTTCTGACTCGTGTGTTTTGTCTTTTCAATTCGCTCGGGTCAGTCTGAGCTTTTTTCAGTAGAGCAAACACTGCCTAGGCTCTACAGTGTGGCACAAGGGAATAAGCATAATATCCATATATAATAATAGAAGCTCCATCTGGCTCATCCTTTGCACTACACTGCGTACACCTAAACTTGCTATCTAGTATACTCATTTAAGAGTACCCAAGATAATATGAAGCAAAGCATAAAACCTCGAGTCAAACAACAGTCTGGTGTGAGAGATAAATAAATCTCAAAATACTATACCAGTCGATAGATTAAGGAATAAAAGGTATAAGAGTCATACATGACCTGTCCCTGCATCCAAAGAGTTAGCACATAACATCTATAATATGCTACTCTACTATCATCATTAAAAAGTGTTACATCCTAAGTACGGTGTTGGGTGTCTAAGTATCCACGTCCTAAATGCCTGCACTAAGTGACATCCCTAGTGTGATAGACGACATGAGGAATAGTCAAAACAAACATAGCATCCATCAAACAATCCTCGCTATCTCTCAATGTGCTTGGATATAAGACTACTCATATGGCACAATCATAAATTAGAGACCCAATCAAATCTCAGTTTCACGGTGCTCAATCCATGCCACTTCGTAAGGCCAGGTCTAGTGTAATCTATGTTCATAAGATCTGGACCTAGTCATAATTCAGGTGGGCTTCCCTACGTACCCCCACTACATGAGCAATAGGAAACCTCAGAGGGTCTACGTTCTTTTAACGACCCCTATTTTTTACCATTTAATAATATTTAATTTTATATAAATTTTGAATAAAAATGGTTGAAAATAAAAATGTGTATTTATTTATGTAGTTTATTTAATATGAACTTGAATAAAATTTTGAAATAACCAATTTCGAAGTTTTTGGCAATAACGAGTATTGAAATGAAATTCTATGTATTGAATGTGTTTATAATCGGTAGTTGGAATTGAATAATAAATGTTGAATTAAATAAAATAATCGTTTGATAACAGAAATTGAAATAATCAATGTTAAGTTAATAAAGAATCGAATGGATGTTTATTAAAAGTAAAAGCATAAGTTTATTTTGTGTGAAATTGTATTTTTGATGGATATAAATTTCAGAAATAAGAAAACATTTATTTGGTAAGAAATGAATAACTTTTGCTGTATACAATAATTGCAAAGATGTTGAATTACTATAAAATGGAAGTAGTTGTTTTATTATTTGAATTCGTTTTAAAAGTTAAATTTTATTAGTTAAATTACTTATATTTAGAATATAGTGATTTATTTGACAATTTAATTGTTATATTAAATATTTGAAATTATTTAAATAATTAAATCCTGAATTTAATATGAATATTTGAATGCCTATTTAAATTTTATTTAAACAAGAATGAAGATTGTTAACTTATAAAATTGGATTTAGAGGGATTAAATTAATTTTGGAATTACTCGTTTTAATTAACGTGTAAAAATAGTCTTTTTGGGAACGGTTTCGGATTTCGACGAAATCAATTTCATCAGATCTGTAATAGTGAGTTATTATAGGATATCAAGTTTCATAGCGATCGGACTTATCATTTGGCAGTGCAAGCTAGAAACACGTAGAATTTATTTTCAGAACTTTAATTAAAATAATTTGATTTTAAATAGCTATCTTCTGTATATGATGGAATTGGCTTCCGATATATATTCCATTGTGTTCGGAATAGGGGTATAACATATAGAACGTCGGGCGGCACGCTTCGTATGAAGTTTGAAATTTTTACGGATGAATAGTACTAATTTAATTTTCTATAAATAGCCCTTAACTTTCTTCCATTTGCAATCCCTAACCCTAAATTTATTTCAGCCACCAGTAAAAACATTTCCATCCTGCGATCGATAACGATCGGAGCCCCATAGAGCCCGAAATAGCCAATCACTTTGAAAAGAAAATGTAGAGCATGTCCATACGAGCTTATTCAATGGTTGGAAGAATTGTCGACCGAGGCCACCAGAATTCGCTCGCGTTCGCAAGCAGCAAAATGTGTTTGGCTATGGTTTGTAGCACGTACGCGTGCGCGAGGCGTGGTGGAGTGCAGCGGCTCGCTGAGGGGTTGCGCGCGATGGCATCAGCAGTGGTGTGTCTGATGGCGGCCTGCGAAGAAGTGTGCACGAGCCTGGGAAAGGAGATAGGAGGAGAAGGTTAATTTAAATTAATTAAGTTAATTATGTTTTTAGTTATATTGAATATTATAATCCGCAACTTTTTCATACAAGGTCGGATTCGAACGAAACAAGTTGCGTTGGGTTCGTATCGACATCGTCTACGACATGGAGCTGAATTGGAATTTATTTGAATATGAAATATTTTTCATTTTCAAATAAAGGTGAGAGGTTGAACCAATCCACGAAGTAGTAAATTCCTATTGTTAGTTAAACCAATTAGCGAAGTGATAAATTTATGTTGATTGCTATCTAAAAATTTAATTGACTGAAAATTTAATTTATTGAATTTGAATTGATTGAACTTAGATCGACATTTAAATTTGACCGTTAAATTGAAAATTAAATTTGTTAGTTAAATTTGACCATAAAATTGACAATAGGAATTGATAGTAAATCTGATAATTAAATTTATGACATTAGATGTGACATTTAAACTGAAAGTCAAATTGACATTTAACTTGATATTTAATTCGATGCTGATAATTGAAATTTCATATCACTTTTCAACACCCGACATTGATAGTGATTGACTGTTGTGGTATGAATGAATTAGTTGCTTTATATGTTGGTTTATATTGCGATGGATGATATTTTTGATTGGCTGTTATGTGTTTAGTGGTCTCGACATACCCATATTATCACCCTATTATTGTCACTACTAATATGATCGATCATCTGTACATTTGATTTTGATATGGAACTGGGACATTCTATTTGACTTATGATTTATTGGATGCATTATTGACTGCTTTGGCTGGATGGTGATTGTTGTGATCATATTGTCGTTCGGTGGAATTTGAAGATTTTGATAAACTGAAATTTAGTTTCTGAAAATAACTTGAAATTCATTTATAAAATTTAAATTCTAGTTTAATAATAATATGTATTTTTCCAAAGAGCAATAAAAAGGTTTACAAATTTTTCTATAACTTTAAAGAATAAAAGGAAGTGTTTGTGAGAAGGCCGATGTTTGGAATCCAACCATTAAATGATTTTGATACGTGATATGTTTGAATGGGATTATTGAATTTTGAAAATCTGTAAAGCGTTGTAGAATCCTCTGAAACTGAAATAAATTATTTGAACAATATTTGATGCAGGAAATCTAAATTTATTTCGATGATTTAAAATAATTGGAATATTTAAACATTGAAGTTTGTTTAAACTGTGATGTAGTTAAAAATTAAAATGGTGAAACCTTTATGGAAAGTTGAAACAAATGAAGTTGTTGCAAATATGTTCCACCTGATTTCGATTTGACTTACATAAGGATTTTTGTTAGTCCTGACTCGAGTGTTTTGTCTTTTCATTATGCTCGGGTCAGACCGGGTTTTTCAGTTATCGTAGACAGTTATTCTAGAGGGCGAAGGCGAAGATTTGGTATACCATATTTTCTAGTATTCCGCTGCACTATTTCATTATGTCTATTAAAATTGTATAACTCCGATAATATTGTATAACTCTAATTTATGTTGTAAGTTGAATTGAATAGATATTGTTAAACAGGTTCATGAAGTATTTATGTGATTATTGTACTTTATCGTTCCGCTGCGAGATTCTGTTGTTGTTTTCTTCTTTCCTTTATTATTTCTTTAAAATAAACCCATTGATAATCTATCTTTTAAACGGTTTGAGTTGAACATGTGTGGTTTATTGTCGACTTGAACTGTCCAAAAAGGTGGGTCATCACAGTTGGTATCAGAGCTAGGTTTAGCCTATACATATACCTGTAGGATAAGCTCATTGAGTGTATATACATATATGAGAGAGCGTATTTGTTAGTGATACAAAAATATTTTGAAATTAATAAATGAAATAATTTTAACCTATATTATATTTAGAATATAAAAGAATCAATTCTATAAACTGATAAATTCATTCGTGACTGTTTGATAATGATTGGATGTTTCTCTAAGCTGGTTGATTGATCGACCGATATGGTTGTGCATATTATCATTTACTGACTAGTTAGTTGTGCTCGGCCAGTTGATGAGCATTAGACTTTTGTTGTCGACGTTCGAATAGTGTATAACCTGTTGTAAGTACTTTACCATTTCACGCATGGGAAGGTAGAAATTGTAATCTTATGGAAATGTTGAAACGAACACCTTGTTAATTAAGTTTCACAATTTGACTATAAGGCTGTAATTACCCGAAATTTCACTGCTTTGATTTGTGAATATGTAATGACCCAAGAATTTAGGAATTTATCCTGAAAAATATAAATGAATTTAAAATAATTTTTAAATAAATTTTGGAAGGAGATTGTTATGGCTTGATAGTGTATCAGTATGTGTGTACATGTGTGCACAGGGTATACACATGAACTAAAGCTAAAAATCTCTGAACTTTAAGAATAAATACATATTGATATGTATGGGAATATATATATATATATATATATATATTAAATCTTTAAAAAGCTGAATGTATAAGTAAATATAAATATATGTATGCTACTGAATATTTTTCTTAAGTATACATGTGCATGTGTGTGTCAGTACAGAATGATATATATATAAATATATATATATGTGTTAATAAAATACTAGAGTTCAAACTAGTGAAATAAAATATATATATAGACATATTTTAATATAAGCAGAAATAAAAAGAAGGAAGATATAAAAAGAACTAACCCTCTTATAAATAAATAAAGGAAGTACATGCCATTTACATGAAAGCTAAAAATAGGAAAAAATAAGAGAAAACAGAGAAATGTTGCTATAGGCAGAATTAGGAAGTGTGTTTGATAAATAACAAAACCAAGTCACATTTTTAGCATGATTGTAGACAAGGGGGAAAAGTATTTTTCTGAAAAGCAAAATTTCTGAAAGAAAAATGTAACCACTTTTCTCTTCACCCAAATTAAGCCGGGAAGGGGTAAAACTCTGGGTTTAAAATTCAGATAACATGATTTTCTGGTGGGCAAAAATGGCTTTAGCCAATACCCAAAACCCTAAGAGAGAGACCCTGTATATATATACATGTATATGCAGCAGCCTCCTCTTCTCCTCAGAAAAGAATTTTGAAAAAAAGAGAGAAACAATACCACAGAAATCATAAGACAAAGGAAGAAAGAGAGCTTGAGGATAAGAGCAGGAGTTCATCAGTTAATTAAGGAAACAAAGGAGGGAGCTAGGTGAGAAAACTCACTCAAAATCTAAGGCAATAAGTCCTAATGTAGGCAGCCAGATAAAAGTATTTTTATTAAAAGAGTATTTTCATATATGAATGTTTATCTGTGAATTTAAACCTAAATATGTTTTGATTTTCTTTGGTTGATCATTTGTTTTATTATAACAAAGTTTTGTGTGTTGTTAGCATACATGTCTGTTTTATACACTCAGATCTCTGATATGTTAATATTTGGGGATATAAATAAATACCCAGAAAATAAAATGTTGAGAATAGGCAAGTAGTATTGGTTTTGGCTTAACCCAGAAAAATGCAAATAATGTTGAGCTGCAATATACTTATGTATAAGTGCTGAGGCTTGAAATATAAAGGAATTAGGGGTGCAATAGGGTTGCCTATGTGCTGATGCTCCTGATTCAATAAAAATGCATAGCAAACAAAATCTTGTGATTCAGTGAAACCAGGTCATCCTGAGTTTAACTCAAGCATAAATGTTTGCAAAAGAAAAACTCTCTTAGAAACCATAAGCCAATGTTAGTTGCCTAAACTCCTTTTAAAATACCAAGATGAATATATGTATATACAGAACCTTATTTTGTAATCACAAATGGTTGTTGCTTGTCTGTCTCTGTATGTTTATGAATAATATGAGATGCCATGTTATGGATGTTTTAGCTAATGAAATGAATCACTGAATGGTTTTGCCATGAACAATCAAGAGAGTTATTATTAACTTAAAACCTGATTAGGAAATTGGGGTCAAGAACACTGCAGGAATGACTTGTGTGCTTGAGTAACATAAGTTGACACATGGCTTGTTTAAGTCCTGAGATCTTTGTGTAATGGAGTGAATTAGTTCATTACAGTGTGTCCATTGATTCATAAATATTGCAGGTGAGACCAAGGATAGATAAATATACCAAGGAAGTAATACTTGAGCAGATGAGAAAACTAGAGTTTTTCCCAGATTTGAAATATGAGTATTGAATGAGTGATTTAACTCATATTAGTTATTTTCCTGTTTGGTATGAATGATTGTTTGTCTATGATTGAATTGTATGCTTGAATGTATGTGCTATATATATATATGTAGTCTTTGGGAAGAAAATTTAAGTGTGCACATGCACAATGACACAGAGCATGCACACAAGTATTTACCTAATTCCAAAGGACAGAACCTTATGTATTTGTACTTAACTTGATTTTAAACTAATGAACAAATTGCTTTTGTGAATTTTCTCATACCAGACATGTGTCTGACCCTAGTGTGCTAATGGCATCTGGGGTGTCTCATTTAAAATGAGGCAGTTTCCAATGCTTTTTCAGGGATTGCAGCAACTAAATAGGAGTAGGAGCAAGGCTTTGAGAAGAAGATATAGCATGCTAAAACTTAGTTAGATAAGAGCCTAAATGTTGAAATCTGCATGTATTGACAATTTAAATTGCTACTTGTATAAAGTGATGAATGTTGGATGGATATTTGGTTAGGCATTTTGTTAAGAGATTGATCTGTATCTGGAAACTATGAATTAAGTTAAATATCTGTTATGTTTAAAAGTATTTTAATCAAATCTTGTAAGTAGATTTAGCAAGAACACCATGTTAAAATTGAATGATTTCATTTTATAAATGCATTAGTCAATCATGAATCTTTGGAAAGGATTTAAGTTTTGGAAAATCTGGAGAGTTGATTCTCAGAAAATTTAAATGGTTTTATTTTCTAATATAGCATATGTATGCAAAAGAAATAGGCATAGATTAAATGTTTTATATGGCTGCAAGGTTTCTATAGTTAAACTTGTTTCATACAAATGTTTCATGTCCTATTTTTAATTAGAGAAATGATCTATAATAAGGTAGATGGAAGCCAGATTCAAATAGTTGCATATATATATGCACATAAATATGTTTAGTGCAAACATTACCACATCTTTTTCTTTGCACTTGTAATAGGAATCTGGATTTCACTCAGATTTTAACCAAATGCATTTTTAAGGCCAGAGAGACCTTATAAGAAGAAATACAAACTTGAATGATGATAAACACTTCTATCATCCTCAAAACCCAAGAACCTTACCCTTAATTCATATCAATCCTGAAGCCTTCCAGGTTATAGGGATGGGATTCAATAATGATTAAGCAAGGATTATTGTTTTGTATGATGGATTTTAGGCAAAAATAAAATATATATATATATATATATATGTGTAGATAGGTAGATAACAGATTCCAGACTGCACCAAAGAGAAAAAAAAACCAAAAATTGTGTTTGAACCGACCAGCATAGCACTCGAACTCGTGACCTTGCATGTATAAGTTAGGCGCGTTTCCATTACGCCTAGATGTTGCTTGTGTTTCCTTAGGATCCACTTTATTTTATACTGATTTTGACACAGCTATATTAAAAGCTTGTTTACTACTGATAATTACTTGATCACTTCTTAGTTAGGATAAACAGATTAATATGTATGTTACCAGTGGATTGTTTGGTCAAAAAAAAAATTAGCAATCCAATATCCTCTTGTTTTTCCAGAACTCTGATTCAAACAAGAGAGGCATATGCATCCTCACATGTATGTGCTTATTTTTGTGAATGTACTGATATATTTATATTGGTTGATTTTTGTGATCCTGGATATATTTTGGTTTATTGGAGAAAGATATTGACCTTGAGAATTATATTTACAATGGATGATATATCTATATATATATATATATCCTCTTTACCTTAAAAAAAAAATTCCTTATGAAATTAGAGTATAATTAGGAGGGTCATTTCAGTTGGTATCAGAGCTATGTTATTCAACATAGTAGAAGTAAGGATCAAGTTCTTAGATAGAAATAAAAATTAAAAGGAACTAAATATCAAACTAACCAGCTATGTAAATTATTATTAGCAAACTATGGTAGGGAGACCACCAAATCAGGGAGCAGGATCTTCCCATGCACCACCAATGGTCAATCTGCAAGACTTGGTGAGAGCATTTAGGGATGGGGCAGGACAAAGGCAAGAAAATCCCTATGAAGAACTCTCAAAACTGCTTAAGACATATACTCATTTAGGAGGCAAAAGCTTTGAAGGGACAGAGAGTATCATGGAAATTCAAACATGGTTGAGAACATTGGAAAGAATTTTCAATGACATGCAACTTGATGATCAAAGAAAGAGGCAAGTGGCTTCAAGACAGCTAAAAGGAGTAGCTTTAGGCTGGTGGGAAGTAATCATTGCAGGAAGGAATGAGAATGAAATCACTTGGAATCAATTCAAAGAGATGTTGGAAGCAAGGTTTGTACCAGCATCAGCAAAGACTACCTTGCTAGAAGAATTCATTAGACTTAGACAAGGAACCATGACTGTCACAGAATATACTCAAAGGTTTGAGGGGCTTTCCACATATGGAGCAATGCTTGTGGCAGATGAGGCATCTAAAAATGATAGGTACATAAAAGGTTTGAATCCAGGACTTAGTAGAGCCATGTTACCCTATGCAGACAAGACTTTTGATCATGTGATAGACTTAGCTTTGAGGTTGGAGCAGCATGACAAGGAAAGGGAGAAGTTCAGAAATTTTAAGAGCAATAATAACAAGAAAGGTAAGGGGAGGTATCACCCTTATGATAAGAAGAAAGAAGAGGCTAGTAACAAAAGCACTGGAGATGTCAAAGCTAAGGAAGACAAGAAGAAAATTGTGTGCCATCAGTGTGGAAAGGAAGGGCATATCAAACCAAAGTGTCCAGAATTGAAAGGAGGAGCTTTCAAATGCTATCTATGTGGGAAAGAGGGGCATATGAAGAGGAATTGTCCTGAGTATAAACAGCAAGGCAAATTGGCAAATTTGGAAGGAAAAGGCAAAGCCACAGTGGAGAGTAACACTGTAAACCATAGCCAAGTGGAAGGTACATTACTTATTTGTACCATACCCATAACAGTAGTATATGATACTGGGGCAACTCACTCCTTAATTTCTTATGAATTGGTTAAAATGCTAAAACTGAATTGCATATTGGTTGAAACCCCATTGCATATACACAGTCCATTGGGGAGTTCTAGTGTCTTAAATATGATTTGTGTGGATGTGGAGTTAAACATAGGAGGAAATATGTTTATTTCCAATTTATATGTTTTGAATTACCCAAATATAGGTGTTATATTGGGGGTAGACTGGTTAAGGCAGTTTAAAGCCATAATTAATTTAGACTCATCCACCATATCATTGCAAAATTCTAGAGGCCAGAGAATCACAGTTTTATGTGAGGTAGCTAAGGAAGGAAAACTATATCATTTAGTTGACTCAGAGAAAGATTTCAGTGAACTAACTATTGAAGAAATTCCCATAGTCAATGAATATTTGGATGTGTTTGGTGAGGTCAAGGGTATCCCACACCATAGACCAGTAGAATTCTAGATCAATCTTGTTCCAGGAGCAAGCCCAGTGATTAAAAAGCCAACTAGAATGGGGCCAAATGAACTAAAAGAATTAAAGAAACAGTTAGAAGAATTGGAAGAAAAGGGTTTTATAAGACCAAGTAATTCTTGCTGGGGAGCACCAGTGGTGTTTGTTAAGAAGCAAGATGGCTCTTTAAGACTCTGCATAGATTATAGAGAATTAAACAAAGTAACTATTAAAAATAAATACCCATTGCCAAGAATAGATGATCTTTTTGATCAATTAGCAGGGGCAAAAGTATTTTCTAGACTAGACTTAGCATCTGGTTTTCATCAAATGAAGGTGGAAGAATCAAGCATCAAGTACACTGCCTTTAACACTAGGTATGGGTTGTATGAATTTTTGGTTATGCCATTTGGCTTGACCAATGCACCATCCTATTTTGTAGATTTAATGAACAGAACCTTTAGAGATTGTTTAGACAAGTTTGTGCTCATTTTTATTGATGACATTTTGATTTATTCCAAGACAGTGGAAGAACATAAGCATCATTTGCACCTGGTTTTGTCTAGATTAAGGGAAAAAGATTTAAAAGCAAAATTTTCAAAATGTGTGTTTTGGAAGGAGGAAGTACATTTTCTTGGCCATGTTATATCTGCCAAAGGAATTTCTGTGAACCCCAATAAAGTAGTGGCTATTCAAGCATGGAAGAGGCCAAGCACTGTGAGTGAAGTAAGGTCATTTATGGGGATGGCAGGATATTATAGGAGGTTTATAAAAGATTTTTCAAAAATATCTACACCACTCACTAACCTAACCAGGAAGAACCAAGCTTTTGTTTGGTCAGAAAAGTGTGAAAAGTCTTTTGAACAATTGAAGGAGGCATTGGTGAATGCTCCAATTCTAAAGGTACCACATGGAAATGAAGAATTAGTGGTATACACTGATGCTAGTGGATTTGGCTTGGGTGAAGTGTTGATGCAACAAGGCCAAGTCATTGCATATGCATCCAGACAACTTAAACCCCATGAAGTAAGGTATGCCACACATGATCTCGAATTAGCAGCTGTAATATATGCTTTAAAACTTTGGAGACATTATTTATTAGGCACAAAGTTTGAACTCTACACTGACCACAAGTCTCTAAAATATTTGTTTTCACAAAAAGATCTGAATATGAGGCAACATAGATGGGTGGAGTTCTTAGCTGCCTATGATTTTGACATACTCTATACACCAGGCAAAGCAAACAAAGTTGCAGATGCTCTAAGTAGACAGCATGCTAAATTGGCTATGATGATGATAGCAGAATTTAAAGATTTGTCTTTGCTAACTGAGTTAGAGATTGGGGAGAATGGGTGTGTGCACACTAAAGAGAAGATGCATGATACACAAGAAGATAAAGGGAAGTTAAGCTTAATGACACTTCAACCAGATTTAATTCTGAAGGTAGGAAAAATGCAAGAACAAGATACTCACTTATTAGAGAAGAGAATGCTCCTCTCAAGAGGGGAGGAAGTAATGAATCACCACATTGATAAAGATGGTTATGTGAGATACCAGAATAGGATGTGTGTACCAGAGGACATAGAATTGAAGAAGGAGATATTGAATGAATATCACAGAAGTAAATACTCCATTCACCCAGGTAACACAAAAATGTATCAAAATTTGAAAAGAGATTTCTGGTGGAAGGGGATGAAATCTGATATAGCTAAGTACATTGCCAAATGTATGACTTGCCAACAAGTCAAGGCTGAAACCCAAAGACCATCAGGGTTGATGCAACCTCTTAGTGTACCACAGTGGAAGTGGGAAGACATATCTATGGACTTCATAGATGGACTGCCTAGATCTAAGAGAGGTAATACAAGCATATGGGTGATAGTTGATAGGCTAACCAAGGTAGCACACTTCATCCCAGTCAAGTCAGAAAGAACAGCACCAAAACTAGCTCAAATTTTTATAAAAGAAGTGGTAAGGTTACATGGCATTCCCAAAACCATTGTGAGTGATAGGGATACCATCTTCACTTCAAAATTCTGGAGAAGCTTTCAAGAAGCAATGGGAAGTGAACTATGTTTAAGTACTGCCTACCATCCTCAATCAGATGGGCAGACTGAGGTGGTAAACAAAGTTTTGGAGGACATGTTGAGGGCATGTATACTGGATTTTGGGGGCAACTGGGAAGATTATCTTCATCTAGTTGAATTTACATACAACAACAGCTACCAAAGCACCATAGGAATGGCTCCATTTGAAGCCTTGTATGGTAAACCCTGCTTGTCACCTGTTTGCTGGGTAGAAGCAGGAGAAAGGTCTATTTTAGGACCTGAGTACATACAAGAAACCAAGGAGAAAATTGAGTTGATAAGAAGAAGAATGACAGCAGCTCAAGATAGGCAAAAGAAATTTGCAGACATGAGAAGGAGGCAGGTAGAATATGAAGTGGGAAATTTTGTTTTCATCAAAATCTCACCCATGAAAAATGTGTTGAGGTTTGGAAAACAAGGCAAATTAACCCCAAGATATATTGGACCATACAAAATTCTGGAGAGAATTGGTCCTTTGGCATATAAGTTGGAATTACCAGAAAACATGCAAGGCATACATGATGTTTTTCATGTATCACAATTGAGAAGGTGGGTCCATGACAAGGAAGAAATTCTTGAAACCCCAACCCAAGTGCAGATAAATCCTAATTTGATTTATGAAAAGGATCCAGTGGGAATTTTGGCAAAAGATGTGAAGAAGTTGAGAAATAAATCTCTGAAACTTGTGAAGGTACAGTGGAGTCTAGATCCTAGTGATTGCACATGGGAATTGGAAGACAAAGTTAGGATGAATTATCCTAGGCTATTTTCAGATTAAGGTAATTCTGATCTTTGATTGTTTTCTTTATTTTGGATGAATATATTTTTAGTTAGTATAGAACTAAGAATCTATTTGGTAGAGAATATACTTGTTCTCTGAATTAAGTTTAAAATTTATTTTAAGCTTAGGAAAATTGTGGGACACAATTTCTAAAAGGAGGGGTGTATGTAATGACCCAAGAATTTAGGAATTTATCCTGAAAAATATAAATGAATTTAAAATAATTTTTAAATAAATTTTGGAAGGAGATTGTTATGGCTTGATAGTGTATCAGTATGTGTGTACATGTGTGCACAGGGTATACACATGAACTAAAGCTAAAAATCTCTGAACTTTAAGAATAAATACATATTGATATGTATGGGAATATATATATATATATATATTAAATCTTTAAAAAGCTGAATGTATAAGTAAATATAAATATATGTATGCTACTGAATATTTTTCTTAAGTATACATGTGCATGTGTATGTCAGTACAGAATGATATATATATAAATATATATATATATATGTGTTAATAAAATACTAGAGTTCAAACTAGTGAAATAAAATATATATATAGACATATTTTAATATAAGCAGAAATAAAAAGAAGGAAGATATAAAAAGAACTAACCCTCTTATAAATAAATAAAGGAAGTACATGCCATTTACATGAAAGCTAAAAATAGGAAAAAATAAGAGAAAACAGAGAAATGTTGCTATAGGCAGAATTAGGAAGTGTGTTTGATAAATAACAAAACCAAGTCACATTTTTAGCATGATTGTAGACAAGGGGGAAAAGTATTTTTCTGAAAAGCAAAATTTCTGAAAGAAAAATGTAACCACTTTTCTCTTCACCCAAATTAAGCCGGGAAGGGGTAAAACTCTGGGTTTAAAATTCAGATAACATGATTTTTTGGTGGGCAAAAATGGCTTTAGCCAATACCCAAAACCCTAAGAGAGAGACCCTGTATATATATACATGTATATGCAGCAGCCTCCTCTTCTCCTCAGAAAAGAATTTTGAAAAAAAGAGAGAAACAATACCACAGAAATCATAAGACAAAGGAAGAAAGAGAGCTTGAGGATAAGAGCAGGAGTTCATCAGTTAATTAAGGAAACAAAGGAGGGAGCTAGGTGAGAAAACTCACTCAAAATCTAAGGCAATAAGTCCTAATGTAGGCAGCCAGATAAAAGTATTTTTATTAAAAGAGTATTTTCATATATGAATGTTTATCTGTGAATTTAAACCTAAATATGTTTTGATTTTCTTTGGTTGATCATTTGTTTTATTATAACAAAGTTTTGTGTGTTGTTAGCATACATGTCTGTTTTATACACTCAGATCTCTGATATGTTAATATTTGGGGATATAAATAAATACCCAGAAAATAAAATGTTGAGAATAGGCAAGTAGTATTGGTTTTGGCTTAACCCAGAAAAATGCAAATAATGTTGAGCTGCAATATACTTATGTATAAGTGCTGAGGCTTGAAATAGAAAGGAATTAGGGGTGCAATAGGGTTGCCTATGTGCTGATGCTCCTGATTCAATAAAAATGCATAGCAAACAAAATCTTGTGATTCAGTGAAACCAGGTCATCCTGAGTTTAACTCAAGCATAAATGTTTGCAAAAGAAAAACTCTCTTAGAAACCATAAGCCAATGTTAGTTGCCTAAACTCCTTTTAAAATACCAAGATGAATATATGTATATACAGAACCTTATTTTGTAATCACAAATGGTTGTTGCTTGTCTGTCTCTGTATGTTTATGAATAATATGAGATGCCATGTTATGGATGTTTTAGCTAATGAAATGAATCACTGAATGGTTTTGCCATGAACAATCAAGAGAGTTATTATTAACTTAAAACCTGATTAGGAAATTGGGGTCAAGAACACTGCAGGAATGACTTGTGTGCTTGAGTAACATAAGTTGACACATGGCTTGTTTAAGTCCTGAGATCTTTGTGTAATGGAGTGAATTAGTTCATTACAGTGTGTCCATTGATTCATAAATATTGCAGGTGAGACCAAGGATAGATAAATATACCAAGGAAGTAATACTTGAGCAGATGAGAAAACTAGAGTTTTTCCCAGATTTGAAATATGAGTATTGAATGAGTGATTTAACTCATATTAGTTATTTTCCTGTTTGGTATGAATGATTGTTTGTCTATGATTGAATTGTATGCTTGAATGTATGTGCTATATATATATATATATGTAGTCTTTGGGAAGAAAATTTAAGTGTGCACATGCACAATGACACAGAGCATGCACACAAGTATTTACCTAATTCCAAAGGACAGAACCTTATGTATTTGTACTTAACTTGATTTTAAACTAATGAACAAATTGCTTTTGTGAATTTTCTCATACCAGACATGTGTCTGACCCTAGTGTGCTAATGGCATCTGGGGTGTCTCATTTAAAATGAGGCAGTTTCCAATGCTTTTTCAGGGATTGCAGCAACTAAATAGGAGTAGGAGCAAGGCTTTGAGAAGAAGATATAGCATGCTAAAACTTAGTTAGATAAGAGCCTAAATGTTGAAATCTGCATGTATTGACAATTTAAATTGCTACTTGTATAAAGTGATGAATGTTGGATGGATATTTGGTTAGGCATTTTGTTAAGAGATTGATCTGTATCTGGAAACTATGAATTAAGTTAAATATCTGTTATGTTTAAAAGTATTTTAATCAAATCTTGTAAGTAGATTTAGCAAGAACACCATGTTAAAATTGAATGATTTCATTTTATAAATGCATTAGTCAATCATGAATCTTTGGAAAGGATTTAAGTTTTGGAAAATCTGGAGAGTTGATTCTCAGAAAATTTAAATGGTTTTATTTTCTAATATAGCATATGTATGCAAAAGAAATAGGCATAGATTAAATGTTTTATATGGCTGCAAGGTTTCTATAGTTAAACTTGTTTCATACAAATGTTTCATGTCCTATTTTTAATTAGAGAAATGATCTATAATAAGGTAGATGGAAGCCAGATTCAAATAGTTGCATATATATATGCACATAAATATGTTTAGTGCAAACATTACCACATCTTTTTCTTTGCACTTGTAATAGGAATCTGGATTTCACTCAGATTTTAACCAAATGCATTTTTAAGGCCAGAGAGACCTTATAAGAAGAAATACAAACTTGAATGATGATAAACACTTCTATCATCCTCAAAACCCAAGAACCTTACCCTTAATTCATATCAATCCTGAAGCCTTCCAGGTTATAGGGATGGGATTCAATAATGATTAAGCAAGGATTATTGTTTTGTATGATGGATTTTAGGCAAAAATAAAATATATATATATATATATATGTGTAGATAGGTAGATAACAGATTCCAGACTGCACCAAAGAGAAAAAAAAAACCAAAAATTGTGTTTGAACCGACCAGCATAGCACTCGAACTCGTGACCTTGCATGTATAAGTTAGGCGCGTTTCCATTACGCCTAGATGTTGCTTGTGTTTCCTTAGGATCCACTTTATTTTATACTGATTTTGACACTATTCAGAGCTTAACATAAACAGCTATATTAAAAGCTTGTTTACTACTGATAATTACTTGATCACTTCTTAGTTAGGATAAACAGATTAATATGTATGTTACCAGTGGATTGTTTGGTCAAAAAAAAAATTAGCAATCCAATATCCTCTTGTTTTTCCAGAACTCTGATTCAAACAAGAGAGGCATATGCATCCTCACATGTATGTGCTTATTTTTGTGAATGTACTGATATATTTATATTGGTTGATTTTTGTGATCCTGGATATATTTTGGTTTATTGGAGAAAGATATTGACCCTGAGAATTATATTTACAATGGATGATATATCTATATATATATATATATCCTCTTTACCTTAAAAAAAAAATTCCTTATGAAATTAGAGTATAATTAGGAGGGTCATTTCAGAATATTTACTTAATTTTAAATATTCAAATATATAGGTTTTATAATGAAAATCAAACTCTTTTAAATAATAAATAATGATGGTGAAATAGTTTTCAAAATCTATTTACAAATATATATATATATAGTTCGATGGAAGACAAACAAATGTGACCGGAATTCATTTTCCGAATTTTCGACTTTTCATCGGCTAAAAGTTGTCGGAACGTTGTGAACTCTAGTTTGAATATATAAACATTCAAAATGGAAATAAATTAGTGTATATTAGTATGTATATGGTTTTAAAAATAGAATTAAAAATATAGGAAACTGTCACATCGGGGGGGGGGGAAAGTACACAAAACATGTTTCCTTTGACATGAAGGGGAGGGGGACATGTTGGGGGTGGATTTGATATGGTGAAGGAAAGGAAAGTGAGGTGGCAAAGAGAGAGTGGAGGGTAAGGTACGAGGGGTAAAATAGTAATTTAGCAAATGCACTTTGCATATATACAAATTTCTAATCTTCTCTTCCATTTCATTTCCATATTCCAAATTTTCCTTAAGCTCTCTTCCTTCCTAAAGCTTTAAAGAAATAATAAATGGCTTCCTTGCCTATTCTAAAGCTTAAAAATTCATCCTTTTCTAGTTTCAATTCTTTTTAAAAACATGATTAAGCTCCTCCTTTTCATTTAAACATCCTACTTCTTCCATTTTCAAGTCCTACACCACCCTACAAGCCAAGGCCGTACCCTATGCTTCCTAGGCCGAGCCCATCTTGCTTGGTTAGGCCACTTAAAGACTTTGTTTTTCATGTTTATTCAAAGATCTATCTTGTATTCAAGTCAGTGTTTTAAATCTCGGATTTTGGCCAATATCTCGGGAAAATATCTCGGCTATCTCGGGCGATATTTAAAACACTTATAACTAAATAGGCTGCCAAATCTCGGATTTTGGCTGATATCTCGGATTTTTCATCTCGGCCATCTCGGGGAGATTTAAAAGCCTGATTCAAGTACTAGTGAGAGTTCGTCAAGGAATTAGTAAGCTTCGGTGAGTAAACTATGAATTTTGGGAAAGATTTAATCTTTTATGTTAGCTAATGTGTTGTGATGGTTAGTATTGGTTAAATTATCATTTGATTTTTATATTTACTTGTTGCTTGGATGTGTAATGATATTTGACTTGAACTTGAAGTCTAAATAGTTAGTAAATGGTTAAAAATTAGATCTTGCTTATGTTGTGGTATGATGCCATCATGGATGTTATGTTTGTCTATGAACTTGGGTATGTAATCTATAAACTAAGATGAAGTGAGCACCATTATATGGTGTTTGCGAATTAGAAATCTTGTGTAAGAAAACTATGGTTTAGTTTTTGGAAAATCAAATATTTTATTTAGATTTAAAATTTGGTTTATTTTTAAATACTTATTTTTTTTTGGAAAAGTTAGTAAACTTTAAAGCAAAGTTTCAAAGGGAAGCTAGAAATAAGTTAAAATTTATGGGTATCCATAGCGATAGTCGCTATGGATGAAGTTCGGAAATTTCATGATTTCAAGTTTTTAAGTGTTTTATTTGGAGTTGTTTAAACCATGACATACATCAATCTTTATTTAAATGTCACATCAAATCTTTATTTAAATGTCACATCAAATCTTTATTTAAATGTCACTTCAAATCTTTATTTAATTGTCAAATCGAATCATTATTTGATTAAAGGATAACTATTCACTTAATTAGTGCTAAATATTAAATGAAGGTTGTTTAATTAAAGTTTAATTATTAATTAACTCTTGATTAATTAGGTTTATTATTTAATTAATTAATACTTAACTGAGATTAATTATAAATAAATGTTCGTTTAATCAATTAAGCTTTAACTTATGATTTAATTATTCTAAATTAAGGTTTAATTGATTATTCAATTTTTAATTAAATATTATTTAATTATTTAATTAAGATTAATTAATATTTAATTATTAATTAAGGTTTAAATTATAATTTAATAATTAATAAAGGATTAATTAGGGTTTAGTTATTTATTTAATAATTAATTATTATTTAATTATTTATTTAAGGTTAATTATTTCTTAATTATTAATTAAATTAAGTTAAGATTTAATTAAGGTTATTTATGATTTAAATAAGGATTTAACTTATAACTATCTTTTTTAAAAAGAGTTTTAAATGTTTTAAATCCCATGTTTTCCAAAAGTAAAAGTGTTTTTAAAGAACTTTTTTTTCAAAGATGGTTTTGAATACAAGTGATTCAAGTGTCGATTCCATTAAGGAACCATATAACCGTGAATGAGTTATGATGTAGATTGTTAGGCTGTTTGGATATGTGTTAGCAGAATAAATCCCCGTTCTGCTATAAATTGGTTGATTGATTGTTTGTTTGTATGGAGATGTGTTAGTAGAGTAAATCTCCATTCTGCTATTAATTTATTGAATTGTTAGGACATCTATTTATCAGGAAAAATCACCATCCTGCTATTATGTTATTTTGGACATGTATATGCTAGTTAGCTTATATTGACATATTATTCCCTGATTTGGATATGAGTTGTATTTACATATATGTTGATCTATGTAAATAACTGTTAAGTGAATTGGAATTGAAATTGAATGGTAACTTAAATTAGTACCATTGGGATTGCTAAGCATGTTTTTGGAATTTATAAAGTATGTTTTGAATTAATCAACTCTTTAATTAATTTGGAGTTTAAAGATTTAAATGATTTCCAATTAAAACTATTATTTTATAAAGTTATTTGTAAGTAATAACTTGTTTATAAATGGGGTTTATACTAAGGGTTTACTTAAGGCGTTTTACAAAAGATATTTCATAAATGATATTTTATAAAGGAAATTTATAAAGGATTCAAAAAAGGAAGTTTTACAAAGGGTTTGAGATTTAGAAAAGAGTATTTTTCTAAAAATTTAACTTGTGAATTTATATAGAAGTTTTATAAATAAATTGAAACTATTTATGAAATAAAGAGATATGGAAAGAATGTTTGATTTGTATAGCGTAATTCGAGTGGTAGAGATTGCCTACAGCTTACTATGTTTTTTCGCTGGGATAGCGACATAACCATTGTGCAAACTGCGATCTAATGTTGATTTAATGGCGTAATTCGAGAGGCAGAGATTGCCTGCAGTTAAGTTTTGAATTCTCTATGATAGAGACGTAACCATTGCGCTGGTCGATACTGAATGGTACATTCCATATCTATTTTTAAAAGATTTCCAAGTATTTTTGAAAAGAATGTTTTGTGAATACACTTATCCCGATGAGATAAGTATGTGAAGCAATTTCATATTAGTTTATGAGGCTTTAGTGATTTCAGTGGGAAAGGCAATCTTTGTTTTGGATGTTTGTTTATTTGATAGTTAAATAACTGACTATCAAATCTTGGCCCAAATATGTAATCCTTCAAAATTTTGGTTGTAGGGAAATGATTCCGTACTTAATACCGAAGGATTTTAACATTGGAAATATCTAGGAGAAACATGGGAATTATATGGTACAGTTACCATCGGTGGTGCTATATTGTACGTATAAACTTGTTTTGTTCTTCTAGGAAGAATGATAAGGAGATCCGTCCACTTAAACGGTTAGGGGGTGATCCCCGCTCTTATGTGTTGTTTGATTATTTCCTAAAGAACCGATATTGAGCATTTCGGAAAATCGACGATTGTTTTGTAGAGCACTTGGGAAGCAGAAGAATGTACACGTAAGAGATGACTCGAAACTATAACCACTCCAAAACCATATACGGTTCTATGGAGGAGTTTCATGATATATTGAGATGTTGAGATCCATATGTGGTTTTGAGACCCGTTGGGGTGCGGGAATCCATGGGTGATTCCAAGATCTATATTGAGATGTGGGAATCCTTACGTGATTCCAAGACCCATGGGGTATGGGAATCCATGTAGGATTCCATGATCTATTTTAGTGCGGTGCATAAGCTGGAATGCCGGAGGGCCTCATCAGCGGAAATGACTAAAACCGGAGAAAGAAGCATTGGCCAGTAGGGTTGGCAAACCCATAGGGTGTAGTCGGCTCCCTTTTCTAGCAATATCTATCAGTTTTGGCATGCCATGAGCGATGCACTCGGTCTTAGAAAGACCAGTTATGTTTTTACTATAGTACCCCGGCTAGACGAGTACGGTGCTTCGAAAGGATAACTCTGATCCTTGTGTAGGAGGACCGTTCTCAGAGGTTCTAAGGGCACCTCCATGGAAATCCTACACAATTAGTGAACGCGCCTTAGCGATTTTTGATTTTATACCTAGCAATGTTGTGATGTACACTACACGAGCATCACAGCTATTTGGTTATTATTATTTTCACCCTTAGACATTATTATAATATCATTGGATTTTATATAAAAGTGTTTTGGTTATCGTAAGGTAAAAACCCGTTCGTATTTATTTGCGGCATGGTCTTACAAGATACCTTTGATTTTAATAGAGTTTTAAAAATTATAATTCAGTTGTTTGAGTTTACTCACACCAGACCCATGTTTGACCCGGAGTTTTATTTTCTTTCCCTAAAACTCTTGGGTGCTCAAATTTTTACGAGCAGCCAAGTAGTCCAGGTTTTCTACGGATGCATTTTGGGAGGAGCTTGGAGCGGGAGGCTTCACCGATAGTTAGTTATTATCTTATTTCTGTTGTATATTATGTACTCTATATTTAATGTATAAGGACATGCTGTTATAACTATCCTAAGTTAGAAATTGTATCATTGTAACTCTGATATATTATTTCGAAATGTCTTTGTAAAGTATTATGTGATTAATATATGTTATTCCGTTGCATTGTGAGATTATGTGTTTGCTTTTAGTTTCTTCTATCTTCTATCTCCTTTCTTTCACCTTAACAATATGCCTTTTTGTTCAATTTGAGTTGACATGTGTGGTTTATGGTCAGCTTAGATTGTACAGAAAAATGGGTCGTTACAAAGGCATTCGGCAAGAATGTTGGGTTAAAATTGATTGTTTAGATTAAAGTTATTTATTTTAATCCAAACAAAGAATTACGATTTTTGAAATGAAAATTATAAGATAATGACTCATACAAATATTATTTATGACTAAAAAAAATTCAAACTTGAAAATTACAAGAGTTTTTGAATTTGGTTTTTATGATTTTGGAAATATATCATAGCATAATTTGAAAGTATTTTCCAAATAGAAATGTTTATAAATGATTTCAAAGGGCATTTCAAAAGATTTAAAAGGAATAAAAGTCTGAAACTCACTTTTGTCGCTAGAAAATAAATTTGGTGATGACTGCAGCATCATCGATGTTTATTTTCGAGTTTCAAAGTAGGGGAGGCCACTTTAGTAGCTTTGCTACTCGATTATTAAATGAAACTGATTTGATTCAAATCCTTGAAGTATGATTTGATATTCGAAAGAGATATGTATATATTTATTTCAAACAATTTGAAATAAAATTCGGTGTTCAGTTCTCGAGTTTTCTATTGAATAATATTATGAACACATGTATCCTATGCATTAGGGTTGATTGATGCTTATGCATCTTGTTGAGATGATTAATTGCTGATTTCCAATTTTGAATTGGAATTTGATTTTTCTGATTTTTCTGAATATTCGAATGCTTCCTAATTGAGAATTATTTTTCAAAAGTAAGTATTTTGGAAAGTACATAAATGTAACGAGCTACCTTTTTGGACGGTTTAAATCGACGATAAATAACACACATCAGACTCAAACCATTCAAAAGGGCAGATTGTTATGGGGTAAATAAGAAAAAGCAGGGAAAGAAAGAAAACAACTACAGAGTCTCGCAGCAGAATGACAAAATACAATAATCAAATAAACATTTCATGAAGCTATTTACCAATAACATTGATTATTCTTTTATAGTATAGATCAGAGTTACATACAATAAGAATAAGTAATAAATAAACGCAGCGGAACAACATGATGCAGGGGAATACCTATAATAAATAATAATAATACAAAATCTTTGTCTTCATCCTCCAAAAAATAGTCTTCGATAAACTGAAAAGCTCAGACTGACCCGAGAGAATTGAAAAGACAAAACACTCGAGTCAGAACTAAAAGATCTTATGTAGGTTAAATCAACAGTAAATAAATATGAGTGTAACGTCGTCGGAGATGTTTATGGGGTTTGACATCTCCTATCCAGTGTCTAAAGTGAGTGCAATAACTTAAGAGATATTCGGGATTACCATCTCCTAAGGATCCGTTAAACTATCTACTATGTAGTACAATACGCTATTATAATAGTGTCTACAGTAAAGTAAAGTATTAAAAATAGCGTTAAGGCGTTACCCATATCCCCCTTAACACATTTATATATTCCCATAGTTTATACAGTACTGTACGCTCCTCCATGAGGTTTACCCAAAGGGCACTGCATAGGTATGGTACAAAACACACTCGTAGTGTAACGATCCCGATTTTTAATCAAATGTAAATTGGTGATTAAATTGATTTTTGATCAAATGTAAATGTACATTTGGGAATTCTAAAAAAATAGGATATATGTTGTTTAGTTATATAAATGAATTTTAATTGGGAATTTGATTTTTGAAATTTAATAAATATATGGACAATGAATACTGTTGATTTGAAATTACTAAAATGAATATATTGAGAATAATATTGGATTTATTAAACTTTTATATATAGTTAATTGTTAGTAATGAATGATTTAATTTCATATTAATAATTTATGAAAGTTTTAAATATATGTGTATATCTTTTGCAAGTATAAATGTATATGTAAATATAAGAGTAAGGCAAGGGCTAAACATAATTTTTTAAATAAATTCAAGATAAGGTTTAACAACATAAATCTAAAAATGTTAACAAGTGTAAGATTTTGAAAGCATAATATTAACAAGGGTAAACATAAATGAACAAGTGGCAAATTGGTTAAATTTAAAATTTAATATCATGTTTAAGAATGAGGGAAACCTATTTAGTTCAATCCTTTTTCTCTTCATCTTTAAACAAAATCAAAACAAAGCAAACAACTTCAACAAAATGAAAGCCACAAACAAATTAAAACCTGAGTAATAACGTCAGGTTCAAGCAAGAAAAGATATACATGTACTTACTAAATAAAAATAATATGTACAAGCCTAATTAATGCAGCACGAATTGGTATCTCATCAACCACCATATGGAAAGAAAATCTCTGATCTTATGTTGTACCGAAACAAAGATATGTTATATATTGTACAAACAAAGAAAAATATGGTCTGCTGTTGTACAAAACAACATAATCACCTATACAAATTTATACACTGTATTGAAGAAAATATAATAATGTACCCTGTAACTTGTTTATGAATATCAACCTGAAAGCTTCTTTCACATATCAACCTTCATATCAGTTTCGAGTAAAATCTGAAGCATATTCCATTTTAAAAACTCAAACAAAACTTCAGTTTAAACAAAACAATATAAATCAAAGAAAAACCAGAGGATCAAAAGAAGGATTCAACTTGCAATTTCAAAAACCTGGTTCAAAGAATAAGCTCTGTTCTTTTTTTTTGGAAACCAAGGTGAGTAAACACTGAAACCTGTTATATCTTGAATTCGTATATAATGATCTTTGAAGTATGATTTGGATTATGCTGTGCATGTTGATTTAAAATGATTTAAAGTGTTGATGTGTGTGTTAATATCTGTATACATGTCTGGAACAAGAAAAGCATGCCTCTGTTCAACCATAACAGGTTCTAAACCCTGTTCAAAAAAAAAATTCTAAATCTAATCTCCTAATCCCCTTTAGGCTTTGATGTTCGAATAAAAATGTGTTTGAATGATTATAAACTAAAGCTTTAAAAATTTAATCAAGTTAAAAGAAAACTTGAATTGTCTCTGGAAAACCAAAGGAGCAGTGTAACATTTGTTTTGTCAAGTTTTCAAACAAACTATATCAAATGTTCAGGCATGTAATCTGAAAACTTATTCAAAAATTTGATTTTTAAAAGATGAATCAGAACATTTAGTTGGGTTTTGAGTTTATAATTCTAGGTTGACCAGAATATGGAATTTGAGTGGTTTCTGGTAATCGTGGAGGCTAGGTGCCTCGGGGTTGTGGCCAGAGAAGGATTGTAGGCTAGGGATTTATGGAAAAATGGTGAAGGAATTTTTAGATCAACGTGGTGGTCAGGGGACGGCGAACTAGGGTTCGAAGGCTTGTTCTGGTCGGAGTTTTTGAGTGCTTCGCGCGACGTCGATCGTTCGCCAGGGGTGATCGCGATGGGGGAAAAATGATGCTGGGGTTTGTGATGAAGTTTGGATGGGTTGGCATGGGCTCCGGCGTCGAATTCGTCGTTGGCAAAGAGGATGATGGTCGAGAGTTTTGTTTTAGGTTCACTCGACTAGTTCGATTTGGATTTGGGAAGGGATTGTAGAAAGCTGGGTGGTCACGAAGCTTGTATGGGTTATCGATGATGTGGAGATGATCGTGGTGATGGTTGGAGGTGGCCAGTGCGACTGTGCACTTGCACGACGTGATTTGGGTGTCAGTAAGTTTGTTGATTTGGAGCTCAAGTTGAAACTCAAAAAAATGAACGTTTTGCTTCGGGATGAAACTCGCGTACGCGAGTATACTCGGCTATCTTGGTTTAAATATTTAAACTAAAAAAAATAGGGAGGAGAAGAAGATACAGAGAAAAAGAGAGCATGGGGAAGAAAGGATGGTGACTCGGGGAAGTACTCGAGTACGTCTCGGGTTGGATATAAAATAGTTTCAGTTTTGAAACAAAACATAGATTTTTAGAAAAACTTTTTAACCCAAGTTTTAAATAAATAATTTTGACTTAAGTTTTGATAAGTAAAGATTTAATGATGATTTGTTTATGATTTGGATTAATGAAATAAGTAATTAAATGGTTAAAATCATTAATGAAGAATTATTAATTAAATATTAATTAATGATAAAAAAATTGATTAATCAAGTTATTAAGCAAAAAAATTGATTAAGGATAATCATGGTAATTAATTGAGGGTTAATTAATGTGATTAATTAAGGAAGGTTAATTTAAAGGATAACTAAATAATTAAAGGTTAATTTTTTTATGATTAAAGGTTGATTGATTTATTAATTAAGGTTGATTAATTAATAACTAAAGGTTAATTAATAAATGATTAATGGATAATTAATTAAAATGGTTTGAAATTAATTAATGTTGATTAAACCAGGATTAGCGAC
This sequence comes from Allium fistulosum, assembly GCA_030737815.1. Taxonomy (NCBI): domain Eukaryota; kingdom Viridiplantae; phylum Streptophyta; class Magnoliopsida; order Asparagales; family Amaryllidaceae; genus Allium; species Allium fistulosum. The sequence continues at coordinate 404,871,485 of CM060906.1, forward strand.
AAATCTGATTTAATTTAATCAGATAAATAAATTGACCTTACCTATGAATGTTGGACCTAACTAGATGATTGAATTGTTTATATTGCCTGATATATTCTGATTTGTGTTATGATCTGTAATTTATTTATCTCGGATGAATGTAATTGATTATCTGTGATATATATATATGTGATCTGTGAATGAACGATAAGCGTTATAGTAAATACCGCTTATCAATTATATTTCTGTATTTGATATGTGATGATTGAATGTCTTTGCACTATTGTGTGTGAAACCCCTGGACCACACCATACACACACAAATATGGATTTCACGTGGAAATCGGTTAAATCACAGATGATTTAAATTTAATTTTTTTTTAAATTGAAATTTTAATTTCAATTGATTTTGAAATTGGAAATTTGGGTTTAAAGTGAAAAGCTTTTGAAATGAGATTTCAGAGATAAAAGTTATTTTGAATAATTTAATCGAGTTTTGAAATTTTAAAAAAATTGATTTAAATTTGAATTCAAGTTTTAAATTGAATTCTATGATTTGAAACTATGGATTAAAGATGTTGTACAAGTTATATATGGGTTAAACCATTTTAAAGGTATTGTTTTGGGAATTTGAATTTAATTCAAGGTTTTGACTCGTGTAAATACAACTGGATTTTTCTGAAATAAAACTATTTGTTTTCAAATAGTAAAAGCTTTCACATAAGTAATGAACTTCCAATTTGTGTTGAAAGAATTTCAAGTTTGAAATAGAATTGAAATGTTTTGAAATTTATGAAATGAGTCTTTGATTCAAAGACCGAACGAGTTAATCCAACTTGAAATGGAATTGTTTTGAAAGCTATAAGTTAAATCTTGACTTAAAGATTTAACGAGTTAATTCAATTAAAATGGAAATTGTTTTGAAATCCATAAATGGATCTTTGTGAACGGGGTGAACTTTGTGAATTGAATCTTTTTGTTTAAAAGATTAAAGGTGTGGAAATTGTTTAAACCATTGAAGGTTTTTGAAATGAATCTTTTTGTTTAAAAGATTGGAAATGTTAGTTTGTTTTAACCATTCGAATGAAAAGTTTTGGGCTTTAAGCTGTGATTTAACTGAGACCCCAGTATCCATATGATTTTTAATTGCGCTCGTTATTCGGTTTAGCCGGGAAAGGACCTTTGTGTCATATAACCCATTCCGAATAATGATACGATGTATATGGATAGCATTTGAAGACCGGTGGTGAAGGGGGGATACTTTCGAAAATGAAAGGATTACCATCGATTGTCTCTGCATCGGCTGATCCCCGGTATAGAGATTTGAGCACCCTAAGTGATGGGAAGTCCGGACGTGATTAGAAATTATCCGGATTTGCAAGGGCTTCTTTGGAAGTGCCTTCGGTTCTGTTCGATCCCGGAACGGACTTGTATGGATGTGTGTCTGACGTTACACTTTGAGATGTACAACTGGTTTCTATCAAATACATTTCTGTTGGTGGCGGAGAATTTATTCTCTTAGCTTAACACCCTTCTCTGAGATGTACGAGCTCAGAGGTTATGTAGTTGATGGTTACTAGTGATACATTCCCAATTTGGTAATGTGGCATACGAAGTGCTGTTGATCATTTGTTGGTCAAAGCGTGGCTTTGTGAAAAAGCGTGGCTTTGTGAAAAAGCGTGGCTTTGTGAAAAAGCATAGCTTTGTGGACGAGACTTCATCGAGCCTCACAACCCGGTAATGGTCGAAACAGGAATGTTGCGACAAAGGTTTGTAGGGGTAGCGCCCCTAGGGTATGTCCATTTTCTTCTAGATAAAGGGTGGTATCATGGTATGGAGCCCAGATACTTAACTCGTGTGGTGACACTATAATTTATTACTGTGTGATGTTGCTTTGTTGGTTTTCGGGATCCTGGAATAAAGATCGGTAACGATCGGGGATGACATGCTCGTGTGTTAGTTACCTAGTTACAGCTTGGTTAAAGCGTGAGGTAGCGTCGACCTTGTGTTTGCAGAGATCCGGTTAGGTTCTCGGGGGCGTCTTTCCAGAGGCGTTCCCATTCGATATAAGGAAGTTCCTTTGCCTGACCATTTGTTGGAAATCCAAAGAAACAATACGAACCCTGTACGGTTTTAGTTGTATTACCTGCTATGGAATGTGGCGGTAACCTGCTATTGAACATCGTAGCTATAGTAGGCATACAATAATGGTTGTATGCTGGCTAAGATTAATATTGTATTTTCGAAATGTTTTCACACTATGCACTAGTAATAATATCAAAAGAGTTTTTCTTGCGTAGTAAGCATGTTTGACTATCATAAGAAGAAATCTCCTCCAATCCGCTGCTGGTGTTATCTGTTTTCTTTCTGCTGCTATTTGTTGTATCATATCTCTAATGTATATTGATATCTGTTGTATCATTCGGTTGTATCATATTGTATCAGATTTTGTATCTGTCATTGTATCAATGTTATATATATTGATATCATCTATTTCTTTCTTCCGCTGTGTTGTTTTACTTACTATGTTATAGGCTCCGGTGAACCAGTTTCGGCGTTTGAATCTACGGCATTTCGAGTACAAGTGAAGTACGGGTGCCGATTTTCGAAGGCCGATTTCAGGGTCAACACACGTAGAAGGCGCGATAGGGCATGTGAACACGGTCTATTTAACAACCAAATGCTTATTTCACACCGGATGGTTCTTTTACATTTCAAAAGTCAATTCACAATTGATATCAAAATATTATATTCTCAAAACCATATCACTTTCGAAATCATATTCACTTTCAAAACCATATTCACATTCAAAATCATATTCACTTTCAAAATCATATTCACTTTTGAAATTATCGATAAGATAGGTTAATTAAATCCTCATTCCAAAACCATCATATTTACTCAAATATTTCATTTCCCAAAAGGTATCAATTCCAAATTCCAACTTAGGTTGTATCATCATCAAGGATTTAAATATAAATACTTCAACTTTACACAGTCTGAAATTTTAGAAAATAGTTTAGATAGTCATAAATAGTTTTTAATAGTTTTGAAAATAATTTAAAATAGATTAAAATAGTTTAAATAGTAGAAATATCTTAAAATAGATTTAAATTTGATTTAATTAGATTTTGAAATAGATTAAATAGATTTAAATTATCTTAAATAGATTACATAAATTTAAAATAGATTAAATAGATTTCAATTATATTAAATAGATTTAAAATAGAGTAAATGAATATAAATTAGATTAAATATATTTAAATTATATTAAATGTAATAATCCGCTTTTCCGTACCGCTTGAGTAGACACTAATCTCCATCGATTAACTCAAGATGAACGAAAAATCGAACCATTAGGGTTTAAGAAAGAAGAGGTAGAAGAAAACAGAAGAAAAGAGAAAGAAGAAATAACAAAAAAACACAGAAAAAGAAACAATATCAGAATATCACCTTCGCAGCGGAACAACATATAATAGATAAATGAATAATCTTTTAAAACAAAGAACTGTATCATTTTATACATTACATCATCATCAGAGTTTACAACAACAATACTACACAACTGGACAGTTATATAAACTTGTCCTCATACAGAATACACAGCGGAATAATACATAGTATAGATGATACGTCTCGCCATCTAGCTCGCCACTAAGCTCCACAGCACTCCAAAATCCAGAATAATCTGATAACCTAACTCTAGACTGCCCGTGTGGAAAATGATGGGCACCCAGAGTTTAGGAAGGAAACAATAAACTCCAGGTCAGTCATGGTGACTGGTGTGAGAACTAAAACAGTTTATCTTTAAACAATCAACAACAAAGAAAACAAATAATCTCGCAATGTTTTTAGAAAATGAAACTACCATAAGACCTCCCACCACACACACAATGCAAACGCAGAATTGGAGGAGATTTCTTCTTATGATAATTAAACATGCTTACTACGCAAAATCATTTGATTATTATTATTTATGCATAGTGTAGAAAACATTTCGAAAGTATAATATTAATCTTAGCCAACATACGACCAGTATCGTATGCCTACTATAGCTACCATCTAATCAGTGGTGACCACCGTACGTAAATGGCAGGTTCTACAACTAAAACCATACATGTTTCGTATTGGGAAATGGATTTCCAACAAATGGTCAGGCTAAGGAACTTCCTTTCCTCCTGCCGAATGGGATCGCCTCTGGCTGGACGTCCCGAGAGACAAACTGCTCTCTGCCAACAAGGCTGGGTTACCCCTATAATAGGTAACTCACGAATATGTCATCTCCCGGTCCTTTGGGACCTTTATCCGAGCGCTCGGTAACCAACATCACACATAATAAAAAAGTGTATCCACATGAGTAAGTATCTGGGCTCCATACCATGATACCACCCTTTCCAGAAGGAAATGACATACCCTAAAGGGCGCGACCCTCATAACCTTGCCGCAACATTCCTGTTTCGACCATTTCCGGGTTGTTAAGGCCCTGACGAAGTCTCGTCCACAAAGCTACGCTTTGTCACAAAGCCATGCCTTGGGTCAACAAATGATCAACCTATGATCACAAAGATAAATGATCAAACAAATGATCATATCACAAATGATCAAACACTGATCATCACACAGCAACACTCAGCATGCCACATTACCAAATTGGGAGTATATCGCTGATAAATTTCAACTACATAACCTCTGAGCTCGTACGTCTCAGAGAAGGGTGTTAAGCTAAGAGAATAAATTCTCCGCCACCAACAGAAATGTATTTGAAAGAAATCTGCTTTACATCTAAAAACGTAATGTCAGACATGTAACCATACAAGTCTGTTCCGGGTTCGAACAGAACCGAAGGCACTTCCAAAGAAGCCCTTGCAATTCGGATATTCACAATCCTGATAAAACTTCCCATCACAAAGGAAATCTCTATACCGTAGCTAACGGTGCAAAGACAATCGATAGGTCATCCTATCGTTTTCATAAACACCCGGTCTTCATCACCGGTCTTCAATACGATCCATATCGTCGTATTATTATTCGGAATGGGTTATCTGACACAAAGGTCCTTTCCCGGCTAAACCGAATAGTGAGCGCTTATTCAAAAATAAGTGTGGCATTCAAATTCAAGCCAATCACAACAAATACCCATTCAAGGTAATTATTGATGGTCGGTTATTTAACTATCAATAAAGATGCGCAACATCATCAGATTCCAAATTATTTAACTTCCAAAAATATCTTTACAAGATATCTAATTTTCCACACTTAATCATTTGAAACTAATTTCAAATATTCACTTTTCAATTTATCTTTAAAAGATAAATTTCAAACCTTTCATTTCATATTGGAAAAGCATTTCCATACTTATTTAATAATAAGTAATTCACAAATCTTATTTTCAACACTTGGAAAATATTCGATATACTTAAATCAAGATTAAGTATATATTTCATTCTTTAAGGAAATCATTTTCTTTCACAAATTTTATTTGAGTCAAAACGAATGTTACGTAAAACATCGTTACGATGACTCAAAATCACTAGTATAGGGATTCAAAATTTAGATAGATATATATAAATCCCAATACTACACAAAATATTTCCTTTCGGAAACCATTTACTATAACAACAGTGTTATAGTCCATCATTTCCTTATTTCTCGAAAACGTCTATTTCAACAATAAATGTTGAAATCTATGGTTTCGATACCCAACACGTTTTAAAACATCCTTTAAAACAACTACCTTATTTCATAATATCACTTCTCCAAAACATATCCATTTTATTTAATAATATATTCACTGTCCAAAATCGTGAATATACTTCGTTATCCAAATTCAACATTTCTACACATTTTATTTAAAAGATTATCCACTGTCCAAAATCGTGGATAAAATTCCTTTAACAAGCTATAATAATTTACTTATCAAAATAAATTAAATTTCGGATTTATAAAACAACGTTTATAAATCCCATTTATATATTTTAACAACTTCAAGTTAAAAAAATCACTTTATTAACAATTTCTGTCCATATCCCATTTACAAGCAAAAATCCAAATTATAAGAAAATTTCTTATAATTCTCTATTTACAAATTCATTCATTTTATAACTTCCCAAGTCGTAGATTCTATCCTTTTATAAATCCATTTATAACGTCGTTTTAAAACGTCTTTAAAACTCCTTTATAGTTTCATCACTTTGATTTATAAAAATCAAAATTTATAAATCTTATATATATAGAGCTTTTATAATAAACTCAAAAATCTCTATTTAAACTATTTAATAAATAAATCAACTTTTGTTTCAAAATTCACATTTCGGTTATATTTCACAAAAATCACGCTTTTAATAACATAAAAATTTTAACATTTATTTATTTAAAATAAAACAATTCAAAAATTAAATAAAACGTATACTTTCAAAAATCACTATAAAATCCTTTTAAAATCAAAATCGTTATTTTTAAACTTCAAAAATGGATCTGATGATGCAACAGCATCAATTTGTCAATCATGACAACAACATCACATATTGGCATATGATAACATAATATATCACAATATCTGTAAATAAATCAATATAGTTGAGGAATCCAGTTGGATCCCTCCAACTTGTCCCCCTGCATCCAAAGATGTTAGCACAATACCAATTCCGCTCCAGTACGGAATTATCGCGGTATATAGGATTAATAAATATTATTCGCTATTATGCGGCGTAATAGGGTCTCATCCGCTACACAAGGCGGGAAATCAATCAATCCAATATATACATATGCCAATATGTATATATTGCTATATATATATATATAAATAATACCAATTTCACACAAAGGTGAAATTATCGCGGTATATGTTTTTAATAATTAACCTCCGCTTAATAACGGCGTATAATGTCTATTTCAGTCAATAACAGATAATAATATATCATCCAGGCATACAATCAACAATTTTAAATCTAACTATTTAAAATATAAATCGAAACTATTCAATTGAGTGAGAAGTTCTCACCGTGATTTTCTGATAGCAATCTATAGCGTTTATTTCGAATAAAATTAAACGCGCGTTTAATTTTACCCGAAATTTTCACTGACTCCAAACGACTCCAATCCTGTTCCATTGCGTAGTGCTCGACGATACGAACCCAACGCCGCTTGTTTCCTCTAAAACGGACCTCGTATCAAAGAGATATACATTTTTAAACTTTATACTAATTATTAATATAAAAATTTACATTTTTATTTAAATTCCTAACCCTAATCAGTTCTGGCCATGGATTTTCAAATTCCCAAATCCTGGCCGTTCCCACTCTCTTCTCCCTCACGCGTGACATACCCAGTGAAGATCGAACCCAACTTTAGCCGCCTAGGGTTTTGAACGCACCCTCCATTCGACGACGAAGTCTCATCATATTACCCCCAAATCGAAGCTAGTAGCCTCGCCTACCCACGCCCAAGATCCGGTCACGTGCAGCCTCCCCCTTGTCTCGAAAATCATGAACGAGACGTGCGTCTTTGGATGCAAATTGCCGTTGATCGGCTCCATCGTTTTAGATCGCAGCCGTATGGATTTAAAGCTTACGCGATGCTCTTCATTTTATTAGTTGACGATTTCTTGTAAATGTTAATGAATTTGGAGCAATTAAGGGAAGAAGATCGTTAAATTCTGGCCTTTCATTTGATGGTGGCGGCTGGACACTTAAGTTGCTAGGGTTTCACAATGAAGAAAGGGGAGGGGGTCCTTATATAAGAAATAACGAAAAACACTATTCATTTCGGATTTTTTCGAACTCCAATTTACACGCGGTAACTGGCGTTTCTAGGGTTTATCCCGCGTTCCGGACACAATGGAACAGGTTTTGGAAGCTAATTCGATCGTCTGTGCGAGTTATGAATTTAAACGATCAATTTAAATTAAACCGATTTAAATCGATTTCGAGGCGTTTTAATTTGTACCGGACAAACGGTAAATCCGATTGACTTGAAATTTGAAATCTTACAATAATATCACATTACGGATCCGATGAAACTAGTTTCGTCGAAATTCGAGACCGTTTTAAAAATGACTATTTTAACCCGTCAGATTAATATTAAAACAATTTCGATGCGTTTGGAGTTGCCACGGTCAAAGGACAACTCCGATTGCTACGAAAATTGAAATCCGATAATAACAAACTATTAAGGATCCAATGGAACTGGTCTCGTCCAATTCTGAGACTGTCCCAAAAATGGCTAATTTCACTAGTCGATTAAATATTAAAATATTCAATTTTCACAAATTTACTTTAAATTCAATTTTAAAAATTCTATAACATCTCTATAACTTCAACATGATTTAATATAACTTTATAAATCATTTTTAACACATTTAAATCCAGATTCAATCATTTCTAGAATTTCAACTATTAAATTATCGATTTAATTATCAAATTAAATCCAGATATTCGAAAAATAAATTATCCGACTTATAAATTTCACTTATTAATATTTAAAATTAATTAAATATTCAAATTTCAAATATCCGAAATTCTAGGTCGTTACATTAAATAGATTAAAATAGATTAAATAAATTTAATTAGTTTAAAATAGGTAAAATAGATTAAATTGGATTAAATAGGTTATAAATAGACTAAACTAAATTAAATTAGTTTTAAATTGATTAAAATAGTTAATTTAATTAAAATAGTTTAAATTAGTTTAAAATAGATTTCAAAGTTATATCCAAACATTTTCAATAACTCAATTCCGATAAATTCATTTATATTGGACACTTCAACTTTGAAATTCCAATTTAAATCCTTTGACCAATTCATTAAATCAATTCCAATTTCAACATTAACGCTTGGATTATCGGAAATAATTCCGTTTATATAAATCAATTCCTATTTCAAAATGCTAGTTAACTGAATTCAAAATTTAAAGAATTAAAAATCATTTAATTTAACCGATCCGGTGTCCGTATATAATTTTTTACCCTATGGTCAAGTGATACAGATATTTATCATTTCAATCCGCAATTTAAAATTTTACGGATATATATCATTTCAAACCGCAATCCCAAATTAAATAAAATCCATAAAATTTCTCAAGTCTATCATTTCAACCCATAACGATTTCACCCTAATCTATCAAACCGTTCGAGTATGTATCATTTCAACCCATAGGGAACTTGCAGTGTTATAACAATATAAAAATATAAAATCCAGTCATCCAATATCAAGAATCAAACTGTAACAACCCGCATTTATACGATAATATATTTAAATATTTTATTTAAATATGACATCGTCTATTCGTATTTAAAATCCTAAATATGAATTTTTATCGAGTTCGAATCCGTTGTTCTAATGGATTCAAATCGTGTTTTAAATATCACCAAAGTGTTTTATTATCATGGTTTGCTATTTATAAATTCAATGGGCTTGATATTATTGCTTGGCCCATTAACAAATCTATTCCCCTTCACCCTTATTATCTGACAAAGGCCTCTTACCCTCTCCATTCACGTTCATTTTCTCGCGTTCAAAACAAAGTCGCGTTTCTCTCCTCCCCTACAGGCGATTCGCGATTTAGGGTTTTTCTGATTTGGGTCTTCGTTCCCTTAGTGCTCGGCTTTGCTTGAGAAGGTGATTTGGACTTTTGCCTTCGTCGATTGTTGTAGCTCTGGCTTAACTTCGTTCCTCTTCCTCATCGCTACGCTTCGTCTTCCATTCGTGGCTAAGGTGAGTGGTTAATTCCCTCACATCTAATTCGATATATCATTGATACCCTGGTTTACTGGTTGATTTCTGAATTGTTCAAATTGTGAATTTCTATGTTTGATTTATTGGATGCTCACCGTTTCGATTTCTCTGGTTAAACTGTATTTTTATTTCGCGAATTTCTACCGTGACATCATTGATATCAGCCTTCGACGATTGTCGAACTTTGCTAGGCTTGTAACACTTTGATATTCCCAGTTGCAATTGGGATTGTATTATTTCCAGGCTTGAATGCCTTGATTCTTTTGTCCTTATCTATTTTCCTCTATGTTTTGCACTATGTCTCTGTGTACCCTTGCCTATGATACCTGCTAATCAACTTGGCCTATTTGTGTTTCCTTGAGTGATACTTTTGTAAAAACAGTCTTTGTTTTAAAACTGTCACGTGAAAATGTCTATTTTGAACTGTTTATCTATGAACCCAGGGTTCATATTCATGTACAGTTTAGCTTGATGCCTTGTTCGAAAGTGATTTTGTACCTCCTGTGAGAAGACAATGAACTTGACATTTCATCTTACCTTGTGTATTGTCACTGCATACCTGTTTATCATCTTCTTTGACTATGAACTGGTCTCCTGATATGTTTTTGGTACTATGCCTGTTTGATTCCTCTTTCCATATGATTTGATAGTGTTCTTCACTGTTTGCATCACAGCTTTGACATATGTTTACTGTACATATCACCTGACTTGATCATCTCTGCACTGTTCTTTGAATTGCTTGCTGTATATGCTTGAACTGATACACTTGCAACATTTAGAGGAAGTTGGCATTTATTCACTAACTAGAGTAGGTTCTGCATTCATGTATGTTGTTACTAGACTCAAACATAGTTCATCTGAACCTTGGGTAGCTCTGGTTACTTGATTGCTCATTTCTGTAGTTACTGCACTGTAGACATTGTTGTTGCAGTTTTACATTTGACTTCCATGTGTACTTTTGATCATTTGCCTGTAGACTTCACTGTGTACACTTTGTAGCTGTGCTTCCTTTACCTTGCTATAGTTTATCTCACTGTTGCCATTTTTAGTTGCCATAGTGGCCGCTGTTCACTAGTTTGTTCCATTAGATCTGAGCATTTTGACTTGTATTCATGTGTATACTTCATATGCATACCTCTGCACATCATTGTCATGTTTGTTGATGTCTTGTGTTTGCCATTTGGATTAAGCCATACCCCTGTTTGCTTACACCTTCATTTGGCTGGGTCATCATATGTGCACCGCCATGTGCAGTTCATTGCTGCACCTCTGGAACATTTTGTCCATGTGCAGTCTTCTCATGTGCACTAGCTCTTTCACTGTTCACTTCGAGTATGTGTTGCTCTGTCCAGTTTTATGCATTCATGCTGTTGCTCCATGGTTTCTCTGATATATATGTGTCCGTGTGTTGTAGTGCTATATCTTTGGTGCTCTCGCCTTCAGTTGCTATTTCTCTGTGCCTTGTTTTGCGACATGTTTGAACTTGTTTCACTTGTTGCCTCTTTCACTGGATATACTGTTTCATTTCACTGATGCAGCCTTGCCCTTAAATACAAGTGGTGGCTGCATTTTCGTAGCAGTTTTACCCTTGTCCCTTGTGGTGACTTTATATTCTGTTGTGGCGAGGCGGTGCACGCGAGCGTGCACTGCAGCCACACTAAATTGACAGATTTGAATCGATATTTCTTTTGTTCTTGATTCCTCGACCTGTTGCGTAATTCGTAGGCTGTATTGGCGAGGCAGTACACGTTAGCGTGTACTACAGCCAATTAGCATTGACGTTTTTAAATTGGCATTTCAATCGTTTAAATTGCTTTGGATTTCTGTTTTGTGGATTAACACTGTTTAGTGTTATATCTGCCGTTATCCGGTTCTCTTATCGAGAAGTTGGGTATACGAGATTTTTGTGACTGTCGTCTTTTTGATATTTGATTATTATTGCTTCTGTGCATTAATAACTGAGTTTGAATTAGACTGACCCGGGTATTATTTTCTTTTGAATGTAATACTCGGGTCAGACCGAGTATTTACAGGTTGTAGATTTTTAGCTTTGGGTTGCTGCTAGAGCTATGAAGACTTTTTATATCATTTGAAGTGGTCTTCGTCTTGTTGTAGTAGTCAGTGTGTCTATTTTAAGATGATAATGTATTCATGTATATTAGTCGATAATGTACTTGTATATATAACTTCTTGAGTCGACAGTTGTAGTTGTATCATTTGTATTATGTCAAATGTATTGTAACTGATATCAGTTATTATATATATGAGACTTTTCGTTCCATCCTTATTCCGCATTATGTTATCTGTGTTATTTTTATATCTATTGTCCTAAACTATTATAGCCACTGTGTAGTAGCTTTGAGTTTGTATCGGTATGTCGGGTTTCCTCTAAAAATGAAATGCAATGTTTTATTATCTGACATATCGGTGCTCGCACAAAGCAATTACATAGATGGTCGCTCCTCAACAGCCTTATTCTCCGTGCTAGTTGACAGAACTACACCGTAGTGTTCTTGGCTAGCGTGGGTATAGAGGTGGGGCGTCACAGCTTGGTATCAGAGCCTGGGGTTTAGGACAATTATAAAACATAACTTAGATGGAGCATGTGTTACAACTATTTGTCGATGTTTTATCTCTCATCTTTACATATGACTATTTTTGACTGTTAGGTATGAATTCCTAACGCTTATTCTTGTGTTTTCGGCTTTGAATTGATTTAGCCGATGTTGATTTTGTTTTAATTTGGCAAATTAAAGCCATTTTGACTTTTGGACTTTGTTCCACTTTTGTTCTATGCTATGAGTGTCATTGTGTACCTGTTACACTGTGATGAAAAAATAGCTGGACCAGTTGCAAATTGAGTGATTTTGATTTCTCATTCACATCTAGTTTGAATCTCAGCGATTTTGAACTTGATATTTTGTGTTTTCCTCATCTTGAATTCCATTCGACTTCGGTCACTTTGTTTTTGAGAAATTGCTAATTTCTTGATTTTTAAGACTCTGATTTGTTTGCCGTTGGTTTCTTTGATAATGATGATTGAATCATTTTGTACTCGACTGCGGCTATTAATTGTTGACTTCGACATTGACTTGATTCTTACTTTTGTTGAAGTTATTTATGCATTTCTGCTCGTTTTGCTTTGTTTTTCCAGTTGATAATCGATTCTTCTTTTCTAATTAGTTGTTATCACCTTTGTCGATTTTGATAACTTCTATTTCTGGAATTTTTGGGTATTCCTACTTTGATAAATTTGGAATCGAATTCTTTGGATTTTATTCACGTCTTCGAATGTGAAATTTTAGTGAACTGACTTGGTTTCCTAATTTAATCGATTCTTGATCATTTCCCCGATTTGTTGCTATCATTTATTAGCAACTTTGATGACATTTTCTTCAGGATTTTTGTGAACATACTTTCTAATGGATTCAGTATCGATTTCTTTGGATTCCATTCACATCTTCGTATGTGAATTCTTATGATTGATTGTTTCTACAATCATTTTTGTGATTTGTCACTTTAAAAATATAAAGGTTTTCTATACTAGTAGTAAATATTAAAATCCTTTTTTTCCAAACGATTTCAAAACTATTTTACTACAAAGCTCTTTTCTTAAACCGTCTTCCAATCTATTAGTATATACAAGCCTTTATTTCACTCGTATGAGAAATTGAATTAAACGGCCTAGTAAAACAAGTGGTATGAAACGCTTGCGTTTACTTCGTCGGTTAACTCCTGGACTTGTTCGATTGAACCTTTTGTGACAATTTTCTAGTGTAGATTTACAGTTTGTTCGTAAATATTTAAGTTAAGCAAGTGGTTATGGGACATGAAGCTAAACTTTTATATTTACTAGCTTAGTGTAATTGACACTTCTCGTTGATCATGACGATCATTTTATGATTTAGACTAGCAATTGTGCGATGTCTCTTTGTCCGCAAGGTTAGTCTAGACCGCAGTAGTGTGATTCCGACTCACACATATCTCTTTGTTTGCAAGGTTAGACTAGACCGCAGTAGTGTGATTCCGACTCACACATATCTTTTTGTTTGCAAGGTTAGACTAGACACCACTTGTGTGATTCCATTCACACACACCTTTTTGCTTTTTGGTTAGTCTGGACCTTAATTAGTGTGATTCCGACTCACACATATCTTTTTGTTGCAAGGTTAGACTAGACACCACTTGTGTGATTCCATTCACAAATACCTTTTTGCTTTTTGGTTAGTCTGGACCTTAATTTGTGTGATTCCACTCACCCATGTCTTTTTCTCTGCGAGGTTAGCCTAGACCTCAATCTGTGTGATTCCGACTCACACGCGTGGGATAGCGACCCACGGTCTTCGGACCATTCCTGTGTGAAACTTTAATGGATGGCTTCCATGAGATAGCGTCTCATCTTGTGATACCGGTGTTTTGGAGTTTTCATGCTCCCATTTTGTGATAGGCATTTCCCTTTTCCTTTTTATGGTTTAGACTAGCAAATGTGCGATGTCTCTTTCTCTGCGAGGTTAGCCTAGACCTCCATCTGTGTGATTTCGACTCACACGCGTGGGATAGCGACCCACGGTCTTCGGACCATTCCTGTGTGAAACTTTAATGGTTAGCCACCATGAGATAGCGTCTCGTCTTGTGATACCGGTGTTTTGGAGGTTTCATACTCCCGTTTTCTGATAGGCTTTTTCCCCCCTCTTTTGTGATTTCTGGATTTCTTGCGATGATTTCTAGAATTTGTGCTTCACCAATTTTTGTGATTTCTATTGACAAGTTTTGTCAATTTTTGTGTATTGGTGAATTCATGTGTTATTAACTTGTTATGAATACAAGTTTAGGGTATGATATCCCTTTCTATCTTTGAGAAGATTCTTGTGACATTTTTGATGAATGAAAATTCATTTGGCATTATATTTTGATGCCAGTTATTTTGATGAGATTTTGACGTGTTAACTTCAGTACCCGTCAATTTTGAAATGGATTTACAAGCGGTTCTCCCGCAATACTGATATTGCTAATTTAATCACGTGTTTTCAAAATTCTTTATTTTTAAAAGTTGTTTCAAAAATATAAATTAAAATTGTTTTCAAAATTTTTACAGCTTACATTTTCAAAAGGACGAGGAAGCGATTTAAACATTTCAGAAAAATCGAGGACTATGACCCCTTTCTTTTACTGATTCGCTTAATTCCGGACTTGCCCGTTTGAGAATGTGAAATGTTATTTTTAAAACACATAATTCTGCACTTTCAAGAAAACGATAAAGAGATTTAAACGATTTAGCAAAAGTAAGGAGTATGGAACCATACTTTTACTACTTCGGTTAATTCCGGACTCGTTAATTGAATATTTATGACTTCTGATTATCGTTTTTGATAATCAGATGTTTGTGTTTCTGATTATCGTTTTTGATAATCGGATATTTCTGATTTCTGATTATCGTTTTTGATAATCAGATATTTGTGAAATTTGATTATCGTTTGAGATAATTAAATATTTTTCGATTTGATTAATCAAATATTTGTGACTTCTGATTATCGTTTTTGATAATCAGATATTTGTGAAATTTGATTATCGTTTGAGATAATTAAATATTTTTCGATTTGATTAATCGAATATTTGTGTTTCTGATTATCGTTTTTGATAATCAGATATTTGTGAAATTTGATTATCGTTTGAGATAATTAAATATTTTTCGATTTGATTAATCGAATATTTGTGTTTCTGATTATCGTTTTTGATAATCAGATATTTGCGATTTTGAGATTTGAGCTTCGTCTTTTTCCCTGACGATTCAGGTGAGTAATTTGATTTACTCACATTCAATTCGTGCAGTACGTGAATTCTGCTCTGTTTTTCCTTTTCTTTTAAATGCCGGGACTCGATTGATTCTCCCTTTTGATAGTCATCTGATTTTGATTCCTTGATCCCCACGATTGTTGATTCTTTTGATTTGAATCAGTCGAACCTTTTGATTCTATATCTGATACTTCCATAATTCCTATACTTCCCTGCTGACATTTTCTTTGCTTATGCATTCGACATTGCCATGCTCTTATGGTTGTTACCTTTTATCCATTTATTCCTTATGATTGCGAGGACGCAATTTCATTAAGGAGGGAAGTCTATAACAACCCGCATTTATACGATAATATATTTAAATATTTTATTTAAATATGACATCGTCTATTCGTATTTAAAATCCTAAATATGAATTTTTATCGTGTTCAAATCCGTTGTTCTAATGGATTCAAATCGTGTTTTAAATATCACCAAAGTGTTTTATTATCATGGTTTGCTATTTATAAATTCAATGGGCTTAATATTATTGCTTGGCCCATTAACAAATCTATTCCCCTTCCCCCTTATTATCTGACAAAGGCCTCTTACCCTCTCCATTCACGTTCATTTTCTCGCGTTCAAAACAAAGTCGCGTTTCTCTCCTCCCCTACAGGCGATTCGCGATTTAGGGTTTTTCTGATTTGGGGCTTCGTTCCCTTAGTGCTCGGCTTTGCTTGAGAAGGTGATTTGGACTTTTGCCTTCGTCGATTGTTGTAGCTCTGGCTTAACTTCGTTCCTCTTCCTCATCGCTACGCTTCGTCTTCCATTCGTGGCTAAGGTGAGTGGTTAATTCCCTCACATCTAATTCGATATATCATTGATACCCTGGTTTACTGGTTGATTTCTGAATTGTTCAAATTGTGAATTTCTATGTTTGATTTATTGGATGCTCACGGTTTCGATTTCTCTGGTTAAACTGTATTTTTATTTCACGAATTTCTACCGTGACATCATTGATATCAGCCTTCGATGATTGTCGAACTTTGCTAGGCTTGTAACACTTTGATATTCCCAGTTGCAATTGGGATTGTATTATTTCTAGGCTTGAATGCCTTGATTCTTTTGTCCTTATCTATTTTCCTCTATGTTTTGCACTATGTCTCTGTGTACCCTTGCCTATGATACCTGCTAATCAACTTGGCCTATTTGTGTTTCCTTGAGTGATACTTTTGTAAAAACAGTCTTTGTTTTAAAACTGTCACGTGAAAATGTCTATTTTGAACTGTTTATCTATGAACCCAGGGTTCATATTCATGTACAGTTTAGCTTGATGCCTTGTTCGAAAGTGATTTTGTTCCTCCTGTGAGAAGACAATGAACTTGACATTTCATCTTACCTTGTGTATTGTCACTACATACCTGTTTATCATCTTCTTTGACTATGAACTGGTCTCCTGATATGTTTTTGGTACTATGCCTGTTTGATTTCTCTTTCCATATGATTTGATAGTGTTCATCACTGTTTGCATCACAGCTTTGACATATGTTTACTGTACATATCACCTGACTTGATCATCTCTGCACTGTTCTTTGAATTGCTTGCTGTATATGCTTGAACTGATACACTTGCAACATTTAGAGGCAGTTGGCATTTATTCACTAACTAGAGTAGGTTCTGCATTCATGTATGTTGTTACTAGACTCAAACATAGTTCATCTGAACCTTGGGTAGCTCTGGTTACTTGATTGCTCATTTCTGTAGTTACTGCACTGTAGACATTGTTGTTGCAGTTTTACATTTGACTTCCCTGTGTACTTTTGATCATTTGCCTGTAGACTTCACTGTGTACACTTTGTAGCTGTGCTTCATTTACCTTGCTATAGTTTATCTTACTGTTGCCATTTTTAGTTGCCATAGTGGCCGCTGTTCACTAGTTTGTTCCATTTGATCTGAGCATTTTGACTTGTATTCATGTGTATACTTCATATGCATACCTCTGCACATCATTGTCATGTTTGTTGATGTCTTGTGTTTGCCATTTGGATTAAGCCATACCCCTGTTTGCTTACACCTTCATTTGGCTGGGTCATCATATGTGCACCGCCATGTGCAGTTCATAGCTGCACCTCTGGAACATTTTGTCCATGTGCAGTCTTCTCATGTGCACTTGCTCTTTCACTGTTCACTTCGAGTATATGTTGCTCTGTCCAGTTTTATGCATTCATGCTGTTGCTCCATGGTTTCTCTGATATATATGTGTCCGTGTGTTGTAGTGCCATATCTTTGGTGCTCTCGCCTTCAGTTGCTATTTCTCTGTGCCTTGTTTTGCGACATGTTTGAACTTGTTTCACTTGTTGCCTCTTTCACTGGATATACTGTTTCATTTCACTGATGCAGCCTTGCCCTTAAATACAAGTGGTGGCTGCATTTTCGTAGCAGTTTTACCCTTGTCCCTTGTGGTGACTTTATATTCTGTTGTGGCGAGGCGGTGCACGCGATCGTGCACTGCAGCCACACTAAATTGACAGATTTGAATCGATATTTCTTTTGTTCTTGATTCCTCGACCTGTTGCGTAATTCGTAGGCTGTATTGGCGAGGCAGTACACGTTAGCGTGTACTGCAGCCAATTAGCATTGACGTTTTTAAATTGGCATTTCAATCGTTTAAATTGCTTTGGATTTCTGTTTTGTGGATTAACACTGTTTAGTGTTATATCTGCCGTTATCCGGTTCTCTTATCGAGAAGTTGGGTATACGAGATTTCTGTGACTGTCGTCTTTTGATATTTGATTATTATTGCTTCTGTGCATTAATAACTGAGTTTGAATTAGACTGACCCGGGTATTATTTTCTTTTGAATGTAATACTCGGGTCAGACCGAGTATTTACAGGTTGTAGATTTTTAGCTTTGGGTTGCTGCTAGAGCTATGAAGACTTTTTATATCATTTGAAGTGGTCTTCGTCTTGTTGTAGTAGTCAGTGTGTCTGTTTTAAGATGATAATGTATTCATGTATATTAGTCGATAATGTACTTGTATATATAACTTCTTGAGTCGACAGTTGTAGTTGTATCATTTGTATTGTGTCAAATGTATTGTAACTGATATCAGTTATTATATATATGAGACTTTTCGTTCAATCCTTATTCCACATTATGTTATCTGTGTTATTTTTATATCTATTGTCCTAAACTATTATAGCCACTGTGTAGTAGCTTTGAGTTTGTATCGGTATGTCGGGTTTCCTCTAAAAATGAAATGCAATGTTTTATTATCTGACATATCGGTGCTCGCACAAAGCAATTACATAGATGGTCGCTCCTCAACAGCCTTATTCTCCGTGCTAGTTGACAGCACTACACCGTAGTGTTCTTGGCTAGCGTGGGTATAGAGGTGGGGCGTCACACAAACATACATCACTATCATCATCCAAATCAACCAATAATGTAACGACCCGACTTTCCAGGACCGGAAAATCTAACCATTTGACTTAAAGAAGAAGAGGTAGAAGAAGAAAGTAGGAAGACAACATCAGAATCTAACCATCGCAGCGGAATAAAATATAATATATATTAAAAGATCTTTACACAAATCAAAACTATATCAGTTTTATACAATATATCATCAGAGTATACATCAGAGAACACATAACATACAACTGGACAATAACCATATCATGTCCTCAATACAACAGAGTACAACAATCAACACAGCGGAATATATATATAAACAAGTACGAGAGATACGTCTCGCCATCCAGCTCGTCTCCTGAGCTCCACAGCATCATATCCTGTAATTTATAATACTCGGTCTGACCCGAGCATCATATAAAACAATACCCGAGTCAGTCTGGAATACCAGCGTGAGAAAATCACACTCAAATTGATTATTAAAGTTTCAAAATCCTTTTGGAAATAAAAGCATCTCGTAAGACCACGCCACAAATAAACATGTCGGGTTTTTACCTTACGATAGCTAAAACACTTTATATCAAAATCCTCTGATATTATAATAGTGTTTACAGAAAGTAAAATAGAATCTAGCTGAAATGCTTGCATCTCACATTTCAGCAATAGTTGGGCACAATCAAAACCGTACAGGCACGTAGGGAGAATGGATTTCCAACGAATGACTAGGCACTGGGGTACCACCTGTCACAGTACGTGGCCTAGATCACAGTACCGAGGAGTACGCCCGCTCCCCTGCAACACAAGGCCGGAATCATCCCTTACTGGATAATTCCAAATAAAATCACCCCACAGTTGGGATCAGCAACCGCAACACTAAGCCGAAATAAAGGGACATCTAGACAGGGATGACTTTACTCTCAAGTGGGGGCTACCCACGAAGCCTTGCTGCATAACCCCTGATTTTCAGTCATTCCCGGTTGATGAGGCTCGAGGCTAAACGATACCTTTATAGCACATATCCCTTAGAATGCCCATCGTCCACCTGACGATGTCACGAAAGCATTCGTCCATACAAGTCCGTCCCGGGTCCGAACGGAACCAAAGGCACTATTCCTACTACATCCATTTTGGAAATATCCTCAGGATTAGTAGCGACTAGCCCTTGCACTTCACAGCTCCATCTTTGACTCTGAAATCGTTTTCACGAAACGTACAAATCGAATCGAAGTGGTATTCAAGTCTCCAGACCTAGAATCCCGGTATACGGAAACTCGATCCCGGTCTCTTCGAAACGATCAGCGCATTTGGCCAATATTGATAGTCGGTTATTTAACTATCAATTAACATCCACAAGCAACCATCACACAATAAATAATTTCCCACATTATTTATTTACCCAAATATCTTTCCAAGATATATTTCCAAATTTTCAAAACTCATTTGAAAACAGTTTCCGCTTACGGAATACATTTCCAAATATTTATTTCCACTGAATCACCAAGTACAAAATACTTTTAATTTTAAAATAATTTAAAAACACTTTATTTTAAATATATCTTATAATCATTGAAATCAAACTACTTTAATACTTTATTAAAAATATATACTTTAAAATAAACCACTTTATAAATATAAACTAAATTTCTCCTTTTAAAACATAATAGCAAATCACTTTTATATAATTACTACAATAATATATTTTTGAAAGTACTTACTTAGGAAATTAACATTTAGAAATAATCAATTTTCTAAAACATGCTTTTAAAAACACAATTAGAACTTTTAACTTATATTAAAAATTGCTTTGAAAACGTACTTGGCTATCCAGAGAAATACACTTCTCATTCCCATCTTTTAAAAATAAATCAACATTTATTTTTAAACCAAACCATATCCTTTTATAAATTCCCATCTTGAATTTATATTCTCAAATATCCACTGATATTTTATTTTACTTTATAACCCAGTTTCCAAAATCTCACTTCTCTTTAAATTTCAAATTCCAAAGTATTTAAATCAATTTATAATTGATTTCCCAATTTATTTTACTTTGAAATAAATTTCCTTACTTAAATCCATTTATTTCCATATTCATTAACTTCCAGATTTTATTTCTCATTATGATTTAAAATCTTTAAACTGAAACACAAGTTTCAGATTTCCCAAATTCCTTCTTTCTTTTTAATTACATTTAAACATTGAATTAAAATAAATTATTTATTCCTTTAAATAATATCACATAAGTTTTTAAATTCAATATTTCTCGGTTTATTCAAAATTCTTCTTTTCCATATTTAATTTATTCGAATTCACTAGAATTACTTAACTTAAATTTTACTCTTTTATTTCTTTCCAAAAATCCAATTCAATTACTTTTGATAACTCATTATACTGGGAAATTCAATCCAACCAGATTATCCAATATAAATCATCACAAGATATCAACAACCATATCATAGAATATTTAAACAAAATTAAATATTTTGAGGAATCCAGTTGGATCCCTCCAACCTGTTTCCCTGCATCCACAGACGTTAGCACAATACCAATTCCACTTCGAGGTGGAATATCGCGGTATATGGGTTTTATAAAATATCATCCGCTATTATGCGGCGCATAGGGTCTCATCCGCTATATAAATGCGGGAATATCAACAACTCCAATATATACATATGCCAATATGTATATATTTCTATATACTACTATATATACTATCACACCAAATCAATCCAAACAATCATTCAATAAATATTTAAATTTAACCAATTAAATTTTAAATTATAATTTAACTGAGTGAGATTAACTCACCTTTGATTTTGTTTGCAGTCTATTCCACACCCGTTCCATTCTGACTTGTATTTTCTCGATTTTAGACCTTGAATAAATATTCGATAAATTCATTAACACTTGTATTTTAAATCAAACAATTTATTATTATCAGTACTTACCGAACAATAAATTACCACTTATTTATTCAATTGTAAACAAATTTCTTTTTGTAACTAAAATAGTTAAATCTTCAAACCCATTTATTTTAAAATTAAACTAGTAGAATAAAAATATTCATTTTTATTTCCTGCTTGAAATTACTTATACCTAAAAATCAAATCTTTATAAACCCTACTATAACTATTTTTCCTTATATACATATATGCTGAAAATTGATAAATAAAAAAATTAAATTCACAGAGTTTAAACCTACTTACTAAAATAAAATTTAGTTACCTTCTTGCTTAAACCCGAGTACACCCATCCTACAGCTAGACTTCGAACACAACGAGAAGCCATCGCAACCCCCTTCCAAGTCGAGTTCCCTTCAGATAGTCGCCGCGCTTGTATACGAGCCACACCCCAACAACGATGACTACGCGAAGCAATCCCACCATCGACCCCCAGAGCCACAGCACCGAAATCTGCCTCTAGCTCGTTCCATCGCGACTCCAACAGCCGCGACCCGAGCTGGAATCGTGAGATTCCCCAATCCTTTGACTTCGCGACTTATTTCTTCCCTAACTCGAACAACCGCCACCTCGACAAACGCAAATCGCGACCTCAATCTCGCCTAATACCACCTGCCTCCACGAACTTACTCGCGCTCTGACAAACATCTCGCAGCCATGTCAGGGTAGAGCCCATCCCCCGTGCTTCGTGTGCCTCGAAATCGACGCGAGATGCACACACTCGATCTTCCTTCATTTTCGATCGAGCAATACTTGAGGTAGAAGAGTAGGAGATCGCGATAGAACAGGGAGGCCGTGATTTCGATCGGCCCCAATGTAATTTCGAACGAAGATTGATTTGATTTTTTTTCTTTTTCTTTTTCTCTGCGATTTTGAAATTTGAGAGAGAGGGGAGAAGAAAGATGGGTTTTGAAAAGAAGGGCTACGTGCTTTGAATAAGAAGGGAGATAGGATTAGTCGGCTATTCATTAAATTCTGAACAAGAGGGCAGCGTAAATTCAGGATAGTTGATATCGTAAGGAAGAAGGAAACTAATTACAGTAATTTGAGAAAAGTTTCGATGTGATGGAATATACGGCTGAAAGATGGGTTTAGCCTAAGAAATATATTTTGTTTAAATCCCAAACGTCTTTATATAAATTTCTGCACGTTTACATACCGTACGATCACACAACCACTTCGAATGCTACGAAAATTGAAATCAATAATAATAGAATATTACGGATCCAATGGGACTGGTTTCGTCGAATTCCGAGGCTGTGCCTCGGACAGCTATTTTTAATTTCAATTTAAATTATAAAATTTCAAAACTGAACAAAACACTTTTAAATTCAAATTTAAAAGTTCTATCACCTTCAGTATTATTAATATGAGTTTTATAAGCCTTCAAATTATTTTTAACAGGCTTAAAGCTCCAGATTCAATAATTTACCAATTTCGATAATTAAATTCAACAATTAATTATCCAATAATTAATGATATTTGAAATTAAAGTTAATAATTATCTTATGAATATTTAAAATTAATTAAATATTCCTATTTCAAATGCTCAAAATTTCCGGGTCGTCACATTCCTCCCCCCTTAAAAGAATTTCGTCCCCGAAATTTCTAGTTAGGAAGAATGGTTCAATCCCCGTTAACTATCTCCTCAATTCCAAATAGTTTTTAACATCTTACCAAACAAATCTTTTATTAATAATACACTAATCATCTTTTAACTTCCCAAACTTATTCATAAGTTCAACCCATACCACCTACTTATCCATTCAAATTTAAATTTGAATTCAAATTTTGAATTATCAAAATTTTCCAAAATTTTTCTAACTCCATAAATTTCCGAAAAATTTCGCCAGCGTCTCCTTTGCGCGGCTAGCTCGGTACTACTACAAAATGGCTCTACGGCCTCCCAATCTCAAAAAGAAAACAAAAAGCCAAGTGGCTGGATCAAAAACCAAATCAAATTTCATATAGAAATTCAAATACATACCTTTTGTCGGGCCATTAAATTTTATCTTCTAAAATCAAAAATCTCAATTTATCCATTGCTTTTATACACCTGTATATCCTACTAAGAAATAATATTCAATCACAATTCCAAAGTCATTTGATACTTTTCTTTACCCATTTTCAATATTTTCCTTACTTAAACCCGTACGATGCACATATATCATCCGTACGCAATATCACATTCGATCGCTCAATCGATCACACAATTTCACTTCCGAACTAGTATTGTCCACCTGACTTCCTAGTGCGGACTCAGATCTGGTTTCTTGATCAGAAACCGTCATTCTCCTTGCATAGCCATCAACTATGATAGAGAATATCCAGAATCAATCAACAATCCATATCCAGGTTCGCCGTCGAAAATCAAGTGAAAAATCCTGATTCGGATCGATAAAACTATCTCGAAATTCTGTGTTCGACATCTGGATCAAATAGCTATGCGAATAAAATAATATACGTACATCTTACATATAAATTCCAATTGATTACCAATTACATCAATTCTCTTTTATTCACATTCCTTTTTGATTGTTATTCCCTTATTCACATCTATCCCATTTCACAACTTCAGTTTTAGTCTTAATTCAACTATTCACTTAGTATATATATTTTTTTTCCAAAATTACTAAGTATATTTCCAATACAAATTTTCTTAAGAATTTCATTCTTCAATTCTTAAGTTCAATATAAATTTTTCTTATATTTATTTACTATTTCACCACCGAAGTGTATATATTCAAATTGAACTCCCATTTCATATGAATCTCAACTTACTTCAATTTACTACTTCATTTCAAATTTTTTTTCCTTAAATTCAATTCACCTCCAACTTCCCAAAAATTGAATTTTATTTAGCTCGAAAACAATCCAAGTTAATTCATTCAATAACTATTTCTCAACTTATTTAAACCATTCCTAAGTTGAGTTCAGTTTCCATTCAACATTTACTTAAGTCAATAACTTAAGTTTATTTTCCATTTAACCAACCTTTTAAAGTTTTATTTCCATCTTTCATTTGATTCTTATTTAATCAAATTCCATCCATTTATTTATTTAATATAATTGGTTTATTCACTCAATCATTATGAATTTTAATTTCCATACTCAATTTATCTGGAATTATTTTATTAATAACCAGGTCATTTCCAATTTATTTTCACTTATTTGGATTTCATTCGCAATCCAAACCATCACTATTTTAACCCAATTTCATTAACTCACAATTCAATTTCATTAACTAATTTATTATCTAATTAGTTCCTCCGCTGGTTAAAATTAAATACTTGCTTTTTAAATCCCAAATATCACTTCACTTAATCATCTTAAGTTCAATTTATTTTATAATTCAAGTTTGGATTTACTTAAAAATCAAGATTGCTCATCTTAGTCATTTCCATTTGATAATTACAATTTCAGATTATAACTCTTAATGGTTCAAAGTAATGAATTCCCATTTATGACTTACAATTTCATTTCTATTCATAAGTTTTAACTTACTTACTTAAGATCTGGGACTATTCATTTAAGTCCAATTCCATCTTTACAATCAAATCTCAAATTATTACACTTAAGAACTTAAGAATATGAATTTCTTTACACAATTATAAGCATTTTACATTACCTTTATATCCAATTCAATTCGACTTCAACTTATTTACATTTAATTCAATTCCAATTCTCAATTTTTATTTAACTTATCTTAAGTTAAATTCAAATATATTTTATTCACCTTCATATACTCGAATTAAATTTTAATTCTAGGATACAATTTTATACAAGTTTTACAATTCATTCACCTTCAAGTTCTCTAACTCTTTTATCTACCAACTTATATTACTCATTGAGTTATTTTCATCTCATAATTATAATCCCAGAATTTAAACTTTCATTCCCTTCTTATTTCAATCAACTTCATTCTATACTTTATATTGTTGATTCATTTAAATTTCCACATTTATATTTTAAATAGAATTCCCAGAATTCAATTGCCCAGTTTTATTTCAAAAACCATTTTGAATCCATAAATAACTCATACACATCTGGTAAATCACATCAAATCCCAATTCCCAAAATAATCTGCTTTTACCAAACAATTTTCCCTTTGAATTTCAAAACCAACCCAGTTCACAATCATTTCCAATTTAAAACAGTTTGGTAGCAATTTCTCTTTGGAAACTCGAAAATAGACATCGATGATGCTGCAGTCATCACCGAAATTATTTTCCAACGACCGAAAGAGAATTTAATGCTTTTATCACTTTGAAACATTTCAAACATTTTTAAATCCCAAATCCCACCAGATTTCAATTCAATTTCAAAAATATTCATGAAATAATATTACCATTATTTCCCCAAAACCTTTAAAAACTATTCTTAAATCCAAAGGAATTTAAACCTTTCCCAAAACTTCAAATTCAAAATCCATTCAACTTAATATCCAAACATTTCTCTGGAATTCTATCACATTTTATTTCAAGTTATAAATCACATTTACAATTTACATTTACAAATTTCATTTGTTTATGAATTTATCTCATTTGATTATAAATCACATTTGTAATTCACCTTTGTATATAAAGTTTTATCTCAGTTTATAAATTTCATTTATAGTCTATACTTCAAATTCCATTTTGTTATATAAATTTATTCCTCAACTTAGGTTATAAGTTTTCAATTTCTACTCAATAATGAGACTAACTCATTATGGTCATCTTCTAACAACCAAGCATCCAAATATAACTATAATAAATTTCGAATAATTATTTCTTTTATATACAAAATAATTTGGGCAAAATTATTTCATTCACCCTATTTAAAACAATATTGTGTCGAACTGTTCTATTCAAGTGTTTAGAAACCCCTTCGATACAGTTGCGCGGACTGTGCCGATGAAGGTTCATATGCCACTCAATAAACCAACCAACACAATATAAAACCATTTTATATTCACTAACAAATACGCGCTCATATCTATTAATACTCTCAAAATTCCCACCAGAGCCAAGGTTATCGCTAGCCTAAGCTCTGATACCAAATGTAACGACCCGACTTTCCAGGACCGGAAAATCGAACCATTTGACTTAAAGAAGAAGAGGTAGAAGAAGAAAGTAGGAAGACAACATCAGAATCTAACCATCGCAGGGGAATAAAATATAATATATATTAAAAGATCTTTACACAAATCAAAACTATATCAGTTTTATACAATATATCATCAGAGTATACATCAGAGAACACATAACATACAACTGGACAATAACCATATCATGTCCTCAATACAACAGAGTACAACAATCAACACAGCGGAATATATATATATAAATAAGTACGAGAGATACGTCTCGCCATCCAGCTCGTCTCCTGAGCTCCACAGCATCATATCCTGTAATTTATAATACTCGGTCTGACCCGAGCATCATATAAAACAATACCCGAGTCAGTCTGGAATACCAGCGTGAGAAAATCACACTCAAATTGATTATTAAAGTTTCAAAATCCTTTTGGAAATAAAAGCATCTCGTAAGACCACGCCACAAATAAACATGTCGGGTTTTTACCTTACGATAGCTAAAACACTTTATATCAAAATCCTCTGATATTATAATAGTGTCTACAGAAAGTAAAATAGAATCTAGCTGAAATGCTTGCATCTCACATTTCAGCAATAGTTGGGCACAATCAAAACCGTACAGGCACGTAGGGAGAATGGATTTCCAACGAATGACTAGGCACTGGGGTACCACCTGTCACAGTACGTGGCCTAGATCACAGTACCGAGGAGTACGCCCGCTCCCCTGCAACACAAGGCCGGAATCATCCCTTGGATAATTCCAAATAAAATCACCCCACGGTTGGGATCAGCAACCGCAACACTAAGCCGAAATAAAGGGACATCTAGACAGGGATGACTTTACTCTCAAGTGGGGGCTACCCACGAAGCCTTGCTGCATAACCCCTGATTTTCAGTCATTCCCGGTTGATGAGGCTCGAGGCTAAACGATACCTTTATAGCACATATCCCTTAGAATGCCCATCGTCCACCTGACGATGTCACGAAAGCATTCGTCCATACAAGTCCGTCCCGGGTCCGAACGGAACCGAAGGCACTATTCCTACTACATCCATTTTGGAAATATCCTCAGGATTAGTAGCGACTAGCCCTTGCACTTCACAGCTCCATCTTCGACTCTGAAATCGTTTTCACAAAACGTACAAACCGAATCGAAGTGGTATTCGAGTCTCCAGACCTAGAATCCCTGTAACAACCCGGAATTTTCGACTCCGAAAATTCCGAATTGTTAAGGAAAAGAAGAAAGAGATAGAAGAAGAATAGAAAGAAGAAAGAAAACACGACATCTCACATTCGCAGCGGATTAAATATAATAACAAATAATAGCATTTATACAAAGAAAAGCTGTAATTGTTACTTTACATTCAATACATCAGAGTTACAACATATACACAAATAGACTAGACAGTTATCAACCTGTCCCAGACTACTATCAATAAGCTCTCAAATACACAGCGGTAAACTCCATACGTTCCTGCCATCCAGCTCGCCTCCTGAGCTTCAGAACGTCCTTAACTGGAAAACTGTAATACTCGGTCTGACCCGAGCATTACATCAAAGTAACACCCGGGTCAGGCTGGAAACCAGCGTGAGTAAACTCATCTAACATGAAATTTCAATTCATAGAACTTATTTAAACCCGGGGTAACTCGTACTTTACTACAAGTAAACAACTTATATAATCAACACTTATTTTCACAAACAAAATCTAAGTACCGTTACTTAGTTTAAATAATTATGTTACTTAATTATTCCATTCCAGCCTATCGATTTCCACCAATCAAATCTATATAGAATTATAGCAGAACACTAATCGAAGTGGTTTCGGGCATTTACTGATACCCGACCCCGGTCTCTTCGAATTCAATGTCATCTCTAATCCAAGTTGTTAGATTTTAAACAATACAATTTAAATCCAGGATATCATACAACAATTCAACTTAGATAGGTAATCTACATTATCACAGTTTAACCTATTCATATCACAGAGCATCACACATCAGAGATATCGATCAATTCAAAGCATTCACACAATTCAATCATCCATAACAAGATTTATTAAATATATAATTACAAATTAATTTAATTAATCTCCAATTAAATTAATTACCAACTTTAATCATTTAGATTACCTTAATCCTGCATACTCAATATTTGTTAATAAATCATTCTTTAATAATCCATCTTAATTAATCATCCTTGGTTAATTATCCTTTAATTACATTAAGTAATTAACCTTTAAGTACCCCATAGATTAATTAGCCTTAACCATTCATATTAACTTTTAATAAATCTCCTTAATTAATTAGTCACAATAATTAATGATTCTCTAATCACTTAATTAAAGTAATTATTTAATAATTAATTACTTAACCTTGCTTAATCAATCATTAATTAATTACAAACCATTTAATTTAATCATTCCTTGATTACCATACAAATCAATTAATTAATCTTTAATTTCCTAATTAATTACTCCTTAATTATTAATTAACAAACCTTAATTATTAATTAATTAATAAAACTTAATTACAAATCAATTAATCTTTAATTAATAGTTAATTCAATTTTTAATTACCAATTTATTTATTTCTAATTACTAATTAATTAATACTTAATTACTTAATTAATTAATGCTTAATCATTAATTAATTATCTCTAATCATTAATTAATTAATTCTAATCACCTAATTAACAATCCTTAGTTACAAATTAATTAATATTTAATCATTAATTAATTAGCTTAATTAATGACTCTTTAATTACTTCATTAATTATCAAATCCTTAAGTAATTATAAGATAAAACATTCCTTTTATTAATTTCCTATCGCATATTTTTAAAACATTTATCCCTTTAATTAATACTTAATTATAACCCAATTAATAAATTTTTAATTACCAATTAAATTACTTAAACTTTGCATTACAACTTTGTATTACTAAAATTTTTATAAAACTGTACATATCATAACCTCAAATTTCAAAAACCAAACAACATTTTACTTCACTTTTAAAACCTGTATATGTTTCATTTTTTTTTAGCTTTAAAACTGTATTTTAACTTTGTACAAGTTTCCACTTAAAACAGAAAAACTCATCACAATTTAACCCGAGTAATTTTCTAAAATCCCCGAGCCTCTCTCGTGCTACTCGCGATCCACTCACGTCTCCGTGTTACTCACACAATGTCTCGAGTTCGCCACCAAGAAACGATCGTCTTCCCCAAACTCGAACTCACGGCACAACTATCCCAACCCAAACATACACGTGTGCACGTGTACACCTGATCCAACCATCTCCGATCAACGTTCCGAACGCCAGCAAGTCGCCGTCACCCACCTCAATCTTCCCAACCATCCAGTTTGACGAACTCGACTGGAAATCAAAATCGAGCTAGTTCGATTCCACTAGAACCAAATTCGAAGAACAGAACTTCCCCCGCGCCATCACCTTCGACCATCTAGAGCCACGTCAGTCAACCAAGAACCACTCCACATCCTCATGCATAATTTCCCCCTGGTGTGATCACCTTCGATCAACTGTCGATGTCGCATGAACTCGAACAACATCGTCGACCAAAATTGAACCTTAAACCCTACTTCACCCCCACCAGGCTACTCCGGCCATCATAAAATTTTACCACCATTTTTCCAGTAATCTTCATGCCAATACCCTCCTCCAGGCCAAACCCGACCTCCCAATTCTTCGCCGATCACCGTGGGTAGCCAAAATACCCAAAATGATCATCACCGAAAATCTTCCCAGAATTAAATCTAAAAATTACAATTTACCTTTAAAATTCTTAATCTTCGAAGACAATTCAGACCATACTGGTGGATTCGAGAATCACCATCCTTGAATTTTATCTAATTTCAGATTTTTACTGTGACCTTTAAACTTACAACATTTTATCCAATATAATCACTTAAGTAGATTTTTAAAATATTTTGAAAAATTTAAATAAAAAGAGTTAAGAGTTAAGATATCTAAGGAACAATTTAACTAATAATCAACATTATAATAAAATTCTAGTTTCGTTCCTTTTCGAGGACGAAAAGATTCTAAGGGGGAAGGAATGTGATAACCCGAATTTTTGGGCATCTGTTAATTGGAAATTAACAGGATTAAATTTATTAAAATACTTAATTGATAAATTGAACAAATAAATGTAATAATCTCCTTTATAAATTATTTAAAATTGGTGAAACTGTGTTTTCAAAACAATAATAATAATGTGTTGTTTTTATATATATATATGGATTTTTAATAAAATTATTATTTACAAATTGAATTTGTGTTTGTTTAAATATATATGTTTGAGTTGATTTTTAATTAAACTTGTATTTGAATTTAAATTTGAATATAAAATATCTTAAAATATATTTGGATTCAAAATATTAACATATGTGTATGATTTTATTAATAAATCAGTATTAAAACTTTTTCTCTTAAAGTTGTATAAATATAACAAAGGGATGTGATTATTTATTTAGTATAATTAGATTTCAAATCATTTTCTTTTAAAAGAATGTATACATATATAAACATAAGGATATGATTCATAAATTAAAATGAAGTAGGGATTTAAAACATAATTTATAAATTAAATATAAAAATGAGACAAGGATTTAAACATAAAAATACAAACTTATGACAAATGTTTAATAAGTAAATTAACAAATTTACAAGTGTTAGTTAGCTTAGACATTTGGCAAAACTTTTTATTTAATTGAAAGTAAAAAGAAAAGTCAGGCCATTTTTCTCCATATTTCAAAACTAAACCTGAAGTAAAACTAATAAGAGGAAATCAAATCTTGTAAGGCAAACCTCAGATTAAAACTAAAAACCAAGTTCAAATCTGAAAGCAAAGCAAATCTGGGAAGCAAGATCAGTTTCAAATCAAAGAAACAAAATGCAGATCATCTCAAAACATCAAGCAAGTAAGCAAGTACAGATCATGATAAATAGCAGTTCAATGATCAACTTCCCAAGCTCAGTTTAAAGATTTTCGAACCTGCTCTGTTCAAACAATAAGGTGAGTAAACTTTGAGTTAACTCAGTTATGGATCTGTGATAAATCTGGTTGCATGTAGTCTCGAATGCTTGCTTGAGTTTTGGATATAAATGTGTGCATATTAGTTATCATGCCTGTAAAATGGACTCTTTATATTTCATTGTGCTCTGTATTTAACAGACCCATCATCATCACAAGATAATGCCTATCTTCCTGTATAATCAATATTAAAATTTGATTTCTGAAATAAATAAATAAAAAAATGTGTTAATAAGGATGTGTTCTTGTTTTTAAAAATAAACTTAAGTGATTATATTGGATAAAATGTTGTAAGTTTAAAGGTCACAGTAAAAATCTGAAATTAGATAAAATTCAAGGATGGTGATTCTCGAATCCACCAGTATGGTCTGAATTGTCTTCGAAGATTAAGAATTTTAAAGGTAAAATTGTAATTTTTAGATTTAATTCTGGGAAGATTTTCGGTGATGATCATTTTGGGTATTTTGGCTACCCACGGTGATCGGCGAAGAATTGGGAGGTCGGGTTTGGCCTGGAGGAGGGTATTGGCATGAAGATTACTAGAAAAATGGTGGTAAAATTTTATGATGGCCGGAGTAGCCTGGTGGGGGTGAAGTAGGGTTTAAGGTTCAATTTTGGTCGACGATGTTGTTCGAGTTCATGCGACATCGACAGTTGATCGAAGGTGATCACACCAGGGGGAAATTATGCGTGAGGATGTGGAGTGGTTCTGGGTTGACTGACGTGGCTCTAGATGGTCGAAGGTGATGGCGCGGGGGAAGTTCTGTTCTTCGAATTTGGTTCTAGTGGAATCGAACTAGCTCGATTTTGATTTCCAGTCGAGTTCGTTAAACTGGATGGTTGGGAAGATTGAGGTGGGTGACGGCGACTTGCTGGCGTTCGGAACGTTGATCGGAGATGGTTGGATCAGGTGTACACGTGCACACGTGTATGTTTGGGTTGGGATAGTTGTGCTGTGAGTTCGAGTTTGGGGAAGACGATCGTTTCTTGGTGGCGAACTTGAGACATTGTGTGAGTAACTCGGAGACGTGAGTGGATCGCGAGTAGCACGAGAGAGGCTCGGGGATTTTAGAAAATTACTCGGGTTAAATTGTGATGAGTTTTTCTGTTTTAAGTGGAAACTTGTACAAAGTTAAAATACAGTTTTAAAGCTAAAAAAAAAATGAAACATATACAGGTTTTAAAAGTGAAGTAAAATGTTGTTTGGTTTTTGAAATTTGAGGTTATGATATGTACAGTTTTATAAAAATTTTAGTAATACAAAGTTGTAATGCAAAGTTTAAGTAATTTAATTGGTAATTAAAAATTTATTAATTGGGTTATAATTAAGTATTAATTAAAGGGATAAATGTTTTAAAAATATGCGATAGGAAATTAATAAAAGGAATGTTTTATCTTATAATTACTTAAGGATTTGATAATTAATGAAGTAATTAAAGAGTCATTAATTAAGCTAATTAATTAATGATTAAATATTAATTAATTTGTAACTAAGGATTGTTAATTAGGTGATTAGAATTAATTAATTAATGATTAGAGATAATTAATTAATGATTAAGCATTAATTAATTAAGTAATTAAGTATTAATTAATTAGTAATTAGAAATAAATAAATTGGTAATTAAAAATTGAATTAACTATTAATTAAAGATTAATTGATTTGTAATTAAGTTTTATTAATTAATTAATAATTAAGGTTTGTTAATTAATAATTAAGGAGTAATTAATTAGGAAATTAAAGATTAATTAATTGATTTGTATGGTAATCAAGGAATGATTAAATTAAATGGTTTGTAATTAATTAATGATTGATTAAGCAAGGTTAAGTAATTAATTATTAAATAATTACTTTAATTAAGTGATTAGAGAATCATTAATTATTGTGACTAATTAATTAAGGAGATTTATTAAAAGTTAATATGAATGGTTAAGGCTAATTAATCTATGGGGTACTTAAAGGTTAATTACTTAATGTAATTAAAGGATAATTAACCAAGGATGATTAATTAAGATGGATGATTAAAGAATGATTTATTAACAAATATTGAGTATGCAGGATTAAGGTAATCTAAATGATTAAAGTTGGTAATTAATTTAATTGGAGATTAATTAAATTAATTTGTAATTATATATTTAATAAATCTTGTTATGGATGATTGAATTGTGTGAATGCTTTGAATTGATCGATATCTCTGATGTGTGATGCTCTGTGATATGAATAGGTTAAACTGTGATAATGTAGATTACCTATCTAAGTTGAATTGTTGTATGATATCCTGGATTTAAATTGTATTGTTTAAAATCTAACAACTTGGATTAGAGATGACATTGAATTCGAAGAGACCGGGGTCGGGTATCAGTAAATGCCCGAAACCACTTCGATTAGTGTTCTGCTATAATTCTATATAGATTTGATTGGTGGAAATCGATAGGCTGGAATGGAATAATTAAGTAACATAATTATTTAAACTAAGTAACGGTACTTAGATTTTGTTTGTGAAAATAAGTGTTGATTATATAAGTTGTTTACTTGTAGTAAAGTACGAGTTACCCCGGGTTTAAATAAGTTCTATGAATTGAAATTTCATGTTAGATGAGTTTACTCACGCTGGTTTCCAGCCTGACCCGGGTGTTACTTTGATGTAATGCTCGGGTCAAACCGAGTATTACAGTTTTCCAGGTAAGGACGTTCTGAAGCTCAGGAGGCGAGCTGGATGGCAGGAACGTATGGAGTTTACCGCTGTGTATTTGAGAGCTTATTGATAGTAGTCTGGGACAGGTTGATAACTGTCTAGTCTATTTGTGTATATGTTGTAACTCTGATGTATTGAATGTAAAGTAACAATTACAGCTTTTCTTTGTATAAATGCTATTATTTGTTATTATATTTAATCCGCTGCGAATGTGAGATGTCGTGTTTTCTTTCTTCTTTCTATTCTTCTTCTTCTATCTCTTTCTTCTTTTCCTTAACAATTCGGAATTTTCGGAGTCGAAAATTCCGGGTTGTTACAATCCCGGTATACGGAAACTCGATCCCGGTCTCTTCGAAACGATCAGCGCATTTGGCCAATATTGATAGTCGGTTATTTAACTATCAATTAACATCCACAAGCAACCATCACACAATAAATAATTTCCCACATGATTTATTTGCCCAAATATCTTTCCAAGATATATTTCCAAATTTTCAAAACTCATTTGAAAACAGTTCCGCTTACGGAATACATTTCCAAATATTTATTTCCACTGAATCACCAAGTACAAAATACTTTTAAATTTAAAATAATTTAAAAACACTTTATTTTAAATATATCTTATAATCATTGAAATCAAACTACTTTAATACTTTATTAAAAATATATACTTTAAAATAAACCACTTTATAAATATAAACTAAATTTCTCCTTTTAAAACATAATAGCAAATCACTTTTATATAATTACTACAATAATATATTTTTGAAAGTACTTACTTAGGAAATTAACATTTAGAAATAATCAATTTTCTAAAACATGCTTTTAAAAACACAATTAGAACTTTTAACTTATATTAAAAATTGCTTTGAAAACGTACTTGGCTATCCAGAGAAATACACTTCTCATTCCCATCTTTTAAAAATAAATCAACATTTATTTTTAAACCAAACCATATCCTTTTATAAATTCCCATCTTGAATTTATATTCTCAAATATCCACTGATATTTTATTTTACTTTATAACCCAGTTTCCAAAATCTCACTTCTCTTTAAATTTCAAATTCCAAAGTATTTAAATCAATTTATAATTGATTTCCCAATTTATTTTACTTTGAAATAAATTTCCTTACTTAAATCCATTTATTTCCAAATTCATTAACTTCCAGATTTTATTTCTCATTATGATTTAAAATCTTTAAACTGAAACACAAGTTTCAGATTTCCCAAATTCCTTCTTTCTTTTTAATTACATTTAAACATTGAATTAAAATAAATTATTTATTCATTTAAATAATATCACATAAGTTTTTAAATTCAATATTTCTCGGTTTATTCAAAATTCTTCTTTTCCATATTTAATTTATTCGAATTCACTAGAATTACTTAACTTAAATTTTACTCTTTTATTTCTTTCCAAAAATCCAATTCAATTACTTTTGATAACTCATTATACTGGGAAATTCAATCCAACCAGATTATCCAATATAAATCATCACTGGATATCAACAACCATATCACAGAATATTTAAACAAAATTAAATATTTTGAGGAATCCAGTTGGATCCCTCCAACCTGTTTCCCTGCATCCACAGACGTTAGCACAATACCAATTCCACTTCGAGGTGGAATATCGCGGTATATGGGTTTTATAAAATATCATCCGCTATTATGCGGCGCATAGGGTCTCATCCGCTATATAAATGCGGGAATATCAACAACTCCAATATATACATATGCCAATATGTATATATTTCTATATACTACTATATATACTATCACACCAAATCAATCCAAACAATCATTCAATAAATATTTAAATTTAACCAATTAAATTTTAAATTATAATTTAACTGAGTGAAATTAACTCACCTTTGATTTTGTTTGCAGTCTATTCCACACCCGTTCCATTCTGACTTGTATTTTCTCGATTTTAGACCTTGAATAAATATTCGATAAATTCATTAACACTTGTATTTTAAATCAAACAATTTATTATTATCAGTACTTACCGAACAATAAATTACCACTTATTTATTCAATTGTAAACAAATTTCTTTTTGTAACTAAAATAGTTAAATCTTCAAACCCATTTATTTTAAAATTAAACTAGTAGAATAAAAATATTCATTTTTATTTCCTGCTTGAAATGACTTATACCTAAAAATCAAATCTTTATAAACCCTACTATAACTATTTTTCCTTATATACATATATGCTGAAAATTGATAAATAAACAAATTAAATTCACAGAGTTTAAACCTACTTAACTAAAATAAAATTTAGTTACCTTCTTGCTTAAACCCGAGTACACCCATCCTATAGCTAGACTTCGAACACAACGAGAAGCCATCGCAACCCCCTTCCAAGTCGAGTTCCCTTCAGATAGTCGCCGCGCTTGTATACGAGCCACACCCCAACAACGATGACTACGCGAAGCAATCCCACCATCGACCCCCAGAGCCACAGCACCGAAATCTGCCTCTAGCTCGTCCCATCGCGACTCCAACAGCCGCGACCCGAGCTGGAATCGTGAGATTCCCCAATCCTTTGACTTCGCGACTTATTTATTCCCTAACTCGAACAACCGCCACCTCGACAAACGCAAATCGCGACCTCAATCTCGCCTAATACCACGCTGCCTCCACGAACTTACTCGCGCTCTGACAAACATCTCGCAGCCATGTCAGGGTAGAGCCCATCCCCCGTGCTTCGTGTGCCTCGAAATCGACGCGAGATGCACACACTCGATCTTCCTTCATTTTCGATCGAGCAATACTTGAGGTAGAAGAGTAGGAGATCGCGATAGAACAGGGAGGCCGTGATTTCGATCGGCCCCAATGTAATTTCGAACGAAGATTGATTTGATTTTTTTTCTTTTTCTTTTTCTCTGCGATTTTGAAATTTGAGAGAGAGGGGAGAAGAAAGATGGGTTTTGAAAAGAAGGGCTACGTGCTTTGAATAAGAAGGGAGATAGGATTAGTCGGCTATTCATTAAATTCTGAACAAGAGGGCAGCGTAAATTCAGGATAGTTGATATCGTAAGGAAGAAGGAAACTAATTACAGTAATTTGAGAAAAGTTTCGACGTGATGGAATATACGGCTGAAAGATGGGTTTAGCCTAAGAAATATATTTTGTTTAAATCCCAAACGTCTTTATATAAATTTCTGCACGTTTACATACCGTACGATCACACAACCACTTCGAATGCTACGAAAATTGAAATCAATAATAATAGAATATTACGGATCCAATGGGACTGGTTTCGTCGAATTCCGAGGCTGTGCCTCGGACAGCTATTTTTAATTTCAATTTAAATTATAAAATTTCAAAACTGAACAAAACACTTTTAAATTCAAATTTAAAAGTTCTATCACCTTCAGTATTATTAATATGAGTTTTATAAGCCTTCAAATTATTTTTAACAGGCTTAAAGCTCCAGATTCAATAATTTACCAATTTCGATAATTAAATTCAACAATTAATTATCCAATAATTAATGATATTTGAAATTAAAGTTAATAATTATCTTATGAATATTTAAAATTAATTAAATATTCCTATTTCAAATGCTCAAAATTTCCGGGTCGTCACAAATAAACATTAATATATAACTGATTATCATTAGTAGGTATTCAATTGACAATTAAATTCAATATTAAATTTAAACGATGATTAAATGCAATAAAAGTAAAATTTAACTAGAATGATAATTTAAACATACCAAACATCAATCAATTAATTTCTAATCACATCATAAATTTAATTTAACTAATATAAGATAATCTAGTAGTTGTGAGTGGGTCAAAACACTCACCTTTGATTTCAAATCGATTTGAAATACAAAATAAGGCCCAAATTTGAACGGTCTCATAATTCGTCCAAATCAGTTCCAAAATGTTTGAAATTTCGATACGATCCCAGCGGAACGAACCGCGCATGAATTGGATCTCGTATGCGAAAGTTATGTATATTAGAACATTGAAATTTTAAGTTAAATTAAAAAAAAGAACCAAACAAACCATACCTTGTCATCGCCTTCCACATGATAGCACTGTCCAGGCTGAAACCCTAACAGGCTACTACGCTCGCTCATTAAGATGCAACCACCACCTATCACCACCGCTCCGGCCATCGATGGCCAGATCTGAAGCCACCGTCCTCCTATGCACGACCAGGCGCCCATCCCCTGGCCTCGCACGGTGCTCCGACAACCCCAACCCCTTGCGCCACCGCCGTCCTCAATCCACCATTTCTAGCCAACTCGAGAGCCTTAGCCAAGAACAAACACCACAGATGAGTGCTGCTCATCACCATCTTCCCAACGCCGCCTCTCGATCGTCGATCGGACGACGATCCACTGTTAGATCGTCAAAACCCTAATATAGACGATCGAGGTTCAACCTCGATTTCTGGACAAACGTTAATCCGATTGAAAAACGAATCACACTAGTGAATTAAGCTCGTCGAGAGCTTCGAATTGATATATAATTTGTCAAGGTTTTGAGGAGCTTAAATTTTAAAAGTGGTTTGGAGACTGAATTTTGGGTTTGAATGCAAATTGGGTTTCTGTCATTGGAGAAGAGAAAACGAACAGTCAGATAGAACTGTACCTACAGAAATGAGAAATGAAACGCCGCTAGGGTTTTGAAAAAAACAATATATGCTAACGAAGCCCGATAAGAAGATAAACACATATCTAATTAGTACGAACGATAGATAGTGACCCAAAAAGCCCGTTTCGCTTCCGAAACAAAAGTGGGTCATCCCATATATCGAAATAGATGTTTTTGATATTTTTAAAATCAGTGGAACAGGTTTTAAGTCCTAATTCCATCATAAGAAGAAGTTAGCTTAAAATCAACGTATTTCAAATTGATTTCAATTAAATTTATTTCTAGGCGTTTTGAGTCCGTATGATCAAACGACAAGTCCGATCGCTACGAAACTTGAAATCCTGTAATAATTTACCCGGATCCGATGAAACTAGTTTAGTCAAAATCCAAGATAGTGGCCAAAATGGCTAATTTCACATTAATTAAATAAATAAATATTAAATTAATTAAACAATTTTTAATTCCAAGTTTAATAACTAACAATTTTCATCATTTTGGTTACTTAGACATTTACAATGATTTAATACAAGTTTACATATCAATTCAGTATTAAATATTTTACTAATTACAATGTTTAATTTCAATTGTAATTAGATCCAATTAATTATAATTTATTTCCAATAAATTGATTAAATTTTGATTTCCATCTTTTAATTCAATCAATCATTACCATATTTATCTATTTGACCTTGGTTTATACTTTATTACCTTACTATTATCTAATTATCATCTTTTATTTGTATTAACTACTATGTTTCAATTATATTGAATTTTTGTCAATTTTATTTTAATTTAAAATCTCAATAAATTAATTTACCTTTGTTTCATTCTTTTTATTACATCAATTATTGCCTTGTAAATATAATTAACATTTCTATAAATTTGATTACATTCACAATTTGCAGTTATTGTCTTAACTCACATTAACATAACATTTTAGTTTCATTAAATTATAATAGATTAAATAAATTGGTAACAAATAACAATTGTCACCATTTCCACATTTTATAACATTCGTAAGTTTATTATTTACAAACAAATGTTATAACAACTTACACTATACTATTCTATCCAATTTCAATTTATTACACATTATTTCATTAATTAATCAACATTTAAATTATCAATTGCTCTTTTAATCCAATTATAAATTAATATACACATTATTACAATTAATTTACAATCTATAACCAATTATAACTTTTTACTCATTTCAATAAATTGGAATTTCATTTAAAAGAGGCCATCAATTACCTTAAATTAATACTATTGCATTTTATTCCAGTTATATTCTTATTATTAAATCACAAATTTTTTCTTCCTCCAACATTAAATCACAAAACCTTATTAAATTAAATATTTTTAATTATCGAAAATTACGGATCATTACAATAAATTTTGGTTTTGAAAATTTTAAAATAAAGACTAATAGAAGTTGAACAAGTTTTATAAAGTTAAATATTTTGTTAAGTAAATTGTATAAGTTTATTGTGAATTATACAAGTATGAAATTTAGTTTTGAGATGTTTTAAATAAAAAGAGTTTAAGAAATGTTTTGAACATAGTAAATATTTTTAAAAACTTATTATTGGAAAATTGATTTTTTAAGCAGTTCTGTATAAATATGAAAAATAGTTTTAAAAAGTTTATTATGGAATTATTTTGAAGAAACATTTTGAACCTAGTAAATGTTTTATAAGAACAGAAGTTGCAAAAAACTATTGATTTGAAATTTGGAAAATTTTGAATTTGAATGATATGTGATTTGAAAAAAAATGATTGTTGAAATCCTATATGAATTTGAAATAAATTTCTATTCGAAATTAATTGATTTCGAGGACCCTTAACTCTATGAAAATATTTGATTTGAAAGTTCTTGACCTTTATATGAAAATGATTTATATAAGTATGAGGTTATTTTCGAAAACTATTGATTTTGAAAGGTACTCGATTTGAAAAGCGATAATCTTACATATAATGGAATTTATATAAGAATGATATGATATATTCAAGACTATTAATTTTGGAAAGTACTTGATTTGAAAATGAAATCTTATATATAATGGAATTTATATAAGTGTGATATTTGAAGTTATGATTTGGAAAGCATACTATATATAGTATGATATATTTCAAAGTAAAAAATACGGAAAAGCACCCTTCGTAAAGAATTATAGTAGGATATGCTTCGAACCCTAATGGACTTGGGTGAATCCAAGAGGGATTCAACCAATAATCCTAATGGACTTGGGTGAATACAGAAATGGATTCGAACCAATATAGGCTGTCCGGACTTCAACTCATGAGTTCCTCAAAATTTTTTCCAAGGTAGATGGTTCTTTAGTTTACCCCAATGGATACGCTTTCCATCCTGGGATCTGTTGTTTATGGATCTTTTGGGAAGGAAGTGCAACTATAGTGTAAATCATTGAATCAGCAATGTACCACTGCAGCAGGGGTCAATGGTCCCTTGTTTATGAAATGGCTACGATATTTTTCTAGAATATAGATGGTAGATGGATCTTTTGGAAGGTTTTGTATCCATTGCGTAAATAGTGGAATCAACAGCGGG
Source organism: Allium fistulosum (assembly GCA_030737815.1). Classification (NCBI taxonomy): domain Eukaryota; kingdom Viridiplantae; phylum Streptophyta; class Magnoliopsida; order Asparagales; family Amaryllidaceae; genus Allium; species Allium fistulosum. Next base: position 404,913,352 of record CM060906.1, read on the forward strand.
CCGCTGCTAACTAATTATCATCATTTGACATTGGATTATTGAGCGGTACTTTCCATATCTGTTTTAAAGGTTTTCTAAGTATTTTCGCTAAATGTTGAAATAGATCTACTGAGTACTTAGAGATTTTAGTTGTAACAACCCATAATTTTGTAAATATTTTTATTAAATTTTTATTTTGAAAACTTTGATTTTTAAATCAGTTAAAATTGAATTTTTGGAATTTGTCCAATGTAATTTTGGATTTTGTTTGTAATTTATTTTCTAAATATAATAAAATAATGATTTTTTGAAAATTTTATATTTTGGTCAACTTTGGTCAAATTTTGACTTTGAGTTAAAAATTTTAAATTTGAATTTTTTAATTTCAAAACTTTTTCTTTGAGGTAGAATATAATTCTAATATGTGTCATGCTTTTCGTTTCGTCAAATTTTGTTCTGTACTTTTTAAATTTGATAAATTACAGCGTTTTACACGCAATTATTTTCTGTAATTTTATTTTCTAATTCCTATGTTCATTTATATATTTTATTTTCTATTTTATTTTGTTTAGACTCTTGTTTTATTTATTGGATTTTTAACTTGTTTATTTTTGATTTTGGGTTTGGAAATTTCAAGAGACTTCGGTTTCTCTTTTGTAAATTGTGCCTTTACATTTTCTGGCCTTTTCATTGCCTTAGCCTTCCATTCCACATCTATTAGCCATGCAAAAGCTTCTCATTCCATTCACTTCTCATTTCATTTCACGTACAAGAGAAAAATATTCAAGTTTCTCATGGCTTCCTCCTTCTTTTCCTCTTTTTCCATTTTGCTTTCCTTTTGTTCCTTGATGCTTGCTCGGCCATCAAGCCTCTAGCCGCCCACATATCCTCCACCACCATCACCATGACCAACCACAACCCCTCTCCATTGACCCCTAGATCCACTCCATCACCAAAACAAGTTGCAAACCTTAGTCGAGATCACCATATTCCACCCAATTCCTATTTGTTGCTCGGCCACAACACATATTCCTTCACCTACCTTGCCATAGTTGTGCCTATTGATGTGCCTTGACCAGATCTTAGCACACAGTGCTGAGCACACAAGCGATGGCCGAACCAATAGTACACAAACCCCTTGACCTTTTACCTTCCATAAGTTGTAACTTGCCACATCTCTTCACCTACCCAACCATAGCCGTGTGTACATGACCATAACCGAGCCTTCATGTCTTGAATCAAATCATGGCCAAGCATAATAGGATGATGGTCGAGCCCATTGTAGTGTGGTCGAGCCCACTTGATGGTTAAGGTAAGTCTATGTCACTTTGATTCATATTTTTTCATTGTTTTAATTTATATTCTTTTGTATCGAATCATATACTTATGTTTGTTATAATTATTTGCTTACAAGATTTGGATCTTGACTCTTCATCCATTCAAAAATCAAGTTCGTCCTTTGTCGTGCTTTTCGGAGTTTGGTTGTGTGTCTCTAACATATCAATTCTAGCTTTAAAATGTGAGTTTATCACTCTCGACATTCGTACTTATATAATTGTGAAACAATGACATGTGAATTGTAGAAATTAATATGCAATGTTCATATATGCATGTGATATGATTATATGATGTTATATACTGCTTATATATTTGTTACATCACCTGATATGATATTATATGCTCTACTGTTATTTTACTTTCTGTATCTCACACTGCAAGTTCCCTTTCACTATGGGTTGAAATGATACAAACCCGAACGGACTATAGAATAAGGAAAAATCATTATGAGCTGAATTGATAGGCTCGAGTGATTTTTATTGTATTTTATTCGACTTGGGATTGCGGGTTTGAAATGATAGAACCGGGATTTTTCTTTTTAAATTACGGATTGAAATGATACATATCCGTATCACTTGACCTAGGTTAGAAAATATTATACAGACCCATGGTTATGTATTTAATAATATTTTCTTAAATTTTTTTAAGTATTTTTAAGTTTTAAGATATATGAAAATTTTATTTAAAAATTTGATTCAATGATTTTAAATATATGGAATTTTTATAAGTCAATAAGTGGTTTGATTTTAAATTATAAAGTTATATTGGTTTTCTATAAGTTGGAATCTTTATATATCCATAATTGGTTTTAAATTGCAATTTAAAGATCTTTATTGATGATAAATAACTTAATAATAAAATTTGATTTAATGTGGAATTTTAAATCTAACCTAGTGATGGTAATAGATTTTATTTTATGAAATAGATATGTTTTGTAAAATAAAAAATTATGATTTAAAATGGTAAAATGTATCTTAAATTATGACTTATTTTTATAACGGAAATTTGGTTTTCAATTGGAAATGTGAAGTTTGACCTATGAAAAGAATATTTTGTTTATGAAATGGGTATTTTAAATACAGTGTTAAGTTATTTGTAAAAAAAAAGTTAAGTAAAATAATGTACTTTTGACTTAATAAATGAATTATAGTTAATTTGGATATTTTAATTATAAAAAGTTATTTTATTTAAATCATAAGTTAAATGATATCCAAATGAATATTTTTGAAATGTAAAGATATGGTTATAAGTTAAAATGGTTAAAAATTGATGTTTTAAGGTTTCTGAAATGTTATAATAAATCTGGAATATATATTAGTAGCATTTCCAAAATGCTGCTGTTTCTGAATTTGAACTATGTTTTGAAATACTAATATAACTACTGTAGCACTTTGTAAGTGCTGCTGTTGCTGAAATTAAACTATGATGTGAAATATTAATATATCTACAGCACTTTATAAGTGCCGCTGTTTTGAATTTGGCAATGTTTTTGAAATGTTAATATATTTACCGTAACACTTTATAATTGCCGTTGTGGCTAAAATTTCAAAGAACTTTGGAAATGAATATATTTTGGAAGATTTTGACATTGAATTCAAATGGCTTAAAAGAATATGTTTTGAGGTGTAATATAAACCTTTTTTTAAATTTTATAAGTTAATACAATGTTTTCGAAATTGGTATAATTGAACGAATAAACTTAAAACTGCTATAGCTTTGGTAATGAATATTTTTTTAGGTGTTATGACTTGCTAAATATTATGATTTCCAAATAATAACATTTTAAAAGGGTTATGATTTCAAAGTATTATGGTTTCAAAGAGTTTTGATGTCGGAATTGTTATAACTTTGAAAGTACTATGACTTTTGGAAATAAATTTATTTGAAATAGTATTTAATTAAGAATTGTTTTGAATATATTGATTTGTAATTGAAGATTTAAGAATATGGCTTTATAAAGTGGTTTTGGTTTAAGATGATTTAAAAAGGAATATATCAAGTTTAAATAAATTGAAAGAAATATTTAGTGATTGGAAATTTGGGTTTGTTCAAATGATATTTTGGTTTTTGGAGTATAAACTAGTTTTGAATATGATATTTTGGTTTTGAAGTATAAACTAGTTTTGAAATCGATATGATATTTTGTTTTGAGGTATAAATTATTTCGAAATGAATATTCATGGGTTATAATAACGATTGGTTGGCAAAGAGACCGGGATCGGATATGGGCATACTCTCTATCGATACCGAAATCCACTGACAACCGTGTACGCGGTGGAGATTCCAGAATGAAGTAGGATGGTGGTGACGATCCTATTGAGGTATGAACATGGACTCGACTTCCGTGAGTTGGCTTAAGGTGGCTAAAACAGGAGCGATCTCGGGCCAATGAGGTAGCTCCTCTGATCGGACACATTTCTTTGATACCATTCTATTACTTTGTGACTGATTTGGTGGCCACCCTTCGATTTTTTATTTGGGAGTGTGTTCTAAGGTGGGCGGTAGTGGCTGCTACGCGTTACCACCAGGCCGTGTGTGTAATTGGTATATCTACCCTGGCATTGCCTCGTTGTGCCGTGTCACCTACCCTAGCGCGCCTTGTACGATTTTGGTTTTGTGCCGTAGCTTGTGGAGTATTTAGGGTAACCTCCCGATCTGGAGGTGCGCTGATACTGGATAGACTACTGGGACTATTATGTGTTAAGGGGGATATGGGTAACTCCTTAACGCTATTTAAAAGTAAGTTTATTTTACTATTAGACATTACTATAATAGCGAATATTACTACATAGTAAATAGTTGAACGGATCCTTAGAGGATGGGCGGTCCCAAGCATGCTTTAAGTTACTTGTACTTTTCTATTACAGTTCACTTGAGTTGGTTTACATTGTGTAAGTATGTATGTCCTGACTTGAGTGTTTTGTGTTTTGCTTTACGCTCGGGTCAGACTGAGTGATACAGCATTCGAGACTCACCTTCAAACTTGGAGCTTTGCTAGAAGATCTAGCTATCTATTTCGCTTTCAGATATTCAGTTGATTCCAGTGATGCATTCTGATTTATACTTGATTATCATATCTTTTACTTCTGTTGTATCTTGTTAACTATGATGTATACATATATAGTACCTTCATGAACTACTATTTATTTGCTTCCGCTGCATTGTTATATTACTCTGTGTCTGTTATCTGTGATTTATTTACCGTATATTCTGAGTTTTGCCAAATTTATATTTACAATTCGGTATTTTGAGTAATTCAAGTCCGACATGTGTGGATGCGAATGGTTGAAAATATCGGGTCGTTACATTTGGTATCAGAGCTTTAGCTCTAGGCAAAGCTTAGCATATATGGTAAATTTATTTACAGAATCACTTTCGTTCGAGCTTGAATTCCTTCTTCTTTGTGCCGATTTCTTTTGAATTTTGGAACGTTCCCTGTGGTTCCAAAATCCATTCTTGTCTCGCCCTTTTGTCTTCTTTTGATTCTGGAGTATCCCATAACTCCACTTCGAATGATCTTTATAACAAATGGGCGGTCTCGCCATTCTCAAAATGACTTGTAATAGGGTGAATCTCCTTTACAATTAGCATTGATTCACCAAAGATTTCGGTTTACGATGCTATCTATCTCTTGTTATCCTGAATTCTATCTCTTGAGATCGGATGTACGTTTGTCCCAGAACTCTACATCGATCTTATTCTGGAAGTGTAACAGCCCAAATTTTTGACAAGTATTTTATTCATTTATTCAAGGGTTTTGGCGTTTAATTTCTTAAAAATCTAATTTTGGAAATTTTCTTGAAATGATTTCTGATCATTTGTCCAAATGGTAATAAAAAATAAACAATTTCTGAAATTTTGATTTGGATAAAAAGTGTAACTTTATTGGAAATTTTAAATTTTTAAATTTTGTAATTCTAAACTGCCAAATTTTCATCTTGAACTATATATAATTGTGTAACATTTGTTTCACTTTTGTTTTGGTCAGATTTGTTGTATACTTTTAAAAGTTGTAATAATTTGTGTGAAACGAGAAATTTAACTTTACATTTCTTTTACGTATATTTACATCCGTTTCTTAATTTTATATTAAACAATCAAATTTTATTAATTATGGTATAATAGCTATTAAATTTTGGTTTAAAGCGATAGGTTATTTTTCTAATTGAAACGTTATCATTTTTAAATTTAATTAATAAGAGAAATAAATCAAATTTGTACGTTACTTTGGGCATTACATTTATTTGTTTCTTTTGCCTTGATTCTTTGTTTATTTTGTGTCTAGGCATTAACAATGCAAAGTTTTTAGCCGTATACTTTGTTTTTGAAAATTCGAAATCTTGCATAAAATCGTTTCACGTGAGAAATTATTTCTTTCTTTGCCTTCCATACGTTTCTTTCAATTTAATATAATTGAATGCCTTAATTGCCTCTACCATTCAAACCATTTGCCTTCTCTCTACATAAATCTAGTGAGCAGCTGTATATTTTTCCACGTTCACAAAATTTTTCCAGACCACAAAAATTTCACTTTAGCCTCCAAAAGAATTTGCGTGAACATCTCCCTGAAGGTAACAGCATGCATCCTCTTTCCTTTTTCATTTTTGTATTTCTTTTGTTCTCCTTCTGTGCCTCGCCTTATCTTGTTGCCTGCCTTCATGCTCGGCCATTCACCACTCTTTCCATGCCCCTACCCCAGCCACAACCACCACCGAGTCTCCGCCAGACCAACCCCAGGTCAGACCACCCACGTCGCCTCCAACCCTATGCCAGAAATAGACCACCCACGCCACCGAACCTCTTCCCTCCCCAGACTGAGCCCATGCAACCAAAAACCCATGCCACCCGAAACCCCATGCCACTGGCCTTTGTTTTGAAAAAGAGAAATGAACAGATTCCATTTTTGTTACCTCTGCATTTTTATTTCGAAGATATTGCCACCGAGCCTTGTTTTGAAAAAAAAGGAAATGAGAAAAAATTGTTTTGTCACCTTTTTTGAAGTTATAGTCTAATTTTATAATGGTCGAGCCTTGTATTTTTGAAGTCATAGTTTACATTTTTCCACTGAGCCTCTATTTTGAAAAAAAGAATGAAAAAAAAATTGCTTTTGTCACTTTTGTAAATTTTGAAGTTGTATTTTAACCGAGCCTTTGTTTGAAAAAAAATGATGAACAGAAAGTGCTTTTGTCACCTTGTATTTTGAAGTTATAGTTTTTTTTTCCACAGAGCCTTTGTTTTGAAGTCACGGCCAAAATGTCCTTCGAGCCATTTTTTTGTTTCAATTTGTTGCCAGTTGATTTATTCAAAAATGTTGATGTAATTGACGTGCCTTAGCTTATTCAAATATTTGCTTTATTCTTTTTGACTTTAGATTTGAATCTAGTTGGCGAATCCGCTAACAACTGATCGTGCTTTCCGCGTGCTTTCAATTGATAGCGTATTTTCTTTTTGAATCGAATCTCCAGCTCCGTAGAGGTGAGTAAATCTCACACGAATATTCATACTTATATGATTATGAAACGACCGCAACTGAATGTGTAAAAAATAAATAAATAAATAAAAATGATGTTATAATTACCTGTGATTTATTTATATTTGATGTTAGAATTGTTAAAATTGCATAACATATCATCTGTTATATTTTGTTCTTATTTTACTGTTATTCTATTCTGTTAAATCACACTGCAAGTTCCCTGTAGAATAGAATCACTATGGGTTGAAATGATACATACCCGAACGGACTTTAGAATAAGGGAAGATCGTTATGGGCTAAAATGATAGGCCTGAACGATTTTCAATTAAATTTTATTTACTTGGGATTGCGGGTTTGAAATGATAAAACCCGTATTTTTCTTTGTAAACTACGGATTGAAATGATATATTATCCGTATCACTTGACTTAGGCTAGAAAATATTATACAGACCCGTGGTTATTTTTTGTATTTTTCTGGATACCTTTAAATATTTTTAAATATTTGTAATAATATTAAATTGATTTAAATTGAATTTTTAAAATGATTTATTTAGAGTAGAAATGATTTTTCTATGTGATAAATGTAAATAAATGAAAAAAAAATATTGACTTTAAAGTGTAACTTAAATTTGAAAATTTGACTAAAAAGAAAAGATGGAAACTTAAGATCTATTAAATTAAAATAAAAATTAAGTTTTAAAATGGTGGAAAAATGGAGAATTTAATTTAAGTGTTGAAATAAATTGTTTAAAAGAAAAATAGGAATTGACACACTTGAAATTTAATAAGTGAACTTTGTAAATTTTTGGTTTTATTTTGTAAAACTTCTCTTTAGAAATCATAAGTTAAAGGTTTTAAATGAACATTTTTAATGTGGAAAAAATATGATTTTTATAAGTTTAAATGGTTTAAATTGAAGTTTATTTATGGCTGGAATTACACTTAAAACCTGGAAATTCAATTCATAACACTTCAGAAATGCTACCATCTCTGAAATGAACCAATTCTGAACTAAGTAGAATCTGCATCACTTGTTAAGTGCTGTGGTTATATACATGAACCAAAAGACTAAAATGAACTAAGGCTATGATAGCACTTGGTAAGTGCTGTTGTAGCAGGAACTAAAAATTGAACCTGAAACTAATAAAGGGGCTACTGTAGCACTTGTTAAGAGCTGCAGTAGGCTGAAATATGATTTTGTTTAAAACTGAACTGTTACAGCAGTTTATGAATGCTGTCTTTGCTGAATTAAATTGTTTTCAAATATAACTTACCGTAGTACATTTTAAATACTGTGAAAGCTGAAATTTTAATGTTTTATTGTTTTTAGGTGAATAAATGAACTCAGAAAAGGCTAAATTTTTGGGAATTTAATATTTGATTTAAAAGAATAATGACTTTGTTTTTAAATGGTTTAATTTGAAGTATTTTGATATAAATTGTTTTAAATTTATTACCACGTGTTATAATAATGTTTGGTTGTTAAAGAGACCGGGATCGGATATGGACATACTCTCTGTCGATACCGAAAACCACTTTGACAACTGTGTACACGGTGGAGTTTCCAGAATGAAGTAGGATGGTGGCGACGATCCTAAGGTATATACGTGGACCCAACTCCCCTGAGTTGGCATAAGATGGCTAAAACAGGAGCGATCTCGGACCAGTGAGGTAGCACCTCATATCGGACACACTTCTTCGATACCATTCTATTACTTTGTGATTTTTGGTGGCCACCCTTGATTTGGGAGTGTTGTTCGAGGTGGAACGGTAGTGGCTGCTATGCGTATCCATCAGTCCATGTGCGTAATTGGTATATCTACCCTGGCATTGCCTTGTGTGCCGTGTCACCTACCATATCGAACCCACTACGATTTTGATTTTTAAGATCCGACCGCTTTAAGGTTCTCCATCCCCTTAACGCTATTTTCTATATGATTATACTTTACTGATTAGACACTACTGTATATAGCGTATATTACTATATAGTAAATAGTTTAACGGATCCTTAGAGGATGAGCGGTTCCAAGCTTCTTCTAAGTTACTTGTACCCTTATTACAGTTCACTTGAGTTGGTTTACATTGTATAAGTATGTATGTCCTGACTCGAGTGTTTATGTTTTATTTTTACGCTCGGGTCAGCCTGAGTATCAATTGGACTTCATCTTCACGGAGCTAGGACTACTGGAGATCATCTTTATCAAGCTGCTATCTCTTTTTGCTATTCAGTTTTTTATTTTTAGCTTATGTAATTGAGACGAATGAATTTGGGATTTCTGTGGTTGTTCAAAATTTCTTTGATTATGATCCTCTAAAATTTTGAACTTCTCTCTTGGTTGATCTAGATCCATTGTTGGTAGGAATCTATTTTGGGTATGGAAAAATCAGTAGTTTGTTAGGTTGCTTTGAGTAAACTCTGTTGTACCTTTTGCTTAGCTAAATTTGTCCAACTAAAGATATTTATGCTTCTGTTTTCGTATGTTATGAATCCGAGTCTTTCCAAATTTTGAATGGGAATTTTTCTGTATCGATATAGGTTATATATCTCTAATCTTCGTTTGGATTCTTATCGAATAAGATTCCTTTGAATTTTGGAACGCTCCCACTTGTTCTGAAATCCATTCCTGTCTTCCCTAATTGTATTCTTTTGATTTTGGAGCATTGCATCACTACACTTTGTATGACCTTTATAGGGTGGCGATTCCGCTAATCTTTGAATGATTATAAATGGTATTGATTCCCCGAAGATTTATGTATCCTCGGTTTACGATGTTTTCTATCTTCTGCTATATTTAGATTCTATCGCTGGCAATCGAAGGTCGATTTGCCTTAGATTTTCGCATCGTTTATATTCTTGAAGTTATGGTTGACCGGTTAAGGTCGCCCGCGATTCATATAGGCTTATCCATCTTCTATTTGGTAATTTAATTATCTTATCTTCGTTTGAGCCTATCTTTGAATTAGAATTCTATTTGATTAGAGTCCTTCTAAATTTGAATCTCTGTTTTGCTTTGAAATCCATCCTTGAATCGTCCCTAGGAAAGTTTGTGGTTGATTGTCTTTTGAAAATTGTGTATTCATCGTAGATTTTATTTTGATAAGGATGACCATATTTTTATATAAAGATGAAATGTTTTTGATAAGGATTAAATACTTTTTAAAAAATTGAGAATATGAAGTTTCGAAAGGATTTGAAATTGTGAAAATTTTATAAGAAATGGTTTCATATAAAATGATTCATAACTGAAGGTTTTGAACTTGAATTTAAGTGATTGAACTCCGTCATTTTGGAACTGGTTTTAAGATTTTGAAATAATAAATAATATGATTTGAAATCATTTTTCGGAATAAGTAATGTTTCAATGATTTTAATGGGTTTTAATGATTTCAAAGGAATTTCAAAGAAGTTTTCAAAGTAAATGGAAGTCCAGAACTCACTTGTGTCGTTGGAAAATAATTTCGGTGATGAGTGCACACATCATCGACATTGATTTTCGAGTTTTTGAGTGAGGGAGAGGCAACTTCGGTAGCTTTGCTATGCGATTGATTTGTGAAACCAATTTTGATTTCAAATTCCGAAGTGTGATGTGATATTCGAAAGATATATGTATATATATTTGTAAAATTTGAAATGAGCCGGTGTTCAGTCCTTGAGTTTTGGATTTGATTTGATATAACCCTATTTTTGGAATTGATTTACTGATTTAATTGTGATTTCCAACTCTTGGATTTGAAATATGATTTCTTCGACTATTTTGAAGGTTCGAACACTTCCAAATCAAGGTTAACTTTTCAAAGTTAAGTAATTTTGAAAAGTATAAAGTATATAAGTTTGGTATGTATGTTTAAAGTATGTAGTAATATGATTTAAATAGGTTGAAACTGTTTGTTAAGTAAATGAATAAGGCTATTTTGAATTTTTTTCCTAATATGAAATTTAGATTTGAAATGTTTTGAGAAGAATTTGGTCTTCAAAATATTTTGAATAAAATTTAGTTTAAATGTTTAACTTAGTAATATCTTTATGAAACTATATATTGAACAAGTTGGAATAGATACATAAGTTGTACGTATGTTGTTTAATTCGCATGATTAAATTGATCCAAGTTTGAGTACACAAGTTCGAGGTGAATTTCACCATTTCGTGTTAGGATTTTTCATTTGATTCTTGATGGCGAATATTTGATGTGGATTTTGGGCTTGATTCTAGAATTCTCTATCATAATATATGGCTATGCAAGGAGACTGATGGTTTCTAGTCGAGAAACCATATCGAAATCCGCATTAGGGAAGTCGAATGGACAATACTAGTTCGAAAGCGAACTTGTGTGATCGAGCGAGCGATCGAATGTGACTTTGCGAAATGATGACATATGTACATCTTATATTCTAATATCATTGATATACTTGACGCTGAAATTGGAAGTTGTTGGGTTGGATATCTTTGTAATATAATTGGAATTCTTTCTTTTATGAAAAACTACTATCAATTTAAAACCATTTTTTCAAAACTATTTTTCTTCTATTCTTCTCAAACAAACTGTTTTATTCTATTTTACATACAAGCTATTTTACAAACCATTTTATTTACAAAACTATTCTACAAACTATTTTTCTTTTTATACAAAACTATTCTAAATTAAAAACCTTTTAGTAAGCAAAGATGTTCAATCCCATATAGCTCTTCATGTAGCGAAATTGATTTTTGAAAGATTTTGATCCTTATATACGATGGACTTTATGTAAATATAAGATGATGTTGAAAACCATTGATTTTGGAAATAAATTGTTTGACTTAAATTATATTGATTTGGAAATTTGGATTTATTTTCAAAATTTATTATTTTGGAAACTTTGGAACTGAAGATATTTAATTTGAGAAGAAATATTGTTGGTGGAATTGTATATGATTTTGAAACTGAACTGATATTGAAACAAAATTGAAATTTGAGAACCTTAGGTTACTAAGTACTTGATGTGGGAGTTATCGAACTTATATAAAATTTGGTTTGTATAAGTATGATGTTGATTCGAAAACTATGGATTTGAAAAGGTACTCAATTTGAAAAGTGAAATCTTATATAATTGAAGTCTATATAAGTGTGATTTGATATACTATTGATTTTGGAAAGTATTGATTTGAAAATGAAATCTTATATATAATGGACTTTAGATAAGTATGATATTTGAAAGTGATTTAAAAAGGTACTATATGATACATATTTTCGAAGTAAAGATATGGAAAGTGCCTTCTGCTTGATATCGGCTTTGTGGCCACATTGTGGATTCATTCTATCGATATTTCTCTGATTTGGTTTCCACCTTAAGGAATGTTATTCGTTTTGGTCGTAGAGGAAAGCTTTCTCCTAGGTTCATCGGTCCTTTCCGCATTTTGAAAAGAATTGGCTCTCTTGCTTATCGTCTGGATTTGCCCGAGAAATTTTCTGGAGTACACAATGTATTTCATGTATCTCATCTTCGTCGCTATCTGCATGATCCATCTCTTATTATTCAGCCTTCTGCTCTTGATAGTTTGGATATTGAGCCAAATCTGATTGTTGAGAGGAAGCCACTTCGTATCGTCGATCGAGTTACGAAGCAGCTAAGAAGGAAATCTGTCAATCTGGTCAAAGTGCAGTGGAGCACTGATGAAAGGGATTGCACCTGGGAGACGGAGGAAAGCATTCGTGCTTCGAATCCGGAATTGTTTATTTCAGGTACTTTTGCTCTACTGTCTTATCGTTCTTTGTTTTCCTTTTTCGTCTCTTTTCGGGGACGAAAAGTTTTGAGTGGGGGAGAGTGTAACAGCCCAAATTTTTAACAAGTATTTTATTCATTTATTCAAGGGTTTTGGCGTTTAATTTTTTAAAAATCTAATTTTGGAAATTTTCTTGAAATGATTTCTGATCATTTGTCCAAATGGTAATAAAAAATAAACAATTTCTGAAATTTTGATTTGGATAAAAAGTGTAAATTTATTGGAAATTTTAAATTTTTAAATTTTGTAATTCTAAACTGCCAAATTTTCATCTTTAACTATATACAATTGTGTAACATTTGTTTCACTTTTGTTTTGGTCAGATTTGTTGTATACTTTTAAAAGTTGTAATAATTTGTGTGAAACGGGAAATTTAACTTTACATTTCTTTTATGTATATTTACATCCGTTTCTTAATTTTATATTAAACAATCAAATTTTATTAATTATGGTATAATAGCTATTAAATTTTGGTTTAAAGCGATAGGTTATTTTTCTAATTGAAACGTTATCATTTTTAAATTTAATTAATAAGAGAAATAAATCAAATTTGTACGTTACTTTGGGCATTACATTTATTTGTTTCTTTTGCCTTGATTCTTTGTTTATTTTGTGTCTAGGCATTAACAATGCAAAGTTTTCAGCTGTATACTTTGTTTTTGAAAATTCGAAATCTTGCATAAAATCGTTTCACGTGAGAAATTATTTATTTCTTTGCCTTCCATACGTTTCTTTCAATTTAATATAATTGAATGCCTTAATTGCCTCTACCGTTCAAACCATTTGCCTTCTCTCTACATAAATCTAGTGAGCAGTTGTATATTTTTCCACGTTCATAAAAATTTTCCAGACCACAAAAATTTCACTTTAGCCTCCAAAAGAATTTGCGTGAACATCTCCCTGAAGGTAACAGCATGCATCCTCTTTCCTTTTTCATTTTTGTATTTCTTTTGTTCTCCTTCCGTGCCTCGCCTTATCTTGTTGCCTGCCTTCATGCTCGGCCATTCACCACTCTTTCCATGCCCCTACCCCAGCCACAACCACCACCGAGTCTCCGCCAGACCAACCCCAGGCCAGACCACCCACGTCGCCTCCAACCCCATGCCAGAACCAGACCACCCACGTCACCGAACCTCTTCCCTCCCCAGACCGAGCCCAGGCAACCAAAAACCCATGCCACCCGAAACCCCATGCCACTGGCCTTTGTTTTGAAAAAGAGAAATGAACAGATTCCATTTTTGTTACCTCTGCATTTTTATTTCGAAGATATTGCCACCGAGCCTTGTTTTGAAAAAAAAGGAAATGAGAAAAAATTGTTTTGTCACCTTTTTTGAAGTTATAGTCTAATTTTATAATGGTCGAGCCTTGTATTTTTGAAGTCATAGTTTACATTTTTCCACTGAGCCTCTATTTTGAAAAAAAGAATGAAAAAAAAATTGCTTTTGTCACTTTTGTAAATTTTGAAGTTGTATTTTAACTGAGCCTTTGTTTGAAAAAAAATGATGAACAGAAAGTGCTTTTGTCACCTTGTATTTTGAAGTTATAGTTTTTTTTTCCATAGAGCCTTTGTTTTGAAGTCACGGCCAAAATGTCCTTTGAGCCATATTTTTGTTTCAATTTGTTGCCAGTTGATTTATTCAAAAATGTTGATGTAATTGACGTGCGTTAGCTTATTCAAATATTTGCTTTATTCTTTTTGACTTTAGATTTGAATCTAGTTGGCGAATCCGCTAACAACTGATCGTGCTTTCCGCGTGCTTTCAATTGATAGCATATTTTCTTTTTGAATCGAATCTCCAGCTCCGTAGAGGTGAGTAAATCTCACACGAATATTCATACTTATATGATTATGAAACGACCGCAACTGAATGTGTAGAAAATAAATAAATAAATAAAAATGATGTTATAATTACCTGTGATTTATTTATATTTGATGTTAGAATTGTTAAAATTGCATAACATATCATCTGTTATATTTTGTTCTTATTTTACTGTTATTCTATTCTGTTAAATCACACTGCAAGTTCCCTGTAGAATAGAATCACTATGGGTTGAAATGATACATACCCGAATGGACTTTAGAATAAGGGAAGATCGTTATGGGCTAAAATGATAGGCCTGAACGATTTTCAATTAAATTTTATTTACTTGGGATTGCGGGTTTGAAATGATAAAACCCGTATTTTTCTTTGTAAACTACGGATTGAAATGATATATTATCCGTATCACTTGACTTAGGCTAGAAAATATTATACAGACCCGTGGTTATTTTTTGTATTTTTCTGGATACCTTTAAATATTTTTAAATATTTGTAATAATATTAAATTGATTTAAATTGAATTTTTAAAATGATTTATTTAGAGTAGAAATGATTTTTCTATGTGATAAATGTAAATAAATGAAAAAAAAATATTGACTTTAAAGTGTAACTTAAATTTGAAAATTTGACTAAAAAGAAAAGATGGAAACTTAAGATCTATTAAATTAAAATAAAAATTAAGTTTTAAAATGGTGGAAAAATGGAGAATTTAATTTAAGTGTTGAAATAAATTGTTTAAAAGAAAAATAGGAATTGACACACTTGAAATTTAATAAGTGAACTTTGTAAATTTTTGGTTTTATTTTGTAAAACTTCTCTTTAGAAATCATAAGTTAAAGGTTTTAAATGAACATTTTTAATGTGGAAAAAATATGATTTTTATAAGTTTAAATGGTTTAAATTGAAGTTTATTTATGGCTGGAATTACACTTAAAACCTGGAAATTCAATTCATAACACTTCAGAAATGCTACCATCTCTGAAATGAACCAATTCTAAACTAAGTAGAATCTGCAGCACTTGTTAAGTGCTGTGGTTATATACATGAACCAAAAGACTAAAATGAACTAAGGCTATGATAGCACTTGGTAAGTGCTGTTGTAGCAGGAACTAAAAATTGAACCTGAAACTAATAAAGGGGCTATTGTAGCACTTGTTAAGAGCCACAGTAGGCTGAAATATGATTTTGTTTAAAACTTAACTGTTACAGCAGTTTATGAAGGCTGTCTTTGCTGAATTAAAATGTTTTTAAATATAACTTACCGCAGTACTTTTTAAATGCTGTGAAAGCTGAAATTTTAACGTTTTATTGTTTTTAGGTGAATAAATGAACTCAGAAAAGGCTAAATTTTTGGGAATTTAATATTTGATTTAAAAGAATAATGACTTTGTTTTTAAATGGTTTAATTTGAAGTATTTTGATATAAATTGTTTTAAATTTATAACCACGGGTTATAATAACGTTTGGTTGTTAAAGAGACCGGGATCGGATATGGATATACTCTCTGTCGATACCGAAAACCACTTTGACAACTGTGTACGCGGTGGAGTTTCCAGAATGAAGTAGGATGGTGGCGACGATCCTAAGGTATATACGTGGACCCAACTCCCCTGAGTTGGCATAAGGTGGCTAAAACAGGAGTGATCTCGGACCAGTGAGGTAGCACCTCGTATCGGACACACTTCTTCGATACCATTCTATTACTTTGTGATTTTTGGTGGCCACCCTTGATTTGGGAGTGTTGTTCGAGGTGGAACGGTAGTGGCTGCTATGCGTATCCATCAGTCCGTGTGCGTAATTGGTATATCTACCCTGGCATTGCCTTGTGTGCCGTGTCACCTACCATATCGAACCCACTACGATTTTGATTTTTAAGATCCGACCGCGTTAAGGTTCTCCATCCCCTTAATGCAATTTTCTATATGATTATACTATACTGATTAGACACTACTGTATATAGCATATATTACTATATAGTAAATAGTTTAACGGATCCTTAGAGGATGGGCGGTCCCAAGCATCTTCTAAGTTACTTGTACCCTTATTACAGTTCACTTGAGTTGGTTTACATTGTATAAGTATGTATGTCCTGACTCGAGTGTTTATGTTTTATTTTTACGCTCAGGTCAGCCTGAGTATCAGTTGGACTTCATCTTCACGGATCTAGGACTATTGGAGATCATCTTTATCAAGCTGCTATCTGTTTTTGCTATTCAGTTTTTTATTTTAGCTTATGTAATTGAGACGAATGAATTTGGGATTTCTGTGGTTGTTCAAACTGTATTTATTTTAGACTATGTAATTTGTACTTGTTTTGAGACTATGTATTTTAGTGGCTTCATGAACCACTATGGTTATTTTTTAAATTCCACTGCGAGTTATTCTGATATTTCTGTGTCTGTGATTCTGTGAATGATTTTATTTGCTCCAAATTTTATTACAATCTGTTATTTTGCATTATTTAAGTCTGACATGTGTGGATTATTGTCGATTTGAATGGTCCAAAATACCGGGTCGTCACATTTGGTATCAGAGCCAGGTTTTTAGGCAAACCTTAGCCTGCGGAGCAAAAACTCATTAGAGATAGGGTAGAAATACCCTAGAATGAGTGAAATCAATCTCAGAATCCTTTCTTTGTGAGAGAACGTATTTTCGAAGTATAAAATGATTTCTAAATGATTTTTAAAGAATTTTCAAAGATTATTTTGATATAAATTTCCTTGCTTTGAAAGTAAAATATTTCTTAAACTTCATTCCTTTCGTATCCACCTTGTTAGTAATTTCTTTGATTAGGATCCTCTAAAATTTTGAACTTCTCTCTTGATTGATCTAGATCCATTGTTGATAGGAATCTATTTTGGGTATTGCAAAATCAGTAGTTTGTTAGGTTGCTTTGAGTAAACTCTATTGTACCTTTTTCTTAGCTAAAGTTGTCCAACTAAAGATATTTATGCTTCTGTTTTCGTATGTTATGAATCCGAGTCTTTCCAAATTTTGAATGGGAATTTTTCTGTATCGATATAGGTTATATATCTCTAATCTTCGTTTGGATTCTTATCGAATAAGATTCCTTTGAATTTTGGAACGCTCCCACTTGTTCTGAAATCCATTCCTGTCTTCCCTAATTGTATTCTTTTGATTTTGGAGCATTGCATCACTCCACTTTGTATAACCTTTATAGGGTGGCGATTCCGCTAATCTTTGAATGATTATAATTGGCATTGATTCACCGGAGATTTATGTATCCTCGGTTTACGATGTTTTTCTATCTTCTGCTATATTTAGATTCTATCGCTGGAAATCGAAGGTTGATTTGCCTTAGATTTTCGCATCGATTATATTCCTGAAGTTACGGTTGACCGGTTAAGGTCGCCCGCGATTCATATAGGCTTATCCATCTTCTATTTGGTAATTTAATTATCTTATCTTCGTTTGAGCCTATCTTTGAATTAGAATTATATTTGATTAGAGTCCTTCTAAATTTGAATCTCTGTTTTGCTTTGAAATCCATCCTTGAATCGTCCCTGGGAAAGTTTATGGTTGATTGTCTTTTGAAAATTGTGTATTCATCGTAGTTTTTATTTTGATAAGGATGACCATATTTTTATATAAAGATGAAATGTTTTTGATAAGGATTAAATACTTTTAAAAAAAATGAGAATTTGAAGTTTCGAAAGGATTTGAAATTGTGAAAATTTTATAAGAAATGGTTTCATATAAAATGATTCATAACTGAAGGTTTTGAATCTGAATTTAAGTGATTGAACTCCGGCATTTTGGAACTGGTTTTAAGATTTTGAAATAATAAATAATATGATTTGAAATTATTTTTCCGAATAAGTAATGTTTCAATGATTTTAATGGATTTTAATGATTTCAAAGGAATTTCAAAGAAGTTTTCAAACTAAATGGAAGTCCAGAACTCACTTGTGTCGCTGGAAAATAATTTCGGTGATGAGTGCACACATCATCGACATTGATTTTCGAGTTTCTGAGTGAGGGAGAGGCCACTTCGGTAGCTTTGCTATGCGATTGATTTGTGAAACAAATTTTGATTTCAAATTCCGAAGTGTGATGTGATATTCTAAAGATATATGTATATATATTTGTAAAATTTGAAATGAGCCGTGTTCAGTCCTTGAGTTTTGGATTTGATTTGATATAACCCTATTTTTGGAATTGATTTAGTGATTTAATTGTGATTTCCAACTCTTGGATTTGAAATATGATTTCTTCGACTATTTTGAAGTTCGAGCACTTCCAAATCAAGGTTAACTTTTCAAAGTTAAGTAATTTTGAAAAGTATAAAGTATATAAGTTTGGTATGTATGTTTAAAGTATGTAGTAATATGATTTAAATAGGTTGAAACTGTTTTGTTAAGTAAATGAATAAGGCTATTTTGAATTTTTTTCCTAATATGAAATTTAGATTTGAAATGTTTTGAGAAGAATTTGGTCTTCAAAATATTTTGAATAAAATTTAGTTTAAATGTTTAACTTAGTAATATCTTTATGAAACTATATATTGAACAAGTTGGAATAGATACATAAGTTGTACGAATGTTGTTTTATTCGCATGATTAAATTGATCCAAGTTTGAGTACACAAGTTTGAGGTGAATTTCACCATTTCGTGTTAGGATTTTTCATTTGATTCTTGATGGCGAATATTTGATGTGGATTTTGGGCTTGATTCTAGAATTCTCTATCATAATATATGGCTATGCAAGGAGACTGATGGTTTCTAGTTGAGAAACCATATTGAAATCCGCATTAGGGAAGTCGAATGGACAATACTAGTTCGAAAGCGAACTTGTGTGATCGAGCGAGCGATCGAATGTGACTTTGCAAAATGATGACACATGTACATCTTATATTCTAATATCATTGATATACTTGACGCTGAAATTGGAAGTTGTTGGGTTGGATATCTTTGTAATATAATTGGAATTCTTTCTTTTATGAAAAACTACTATCAATTTAAATCCATTTTTTCAAAACTATTTTTCTTCTATTCTTCTCAAACAAACTGTTTTATTCTATTTTACATACAAGCTATTTTACAAACCATTTTATTTACAAAACTATTCTACAAACTATTTTTCTTTTTATACAAAACTATTCTAAATTAAAAACCTTTTAGTAAGCAAAGATGTTCAATCCCATATAGCTCTTCATGCAGCGAAATTGATTTTTGAAAGATTTTGATCCTTATATAAGATGGACTTTATGTAAATATAAGATGATGTTGAAAACCATTGATTTTGGAAATAAATTGTTTGACTTAAATTATATTGATTTAGAAATTTGGATTTATTTTCAAAATTTATTATTTTGGAAACTTTGGAACTGAAGATATTTAATTTGAGAAGAAATAATGTTGGTGGAATTGTATATGATTTTGAAACTGAACTGGTATTGAAACAAAATTGAAATTTGAGAACCTTAGGTTACGAAGTACTAGATTTGGGAGTTATCGAACTTATATAAAATTTGGTTTGTATAAGTATGATGTTGATTCGAAAACTATGGATTTGAAAAGGTACTCAATTTGAAAAGTGAAATCTTATATAATTGAAGTCTATATAAGTGTGATTTGATATACTATTGATTTTGGAAAGTATTGATTTGAAAATGAAATCTTATATATAATGAACTTTAGATATGTATGATATTTGAAAGTGATTTAAAAAGGTACTATATGATACATATTTTCGAAGTAAAGATATGGAAAGTCCCTTCTGCTTGATATCTGCTTTGTGGCCACATTGTGGATTCATTCTATCGATATTTCTCTGATTTGGTTTCCCTTAAGGTCTCTCCCTTAAGGAATGTTATTCATTTTGGTCGTAGAGGAAAGCTTTCTCCTAGGTTCATCGGTCCTTTCCGCATTTTGGAAAGAATTGGCTCTCTTGCTTATCGTTTGGATTTGCCCGAGAAATTTTCTGGAGTACACAATGTATTTCATGTATCTCATCTTCGTTGCTATCTGCATGATCCATCTCTTATTTTTCAGCCTTCTGCTCTTGATAGTTTGGATATTGAGCCAAATCTGACTGTTGAGAGGATGCCACTTCGTATCGTCGATCGAGTTACGAAGCAGCTAAGAAGGAAATCTGTCAATCTGGTCAAAGTGCAGTGGAGCACTGATGAACGGGATTGCACCTGGGAGACGGAGGAGAGCATTCGTGCTTCGAATCCGGAATTATTTATTTTAGGTACTTTAGCTCTACTGTCTTATCTTTCTTTGTTTTCCTTTTTCGTCTCTTTTCGGGGACGAAAAGTTTTGAGTGGGGGAGAGTGTAACAGCCAAAATTTTTGACAAGTATTTTATTCATTTATTCAAGGGTTTTGGCGTTTAATTTCTTAAAAATCTAATTTTGGAAATTTTCTTGAAATGATTTCTGATCATTTATCCAAATGGTAATAAAAAATAAACAATTTCTGAAATTTTGATTTGGATAAAAAGTGTAACTTTATTGGAAATTTTAAATTTTGTAATTCTAAACTGCCAAATTTTCATCTTGAACTATATACAATTGTGTAACATTTGTTTCACTTTTGTTTTGGTCAGATTTATTGTATACATTTAAAAGTTGTAATAATTTGTGTGAAACGGGAAATTTAACTTTACATTTCTTTTACGTATATTTACATCCGTTTCTTAATTTTATATTAAACAATCAAATTTTATTAATTATGGTATAATAGCTATTAAATTTTGGTTTAAAGCGATAGGTTATTTTTCTAATTGAAACGTTATCATTTTTAAATTTATTTAATAAGAGAAATAAATCAAATTTGTACGTTACTTTGGGCATTACATTTATTTGTTTCTTTTGCCTTGATTCTTTGTTTATTTTGTGTCTAGGCGTTAACAATGCAAAGTTTTCAGCCGTATACTTTGTTTTTGAAAATTCGAAATCTTGCATAAAATCGTTTCACATGAGAAATTATTTCTTTCTTTGACTTCCATACGTTTCTTTCAATTTAATATAATTGAATGCCTTAATTGCCTCTACCGTTCAAACCATTTGCCTTCTCTCTACATAAATCTAGTGAGCAGCTGTATATTTTTCCACGTTCACAAAATTTTTCCATACCACAAAAATTTCACTTTAGCCTCCAAAAGAATTTGCGTGAACATATCCCTGAAGGTAATAGCATGCATCCTCTTTCCTTTTTCATTTTTGTATTTCGTTTGTTCTCCTTCCGTGCCTCGCCTTATCTTGTTGCCTGCCTTCATGCTCGGCCATTCACCACTCTTTCCATGCCCCTACCCCAGCCACAACCACCACCGAGTCTCCGCCAGACCAACCCCAGGCCAGACCACCCACGTCGCCTCCAACCCTATGCCAGAACCAGACCACCCACGTCACCGAACCTCTTCCCTCCCCAGAACGAGCCTAGGCAACCAAAAACCCATGCCACTCAAAACCCCATGCCACTGCCCTTTGTTTTGAAAAAGAGAAATGAACAAATTCCATTTTTGTTACCTCTGCATTTTTATTTCGAAGATATTGCCACCGAGCCTTGTTTTGAAAAAAAAGGAAATGAGAAAAATTTGTTTTGTCACCTTTGTTGAAGTTATAGTCTAATTTTAGAATGGTCGAGCCTTGTATTTTGAAGTCATAGTTTACATTTTTCCACTGAGCCTCTGTTTGAAAAAAAAGAATGAAAAAAAAAAATTGCTTTTGTCACTTTTGTAAATTTTGAAGTTGTATTTTAACCGAGCTTTTGTTTGAAAAAAAAATGATGAACAGAAAGTGCTTTTGTCACTTTGTATTTTGAAGTTATAGTTTTTTTCCACAGAGCCTTTGTTTTGAAGTCACGGCCAAAATGTCCTTCGAGCCATATTTATGTTTCAATTTGTTGCCAGTTGATTTATTCAAAAATGTTGATGTAATTGACGTGCGTTAGCTTATTCAAATATTTGCTTTATTCTTTTTGACTTTAGATTTGAATCTAGTTGGCGAATCCGCTAACAACTGATCGTGCTTTCCGCGTGCTTTCAATTGATAACGTATTTTCTTTTTGAATCGAATCTCCAGCTCCGTAGAGGTGAGTAAATCTCACACGAATATTCATACTTATATGATTGTGAAACGACCGCAACTGAATATGTAGAAAATAAATAAATAAATAAAAATGATGTTATAATTACCTGTGATTTATTTATATTTGATGTTAGAATTGTTAAAATTGCATAACATATCATCTGTTATATTTTGTTCTTATTTTACTGTTATTCTATTCTGTTAAATCACACTGCAAGTTCCCTTTAGAATAGAATCATTATGGGTTGAAATGATACATACCCGAATGGACTTTAGAATAAGGGAAGATCGTTATGGGCTGAAATGATAGGCCTGAACGATTTTCAATTAAATTTTATTTACTTGGGATTGCGGGTTTGAAATGATAAAACCCGTATTTTTCTTTGTAAACTACGGATTGAAATGATATATTATCCGTATCACTTGACTTAGGCTAGAAAATATTATACAGACCCGTGGTTATTTTCTGTATTTTTCTGGATACCTTTAAATATTTTTAAATATTTGTAATAATATTAAATTGATTTAAATTGAATTTTTAAAATGATTTATTTAGAGTAGAAATGATTTTTCTATGTGATAAATGTAAATAAATGAAAAAGAAAATATTGACTTTAAAGTGTAACTTAAATTTGAAAATTTGACTAAAAAGAAAAGATGGAAACTTAAGATCTATTAAATTAAAATAAAAATTAAGTTTTAAAATGGTGGAAAAATGGAGAATTTAATTTAAGTATTGAAATAAATTGTTTAAAAGAAAAATAGGAATTGACACACTTGAAATTTAATAAGTGAACTTTGTAAATTTTTGATTTTTTTTTGTAAAAATTCTCTTTAGAAATCATAAGTTAAAGGTTTTAAATGAACATTTTTAATGTGGAAAAAATATGATTTTTATAAGTTTAAATGGTTTAAATTGAAGTTTATTTATGGCTGGAATTACACTTAAAACCTGGAAATTCAATTCATAACACTTCAGAAATGCTACCATCTCTGAAATGAACCAATTCTGAACTAAGTAGAATCTGCAGCACTTGTTAAGTGCTGTGGTTATATACATGAACCAAAAGACTAAAATGAACTAAGGCTATGATAGCACTTGGTAAGTGCTGTTGTAGCAGGAACTAAAAATTGAACCTGAAACTAATAAAGTGGCTACTGTAG
This sequence comes from Allium fistulosum, assembly GCA_030737815.1. Lineage (NCBI taxonomy): Eukaryota > Viridiplantae > Streptophyta > Magnoliopsida > Asparagales > Amaryllidaceae > Allium > Allium fistulosum. The sequence continues at coordinate 404,936,940 of CM060906.1, forward strand.
CACTTGTTAAGAGCTGCAGTAGGCTGAAATATGATTTTGTTTAAAACTGAACTGTTACAGCAGTTTATGAATGCTGTCTTTGCTGAATTAAATTGTTTTCAAATATAACTTACCACAGTACTTTTTAAATGCTGTGAAAGCTGAAATTTTAACGTTTTATTTTTTTAGGTGAATAAATGAACTCAGAAAAGGCTAAATTTTTGGGAATTTAATATTTGATTTAAAAGAATAATGACTTTGTTTTTAAATGGTTTAATTTGAAGTATTTTGATATAAATTGTTTTAAATTTATAACCACGGGTTATAATAACGTTTGGTTGTTAAAGAGACCGGGATCGGATATGGACATACTCTCTGTCGATACCGAAAACCACTTTGACAACTATGTACGCGGTGGAGTTTCCAGAATGAAGTAGGATGGTTGCGACGATCCTAAGGTGTATACGTGGACCCAACTCCCCTGAGTTGGCATAAGGTGGCTAAAACAGGAGCGATCTCGGACCAGTGAGGTAGCACCTCATATCAGACACACTTCTTCGATACCATTCTATTACTTTGTGATTTTTGGTGGCCACCCTTGATTTGGGATTGTTGTTCGAGGTGGAACGGTAGTGGCTGCTATGCGTATCCATCAGTCCGTGTGCGTAATTGGTATATCTACCCTTGCATTGCCTTGTGTGCCGTGTCACCTACAATATCGAACCCACTACGATTTTGATTTTTAAGATCCGACCGCTTTAAGGTTCTCCATCCCCTTAACCCTATTTTCTATATGATTATACTTTAATGATTAGACACTACTGTATATAGCGTATATTACTATATAGTAAATAGTTTAACGGATCCTTAGAGGATGGGCGGTCCGAAGCATCTTCTAAGTTACTTGTACCCTTATTACAGTTCACTTGAGTTGGTTTACATTGTATAAGTATGTATGTCCTGACTCGAGTGTTTATGTTTTATTTTTACGCTCGGGTCAGCCTGAGTATCAATTGGACTTCATCTTCACGGAGCTAGGACTACTGGAGATCATCTTTATCAAGCTGCTATCTGTTTTTGCTATTCAGTTTTTTATTTTAGCTTATGTAATTGAGACGAATGAATTTGGGATTTCTGTGGTTGTTCAAACTGTATTTGTTTTAGACTATGTAATTTGTACTTGTTTTGAGACTATGTATTTTAGTGGCTTCATGAACCACTATGGTTATATAAACTTGTTTATTTTTGATTTTGGGTTTGGAAATTTCAAGAGACTTCGGTTTCTCTTTTGTAAATTGTGCCTTTACATTTTCTAGCCTTTTCATTGCCTTAGCCATTCATTCCACATCTATTAGCCGTGCAAAAGCTTCTCATTCAATTCACTTCTCATTTCATTTCACGTACAAGAGAAAAATATTCAAGTTTCCTCATGGCTTCCTCCTTTTCCTCTTTTTCCATTTTGTTTTCCTTTTGTTCCTTCATGCTTGCTCGGCCATCAAGCCTCTAGCTGCCCACATCTCCTCCTCCACCATCACCATGACCGACCACAACCCCTCTCCATCACCACCAAACCCAAGGCCGTGACCCCTAGATCCACTCCATCACCAAAACGAGTTGCAAACCCTAGCCGAGATCACCATATTCCACCAAATTCCTTTTTGTTGCTCAGCCACAACACATATTCCTTCACCTACCTTGCCATAGTCGTGCCTATTGATGTGCCTTGACCAGATCTTAGCACACAGGGCCGAGCACACAAGCCATGGTCGAACCAATAGTACACAAACCCCTTGACCTTTTACCTTCCATAAGTTTTTACTTGCCACATCTCTTCACCTACCCAACCATAGCCGTGTGTACATGACCATAACCGAGCCTTCATGTCTTGAATCCAATCATGGCCGAGCATAATAGGATGATGGTCGAGCCCATTGTAGTGTGGCCGAGCCCACTTGATGGTTAAGGCAAGTCTATGTCACTTTGATTCTTATTTTTCCATTGTTTTAATTTATATTCTTTTGTATCGACTCATATACTTATGTTTGTTATAATTATTTGCTTACAAGATTTGGATCTTAACTCTTCATCCATTCAAAAATCTAGTTCGTGCTTTGTCGTGCTTTTCGGAGTTTGGTTGTGTGTTTCTAACCTATCAATTCTAGCTTTAAAATGTGAGTTTATCACTCTCGACATTCGTACTTATATAATTGTGAAACAATGACATGTGAATTGTAGAAATTAATATGCTATGTTCATATATGCCTGTGATATGATTATATGATGTTATATACTGCTTATATATTTGTTACATCACCTGATATGATATTATATGCTCTACTGTTATTTTATTTTTTATATGTCACACTGCAAGTTCCCTTTCACTATAGGTTGAAATGATACATACCCGAACGGACATTAGAATAAGGAAAAATCATTATGAGCTGAAATGATAGGCTTGAGTGATTTTTATTGTATTTTATTTGACTTAGGATTGCGCCTTTGAAATGATAGAACCCGGATTTTTCTTTTTAAATTACGGATTGAAATGATACATATCCCTATCACTTGACCTAGTTTAGAAAATATTATACAGACCCATGGTTATATATTTAATAATATTTTCTTTAATTTTTTTAAGTATTTTTAAGTTTTAAGATATATGAAAATTTTACATAAAAATTTGATTCAATGATTTTAAATATATGGAATTTTTATAAGTCAATAAGTTGTTTGATTTTAAATTATAAAGTTATATTGGTTTTCTATAAGTTGGAATCTTTATATATCCATAATTGGTTTAAAATTGCAATTTAAAGATCTTTATAGATGATAAATAACTTAATAATAAAATTTGATTTAATGTGGAATTTTAAATCTAACCTAGTGATGGTAATAGAGTTTATTTTATGAAATAGATATGTTTTTGTAAAATAAATAATTATGATTTAAAATGGTAAAATATATCTTAAATTATGACTTAACTTTATAATGGAAATTTGGTTTTCAATTGGAAATGTGAAGTTTGACTTATGAAAAGAATATTTTGTTTATGAAATGGGTATTTTTAAAAAAGTGTTAAGTTATTTGTAAAAAAAAAGTTAAGTAAAATAATGTACTTTTGACTTAATAAATGAATTATAGTTAATTTGGATATTTTAATTATAAAAAGTTATTTTATTTAAATCATAAGTTAAATGATATCTAAATGAATATTTCTGAAATGTAAAGATATGGTTATAAGTTAAAATGGTTAAAAATTGAAGTTTTAAGGTTTTTGAAATGTTATAATACATCTGGAATTTATATTGGTAGCATTTCCAAAATGCTGTTGTTTCTGAATTTGAACTATGTTTTGAAATACTAATATAACTGCTGTAGCACTTTGTAAGTGCTGCTGTTGCTGAAATTAAACTATGATGTGAAATATTAATATATCTACAGCACTTTATAAGTGCTGTTGTTTTTAATTTGGCAATGTTTTTGAAATGTTAATATATTTACCGTAACACTTTATAACTGCTGTTGTGGCTTAAATTTCAATGAACTTTGGAAATGAATATATTTTGGAAGATTTTGACATTGAATTCAGATGGCTTAAATGAATATGTTTTGAGGTGTAATATAAACCTTTTTTTTTAATTTATAAGTTAATACAATGTTTTCGAAATTGGTATAATTGAACGAATAAACCAAAAAGTGCTATAGCTTTGGTAATGAATATTATTATTTTTTAGGTGTTATGACTTGCTATATATTATGATTTCCAAATAATAACATTTTAAAAGGGTTATGATTTCAAAGAGTTTTGATGTCGGAATTGTTATAACTTTGAAAGTACTATGACTTTTGGAAATGAATTTATTTGAAATAGTATTTAATTAAGAACTGTTTTGAATATATTGATTTGTAATTGAAGATTTAGGAATATGGCTTTATAAAGTGGTTTTGGTTTAAGATGACTTAAAAAGGAATATTTCAAGTTTAAATAAAGTTAAAGAAATATTCAGTGATTGGAAATTTGGGTTTGTTCAAATGATATTTTGGTTTTTGGAGTATAAACTAGTTTTGAATATGATATTTTGGTTTTGAAGTATAAACTAGTTTTGAAATGGATATGATATTTTATTTGAGGTATAAATTATTTCGAAATAAATATCCATGGGTTATAATAACGATTGGTTGGCAAAGAGACCGAGATCGGATATGGGCATACTCTATGTCGATACTGAAAACCACTTTGACAACCGTGTACGCGGTTGAGATTCCATAATGAAGTAGGATTGTGGCGATGATCCTATTGAGGTATGAACGTGGACCCGACATCCGTGAGTTGACTTAAGGTGGCTAAAACAGGAGCGATCTCGGGCTAATGAGGTAGCTCCTTTGATCGGACACATTTCTTCGATACCATTCTATTACTTTGTGATTGATTTGGTGGCCACCCTTCGATTTTTGATTTGGGAGTGTGTTCCGAGGTGGGAGGTAGTGGCTGCTACGCGTTACCACCAGCCCGTGTGCGTAATTGGTATATCTACCCTAGCATTGGCTCGTTGTGCTGTGTCACCTACCCTAGCGCGCCTTGTACGAGTTTGGTTTTGTGCCGTAGCCTGTGGGGTATTTAGGGTAGCCTCCCGATCTGGAGGTGCGCTGATACTGGATAGACTACTGGTACTATTACGTGTTAAGGGGGATATGGGTAATTCCTTAACGCTATTTAAAAGTAAGTTTATTTTACTATAAGTCATTATTATAATAGTGAATATTACTACATAGTAAATAGTTTAATGGATCCTTAGAGGATAGGCAGTCCCAAGCATCCTTTAAGTTACTTATAGTTTTCTATTACAGTTCACTTGAGTTAGATTACATTGTGTAAGTATGTATGTCCTGACTCGAGTGTTTTGTGTTTTGCTTTACGCTCGGGTCAGACTGAGTGATACAACATTCGAGACTCACCTTTGGAGTTGGAGCTTTGCTGGGAGATCCAGCTATTTATTTCGCTTTCAGATATTTAGTTGATTCCAGTGATGTATTCTGATTTATACTTGATTATCATATCTTTTACTTCTGTTGTATCTTGTTAACTCTGATGTATACATATATAGTAGCTTCATGAACTACTATTTCTTTGCTTCCACTGCATTGTTATATTACTGTGTCTGTGATCTGTGATTTATTTACTATATATTCTGAGTTTTGCCAAATTTATATTACAATTCGGTATTCTGAGTAATTCAAGTCCGACATGTGCGGATGCGAATGGTTGAAAATATCGGGTCGTTACATTAGTCGTGCGCCCGATCAACGAGTGGCTAAAATCTGTAAGAATAAGGATAAATCTGTTAAGACATCGAGTTATAAAAGGTATTTTGATATACAACTTATTACATTTTCTAAATCATTTGTCTGAAATTGTTTGGAAATGTTTTAAAAGGGTTGTTTATATACAATTTAATGTTTTATGCTAAGCTTAAATGTTTATAAGTATTATTTTAGCAAAATGTTTACATGGTAATTATTATTAGCAATGTTCTATGTTATCTAATTTATATCCTAAATATTGCTTAAAGTTAACAATTACTATAATGTTTTGAAATTAATTATTATCATTTATTTAAAATGTTAGAAGTAAATTACTATGATTATAATAATGTTTAGAGACTGATTATTAATGTCTATAATTAATGCTTTTCGATATTAAAACTAGAAATTTTGTAAGCAATGGATTTAAAAAATTTAATAGCTTCTTTCTAAATATAAGTAATGATGTTGATGATTATTTTCAAATAGTTTACACATTTTATAAGGGTGTCTATTTTGAATTTTTAAATGAAGTTTCTTTATATAAAGTAAGAAATTTTACATTGAATTTTGGTAAAAGTATTGATATATCAAAGTTAGTGATTTTACAAATGGATTTCCAATGAAATATTGTTAAATGAGATTTATATAAATTTCTTTGAAAAATTTCAATTTAGAGATATTATATAAATAGACGATATATATATAATATTCTGTTTTAAATTCTACGGAACAAATGATTTGGGAAGTTCTTTATATTATAATATGTTTGAAAAAAAAACAAACAAGTTGATATTTATTTTGAAAGAAAGGTATTAAATTTTATATACTCTTGATTTGAAAATTTATATGAAATGTAGGAGTTCATCACTATTTAGATTTTATATAAACCTAAGCACATGTTTTCATGATATGAAAAACATTATTTTAAAATAAGTATTTTATAAATTAAGTATGAAGATATGAAATTTTATACTTTGATTTGAAGTATAAATTTAATGTAAAATGTAAGTATATTATTTATTTTAGTTTAATAATCTTTAAGTTTATACTTATTCTAAATAATGCATTTAATAATAACACTAGTGGATTTAGGGAACCCTATTTTGAAGTATGGTTAAATGTTTTGATATGAATTTATAATAGTATTTCAAGCTTTTGGAAAATCTCTGCATAATACTATAGAGATATTTAAATATATCTTATATTTTACTAAGAAAATAAGTTTAAAATGTTTTAGTTGAATTTTAAGATATATTAAAAATACTTCTTTCCGCTTCCAAGACGAGTACCGAAGCTTAAAATTCTATTGTAAATTGACATAGTTATGAAACAATTGGATGAATATTATTTGTTGAATGGTTTCCTTTATTGTAAATCATTTTATAACTGTTTTGGTTATATATGATTATTATGTTGTGTATTAGTATTTATGCTTATGGTTTAGATTAAGAATTCATATTATATAGTTCTATCAAACTCATGCATGCTTTCTATATCTTTCTATAAGTAACTAATATTCAAAATTGAGCTGAAATAGGTACATATGAAGCCGTTTGGACGTATATACGATTAAACATGCTTTTACTCGCTTTAATATGAGCAAACTCGCTCATATTAATAATAATAAGGTACATATCTCGGATTACATACCGTACTTTTATGTTTTTCCCTACGGGATGCCTCATCATTGAGATGAGATGTATATTTGTTATATATATGTATTGTAAATTTTTACGATTAAGCCGCGCAAATGAGATGCTGTCGAAATTTTCCATAAATTCGGCTGTTAGAAAAATTTTGAGACTTTAAAATTTTATAACTTGTTTAAAATAAGCCGATATAAGACTAGCATAGCGGAAGCATGGTAAAAGTTTTGCAAATAGGATTTTAATGCTTTATAAGTTGATTATTTTGAGAAAAATATATCAAAGGTTTGATTCTCTACTTAATTCCTTTTCGAGGACGAAAGTTTTGAGTTCTCCATTAATGATTAGGCCCAAACTCTACAATGGAGCTCTCAACAAAATATGTTTCCGAGTCAATCTTGGGAGATTGTAACGACCCGTATTTTTTACCATTTAATAATATCTACTTTTATATAAATTTCGAATAAAAATGGTTGAAAATAAAAATGTGTGTTTATTTATGTAGTTTGTTTAATATGAACTTGAATAAAAGTTTGAAATAACCATAGGCAATAACAAGTACTGAAATGTAATTTTATGTATTGAATTTTTTATAATCAATGGCTGGAATTGAATAATAAATGTTGAATTATTTAGTTGAAAATAAAATAATTGTTGATAACAGAAGTTGAAATAATCAATGTTAAGTTCATAAAGAATTGAATGAATGTTTATTAAAATTAAAAGCATAAGTTTATTTATATGAAACTGTACTTTTGATAAATATAAATTTCAGAAATAAGAAAACATTTATTTGGTAAGAAATGAATAACTTTTGTTGTATACAATAATTGCAAAGATGTTGAATTACTGTATAATGGAAGTAGTTGTTGTTTGTACCAAAATTAGGCACAACACTCTTCAGATGTGTTTGAAGAGAAAAAATTAAGAAAGTAAATGTAAAATGAGGTAGATCTAACAAACACACCAATTAACAAATAAGAAAAAGTTCTAAACACGAATTTAGAGTGGTTCGGCGTAAGGCTTACATCCACTATGGAATGATTGATGTTTATTAATTATAACTCGCTGGTTACAAAAGATTTACAATAGTACAATCGAAGTACAATAGCAATTTTGGCATAGTATCAGCGTAAAGAGGCAAAAAAGTCCATTTTCTGTAGGTCTAAGGTCACTATTTATAGGCGTAGACAGCAAATATCTCATCTAGATCTTGGAGGCACTACAAGAAAAACAGTCTTTTATAGCGGCATATAGCCGCTATTAATCACAACCATAGCGGTTTGATAAGCGCTGTATATCGACATGTTATAAAAAACTGTTGAATATTTATAACACAAAATATGCCGCTATGGTTGAGCTTAGTTTTATAACGCAAATTCGCCGCTATGGTACGTTAATTCAATAGCTCATTATAGCCGCTATAATACAGCTAAATCGCAACGGAACTGGAAATCTTTATAACACCATTTTGCCGCTATAAAATATTTATTCAATAGCTCATTATAGCCGCTATATTACAGCTGAATCTCAATGGAATTGGAAATCTTTATTGACAAATCATACATCTGCTTACATTTTCAGAGGAAACATCAATTCAAATAAATGTTGCTCAAAATCACAATCTCAAATACGATGAACATGACAATACATTATCCAAAAAATTCATTAACATAATAAGGTTATAAAAGGTCGTCACAAATGTCCAACCATTAAAAGAATAAGGTCAAGAATAAACCATCTTTTTAATATTTTACAAGAGCTTATGTAACCCCCTGCAAACAAGGAATAGTGAGCATCTGAAAAAATTTATTGCTTTCATCTGATGCACTATTTCTGATGGATTCTAAATTTTTATTGCTAGCTAATCAGTCATAAAATTCTAATAATACCATGGAGATTTTAGAAATAGCATCTGACAAAAAAAATTCTTTTGTGGAGAACTTGGCTACATAAGTGCCAAAGCACTGAATTTATGATTTATGACCTTATGGGGCGATAATTAAGTTTAGAATCTTACATTGTCATCCTCCAGGTCCCTTCTTTTGTCTTTTATTCTTAACTCTAACATCTCCCTTCCAAGCTTTTCAACTGAATATGGGCCAATAACAATATTATTGCCTACAATTTTATTTTCAACTGAATATGGATTCTACAAGTTTTGTACCTCTGATTCATTAATTACTAATTTTAATTAGCTGCTGATTCGTCTCTGGGTAGAGTCAGTCGCAAAAACAGCATCATGACTTTCACATACAATATCGTTTCACAACTGGCTCTGCATAAACTCAATCTAGATTAATTAACTCACTTGAGTGTGGAGACATAAAAATAGTTTTGCTGCACAAATATATTCAATTCAATGTGATGGTATGAGTAAGTAAACAAAAATATCAGACATGACTTGTGCAGTTTGATACATGATGGGTTCAAAACTGGTACAAATATCTTTCGCCTTTTTAATGACCTATTTCAAAGAAAAACTGAATAAATGTCATTGTGTCTAGCCTCATGTTTGCTGCCATGTACCCTCAAAATTCCTTATTTTTCTGCAGATTCTGAAAGAAAAATAATATTTTGAGTTTTCACCTGTTTGGAGATCAACATGCTAAAAGCCTAAATTAATGTCCATCCTTTTTTAAGGATCGACTTACTATAATGATGTCCATCATTTTTTTACAGAAAATGGGTAAGGATATAAATGACCATCTGCCCTGAATTAAAATTAAAGATATTGCAGTTAAAGTTTCATAGGGCAAGTTGTTTCATAACATAAGATGCTATGTGAGTTTGTATAAAAGGACAACTAGCCTCAATTAATGTCTTAAGTAATTAACAAACAGAAGGTCCATCTGGATGTTAAATTAATAAAGAGAAAGGTACCTTTCCTTCTTATATTTTAACGACTAATCTCCTCGTTGCACTTGATTGCTAGCTCTTCCACTTCATAATCTATCTCCATTGCTAGCATCTCTGTTACCTCATTCCATCTGCCAGAGCTTAATAGGTAAAGCATTGCAGTATATACCAAAACTAGCACCAGTAGCATTCGTGTGTTCACTTTAGTCAAATGAACCTATATCATAGCTTGGAAACCGATTCAGCAAATAGGAGAGCATCAACAAATTAGTTCAGACAATACCTCTGGGACATCAAGCAATGAACGCTGCAGAGAACACACAACAAATGCTAGTGGATTCTTGTCTACAATATCAGATTTCAGATGTAAGTGATCACACAAATAATGCCAAAGATCATGCCAATGTGCATCAAGACACAACTGGAACCAATCTTCCAGTGGTTCATCAACAGACGTTTCAGAAGCATGCAAAGTGTTGATGCTTGGTGAAAATATTCAACCAGACATGCAAACGAAAATGATGGCAGTAAGCATTCCACTAGTATGCAGGCTGATATTCATTCAAATAAAATAAAAAAAATGAATAGCAAGTATATCCGATAATATAGTAGCATTACTCTGTTTGGCTCACTTAGGTTTCATTTCTAGCTTAGTATCTCTGGTGGCATATACACTAGTTTTTAGCCAAAATCAATCCTCTCCTTCATAAAGCTCAACCAATGCATTTGATGATGTAGTTTCACATTGCTCACTTGCAGGAATACATAAGCAGTAATTGCCCATAGAAAATCATTGTAAATGTGGCAACAAATTGACAACTAAAGATTCTTTGTATGTTTTATGTAAAGCACAAAAATACTATGATATTGATTAATATTATTCCCCAACTAAATCAATATGACATTATTGTATTCATTCATTGTCCACAAGTGTCTCCAAGTTAACCGACTATACTAATTTGTACTCAAATTTATTAATAAATAACTAAATAAAACATGAAAACCAGTCGACATCACACTGGAATGAGTTTTTTAAGAAACTGTCGGTCGCATTTTTTTTGAACAAACTATTCCTGTATCTTTAAAGGACAAATCTCTATTGAATATTTACTTTGAAAAAATAGATGTTCATTTGATTCCTCATGTTTGCAACATAGCTTGCACTCATCTGATTAATCGTTAAAAGATAATAAACTTTTCTACTATTGCAAGCAAAAAATATCTACGAATAATAAAAACCTTAATATGGGCCAATAACAATATTATTGCCTACAATTTTCTCAAAATAAAACTGAATGCAAGTAAGCAGTCTGAATTATTACAAACCTATGTACATCTCTATTTCAACCTCGTGTAGCCTTTACCAGCTTTGCGGTAATAAATAACAGAGTTACTCTATAACATCTGTTTTGTAAGGTTAACAATTGTTTCTTTCTTATAATTACCGATCTTTATGTGCATCTTCTTCTCAGTGCATATTTCAATACTATTTGAATTTCGGCATGTATTAAATTTCTAATCCGCAAAAGGAGCACTTATCTATTTTTGCCTTTTTTTTTAATTTCAGTAGTGAGGGATTTTGTATATTAACTTGTAGTGCTTGGGGAACTTGTATATTAACTTGTAGGATGCAAGAAAGTTAACTATGTAGAAGAAAGTGATTTACCTCTTTAGTTGGAATTTCAACTGTGTGCTTGCTTGTAGGCTTAATAGTGACCTCAGTAATAGGATCAACAACGGTGAAATCAGGATCGTTATCCTTGCTAAGACCTCTATATTGATTAGGAACTTGTTCTGGTGCTATGTATCTGATCGAGCATACAACATAATTTTAGTAAAGTTTGGAATACACTAAAAGAGATGTATTGTTTGATTTTCCTTTTACTAACTTGAAAAGAGTTTTGGTGGATTTGGAAGGACCGGCATTATTATCTACGATTAATATAGTGGAACAATGCAGTAGTAGTGGTATGTTCCATCCAGTTACAGAGCCGGAGAGCCCGCTCGGGAACAAGGAAAGTTGAGGCTAATCAGATAGAAGTGAATGAATCGTAGGGGATTGGGACTATCTGGTTGATTTTAGACAGAGTACCCTACAAGGTTGTGTTTTTGTTCAGTGGACCTAACAGGTGGTAGAAGAATAAGTTCTATTCGTAGTCTTTCAAGCTCAAAATCAACATTAACCTGAATATATGTCACGACCTGAAATTTTCGACTTTCGAAAATTCGACATCGATACTCACTTTATCGACTGTCGAGCAATCGAGTGCCGGAAACTCCAATAGTGAGGGTTTTAGAAAGAAGAAGTAGAAGAAAGAGTAGAAGAAGAAGAAAGAAAGCAGAGAAGAAAAACAACAGAACAACAACAGATACAGAACAGAAACAATATCAGAATCTCACATATCGCAGCGGAACAATATATAATAGATAAATGAATAATCTTTAAAACAAAGAACTATATCATTTTATACATACATCAATCATCAGAGTTAATATACAACAATGGACAGTTATATAACTTGTCCTTATACAGAGTATACAGCGGAATAAATACTATCAAATACAAATACTACGTCTCGCCATCCAGCTTATCTCCAAAGCTCCAGAATATCCAGAATATCCTGATAACCTAACTCTAGACTGCCCGTGTGGAAATTGGTGGGCACCCAGAGTTTAGAAGGGAACAATAAACTCCGAGTCAGTCATGGTGACTGGTGTGAGATCGTAAAACAGTTATTCTTTAAAATAAACAACAGGATAATTTTAAAGTCAATTCGAAATGCTTTTGGAAAATGAAACTACCATAAGACCTCCCGCCACACACACAATGCAAACGCAGACTTGGAGGAGATTTCTTCTTATGATAGTCAAAGATGCTTACTACGCAAAATCAAATCATTTTTGATATTATTATTAGTGCATAGTGTAGAAAACATTTCGAAAGTAGAATATAAATCTTAGCCAGCATAGGTACCATTATATTATGCCCGCTATAGCTGCCTCCTGAGGAGACAGGTTATACAATTGAAATCGTAAAGGCTCGTATTGTTTCTTTGGATTTCCAACAAATGGTCAGGCTAAGGAACTTCCTATCCACGATGGGTACGTCCCTGGAATAGACGACCCGAGAACCTAACCGGATCTCTGCCAACACAAGGCCGGGTTACCTCTGCAAAAATAGGTAACTACTGACACGCGTATGCCATCCCCCGATCGTCACCGATCTTCCCGAGGATCCCCGATTTCCAACAAACCACAAAGTAATAATAACTGTGCAGCAACCACAGAGGTTAAGTATCTGGGCTCCATACCATGATACCACCTTTATCCAGAAGGAATGACATACACTAAGGGGCGCTACTCCCTAGAACCTTGCCGCATTCGTCCTGTTTCGACCATTTCCGGGGTGTGAGGCTCGACGAAGTCTCGTCCACAAAGCTACGCTTTCTCAAAAAGCCCTGCTTCGGGTCAAACAAAATGATCAACCTATGATCACAAAGATATAAGATCAAACAAATGATCATATCACAAATGATCAAACACTGATCATTTCACAGCAACACTCAGTATGCCACGTTACCAAATTGGGATATATCGTTGATAAATTTCAACTACATAACCTCTGAGCTCGTACGTCTCAGAGAAGGGTGTTAAGCTAAGAGAATAAATTCTCCGCCACCAACAGATATGTATTTGAAAGAAATCAGCTTTATATCTCAAATTGTAACGTCAGACACACAATCCATACAAGTCTGTTCCGGGATCGAACAGAACCGAAGGCACTTCTCACGAAGCCCTTGCATATCCGGATAAATTTCTAATCACGTCAGGACTTCCCGTCACTAAGGGTGATAAAAACCTCTAAATCGAAGATCAGTCGATGTAGAGTAACTCGACGGTAATCCTTCCGTTTTCAAAAATATCCGGTCTTCAACACCGGTCTTCAAATGCGATTCATTACGACGTATCACATATTCGGAATGGGTTATACGACCCCATGGTCCTTTCCCGGCTAACCCGAATAGTGAGCGTATATTAAAAACAAGTGTGGCATTCAAATTCATCCAATTCACAACAAATACCTATCTAAAGGTAATTATTGATAGTCGGTTATTTAACTATCAATAAAGATGCGCAACATCATCAGATTCCAAATAATTTCCCAAATTATTTCATCTTCCAAAATATCTTTTACTAGATATAAAATTTCCACACTTAACCATTTGAAAAACAATTTCAAATCAATTTCCACATTTCAATTTATCTTTAAAAGATAAAATCTCAAAACAGTTCATTTCATATTGGAAAAGCAATTCCATACTTATTTAATAATAAGTATTTCACAAATCATTTATTTTCAACATTTGAAAATATTCGATATACTTAAATCGATATTAAGTATATATTCATTCTTTAAGGAAATCATTCTCTTTAAACACATTTATTTGAGTCAAAACGAATGTTACGTAAAACATCGTTACGACAACTCAAAATCACTAGTATAGGGATTCGGATTTAAATAGATATATGAATCCCAATACCATACAAAAATATTTCCTTTCGGAAATCATTTACTATAACAACAGTGTTATAGTCCATCATTTCCTTATTCCTCGAAAACGTCTATTTCAACAATAAATGTTGAAATCTATGTATTCGATACTTATCACGTTTTAAAACATCTTTTAAAACAATTACTTCATTTCTGTAATATCGCTTTCCCAAAACAAGTTCATTTTACTTAACAATATATTCACTATCCAAAATCGTGAATATACTTTACTATTTACACTTCACTATTTCTACACGTTTTATTTTGATAATAATTCGCTATCCAAAATCGCGAATATATCTCCTTTGATAATCTTCTATATTTAATTTATCAAATTCAATCGATTTGTTTCCGAATTTATAAAACAACGTTTATAAATTCCCTTTTCTATTTTCTATAACAACTCCGGTTTATAAATCTCATTTTATTAATCTTCAAAAATTCACTTATAAGAGTAAGTGATTTCGGATTTATAAAACAACGTTTATAAATCACATTTGTACTTTATAACGATTTCAACTTACAAAATCATTTCATTTTGCAATTTCTATTTATATCCCATCTAAGTGCAAAAGTCAAATTTATAAGTAAATTACTTATAAATCGTTTATTTTTACAACATCTATTCACTTTATAACTTCACGTTATAAATCTATTTATTTCATTCACTTATGAAATCCTTTTTATACTTCTTTTTAACACTTATAAAAATTCGTTTTATAAGTCCAATATTTTTATTAATAAAATATCCATTTAATAAATCTTCTTATACAAATCGTTTATAGTTATTCAAAAATCCCAGCTTAAACCATTTTATAAATAAATCGACTTTTATTTCAAAAATCACCTTACGGTCATAATTCACAAAAATCTTAACTTTTATAACTTCAAAATTTTAAACGTTTATTTATTAAAAATAAATCAATTCAACAATTCAATAGAACATATAATTTCAAAGATCACTTTAAAAATTCTTTTTAAAGTAAAAGTCGTTATTTTTACTTTTCAAAACTGAATCCGATGATGCAACAGCATAAATTAGTCCATCACAACAGTCAAAATCATATATCAATATGATAACAGAATATACATCAATATCTGTAAATAAGTAAATACGTTGAGGAATCCAGTTGGATCCCTCCAACCTGTTTCCCTGCATCCAAAGATGTTAGCACAATACCAATTCCACTCCAGTACGGAATTATCGCGGTATATAGGTTTTTTATAAATCCGCTTACTAACGGCGCAATAGGGTCTCATCCGCTATACGAGGCGGGAAATCAATCAATCCAATATATACATATGCCAATATGTATATACTGCTATATATATAGATATATCCTATCATATCTAATATAACAATCAATAGCAATCAAATCAATAACTGGAAATTCCACTTTTAAATCGAGTGAGAAAAATCTCACCTTAGCTTTCATTAGCAATCCAATTTCCATCTTGACTCGATTTCCTTGATTTATAACCTTGTATAATTATTTACACAATTCATCAATATTCGAATCAATCGAATAATAATTTCATCTGATAGATTTATTTAATTTGGCTAACGATTTGGGTTTTAAATCAATATAACATTTTAAACTAATATTTTTCTTTAAAATCTTTTAATAACTAAAAATAATAAATTTGATAAATAGACAATTTAATTGCCATTTTAAAATTTTAATCCAACTAATTATTTAAATCAAAACTAATCTTCTTTTAAACAAAGATTTTTTTTAGAAATTTCTATATATATATATATCATCATTTATTTATCTCTTTGAAACTACATATACTATTTTTATATCCTTATAATCTTTTTCTATATATATTTTTATTTTTCGAAAAAAATATCTTAATAAAATAAATTTCTATTTTCCCATATGTATATATTGTAATATGTTTGTATATATATTTTTATTAATTCAAAATTAACAGGAACAAAGCACGAACCTCATGCTATCCCGAGAACCCCACCACCAGACCCTCGATCGTAACCCTAGCCGTTGCTCCACTTCGATTCGAACGCCCCACTACGACGACCCAGCCTCCTCTCAGCCTCACGAACTCCTAACTCGCTGCTGCCTGGAACAATCATCGCGACAAAGTCGCGAACTCCGCCTCCAGATTGGTGCTCGCAAGAAACTCCCCTGCCATCGTCGAGTTCCCCTTACCTCGACTTCATCACGCGCGCGTACGCGACTCGAAATCGCGACCATCCCATTTTCCGCCACCACGCCTCCGACTTCCCTCGCGAAAGCCACCAAAACCCTAATTGTCAGTCACCTGCACATACCCATCATCGCGCGCCACCAGATCACTGCCAGTGAACGCGACAACCCCCTCGTCGCCGCGCCTCGCGTACGCTGCTGCTATTTCCATCGCGTCGCCGCTTGAACTGGCGTCTCCAATTGCGAACGAACTCGCGGCCTCCTGCACCCTCGCGATGCCTGAAATGGTTCGAACTCGCCCCCTTCGTTCGCGACTTTGATTTTGAGATAAAAAGTGTATACGCGGCCATTTTCGTGAATTTAACTGAGGAAAAGAAAATTATAACGAAAAGAGGATCGACCATTTTTTTTTTCTTTTATTTGCTTTCGTTTTGCACTGAACGGAGGAGAGGGAGATGAATGTTTAAAATCAGAGGAGGCATGGTGTACACGATTAAATTTCGTGATTCTCGGCTTGAATCTAGGCGTGGATGAAGGGGAAAACGTGCCAATGTTAATTAATATAAATTTAAATTTTTAAATTTTCAAATTTAACTCAATTTGATTTCGACGCGTTATACGCCGTGTGCTCTCATATCAGTTCCAAAAAATACGAAATTTGAAATCCGGCAATAATTAAATATTACGGACCCAATGGAACTGGTTTCGTCGAATTCCGAGACTGTTTGAAAAATGACTATTTTTAAATATCGGTTCAAACAATTAAATTCAAAACTGAGCAAAACAGTTTGAATTTAAATTCTGAAGCTGCTGTTATCTTCAGTGTTATCAATATAAATTTTACAAGCATTTGAAATATTTTTCTTCAACTGTAAATTGAAGATTTAAATTCTTATTCGACATTCAATAGATTTAATTTTAATGTTTAATCGCCAATTTCAAAGTTCAACCGGGGATTCAAATTAAATCGTCGTTCAAATATTTAAAATTAATTAAATATTCCGAATTTAATTTGTGCGAAATTCTGGGTCGTTACAGACTTCCCCCCTTAAAAGAATTTCGTCCTCGAAATTACCAGTTAAGAAAAAAGGTCCTTAACTCGTCTACTATTTTTCACAATCTAAATAGTTTTATCAATTCATCACAATAAATCTTTCTACTAAAGATTCATTATCATTCAACTAAATTTCTAAACCTTTTATAGTTTTCAAACATCATTGTTTACTTTAAAATTCAATTTCGAGTTTAAATTCGAATTTTAAACTTTCAAAATTTCTCAAAAATTTTCTAACGCCCTAAATTTTCGAAAAATTTCGCCAGCGTCTCCTTTGCGCGGCTAATACGGTACGACTACAAAACGTCCCTACAGACTCTCAGTTTTCAAAAAGAAAAAGAAAAAGCCAAGCGGCTAGACAAGAAATCATCAAAAACTCATATTATAATTCAAATACGTACCTTTTTGTCGAGCAATTCAAATTATCTGTGAAATCAAATTCAATTCCTTTTATACCTGTATATCTACTAGCCATAATATCTAGTTATAACATCCAACTATTTTGCAAATTTTATTACAAACTTCAAATATCAACTTCTTATACCATTTTTACTTCACTATTGAAGTTATATATTCATATCCATTCAATTTTACATTTCTAATTTCGTTTGGATTCAATTCACAATTCCAATCTAATTTGGATTCAATTCAACTTTTGAATATTGACTTTCATTGATTAGCTTTCATTTACAACTGCTTATTTTAGCTTAGTTTCAATTACTAATCCATTTCAAATTCTAATTCACTTACAAATTCAGATTTGCTTTCAACATTAAATTTCAATTCCAGTTTTTATTCACTTTCATTGCACTTACAGTTGCAATTTATTCATTCATTCTGAAACTCCTTCACTGATTCTTTCATTTCCAAATGGAATCTCATTTCCAAATCAAATTTCAAATATTTTATAAGTTATCAATTTCATAATATTTCATAAATATCGTTATATAGTATTCCAGAGTCTTTTCAACTTTTCAAAACCATTTTGAAAACAATTCAAATTCCATTTGAATTTTCTAAAACAAAATCCAAATTTTCCAAACAACTTTCATTTAAAACAATCGGCAGCAATTTCCTCTTTTGGAAACCCGAAAATGAACACCGGTGATGTCGCGATCATCATCGGAATTATTTTCCAGCGACCGAAAAGAGTTTAGAGCTTTTCATTCTTTCAAAATACTTTTCAAAACCTTTGAAATTCATTTTCAAATCAAAAAGATTTACACTTTCCAAATCTCCAAAATTTTCAAATTCTTCTCAAAACATTTCCAAAAACTTTTCTGGAATCTCATTTTAAATTACAAATTACATTTATAATTTACATTCTCAAATTTCATTTGTATATGGATTTATTTCTTAACTTTGGAGTTACGATTTCCAGTTCGTATTCAATTTCATATAATAATGATAACATTTCAATATTATCACTTTCCTAACAACCAAGCATCCATATACTATGATAGTTCATAGAAAATCATTCCTTTTATATACAAAAATAGCTTTGGGTAAAATTATTTCATTTACCCTATTTAAAACAATACTGTGCCGAATTGTTCTATTCGAGTGTTTAGAGATCCCTATCAATGATCGTTAATTACTCGTATTGACCAGAATCCATATACCACTCAACAAATCAATCATCACAATATAAAACAATTTTTATATTCAAATAACAAATACGCGCTCATATCTATTATTACACTCAACTCATTCTAGAGTACTGCTGACTCTATCTCTAATGAGTAACACCCAACAGAGCAGGGTTGTCGCTTAACCATATGCTCTGATACCACTTTGTCACGACCTGAAATTTTCGACTTTCGAAAATTCGACATCGATACTCACTTTATCGACTGTCGAGCAATCGAGTGCCGGAAACTCCAATAGTGAGGGTTTTAGAAAGAAGAAGTAGAAGAAAGAGTAGAAGAAGAAGAAAGAAAGCAGAGAAGAAAAACAACAGAACAACAACAGATACAGAACAGAAACAATATCAGAATCTCACATATCGCAGCGGAACAATATATAATAGATAAATGAATAATCTTTAAAACAAAGAACTATATCATTTTATACATACATCAATCATCAGAGTTAATATACAACAATGGACAGTTATATAACTTGTCCTTATACAGAGTATACAGCGGAATAAATACTATCAAATACAAATACTACGTCTCGCCATCCAGCTTATCTCCAAAGCTCCAGAATATCCAGAATATCCTGATAACCTAACTCTAGACTGCCCGTGTGGAAATTGGTGGGCACCCAGAGTTTAGAAGGGAACAATAAACTCCGAGTCAGTCATGGTGACTGGTGTGAGATCGTAAAACAGTTATTCTTTAAAATAAACAACAGGATAATTTTAAAGTCAATTCGAAATGCTTTTGGAAAATGAAACTACCATAAGACCTCCCGCCACACACACAATGCAAACGCAGACTTGGAGGAGATTTCTTCTTATGATAGTCAAAGATGCTTACTACGCAAAATCAAATCATTTTTGATATTATTATTAGTGCATAGTGTAGAAAACATTTCGAAAGTAGAATATAAATCTTAGCCAGCATAGGTACCATTATATTATGCCCGCTATAGCTGCCTCCTGAGGAGACAGGTTATACAATTGAAATCGTAAAGGCTCGTATTGTTTCTTTGGATTTCCAACAAATGGTCAGGCTAAGGAACTTCCTATCCACGATGGGTACGTCCCTGGAATAGACGACCCGAGAACCTAACCGGATCTCTGCCAACACAAGGCCGGGTTACCTCTGCAAAAATAGGTAACTACTGACACGCGTATGCCATCCCCCGATCGTCACCGATCTTCCCGAGGATCCCCGATTTCCAACAAACCACAAAGTAATAATAACTGTGCAGCAACCACAGAGGTTAAGTATCTGGGCTCCATACCATGATACCACCTTTATCCAGAAGGAATGACATACACTAAGGGGCGCTACTCCCTAGAACCTTGCCGCATTCGTCCTGTTTCGACCATTTCCGGGGTGTGAGGCTCGACGAAGTCTCGTCCACAAAGCTACGCTTTCTCAAAAAGCCCTGCTTCGGGTCAAACAAAATGATCAACCTATGATCACAAAGATATAAGATCAAACAAATGATCATATCACAAATGATCAAACACTGATCATTTCACAGCAACACTCAGTATGCCACGTTACCAAATTGGGATATATCGTTGATAAATTTCAACTACATAACCTCTGAGCTCGTACGTCTCAGAGAAGGGTGTTAAGCTAAGAGAATAAATTCTCCGCCACCAACAGATATGTATTTGAAAGAAATCAGCTTTATATCTCAAATTGTAACGTCAGACACACAATCCATACAAGTCTGTTCCGGGATCGAACAGAACCGAAGGCACTTCTCACGAAGCCCTTGCATATCCGGATAAATTTCTAATCACGTCAGGACTTCCCGTCACTAAGGGTGATAAAAACCTCTAAATCGAAGATCATTCGATGTAGAGTAACTCGACGGTAATCCTTCCGTTTTCAAAAATATCCGGTCTTCAACACCGGTCTTCAAATGCGATTCATTACGACGTATCACATATTCGGAATGGGTTATACGACCCCATGGTCCTTTCCCGGCTAACCCGAATAGTGAGCGTATATTAAAAACAAGTGTGGCATTCAAATTCATCCAATTCACAACAAATACCTATCTAAAGGTAATTATTGATAGTCGGTTATTTAACTATCAATAAAGATGCGCAACATCATCAGATTCCAAATAATTTCCCAAATTATTTCATCTTCCAAAATATCTTTTACTAGATATAAAATTTCCACACTTAACCATTTGAAAAACAATTTCAAATCAATTTCCACATTTCAATTTATCTTTAAAAGATAAAATCTCAAAACAGTTCATTTCATATTGGAAAAGCAATTCCATACTTATTTAATAATAAGTATTTCACAAATCATTTATTTTCAACATTTGAAAATATTCGATATACTTAAATCGATATTAAGTATATATTCATTCTTTAAGGAAATCATTCTCTTTAAACACATTTATTTGAGTCAAAACGAATGTTACGTAAAACATCGTTACGACAACTCAAAATCACTAGTATAGGGATTCGGATTTAAATAGATATATGAATCCCAATACCATACAAAAATATTTCCTTTCGGAAATCATTTACTATAACAACAGTGTTATAGTCCATCATTTCCTTATTCCTCGAAAACGTCTATTTCAACAATAAATGTTGAAATCTATGTATTCGATACTTATCACGTTTTAAAACATCTTTTAAAACAATTACTTCATTTCTGTAATATCGCTTTCCCAAAACAAGTTCATTTTACTTAACAATATATTCACTATCCAAAATCGTGAATATACTTTACTATTTACACTTCACTATTTCTACACGTTTTATTTTGATAATAATTCGCTATCCAAAATCGCGAATATATCTCCTTTGATAATCTTCT
Organism: Allium fistulosum; assembly: GCA_030737815.1. Lineage (NCBI taxonomy): Eukaryota > Viridiplantae > Streptophyta > Magnoliopsida > Asparagales > Amaryllidaceae > Allium > Allium fistulosum. The sequence continues at coordinate 404,958,977 of CM060906.1, forward strand.
ATATTTAATTTATCAAATTCAATCGATTTGTTTCCGAATTTATAAAACAACGTTTATAAATTCCCTTTTCTATTTTCTATAACAACTCCGGTTTATAAATCTCATTTTATTAATCTTCAAAAATTCACTTATAAGAGTAAGTGATTTCGGATTTATAAAACAACGTTTATAAATCACATTTGTACTTTATAACGATTTCAACTTACAAAATCATTTCATTTTGCAATTTCTATTTATATCCCATCTAAGTGCAAAAGTCAAATTTATAAGTAAATTACTTATAAATCGTTTATTTTTACAACATCTATTCACTTTATAACTTCACGTTATAAATCTATTTATTTCATTCACTTATGAAATCCTTTTTATACTTCTTTTTAACACTTATAAAAATTCGTTTTATAAGTCCAATATTTTTATTAATAAAATATCCATTTAATAAATCTTCTTATACAAATCGTTTATAGTTATTCAAAAATCCCAGCTTAAACCATTTTATAAATAAATCGACTTTTATTTCAAAAATCACCTTACGGTCATAATTCACAAAAATCTTAACTTTTATAACTTCAAAATTTTAAACGTTTATTTATTAAAAATAAATCAATTCAACAATTCAATAGAACATATAATTTCAAAGATCACTTTAAAAATTCTTTTTAAAGTAAAAGTCGTTATTTTTACTTTTCAAAACTGAATCCGATGATGCAACAGCATAAATTAGTCCATCACAACAGTCAAAATCATATATCAATATGATAACAGAATATACATCAATATCTGTAAATAAGTAAATACGTTGAGGAATCCAGTTGGATCCCTCCAACCTGTTTCCCTGCATCCAAAGATGTTAGCACAATACCAATTCCGCTCCAGTACGGAATTATCGCGGTATATAGGTTTTTTATAAATCCGCTTACTAACGGCGCAATAGGGTCTCATCCGCTATACGAGGCGGGAAATCAATCAATCCAATATATACATATGCCAATATGTATATACTGCTATATATATAGATATATCCTATCATATCTAATATAACAATCAATAGCAATCAAATCAATAACTGGAAATTCCACTTTTAAATCGAGTGAGAAAAATCTCACCTTAGCTTTCATTAGCAATCCAATTTCCATCTTGACTCGATTTCCTTGATTTATAACCTTGTATAATTATTTACACAATTCATCAATATTCGAATCAATCGAATAATAATTTCATCTGATAGATTTATTTAATTTGGCTAACGATTTGGGTTTTAAATCAATATAACATTTTAAACTAATATTTTTCTTTAAAATCTTTTAATAACTAAAAATAATAAATTTGATAAATAGACAATTTAATTGCCATTTTAAAATTTTAATCCAACTAATTATTTAAATCAAAACTAATCTTCTTTTAAACAAAGATTTCACTTAGAAATTTCTATATATATATATATATCATCATTTATTTATCTCTTTGAAACTACATATACTATTTTTATATCCTTATAATCTTTTTCTATATATATTTTTATTTTTCGAAAAAAATATCTTAATAAAATAAATTTCTATTTTCCCATATGTATATATTGTAATATGTTTGTATATATATTTTTATTAATTCAAAATTAACAGGAACAAAGCACGAACCTCATGCTATCCCGAGAACCCCACCACCAGACCCTCGATCGTAACCCTAGCCGTTGCTCCACTTCGATTCGAACGCCCCACTACGACGACCCAGCCTCCTCTCAGCCTCACGAACTCCTAACTCGCTGCTGCCTGGAACAATCATCGCGACAAAGTCGCGAACTCCGCCTCCAGATTGGTGCTCGCAAGAAACTCCCCTGCCATCGTCGAGTTCCCCTTACCTCGACTTCATCACGCGCGCGTACGCGACTCAAAATCGCGACCATCCCATTTTCCGCCACCACGCCTCCGACTTCCCTCGCGAAAGCCACCAAAACCCTAATTGTCAGTCACCTGCACATACCCATCATCGCGCGCCACCAGATCACTGCCAGTGAACGCGACAACCCCCTCGTCGCCGCGCCTCGCGTACGCTGCTGCTATTTCCATCGCGTCGCCGCTTGAACTGGCGTCTCCAATTGCGAACGAACTCGCGGCCTCCTGCACCCTCGCGATGCCTGAAATGGTTCGAACTCGCCCCCTTCGTTCGCGACTTTGATTTTGAGATAAAAAGGGTATACGCGGCCATTTTCGTGAATTTAACTGAGGAAAAGAAAATTATAACGAAAAGAGGATCGACCATTTTTTTTTTCTTTTGTTTGCTTTCGTTTTGCACTGAACGGAGGAGAGGGAGATGAATGTTTAAAATCAGAGGAGGCATGGTGTACACGATTAAATTTCGTGATTCTCGGCTTGAATCTAGGCGTGGATGAAGGGGAAAACGTGCCAATGTTAATTAATATAAATTTAAATTTTTAAATTTTCAAATTTAACTCAATTTGATTTCGACGCGTTATACGCCGTGTGCTCTCATATCAGTTCCAAAAAATACGAAATTTGAAATCCGGCAATAATTAAATATTACGGACCCAATGGAACTGGTTTCGTCGAATTCCGAGACTGTTTGAAAAATGACTATTTTTAAATATCGGTTCAAACAATTAAATTCAAAACTGAGCAAAACAGTTTGAATTTAAATTCTGAAGCTGCTGTTATCTTCAGTGTTATCAATATAAATTTTACAAGCATTTGAAATATTTTTCTTCAACTGTAAATTGAAGATTTAAATTCTTATTCGACATTCAATAGATTTAATTTTAATGTTTAATCGCCAATTTCAAAGTTCAACCGGGGATTCAAATTAAATCGTCGTTCAAATATTTAAAATTAATTAAATATTCCGAATTTAATTTGTGCGAAATTCTGGGTCGTTACAATATATAATAGTAAATTACATGAAACTTGTACTTACATTTATGCAGAAACTAAGGATGGTTACCTCATTATTTGATATTATCAAGCTTTTTGTGATGTCTGATCCTGATACTTTATCAGAATTCCAAAAAATGGTATCAGTTTGAGAACTCTGATAAATAGGCTCACTTCGCATATCCGATAAATTAGAGGTGGAACTTGTAAAGTATTCTTGTGAAGAAAAGGATTGACTTCCAGTTTCAGACTTCTCCCTGCCACACTAACTTGGAACTGAAAGGAAACAAAGGTCCGAAGTCATACGATACATGATTGTATTAAAATTTACTTTAAAAAACTATAATTTTATTTACCAGAGTGTTCCCTTTAAAACTGACTGAAACTGCTGCTGCATGAAGTAATACTCGAAGCTGCTCCATGCAATCTGCAGCTATCAATCTTCAATGTTGAAGCATGTATTGACTTTAACTTTCCTTTTGAAATTACATACATTGTACAGAATCTGGGAATGCATTCTGAGAGTCTAGATGAAACTTTGGTGCCTTTGAATTGGCTATAAAGTATAAACATAACCTGGTCAGTTAAGCACCATCAGAATAAGGTGGTACAGATGATCAGAGACTTATACCTAGTAAAAATATTTCTAGAAGAAGCTCCTATAACCAATTTGCTTATCCTAAATTTATTAACCTCTCCTGATATTGCTTCTACTACATCATCAGATTTAGTTGCTGCTGCTTCTGCCTCTACCTGCATGAATATTTTAAACTTAGTTCTTGGAGAAAATTTTCCTTTATGAGGACTCTTGATATGAATTTCACCTTGTTGTGACTACACATTTTTATATAGGGTAGAAGCATAGTTATCAAAACTCTTTCGAAAATTGATTCCTTTACTCTAAAATAAATATGGTGAATAGTTAAAATCATTTAAAAGGCCACAACCTTTCAAGAAGATTTCTCCTTTAAAGTAAAAGAATACGTAAGTGTGCTTATCCAAACTGAAAATAAAGATCATCTACATGGTAATTGCCTATTTTTGCCTGATCAGTAGAGTGTTGGCCATTAAAATAAAAACAATGCTCTAAAATAATCGTGGAAGGGATAAAAATGTTAAAAGAGTCGACTAGAATATTGTTAACCTTTGAAATTAGAACAAGCCAAAATTAAATGGTATAGAAACATATAATAGAGATTAAGGGATGCATTTGTGATGAGAGAACATAATATGCAAACTGATATGCCATGTATTGTAATCTGGATATAAGAATAAAGGGCACTAAAACTTATTCAACTATTTTAATTTTAAATTCATTCATGTAATCAAAGCAAACTATATGGAAAAACTTATTCCTGGTTACAAAAATAAGCATCATCAGTGAACTAATAACAGTAGAAGCATACCACCAGCCTTCATGCCAGTCAATACATAATTCAATCCCTGAATGATCTGCAGTAACAAAACGCATAGTCCAAGCTCATATAATCCAAAAACATACAATCCGTACCTGGTATGAACAAAAAGAAGCAATACGAAATTAATAAACATGGATATAATAAAATCCGTACCTGGTATGAAGGTCAAGTTGAAGCAAAAGCCAGCGGTATGTTAAATCTATGGGTCACAAAATAGCATGTCATCACAAATTAGGTCAAATAAGCAAAACCTTAAAGATTTAGGGGAAATTTCAGCGAATATAAAAGGGGGAAGTTCAGTGGTAGAAAATTACCTCTAACGAAAATGAAACTCTGGATAATAGATGGGAGAGGTTGATGAAGACAGAGCGCTGCATTATTGGTGTTTTCAAATCGGCTAAAGAGAGAGAGCGTTGGAAGAAAATGAGCAGTCGGAATGATGGAGAGGGAAAAATGGAACGAAATGAAAGTGGAAAGATGGAGAGGGAAATAATTGAGAAACCCGCGGCCACGAAATAATTAGGAGATTTCGCGCTTTGTGAAGCGTTACATGTGAAATTGAGTAAAAAACAAATAATTAAAGGCAAACAATAACGCTTTAGAATAATGCATTATTAAATGGCGTTATTAATAATATATTTTCTTGTAGTGAGGGCTTCTTCTATCATGTGGGTGGGTCCACAGGATCGAGTTCAAGTGATTTCGACTCGATATCAGAGCGATACGAATGGAAATTGTATCGATCAAGAGTTGATCCTTTTTGGTTTAAATTGATCTGGTACATTCTTGACATTGTAGGCAAGCTCCTGTGAAAATTTGGTGGCATATAGACTCTTAGATCTCGAGTTATGATCGATGAAAGTTTGTATTTTCAATGTGTTGTCGAACTCGTATCGATACGATTTGTATCGTTCTGATTCGTATCCATGCATCACATGCCGATCAGATGATGTGGCACTATAATTTAGGATCGATCCACTTTTCATGCCGAGTGACTGTTTCTTCCATTTGAACCGCGCTTTGTTCGTATCGACCTAGAATTACTCTTTATATCGGTCTGGGCAACTCTTTTCGCATCGATGCTCCATGCTCTACTTCGTATCGATGATTTAGTGACTGCTTCGTATCGATTATGTGTAGCCGCTTCGTATCGATGGATTGCATCTCACTTCATATCGATGCATTTAGGTGCTACTTTGTATCGATCGTTTGGGGAACCGATATGAAGTACCTTCATTTGATGGATACGAAGTGGGATAAATATGATGGATACGAAGTGGAATAAATATGATGTATACGAAGTGGGACAAATATGATGGATACGAAGTAGATTAGTCATTGATGGATACAAACCGATGCTCTCTCTATTGATTTTTATCGATCCATATCTTGAGTATACGAACTCCGATTGACTTAAAATTTGGAACGTTGGCTCTCATAGCTTTGTATGTCGTGTTTTGTCAATTGTAGCTCGATTCGGACTCGGATAAAATTCGCCAGTATGCATAGTGAACCTGTATATAACCGATCTTCGGGACGGACTGTCCTTGGTTTCTAGTCGAGTGCTTGGTGTCACGGCCTTGCCAAAAGGCAGGATAACATTTGCCCCCCAAAGTAAGTCTTGTGTGACCTTGATGTGCTTTGAAAAGCTGCAATCTTCATTATGAAAAAGTTCTATCCGATTCGTTGAGTAGTTGTTGTCTTTTCATCAAAAGATGTAACCTTTGATTTATGTCTAATAAAATAAATGTTGAACTGTTGACTGCCAATGATTATGCAGTGCATCGTTGTAACTAAGTGTTCAGCGCTAGAAATTTGTTGTTCATCGTTCTGATCGTCACCAGGTAAGCAGTCAATTCCTGTTAACTTCGAAAATCGAATGTTAGTTTGGCATACATGCACATATGTTAACCTGATTCCCGTTCATGTTTGCACGTTTATGGGTCGTTATCAAGCTCTTTTGATCGAGTTTCGTATCAATCCTCTCCTGGATCGATGTGAAATTCAAGTTGCAACAACGGTCGATGGTTGTTTTTGATCCATTTCTTTGTATCTATCCTCTCCTAGATCGATCTGGAATGCATTAAGATAGACATTGTATCGATGGTTATCGATATGAGATGGGCTTACATAAGGCGTGCTTCGCATCGATGGATACGAAATTTACAAGGGCTAACTCATGGGACAGCTTCGCGGAGGATATGCCATCTCTCATTCCTTTGTTCAAGAAGGATTCTTTGTTGTAGGTAATCTTTGATAGGAGTCATCCATGACTGCTTTTTTGGTTCCGTCTCTAAGATCCAGTCGATCTTAATCTGTCAATGCTTGGAATAATAATTATTTCAACTGGGATAAAGTCTGGCAAGTGCACCTATTTTATCTCTTCCGGATGTGAGAAGTGAGATCTGTTTTCTGATTTTGGAATAGAGTTTGTGTTTTGAGTTTGGTTGATCTTGGAAAGGTCATTTTGTTAGATTGTTTTGGTTCAGATTGTTTCGAGAGGTATCAGCGAAGGATGAGCTGACCAGGAAGGATGTAGGCAGTCCAGGACCGTCAGAAGAATTTTGTGGATAAGAGACGGAGGAATTTGGATTTCGAAGTCGGGGATTTGGTTTTTGAGTAAGTTTTCTCCGATCGAAGGAGCTTTAAGTTTGGTAAGACTGGGAAGTCAACTCCAATTTATTTTGGATTTTCTCTATGTTCTGGTAAGGAAAGTGTTTGGTCATCATGATTTAATTGTCAGTTTGGATAACTGGCGACGCAGCAGCGGAAATAACAAAATGATGATTCTGTGAAAGTAGCAGTCGATGGAATGAAGAATACTGAATGGCCCAAATTCGTTGATCCGAAGATACCGAATTCTAGCTATCTTCATCACGTTGATCGCGCACGATACCGTGAAGGAAGATCTGCAATTCTTTAGACGTTGATCTAGCGCACTAGATACCATGAATTGGCTTCTACGATCGTTGATCCGAGCGCACTCGAATGCCGAAAGAGGAGATAGGAGATTACACTCAACTACCAATTTAGTGAAAGCACAAAGCTAACAAAACAAAAGTTTTTATTCAAATCAACTAAACTATTGCAAATGGCACCACCGACCTATTTATAGAAGTTACAACACACGGTTCCTTAAGTCGTATACGACTTACGACTCATCCTAGGTCGGCAGCGACCTATCAACAGCAACGACTCAAACAGTTACACAACAAATATTTACAACACTTAGGTCGTGTACGACCTATAACCTGCGACTTACGACTTATAACAGAACGACCTAAAAACATGTGACTTAACAATATGTACAACGGCTTAAAAACATGACGACTCAACGACAACACAGAATTATGACAGCCCATAGGTCGTTTATGACCTAAATACAACAAAGCTCAGCAAAACACCCACGACATACGACTTATCAATGCTCACGAGTTAACATTGCCACGACCTAAAATTCAGCGACTCAAGAGGCAACAGCTGCATCACTTTATGCGACCTAACTAGGTCGTAGGTCGTACGCGACTTATCTTAGGTCGTGAGCTCCCTTCTTCAGCATACTTGTTAGGTCGTAGACGAACTAAATCACTTCCCTTAAGTCGTAGCCGACTTAAGCCTTGCGCATTCTCAACTCGTGCTGCTACCTCGTTATCTCGTGGCGCTCCTCCTGTAGTCTTAAATCGTACACGATCAAAAGGTCCCAAACGACTTAAGCCCTTGTTAGGTCGTAATCGGTCTGAAACGTGCTCCTTAGGTCGTGGCCGACCTAACTCCTCTTTCTTAGGTCGTGACCGACCTAAACCCAGTGATTCCTTAGGTCGTGTTGCATCATCCTCTCCGGGTTGAGAAAAATTCGTCCTCGAATTTGTAATTTCTTCTTCATCAGCTTGTTCATTCCCATAATAGGGTACCAGATGTTTAACATTAAACACATCAGATGTATACACATCCTCCGGCAGCTTCAACTTATAAGCATTTTCATTAACCCGTTTCACAACTTCTACAAGACCAATTTTTCTGGCTTTCAACTTGTTATAAGCGCCAACTTGAAAACGGCCCTTTGTTAACACAGTATATACTAAATCTCCTTCATTAAACTCAACACTTCTTCGTTTCAGATCTGCAGAGCGTTTATACTTCTCATTCGCCTTCTCCAATCATTCCTGGACGATTTTATGACATTCAGTCAATCCATCAACAAAATCTACAGCTCGTTTAACCGTCCACTTTGGTTGTGGTACTACCGTTAAATCCAACGGTCCTTTTGGTAAACTTGAATAAACAATCTGGAATGGACTGAATCCTGTGCTACAATTTACCGCATGATTATGAGCAAACTCTCCCTGGCATAACTTCATGTCCCAGCTCTTCAGATTATCTTTCACAAGACATCGCAACAAATTCCCCAATGATCTATTCACAACCGCGGTCTAACCGTCTGTCTGCGGATGATAAGCGCTACTAAAGTTCAACTTTATTCCCACCATCTTCCACAAACTTAGCCAAAAATGACTTAAAAATCTAGTATCCCGATCTGAAACAGTAGATTCTGGCAATCCATGAAGTCGATATATTTCTTTGAAAAATAACTGAGCGACATGAACAGCATCTGCCGTCTTCTTACAAGCAATAAAATGTGCCATTTTCGAAAATCGGTCAACCACCACATAAATGGAATCGTTCCCCCTTTGATTTCGCGGTAACCCCAAAACAAAATCCATACTCACATCAACCCAAGGCTTAGTTGGTACAGGTAATGGCATATATAATAATCCAGCATTGGTCGCAGTTCCTTTCGAAACCTGACAGATATGACATCGCTCCACAAACCTTTCTACTTCTTTCCTCATTGATGGCAAAAATAAGATTGTGAAATCAACTGTAATGTACGGTCTCTCCCCACGTGGCCTTCTTCATGTAGTTCCTTCACAATCTTCATTCTCAAACTACAATCAGGTATGCATAATCAATTTCCTTTGAACAGATACCATCTACCATTAAAAAACTCATCCGTCTCTCCCTCCTTGACTTTATCAACAAACTTTGCGAAGTAAGGATCATCGTCAAATAATTTTGGCAACACATCAAAACTCGTTACTTCAACCTTCATTGTTGTTAACAAATGATTCTTTCTGCTCAACGCATCTGCCACACGGTTTGTAACTCCAGATTTATGCTTCACCACAAACGTAAACTGTTGTAGGTACGCAATCCACGATGCATGTCTTGCAGAAATCTTGTCTTGCCCTTGTAAATGTTTCAATGCCTCATGATCAGTGTACAGCACAAACTCCTTGTGAAATAAGTAATGTCTCCAATGTTTAATGGCTTGTACAACAGCATAAAATTCCACATCATACGTACTATACCTCATCTTTGCTCCTGATAACTTCTCACTGAAATATGCAATCGGACGTCCCCTCTGACTCAACACTCCTCCAATCCCAACCTTGGATGCATCAGTATGTAGTTCAAACACTAACTGAAAATCTGGTAACACTAGAATTGGTGCTGACGTCAAGAGTTCTTTGATTCGCTCAAAAGCAACCCCTGCTTCCTCCGTCCATGCAAACTGTTTACCCTTCATACAATCTGTAACAGGCGCCATCACACTACTAAAGTGTGGAATAAATCTTCTATAAAATGAAGCCAACCCATGAAAACTCCGAACCTCTGTTATCGTCTTGGGTTGCGGCCAATCTCTGATAGCTTCAACTTTACTTTGGTCTACCTGTATTCCTTCTTTCGATACAACATACCCCAGAAATAAAACACTCCTCACCATAAAAACACACTTCTTCGTAGCAGCATATAATTGTTCTTCACGAAGAATAATTAACACTTTTCTCAAATGCTGAACATGGTCCTCTTTACTAGTGCTGTAAATCAGAATATCATCAAAATAAACTACCACAAACTTCCCAATGTATGGCCTAAAAATTTGGTTCATCACCCTCATGAATGTACTTGGTGCATTCGATAGACCAAACGGCATTACCAGCCATTCATACAGTCCTTCCCTCGTCTTGAATGCTGTCTTCCATTCATCTCCCAGTCTAATTCGAATTTGATGATAACCACTTTTAAGATCAATCTTTGAAAAGATCACAGACCCACTGATTTGATCTAACAGATCATCAAGCCTCGGCATCGGAAATCTGTATCTGACAGTTATCTTATTCAGTGCCCTGCTATCCGTACACATTCTCCATGAACCATCCTTCTTCGGTACGAGTAATGCCGGTACAGCACACGAACTCAAGCCCTATTGTATACGCCCTTGTTCAAGCAATTCCTCTACCTGCCTACGCAACTCTTCATGTTCTTTCGGACTCATTCTATAGTGTGGTTTATGTGGCAACACAGCACCTGGAACAAGATCTATCTGGTGTTGTATATCCCTTAACGGTGGTAACTCCGCTGGTAGTTCTTTAGGAAATACATCGTCAAATTCTTCCAGTACTGGTTTTACTTCTTCAGATATCTCCACCACTTCACTACTCTCACGCCCAATTAACAAAAACACTTCAGGCTCCTCTTCAACCTCCTTAACAAACTCCTTCAAGGATAATAAAGTTTTCAGCTCTTCAATCTCCTCCAGTTTGTTTTCTTCCTGTTGTCGCTTCTTTGGAACTAGAGTAATCTTCGTGACTTCAAACATGAAACTGTTGAAAGTCTATACGGGGTGGATTGTGTAGTGTATGTGCTAGTATACGTGGCAAAATATATGATGCAACTAAAATATAGTTAATCTAAGTAAATATAAAATAATCACACCAGGATTTTATACTGGTTCGGACCTCCCGTCCTACGTCCAGTCCCGAAGCTCCTCTTCGGAATTTCCTTTCAACTAACCCTCACTTGACCTGGAGGAACAGGTTTACAGTAGCAGAACGGATGTTGACTATTGAGTACAAATGCTTCCAATATATATCTAGAGAGTGTTGTCTATGAGGAACTGTATATTTGGAAGAGTAGAATACAAGTATAGATTTGCTTGAGATCAAGACTATATCAGAGTATAAGAGTAGAAAGTGCAAGTAAGTTGGTTAGTCAAATAATCTTTTCTCTTGAATTCCTGATGCTATTTATAGTGATGAAGAGTCTCTATGTGTAGTTGCCTTCATTAGCAATCGTTGTATAGTTGCTCCTGTTGGTGATGAAGAGTTGCAGTGAAGAGGAGCGGATGTGTCTCTTCGAATGTGACAGTTGGAGTTTGAAATTACACAGTCGAGCCTAAATTTAGACGTCTGGAAAGTGACCTCAGACGTCTGGTCTTCATATATTTTTTGTGTCTGGTAGCATTTCAGACGTCTGAGTTTATAAACCAGACGTCTGGTCTTTACTTCTGTTTTATGTCTGGATGTATTTCAGACGTCTGAGTTCAGGATTAGACGTCTGTTTTCTTCTGAGTTGTGAACCAGAGGATTTCTTTAGACGTCGGGCTAGTGTCTTCAGACGTCTGAAACTTGTACATGTTGAGTTTGTGCATCTGTGTCATTGCTCCATTGATACTATCGACTTGTAGTCTTTTGTAACGTTCTTTGAACCTTGTTTTTGTCTCTCTAGTGATGTTGTTCTAGCAAGTTCCATGTATATGTACATTTGATTTTCATTGTATAGTTGTTGTCATTAAAACCATGAATTTGATTTCCCAACAATCTCCCCCTTTTTGATGATGACAACTATACAATGTAATTTTTATAAATCTCCCCCTGAATATGTGCTTTCCATTATCTCTCCCCCTTTGTCATTATCAAAAAAGAATGTGGGAATCATATTTGTAATTTCCAAAATCTTTCCTTTTGTTTCTTTGAGGACCTGCAATAAATAAAAATCATTTTTTGGTACCCACTTACTATGTTAGGGTCCAGGGGGTTAGATCTTTGGAAACCATACCCATTTGGGTGTGGTTGAACCTTTATAAATATAATTTTCATTATTAACTACCATATCAAAATAATCATCAATGTATTTTTCTCTATTTTTCCAATTAACAGGAACCCAAATACTTAGATAATTTTTATTCATATTTCCGTTCAATGATTTTGTTCTTCTAGAGAAATTATAAATATTATTGACCATAGCAGTATTTGAATTTCTATAAGAATTTGATCTAGATTTTACTCGAAATTTAGTACTAGCACTAGCATTTTTACTATACATGAAAGCGTATCTAGTGCTATTTCTATGATCAGTTTTATTATATCCTAAACCACTTTTGTCATATAAAGGTCTAGAACTAGATAAAATCATGTTTAAATCGTTTTGACCTTTATTAAATTTTGTGACTTCAGTGTTAAGTTTATCAAATTTAGCTTTGAAGTCAAAATTATTATTTTCAAAAGAAATATTACTGTTTTTCAAAATATCAGTTTGCTTGTTTAATTCAGAATTCTCCCTTTTTATTGTACAGTTCTTATTTTCGAGAAGAAAAATTCGAGATTCTGAATTATCTAAAGATGATTGTAATAAATCATTTTGTCTTTTCAAATCCGTAATTTCTTTCGAAAAAAATTCCTTTTCTTTATCAATGATAGTATTTTTATTTTGCAAAACATTGATTTCCTCTAAAAGATCATTGTTTTTATCTTCTAAATGCTCATTTTCTTTTTGTAGGAAATCTTTTTGTGAAACAAGTTCTTCTACGGTATTTTCAAAACATTTAGTTTGTTTTATCAAAAATTTATTTTCCTCTTTTAAACTGGAAATTTCTTGCTCACAATCTCTTAACTTTTCTAAAGCAATTCTATTAACTTTATTCAAGGTTTTACAATCTTTTAATAATTCATCATGTGCTAATAGAAGATCTTTATATAGAGAATCTAAGCATACCGATTATGATCTGAGTTTAGCCATGAAGCAATTGTTCGTTTTCTCCTTTGATTCTTCTTTATTGCTCTTCCTCTTCCTATTGCCTTGAGTGGATCTCTTTATAGCCATTTATTCTAGGATGTTGTTACGATCTCTAGAATACCAGGCTCTGATACCAATTGAAATTCTATATGGGGTGGATCGTGTAGTGTATGTGCTAGTATACGTGGAAAAATATATGATGCAACTAAAATATAGTTAATCTAAGTAAATATAAAATAATCACACCAGGATTTTATACTGGTTCGGACCTCCCATCCTACGTCTAGTCCCGAAGCTCCTCTTCGGAATTTCCTTTCAACTAACCCTCACTTGACCCGGAGGAACAGGTTTACAATATTAGAGTTTCTTTGTCAAGAATGTGTTCTATAACACGGATGTTGACTATTGAGTACAAATGCTTCCAATATATATCTAGAGAGTGTTGTCTATGAGGAACTGTATATTTGGAAGAGTAGAATACAAGTATAGATTTGCTTGAGATCAAGACTATATCAGAGTATAAGAGTAGAAAGCGCAAGTAAGTTGGTTAGTCAGATAATCTTTTCTCTTGAATTCCTGATGCTATTTATAGTGATGAAGAGTCTCTATGTGTAGTTGCCTTCATTAGCAATCGTTGTATAGTTGCTCCTATTGGTGATGAAGAGTTGCAGTGAAGAGGAGCGGATGTGTCTCTTCGGATGTGACAGTTGGAGTTTGAAATTACACAGTCGAGCCTAAATTCAGACGTCTGGAAAGTGACCTCAGACGTCTGGTCTTCATATATTTTTTGTGTCTGGTAGCATTTCAGACGTCTGAGTTTATAAACCAGACGTCTGGTCTTTACTTCTGTTTTATGTCTGGATGTATTTCAGACGTCTGAGTTCAGGATCAGACGTCTGTTTTCTTTTGAGTTGTGAACCAGAGGATTTCTTTAGACGTCTGGCTAGTGTCTTCAGACGTCTGAAACTTGTACATGTTGAGTTTGTGCATCTGTGTCATTGCTCCATTGATATTATCGACTTGTAGTCTTTTGTAACGTTCTTTAAACCTTGTTTTTGTCTCTCTAGTGATGTTGTTCTAGCAAGTTCCATGTATATGTACATTTGATTTTCATTGTATAGTTGTTGTCATTAAAACCATGAATTTGATTTCCTAACAACTGTAACTGTTGGTACGCCCATCATGTTGCACCACCCTATCATACTGCCACGGTCTTCCCAGCAACAAATGACAGACATCCATATCTACCATATCGCACCAGATTTTGTCTTTATATTTCTTCCCAATTGAAAATTTCACACAAGCTCGACGTCCAACTTTCTCCTCCCCGCCTTTCCTCAACCAAGCCAACTTGTACGGTTTCGGATGTTTCTCAGTCTTCAATGCCAACTTCCTCACAGCCTCTGAAGAAATTATATTATCACAGCTTCCAGCATCAATAACAAATTTGCAAACTTTTCCCAGAATAGTACATGTCGACTGAAAAATATTGCTCCTCAACCAACTACAATCCTCCTCTTGTTTTGGTGTCAAACAAGACCTCCTCATCATCAAATTACAACCTTCGTCTCCTGACACTTCTTCTTCCTCCTCATCAGGCGGTGAATGGGAACATTCAGCTTCTTCATCCTCATCCTCAACCTCTGCTATCATAGCTCTCTTCTTCGGCTTTGGACATTCATTACTTTTGCGGCCCACTTCTTGGCAATTATAGCACTTGAAACCATTATTGACTTTCGTCTTTCCAACCTCATTCACAACTGGGTTTGCAACTGCTTTTGAAACATTAGAACTTCCACTAATACCCTTCACTTGATTGTTAGAATTTGTAAACACACCACCTCCTCGTCTTCCCTATTTCTCCCAAGCCAACGCTTTCTGGTGTGCTTCTGCTACAGATCTGGGATCAAACATAGTTACCATGTCTTGAATCTGCATACGCAACCCTCCAACAAATCTAGCTGTTAATTGTTCCTCTGTCTCCATGATATCGTTCCTTGCAATCAGTTGATAGAATTCATCAGCATAGTCATTAACAGACTTCGTTCCTTGCCTCAAGTTTTGCAGTCTCTGATACATAAGCGATTGATAATTATAAGGTAAGAATGTGGCTTTCATCATTTTCCTCATCTTTTCCCATGATTCAACCTTTGACTTTCCCATCCGTTCACGTGTAAGTTTGGTTTGCTGCCACCATGCCAAAGCTCTACCCCTCAACCTTGTAGCAACCAACTTCACTCTACGATGCTCTAGAACTTCCTTGAAGTCAAAAATCTCTTCAACATTAGCTACCTAATTTAAAAATTCCTCAGCCTGCATACCACCTTTGAATTCTAGAATTTCAGTCTTCATTCATGATTCCCACTTGTGATCATACTCTGAATAATTTCTACCTTGACCTCGTCCTTGTCCACGAACGCTACCACCATCATATTCCTCTTCAAAATCAGATGTATATCGATGTCGATCCTGACCACCAACATATCTACTACCATCGTTTCTTCCACCAACATTCCTTCGATCTACATTCCTCCGTTCTCGACCATTCACATTCCGATCATCAACATTTCTAAAAGAATCTCGATCCATACTTCTATGATTACTATCGATACTTCTCTCTCGATTTGAATGTGGCGAAACTCTACTTCCCCCATGGTTAGATTCAGGTGAAACCCTTCTCTGATTTTGATTCATCTCTAACATCATCTTCTCTATTCGTCCAATTCCTTTATTAAGCTTCTCACTAAAATTTTCATTAATTCTTTGCTCCATCTCATCAGCTTCTTCTCTTCGATACAATGCTTCAACGTTTTGATGTCGATTAGCTCTTCCTGGCGGCATACTTAAAAACTTCACAAACACTTCAATTCTCGGTTTGGACAAATCAAAAGATACCAAATGATGTACACGACTTAACCCGGCCTCGCGACTCAACTTGGCTCGGCTTAATTCAAATTCTCTTGGCGCGCAAAACAAAACTCCGCGCAAATCCAAACACCTTTCAACTTTTGATCCAAAAAGAAATGGATCGAAAACTCCCACTTTGTTGCAAAAATATGATGAACATGACGAACACAAAACTCTTCGATTTCAACTCGGCTTTGCTTGATGTAGCTCGGCCTCTCTAACTCTTCAAACTTCTTCAAAAAGAATTGGCTCCAAGACTCGATTTAGCTATGATTGGCTAAAAACAAGCTCTGATACCAAATGACGCAGCAGCAGAAATAACAAAATGATGATTCTGTGAAAGTAGCAGTCGATGGAATGAAGAATACTGAATGGCCCAAATTCGTTGATCCGAAGATACCGAATTCTAGCTATCTTCGTCACGTTGATCGCGCACGATACCGTGATGGAAGATCTGCAATTCTTCAGACGTTGATCTAGCGCACTAGATACCATGAATTGGCTTCTACGATCATTGATCCGAGCGCACTCGAATGCCGAAAGAGGAGATTACACTCAACTACCAATTTAGTGAAAGCACAAAGCTAACAAAACAATAGTTTTTATTCAAATCAACTAAACTATTACAAATGGCACCACCGGCCTATTTATAGAAGTTACAACACACGGTTCCTTAAGTCGTATATGACTTATGACTCATCCTCGGTCGGCAGCGACCTATCAACAGCAGCGACTCAAACAGTTACACAACAAATATTTACAACACTTAGGTCGTGTACGACCTATAACCTGTGACTTACGACTTATAACAGAACGACCTAAAAACATGCGACTTAACAATATGTACAACGGCTTAAAAACATGACGACTCAACGACAACACAGAATTATGACACCCCATAGGTCGTTTACGACCTAAATACAACAAAGCTCAGCAAAACACCCACGACATACGACTTATCAATGCTCACGAGTTAACATTGCCACGACCTAAAATTCAGCGACTCAAGAGGCAACAGCTGCATCACTTTACGCGACCTAACTAGGTCGTAGGTCGTATGCGACTTATCTTAGGTCGTGAGCTCCCTTCTTCAGCATACTTGTTAGGTCGTAGACGACCTAAATCACTTCCCTTAAGTCATAGCCGACTTAAGCCTTGCGCATTCTCAACTCGTGCTGCTACCTCGTTATCTCGTGGCACTCCTCCTGTAGTCTTAAATCGTACACGATCAAAAGGTCCCGAACGACTTAAGCCCTTGTTAGGTCGTAATCGGTCTAAAATGTGCTCCTTAGGTCGTGGCCGACCTAACTCCTCTTTCTTAGGTCGTGACCGACCTAAACCCAGTGATTCCTTAGGTCGTGCTGCATCATCTGGGATTCGTTGTGTTTCACGTATCTTTGAGGGAGTATGTGTAAGAGTCTATCTCTGGTTATAGAACCAGCAGTTCAGGGAGTTTTGGTTGTTAAGTCGGACTTGTCTGTAGTCTGATATCCTGTCTTGTTTTGTAGATCTAGATGAGTTGAAGCTCTGTAGCTTAGTAGTATTGATTGTTTGGATTCTGTAGAGTGAGTATCCCGGTATTCTTACTTGGGAAACTCTAGATAGTCCTATCCCAATTTTGTCTCGACAGTTAGATTTGTTTGATTGGATGAGTTGGTTGTTAGGTTGTTAGCATATGATTGATAATATATGCTTGTGTTTTAGAATTAAATATTTAATTAGATTATTAAATTACCTTTGTTTTAAATTTCGGGGACGAAATTCTTTTAAGGGGGGAGGAATGTGATATCCCGGAATTTTGACAATATCAATTTAATAATCTGTGTTAAAATTAAACAGATTTGATAATATTGTTAATAATAAATATGAATTGATTTAATAATCTTCTTTAATAAATATTTAAATGGGTGATTTTATCTTTTAAAAACTAATTTAATTTGTTTTCTATTTATAATGTATATATATATATATATTTGTATATATTGTAGATAGATAAGCTTTGTTTTAAAGTTAATAAATAAGGATATGTTTTCAAATTCTAATCTTTTTGGTAATTACAATTTGGAAATTTGATTATATTTAATATTAAATAAATAACCATTAGCTTTAAAATATACTCATGGTAAAGTCAAAATTTGTTTAGAATGATTTTAGCCTAAAATTTAATAAAAAGGTTTGTTTTGTTTTAAACATAGCTTGATAGTATAAGAAATTTATTAAATAAGAGACTAATCTCTTTTATAAATTATTTTAATTTAATAATGAGCTTTATTAATAATATAATGTCTTTACAAGTAGATTTTTAATATAAATAGAAATTGTTATATATATTTTAGAAGAAATTATGGTTTTAAAATTTAAATAAATCTTTCAAAAAAATATATATAATAAAATATACCTTATAAATATTTAAAATAAGTATAAAATAAAATAATAATAGGTAATTAAATATTTTATAGTTTAAGTTTTAAAATAAAAATAAACACACTCATGTTAGAAATAGAATTAAATACTTAGGTTAAAATTTATAACAAATAACTATAGCAACTTTATATTTATATACATAAAGTATATATGTGCATAAAATAGGATATAACATACCCAGGCAAGTAAAAATAAAATAAGCTAAGTAGGGAACACAAAGTACTCCAACATTTAATGCAAGCAAGTAAAGTCATTTAAATTTGTTTTAAAAATCAACTCAGCCCCCATTAGTAAAGCAATCACTGATAAAAAAAATGAATACTTGTACCTAAATTTGCTTAACTCAGACCATCACTCCCGGTATAACTCCTCTATATATATACTTATTCTCATTCGTTCAGCATAACAAACCTAAAGTAATAAAAAATACTTCCATCTCTACAAACTTAAATAATGTTTGCCTTACAACAACAAAGCAAGATGATTTAAGGAGGATCAAGATAGCAGTTTTCAAACAAAAGAGCTCTGTTATCTTCTCAAAACTGTGAGTAACTTAAATTTAAAAATGCTTAAGTATATTCACATATGTTGCTTATGTCTGAAATGAGTATGTTTATATGTATCTATATTTATGCAATTCTGTGTATATATGATGCCTGCATGTTTAGTGATCAGGAAACATCTCTGTTTATAAAGTTTCAAGCTCAGATTTAAACCCAAAAAAAATCATTTCTGCTTAATCTATTGGTTGATAGGACTCGTTATTCAAACAAATGTGTTTGTTTGATAATAAAGCAAATTTTAAAATTTGTATGTTAGTTAAATAAAGTAGAACTGTTCTGTAAAAACCTAAGAACAGTTAATGATTAACATGAGTGAAATTTCAATCATCTTAAATTATTAATACAGGTTTATATCTTGAATTATTATCTGAAATTTGGGTTTTTAAAACTAATTTCACATTTTTTTAGTTGAGTCTGGAGTAGGAATTTCTATGTTGATTGTTTTGGGGATTTTTGGTTGCCTCTGGCAATCCTATTGATCAAGAAGGCTGGGATTCTGTCTGGAGGTAGGAGTGTGACCGGAGGTAATGGGAAAATTGACTGGTCGTTGGTCTGAGCATGGTGGTGGCAATGATTGTCATTTGGATTTTCTAAACCTATTTTTTGCCTGGATTGGAATTTGGGTCAGTTTGAACATAGTGCATCGAGTTCAACGTGCTTTTAGGGATTAGTAGAGGGGTGGTAGTCGAAGCTATGGCCGGTGGTGATGGCTCTCAGGTGGTCGGAATTTGGAGTACGACGAAGTTTCCAGGTTTTGGAAGTTGGTTGGCAGTCTGTGTTCCAGGTTTGAGATGGTGAGCTCGATTTCGATTCGAGCGAGTGGGGTGGCTTTGGATGGTCATGTCGATTTCAGGTGATGGTCGCTGATGTGAGGAGATCATCGTAGATGATCGGAATTGGCTGCGTTGATGGTGCATGTGCACGGTGCATAATTTTCTGCTGAAGTTTGGTTGGGAAGATAGGTACTCGAGTTTCTCGAGTTGATTTCGCGTGAGGCTCGAAGTTTTGAGGGGTTTTGCTCGCGAGTGACTCGGGGAAACTGGGAGATGGCTCGGGTTGTTTGTGAGTGATTTATTTCCAGGTTTTAAACCAGTCTGGGTTTAAATTTTAAAATGGACTTCTGAATTTAAAACAAGATTTAATCAAAGTTTAAATAAGTTTTAAAGTATGGATTCAAAATGAATTTGTATTCTTGTTTTAAATAAAATAAAGTTTTATCAAATTTAAAAGGTTTAAACAACTTTAAAATGTGAAAGTATATTTTATAAAATGATTTGAATTTAAATGATTTGGTTTTAAATTCTTATATAAATTTCTTTTATAAAGATAAGTGTTCTTTAACATTTGATTAAGAAGTTTTTTTTAAATTGTTTTTAAAACTTTGTTAAAGTTAAATTTGTATTCATTTTAAATCTTAAATTTAAAATGAAATTTAAAAGTAAATTGTTTTAAATGCTTTATTAATGATAATTTAATCATTAATAAGAATAAAGTTTTATCTTAAAGATAATTAGGATTTAATGACTTGGATTCATTAAATTGTTAAGATAATTAAAATAGAAAATTAATTAATTTAATTAATAATTTATTTGGATTCATTAATTAAGTAATTAAGGGTTTTAAATTAATTAATTAAGGTTTAAGTTAATTAATTAAGGGTTAATTAATTTGTAATTAAGGATAAATTAATTAGATAAGATTAGATTATTAATTAATGATTTGGAATAAATAAATCAAGTAATTAAGGATTAATTAATGGAGATAATTAATTATGGGATAATTAATTTATTTAATAATTAATTAAGGATAGTTAATTACTGGTTTGTTATTAATCAAGGGGGATTAATAATTGTGTTTAATTAAAGATTAAATTACTTAATGTAATTAACTTAAATGAAGTAATTTAATTTAAATATAAATTAGAGATCATTAATTAATATAATTAATGATGTAATTATGAATTGTTTAATTAAGGAATAATTAATAATGAGGTGATTAATTTATGTAATTAATTAAGGGTAAATGTAATTAATTATATTTAATTAATAAATGAAGTAATTAAATGTTAATTACTATAAATGATTTAGGATAATAAATTTGTGGAATTAATTTAGGACTAAATTACTTATTGTAATTAGAGAATTATTAATCAAAGGTGTTTAATCAAGATGAATACTTAGAGAATGATTAATTAATTTGATATATAATTAGTTAATGGTTGTACGAGCAGGATTTATGGAATGAGTAATTAATTTAATTTACTTTAAATTAATTAAAGATAGAAGTAATTAATTTAATTCATTTTAAATTAATTATAGATTATGAATAATAAATCATTGCTTTTGGATGATGATATTGATATTTCATTGATTGATCATGATCTCAGATATGAGATGAGTAATATCTATGTGATATGGATGCTTGGTTTAAGTATGATAATATTAACTATCTGTTTATGATGATATGGATTATCAGTTTATGGTGATAATGTGATTATCTGTTGTGATATTGTGAATTATCTATCCATGTGTATATAGATAATAATTGAATTAAATTGTTTTAACTTTAAAACAACTTGGCCTTAAAAGATACGTTTTGGATTTTGATGAGACTGGGATCGGGTTTCCAGATTTGGAAGTCCGAAAACCACATCGATCCAAATTAACGATAGGTCGTGAATCTCAAGTGAATATGAAGATTCAGGATGCAAGGGTTATTGTCGTTAACTCTGAGGGTGATTCCAAAATGAGTGTAACGAGATAATACCTTCGGTTTCGTTCGAACCCGAAATGAACTTGTATGGATTGAATGCTTTCAGAACATCGTCAGGTGGACGATGAGCATTCTAAGAGATGTGTTCTCTAAAGGTAATCGTAGCCTCAAGCCTCATCAACCGTGAATGGCTAAAACAGGGGAGGTGCAGCAAGGTTAGTGGGTAGCACCCAAGTAGGACAAGATTTCCCCTGTCTAGAGGTCCCTTCTTATTATTTCTACTGTGTGGGTAGTTGATTGCAACAACTGCTGGGGTTGTCTTGTTCGGGAATTATCCAGTAAGGGATTGTTCCGACCTTGTGTTGCAGGGGATTTAGTGTGGATCCTCGGTACAGTGATCTAGGCCAGGTACTGTGACGGGCGGTACCCTAGTAGCCCTGCCATTGTATGGAATCCAATCTCCAATAAGCGTCGTACGATTTAGTTTTGCCCAACTATGTTGGAACGTGAGATGTAAGCATTCCAGCTATTTCTGTATTTTATTTGAAAACCCTAGACACTATTATAATATCACTGAATTTCCTATCAAATGTTTGGTTAGCGTAAGGTAAAAACTTACCCATGTTTATGTGTGGGGAGTCTTACGTGATACCTTTTGTTTTCAAAGGCTTTTCAAAGTTAAGCAACTTTAACCTGTTACTCACACCAGACCCATGTCTGACCCAGAGTTTATTTTCTGTTTTTCCTAAACTCTTGGGTACTCAAATTTTTATGAGTAGCCAAGGGTTTTCAGGTTAGCTTTGACGAATTCTAAAGGAGCAATGGAGCAGGAGGCTTCAACGTATAGATATATATTGGTTTCGCTGTGTTAGTGTTTATCTGTATTTCCGCTGTGTTGTATCTCTGTGATGTTTTGAGTTGTATTAACTAGACAGGTGTTTATAACTGTCTAGTATGTGATGTAATATCTGTGTAACTCTGATTGAAGTTGTATATTATGTAATATTTATGTGATTAATATAATTAATTCGTTCTGCTGTGAGGTTCTGATGTTGTTTAGTTCTTTCTTCTTTATCTTTTCTCTTTTCTATCCCTTTCTTTCTTATAGATGATGCGACTTTCTGGTGATAGAAGGTCGGGTCGCTACATTAACCATATATACTTTCATCAATCGACTGATCTGATTTTTAAACGATCTGTTAACCGTCCTTTGGTAAGTAGCACTAGTGTCCTTAAGTTTGAATCTGTGGATTGCAACATAGCACTATAGGCCTAGGTCTGTAACAAAACCATTGCATTTCTGGTCTAGGACATGCTTCAGTACCTGATTGTATCTGGAGTTTACATCCATGGAAGTGAGTAATTCATGTCCGATGGTCGAGTCCACTGGTAGGTTGATCCTTGGAAGTGGAAGAATGTGTTTCTTCATGCCTTGTGAATTATGATTAGTCAACGTACGTCCGCCACTCTCCGTTTGTTTTTACTGTGAGCAAAGGATTGGATATTCATTTTGGGTAAAGGGTATCGTGGATAAACCCATTGGTTTTGAGTAGATTCGCCTCCTCTTTAAGTGCAGCAGATCTCTCTGGATCCACTTCGCTTCGTTTTTATTCACCGAGACATGCCTCGAGTTGACATTTAATGCAGGATTCTTAATGGTTGGTGAGAGTCCATATATATATATATATATATATATATATATATATAAGAGATCGAGTCCAAGCGAACACATCAAGATTCACCTGAAGTAAAATAGTTAACTCTTTTATCATCATTGCACTGAGTTGTGATCTGATCTTTAGTACTCGTGATGGATTGTAGGCACTTCATGTGCTTATTTGCAATGGTTAATGATTATCCTTATAGGCATGTTGAATCAAAGGCTTAGTATAGTTTAGCCTTGTATTGTGTGTTGCTGCTAGCTGGCTCCAACTATGAGTTTGAATCTACTTGTGTTTCCGAGTGATGCACTTTCCATTCAATGTACTCGCGATCCATTGCTCATTATAAGGGTTGGAATGATGATCAGTTGCCCATAAGTCCGGGTATTGATCCGATGATTCTATCTCTAGGCATCCTTTCAGCCGCAACCTAGAGTTGTTATGAATATCAGGCACGGGTCATAGGTTCAAGTTGTCATAGTCAACTCTTGGATAATCACTCTTTTGCCCCCAGTCTCGGGTTAGCGGATGCATTACGTGGACGGTCGAGTCTGCCAGTTGTGTTTATACTATAGTTCAAGCTTTAGGAACCAGAGTTGATTGAGGAATGGTTGAATCACATTCATCTTATCTTGTTGCTCGTTGTAACGACCCGTAAATTTTGTGGTTTTATTTATTTAATTAATTGAATTTTTGTGAAATTTCAAACGATAAAATTTTGAAATAAAAATTTGATATTTGGAATGCGTCTAATTAATCATAGCAACTGGTAAATTTTCATCAGATGATTTGGAAGTTTATTTTCTAGTGTAATTTTATTCCAATTTATATCAGTTAAAATTGATGATAATAAAATGTTTTCCAAACCTGAATATTTTTACATAGAAAAATTCTAATTCATCTTCTGACTAAGATGTCATTTTTGTTTTTCCGAATTCGGACTTCTTTACCTCCACCGATCTTATTTTTCTGCGTTTTTGCTGCATTTTCCGTAGTAGAAAATTCGAATTTTTTTAATTCAATCGTACCACTGATATTTGTATACCGTTTTGATCGCCTCGTCTTGTTGATCTCTATAGTATAATCATTCGTATGTTTCGGAGTTCGGGAAATGCCGAAATCTATGGAACGAATTCTGTATCGGTTCCGCAATTTAACTTTTGGTTTTCGGTGACCATTCAAATTTTCCTCCATATAATTCCAACGGCCATTTGCATTTACTTCTCTGAATTTATGTGTGAGACTTTCTCCATTCCCAATAACTAATATCTTTTGGTATTCATTTTGCTCTGGTTCCAATTAAAATTTGGATCGTTTGAAATTCCTTTTCATTTATTTCTCTCTGTTCATTTTATGTTTGTTCACTATTTCCCTGCTCCACTTTCTCTCTCTGCTTTCTCTTCTTCCCATTTTACTTTGCAAGATAATTTTTCTTTTAAAAACTTTTCCTTTGCAAACTCCTGTCCTTCCGCTTGGCCCAATCTCTTCTTCCTCTACCTATGTTTTCCTCCACCCTCTCTCCCTCCGACATCCGCGCCTCACCCCACAGCACCTCCCTTCGCGCACTGACTCTCTCTCGCCCGACCTCCTCTGGCCAACACCCACCGCCTACTCATCTCTTCCCCTTCCCTTCCATTGCCTTCGCCCATCACCTCACAGCTCCGCCCGACTTCCTCCATCTCCCTGGAAAACACGATCAGCCTCCGGAGCAGCTGCATGACTTTGTGTATGATGTGAGTGACATATATTAATCTATGAAAATCTATTAGTATATTATATAGGTTAGTATATTGTAGTTATGATCTGTTTTAGTAACGTGTATATATATTAATATACAGTAAGTAATAAACTTTGCATGTAAGATGGGTTATTTATATGAGTTATATGATATATGATAGTATATATTTATAAATACTCTATATATTTATTAAAACATATTTCTAAATGGTACAATATAAAGTAAGTATCAGTTTGCATATTGTTTTGTTGGGTCTATAGTACCTGATACGTCAGTTATATATATATATATATAGTACATTTTAGTTCGTTCAAAGTGTTATATTGTGAATTCAATAGTTATTTATGCATATGATTTCTGTATATATGTAAGAAAGTTATATAAATGAAGTATATACCATATATTAACTAACTATATGTTATTTATTTGACCCTATTGGTGAATATATTTTATGAAAAAGTATTTTATACATAGTTCAACAGTTTCTTCTATTTTCCCATTGACTAACTAGTTGTTATCATCTTGATGCGGCGGAAATAACAGAAATGAATATACCAATCGGTGGATTGAAAATAACACACGCCCAAATTCGTTCATCTCAAAGATATCGGATTCTAGCTATCTCAAACACGTTGATCGTGCACGATATCGTGTTTAAAGATCTACGATTCTTCAACGTTGATCAAGCGCACTTGATTCCGTGAATCGTTTTCAACGATCATTGATTCGAGCGCACTCGAATACCGAAGGTGGAGATAGGAGATCACACTAAACGACCAATTTAGGAAGAGGCACAAAGTACTCAAACAAAGTTTTTATTCAAAATCAACTAACTTTACAAATGACACCACCCGCCTATTTATAGGCTTACAACTCACACTAGGTCGTGAACGACCTAACAAAACTGCGACCTAAAACAAACAGCGACTCAACACAAAGACATGCGACCTAACAGGTAAGCGACTTAACAAATACAACATGAACGACATACGACTTAAGAAAATATAGATACAACACATTACACGAGTTACAAATATACGACCTAATAGAAATGAATACAACACACGCGACCTAAGCTCCACGCGACTTAAGTCAAAGCGGCATATGCGGCATAAGGTCTTTAACTCGCTTGAGCGACCTAAAGATAGCGGCATAGAGTAAAGCGGCATAAGGATTCTTCATCACATGCGAATTATAGGAATGAGCGACCTAGCCTTTGAGCGACCTAAGATAGGTCGTAGCTCATTGGTGAGTGTCTTAACCCGTTGGCGCTATCTGAACTCAAACATAACTTGTTGGCGACATATGGAACGAACTCGTTAGGTCGTTGGCGACCTAAGGTATATTTCACTAGGTCGCTTGTCAACTCTCTAGGTCGCTGGAGTGACTTAAGGCTTAATTCGTTAACTCGCGAGCGACCTTCACTAGGTCGTGAGCGACCTAAGACCTTTGAACGACTCAAATCCATTGAGTTGGTAGATTGCGCTGCATCATCCTCCCCCGGTTGACAAGAATTCGTCCTCGAATTTGCACCTTCCTCTTCCACAACAAGCTCATCCCCATGATACGGAATCAAGTATTTGACGTTGAAAACGTCTGCAGTGTGAATATGATCCGGCAATTTCAACTGATACGTGTAATCATTGATCTTCTTCAAAATTTCTACTGGACCGATTTTTCGAGCTTTCAACTTGTTGTAAGTTCCAACAGGAAAACGATCTTTTGTCAAAACGGCGTAAACCAAATCACCTTCTCTGAAGTTCACACTCCTTCGCTTCTTATCCGCCAGTTGTTTATACTTCTCGTTTGATGTAAGCAATCGTTCATGAACAGTTCTGTGGCACTCCTGTAATTCAGTCACAAAATCACAAGCTCGCTTAACAACTCCCTTCTGATATGGCACTGTCGTCAAATCCAATGGCCCCTTCGGACTTGCTGAGTATACAACTTGAAACAGACTGAAACCAGTACTTCAATTAACAACATGAATATGTGCAAATTCCGCCTAAGACAACTTCATATCCCAACTCTTCAAATTGTCCTGCACAAGACATCGCAACAAGTTTCCCAATGATATGTTCACCACTTCCGTTTGCCCATCTGTTTGCGGATGATATGCGCTACTAAAATTCAGCTTCGTTCCAACCATCTTCCACAAACTCAACCAAAAATGGCTTAGAAATCTAGTATCCCGATCAGAAACAATAGATTCAGGTAGCCCATGTAATCGATACACCTCTTTAAAGAACAATTGAGCAACATGGACTGCATCCGCGGTCTTTTTACAAGCTATAAAATGTGCCATTTTCAAAAATATATCCACCACAACAAATATAGAATCATTTCCTCGCTGAGTTCTTGGCAAACCCAAAACAAAGTCCATGCTGATATCAACCCATGGTCTAGTAGGCACAGGCAATGGCATATACAATCTCGCATTCGTTGCTGTTCCTTTAGAAACTTGAAAAATATGACATCTCTCCACAAATCTTTCAACTTCTTTTCTCATAGAAGGCCAAAAATATGATTGCGAAATCAACTACAATGTACGATCTCTACCCATATGACCTTCCTCATGTAACTCCTTCACAATCTTCATTCGTAAGTTTCTCTCTGGTATGCACAATTGATTTCCTTTGAATAGAAAACCATCTACCAACATATACTCATCCGTCTTCCTTTTATTGACTTCATCCATAACCTTAACAAAGTAAGATCATCAACAAACAATTCTGGCAATACATTAAACCCTGTCACCTCAACCTTCATTGTAATCAACAAATGATTCCTTCGACTCAATGCATCTGCCACTCGATTCGTAATTCCCGACTTATGCTTCACCACAAATGTAAATTGTTGCAAGTATGCGATCCACGAAGCATGCCTGGCTGCAATCTTATCATGTCCCTGCAAATGCTTTAACGCTTCATGATCAGTGTACAACACAAACTCCTTGTGAAATAAGTAATGTCTCCAATGTTTTATGGCTTGCACAATAGCATAAAACTTTATGTCATAAGTATTATATCTCATTTTTGCTCCAGAAACTTTCTCACTAAAATATGCAATTGGTCGTCCCTTCTGACT
The DNA here is from genome assembly GCA_030737815.1 of Allium fistulosum. NCBI lineage: Eukaryota > Viridiplantae > Streptophyta > Magnoliopsida > Asparagales > Amaryllidaceae > Allium > Allium fistulosum. The sequence continues at coordinate 404,987,228 of CM060906.1, forward strand.
CAACACTCCTCCAATCCCAACTTTAGATGCATCAGTATGTAACTCAAACAACTACTGAAAGTCTGGTAATACTAGAATTGGTGCTGACGTCAAGAGTTCCTTGATCCGCTCAAAAGCAAATCCTGCTTCCTCTGACCATGAAAATTGCTTCCCCTTCATACAATCAGTAACTGGTGCCATCATGCTACTAAAGTGTGGAATAAATCTTTGGTAGAATGATGCTAAACCATGAAAACTTCTAACTTCTGTTATCGTCTTGGGTTGTGGCCAATTTCTGATTGCTTCAACTTTATTCTGATCCACCTGTATACCTCCTTCTAATATAACATATCCCAAAAATAAAACACTATGCGTCATGAACACGCATTTCTTTGTTGCAGCATAAAATTGTTCCTGTCGCAGTATCATCAACACTTCTCTCAGATGATGTAAGTGTTCTTCTGTGCTTCCACTGTATATCAGTATATCATCAAAATACACCACCACAAACTTCCCAATAAATGGTCTAAAGATCTGATTCATCACCCGCATAAATGTACTAGGTGCATTCGAAAGACCAAACGGCATAACCAGCCATTCGTACAACCCCTCACGTGTCTTGAATGCTGTTTTCCATTCATCCCCTGGTCGAATTCGAATTTGATGATAACCACTCTTCAAATCGATCTTTGAAAATATAGTAGCTCCACTAAGTTGATCCAACAAGTCATTCAATCTGGGCATAGGAAATCTGTATCTCACTGTAATCTTGTTTAGTGCTCGACTATCAGTACACATCCTCCACGTTCCATCCTTCTTCGGCACTAACAAGGCTGGAACTGCACAAGGATTTAAACTTTCCTGTACACACCCTTGTTCAAGCAGTTCTTCCACCTGCCTTCTCAACTCCTCGTGCTCCTTTGGACTCATTCTGTAATCTGGTCTATGTGGTAACACGGCTCCTGGAACAAGATCAATTTGGTGTTGTATGTCCCTCAACGGTGGTATCTCCGTTGGCAGCTCTTTAATAAATACATCGTCAAATTCTTCCAGCACTGGCTTTACTTCTTCAGGATTTTCAACCATTTCATTACTCTCACGTCCAATCAAGAAAAATACTTCAGGCTCCTTTTCTACTTCCTTAACAAACTCCTTCAAAGATAACAAAGTTTTAAGCTCTTCAATCTCCTCCAACTTGCTTTCTTCTTGTTGTCGCTTCTTGGGAACTAAAGTGATTTTTGTGCCTTCGAACATGAAACTATAGCTTTTGGTACGTCCATCATGTTGCACAGCTCTATCATACTACCATGGTCTCCCCAACAACAAATGGCATACATCCATATCCACAACATCCCACCAAATTTCATCTTTGTATTTCTTCCCAATCGAAAAATTAACACAAGCTCTTCGTCCAACCTTCACCTCCCTACCTTTCCTCAACCAAGCTAACTTGTAAGGTTTCGGATGCTTCTCGGTCTTTAATGCCAACTTTTTCACAGCTTCTGTAGAGATGATATTGTCACAACTTCCCGCATCAATAACAAACTTGCAAACCCTTCCCAAGATAGTGCACGTTGACTGAAAGATGTTACTCCTCAACCAGCTAGTCTCTTCCTCCTGCTTTGGTGTCAAGCAATTTCTCCTCATCATTAATGAATACCCTTCATCTCCCGACACTTCTTCCTCCTCCTCAACATGTGGTGAATTAGAACATTCAGCTTCTACATCCTCATCCTCAACCTCAGCTACCATCACTCGCTTCTTTGGCTTTGGAAATTCATTGCTTTTGTGACCAAACTCCTGACAATTGAGGCATTTGATACAGCTATTGACCTTAGTCTTAGCAACTTCACTAACAACCGGTTTTGCAACAGCCTTGGAAACATTCGCATTGCTACTAGCCCCTTTCATTTGATTGTTGGAATTTGTAAACACACCACCACCTCTACTACCTTGCTTCTCCCAAGCTAGAGCTTTTTGATGTGCTTCAGCAACTGATCTGGGATCAAACATATTCACTATATCTTGAATCTACATTCTCAACCCTCCAACAAATCTAGCGGTCAACTGTTCCTCCATCTCCATGATGTCATTCCTCGCAATCAATTGATAAAATTCGTCTGCATAATCATTCACTGACTGTGTTCCCTGTCTCAGATTCTACAAACGTTGATACATCAGAGATTGATAATTGTAAGGTAAAAAAGTAGCTTTCATCAACTTCTTCATCTTCTCCCATGACTTAATCTTTGACTTTCCCATCCTCTCCCGTGTAAGTTTAGTTTGTTGCCACCATGCCATAGCTCTCCCTCTCAAACGTGTAGCAACCAACTTAACTCTTCGATGCTCGGGAACTTCCTTAAAGTCAAAAATCTCTTCAACATTAGACAACCAATCAAGGAATTTGAAGTGACCCACTTCTATTTCATTTATCTATAGTAACTTTTCTGTTAGATTTTTTTTAATGCCTATATATATATACTTTTACAATGGATCACTTCTCTTGATTTGATTTCCCAAGATCCTGGATTTTACTAATATAAGTATATCAGTATTTAAATAAATTCTATCATTTACATATATGAAGATATATAAATGGATCTTTGCCTATCAGAGTGGTTTATAATAGCAAAGCAACTCTTTTCCACCTTATTTCTCATATTAGAGATTTGGTGTCACATAGCCTTTTCTATTTATCATATGTTTATATTTCTTTTTAGAACTCCAGCTTGATTATCCTTAGGATTAAATATTACTGGTTTTCTTATTTTTCTTGATTTACCTCTCAAATGAATTGACCCCTGAATTTACAAGCTATACCTTTTAATTCTGGGATTTTTGTGATTTGATACATGTTGTTCTATATTGGGTAAAAGTGTTCAACCTAACTCATGCTTATTAGGTTAGCTTTTTCTACTCATTTCAATTTCAAGCAACTTTTATATCAGAGTACTAACTTAACTATCATGCTAAACAGGAACTAAGGTCATGTGTATAGTCAGTATACTTGTGGCAAGTAAGTAAAAAGAATCAGACAAAATGCAAGACTTCCAGGTGAACTTATGATGAAGATATTTGATATTTTCTAATGAAGAGAACAATGTTGTGGTCACTGTTCTATTGAATGGTGGAAATGCTCATTACAAACAAGAGCATATGCATTTATAATTTATCAAAGGTTTTGATTATGACCCAATACTTCAGAATTTGAATTAAGTATCAAAATAGCAGGAATTAGCTAAGCATAGGTGCAGCATAGTTTACAATTACTAAGCAGGTAAATGAGCTTATTACCCCAAGCAATACATGTTTTCACCGGGGAAAATCAAATGCCCCACCAGATTCAGGCTTTGCCTTTCAGCCTTTGCATGGACCTATATCAATTATAAGTCATGGTTAATCCTACTGGTTAGCCAGTTTAGATTCAACTCAACCTTTACAAATTCATTGATTTTTACTCTATTCTTTTCTTCCTATGAATGTTTCTGCTCTACCATTTTTTTTATGGTTCATCAAACATTTCTACAGGAGACATGAGCACATATCAAAATTACATGACATGGTCTCCTATATCTTTCTCCACCAGAGACTATGCAGATTTAACTCTTTTAAAATAACAACCCACATATGCAAGTATGAATAATACTTAAGGATTCCTACAAGTTCACTTCTCAGAAAAACAAACACATATCAATCCAGATAATACTTAAACCATAATGATATTTCTGGCCTGGCCTAATTATTACAACATATCTACCAAAAACTCCTTAAACATTCTAAATGCAAGTAATCTTCAATTGCCCATGCACACAAGTTTACTATGCATCCTTTCCTGCAGCAACATCTAGAGCTGCCTCCATAGAAATGAGACACCCCAGATGTTACAAAGCAACAAATAGGGTCAGAATATAATTCTGGTATGAGTGAAATCAAAATGCAATATTTTTTCATTTTTAAATTGCAGTGCAGGGTATTAAAATACTTGAAGAAATTTGGATTCATGATATAACTGGATAAATATTTGTATCTAAGATCCTACCACATTCATGCACACAAGCAACCATTCAATCATTCAATCCAGTATACATGTACACCCATTCTTATGGAATTAACTCATTTTAATTTCCATAACTCAACATTAAAACTTGATTTATCAATCCAATTTTTGGTCATATTTGTTTGCCATTGAACACCATGTGTGCATTGCAAGGGACTCAATTTTGTTAACCCCTGCACAAAGGCCTATAGGACTTAAACAAGTCATGCACATACCCATCATACTCCTTATGATGGATAGATCAAGGCTTTCCTCCTAGATTAGTTTTATAATCTAGTAACCAGTCTCATTTCTTATTTCAGAAAGATTCATTAACTCTTGAATTGCTTTTACTTTCTTTCTTTTTCTATAAATCAGAGAAAGTTAATCTTACTCAGGGATTTCAACTGACCATGCATTCATACATAATGATCATGTTTTTATTTCATTCTTCTTCCCAGTTGCTTCATTCAAAATTTTGTTTTATCACTTTTATACTCCTGTGTTCCAGAATGTCATGATCTCTTAACAAATCCAGTAAATTCCATTAAATTCTCATGTTTAATTTTATTATGAACATAGGGTAGGGTTTTTAGAGAAAAACCTTTAAAACATTTTTAGCCTCAGATCTGAACAAATCAGCACATAAATAATTTATTGCATTGTTCATTTCTAATTTAAAACAAACTAGACATAAGCATGAACCTCCTTTGTTCACACCGCCTAGCTTATCTTTCAATATTACCCCACTTCATAATAAAATTTGTGTTTATCTTTCTATCATAACTACAAGCTGATGGTTCATGGTACTGGATCCATTTCAGAGATCATGGCATTACTATTTTCAAACAGTCAATAGAACATATCAAAACAGCAACCAAAGATTTATCAATACACCAACCATGCTCAATATTCATTAATTCAGAGGAGGAAAACAAGTTGATCAAGCACAAAAGAAAAATAAGATGGCTGCCCTTATCTTGGGTCTTAATGCCTTAACCTCATGAGATTGATTAATCACTCATCTTTCCCTTCTTTCCCCCGAGATTGCATAAGATTGCAAGCAGTGTGTGTCCTACTCTTTTCTTTTTTTTATATGTTTTCTGTTTTCTCCCCAGAGAAAAACCTCTACTTCTACTCCTGGTTTAAATCATTTCACTAGGGTTTTGTTGAAGGGAAAAACCCATTTTATCCTCACATCACTCAAAGAATTTTGTGTGCTGTTATGGCTAAATGTGCCATTTCCCTTGGTTTCTATTTCTGGTAAAAGTAGTTATCCACCACTTTCCCTGTGTGCATGCAATTTGCATGATTCACTTGTGTATTATTTTCATGTGGCTTATATATATATATATTTTTAAGCATTTTAATTTATCAAAGAATACATCATTTTCTCTTTACTTAATTGCTGTAAACAATTTTCTCTTTACTGAGTTATTTTATTTTCTTTATGTTAAGCTATAATATATATATATATATATATATATATATATATGTGTGTGTGTATCCTCTCTATCAATTAACCTCTGGTTAATTATTTCAAACCAACTGTTTTCTCTTGATATGTAAATGTGTTCATATTTTAATCACTCTGGTGTTCTCTCCTTTTTACTTTATGTTTATTCTTTCTGGGTATATATATATTTAAATACAACATATGGTAATATACATATACATATATATTCCATATATACACTCAGTTATACATCTTCTTCCCTCTGAAATACCATTTCTTCTTACTGTTTATTTCCAAGATATATATATTTGAAAGTTTTCCTTTTTCTGATTTTTAATCTAATTATTCTTATCTCAATAATTTTTGGGTCTTCACATACTCTCCCTCTAAAAGGAATTGTGTCCCACAATTATTCTTTCATACATTTCCATCCAAATGTATACAAAGCTTAATTTCTATTAAATGAAATTTTAGGAACTTACTTACTCTCAATCAATCAAACATACTTAAATAATTTTAAGGTCTCATAATAATTTTTAAGCATACCTTAAGCAGCAAACAGCTTAGGATATTTATCCTTTATCCTCTCTTCAGCCTCCCAAGTGCAATCATTACCATCCAAACTCCATTGGATTTTAACTAGTTTAATTATTTTATTCCTCAGTTTCTTTTCTTCTCTAGCCACAATGCCCACTGGTTCCTTTTTATAAACTAGATTTACTTGAATTTCAACATGTGTAGGAGATTCGAGAATAGACTCTTTATCATGCACCCATTTTCTCAATTGGGATACATGAAATACATCATGTATTTTGCTTAATTCCTCTGGCAACCTCAACCTATAAGCCAAAACCCCTATTCTTTGAACAATTTCATAGGGTCCTATATACCTTGGTGACAGTTTCCCTGCTTTACCAAACCTCAATATTTTTCTCATTGGTGATACTTTGAGAAACACATAATCTCCTACCTCAAATTCTACTGGCCTTCTTCTTTTGTCTACATATGCTTTTTGTCTCTCTTGAGCTACTCTCATTCTTTGCCTCACTAGTTCAATTTTTGCAGAAGTTTCCTTTATATGGTCTGGGCCAAGCAACACCCTTTCACCAGCCTCCATCCAACATGCAGGAGATAAACAAGGCTTCCCATACAAAGCCTCAAATGGAGCCATTCCTATAGTGGACTGGTAGCTATTATTATAAGCAAACTCAGCTAAATAAATGTGATCCTCCCAGTTACCTCCAAAATCTAGTATGCATGCTCTCAGCAAATCCTCTAAAACTTTGTTAACTATCTCAGTTTGCCCATCTGTTTGTGGGTGGTAGGATGTGCTTAAGCTTAGTTCTGTCCCCATGGCTTCTTGAAAGCTACTCCAAAACCTTGAAGTAAACAAAGTATCTCTATCACTAATGATAGTCTTGGGGATGCCATGCAATCTCACTATCTCTTTCACAAACAATTGAGCTAACTTGTGAGCATTTCTGTTTGAACTTATTGGGATGAAGTGTGCTGTTTTTGTGAGTCTATCCACCACTACCCAAATACTATCATTGCCCCTTCTTGTTCTTGGCAAACCATCCACAAAATCCATTGATATACTTCCCCATTTCCAAGTAGGCACTTCCAAAGGTTGGAGTAAACCTGAGGGTCTTTGATAATCTGCCTTTACTTGTTGACATGTCAAACAATTTGCCACATATTTTGCTACTGCTCCTTTCATCCCTGGCCACCAGTAATTCCTCTTGAGATCATGGTACATTTTTGTACCACCAGGATGGATTGTATATTTTGTTTTGTGATGCTCATCCATAATTTCTTGTTTCAGCTCCTCTACATTTGGTACACAGAGTTTCCCCTTTTTCCTTAAATATTCTTTATCATCTACCTCATAGTTTTCCACTATCATGCCTTGTGATATCATGTTCTTTTTCTCCCCCAAATTTATATCTTGATCTTGCATTTGTCCTATTTTATCAACCAGTGTTGATTTTAAGGAGATGAGGCTTAACTTACCATATTCAATCATCTTACTGTGTGTCTTCTCTGATACACTAGTTTCTTCTTTCACTTCCACCTCACTAAGAATTGCCAAATTCTTGAATTCTGTCATCATTAAGGTTGCCAACTTTGCTTGATGTCTTCTCAATGCATCTGCTACTTTATTAGCTTTTCTAGGGGTATACAATATATCCAGATCATAGGCAGCTAGAAATTCTACCCACCTATGTTGCCTCATGTTCAAGTCTTTTTGGGAAAACAAATATTTAAGTGACTTGTGATCAGTAAACAATTCAAACTTAGCACCTAATAAATAATGTCTCCATAGTTTTAATGCATATACCACAGCAGCTAGTTCTAAGTCATGTGTAGCATACTTAGCTTCATTTGGCTTGAGTTGTCTTGATGCATATGCTATGACTCTACCATGTTGCATAAGCACTGCCCCCAACCCAGATCCACAAGCATCTGTGTAAACTACCAATTCTTCATTTCCCTCTGGCACTTGCAAAACTGGAGCCTCTACCAGTGCCTTCTTCAGAGATATGAAAGCTTGTTCACACCTCTTTGTCCACACATAGGGTTGCTCCTTTTTAGTTAGCTGGGTCAATGGGATAGCTATCTTTGCAAAGTCTTTTATAAACCTCCTATAATAGCCTGCCATTCCCAAAAATGACCTCACCTCAGTCACTGATTTGGGCCTATTCCATGACTGCACTGCTATCACCTTGGTTGGATCTACACTAACCCCATGTTGTGATACAATGTACCCCAAAAATTTTACCTCATTTTGCCAAAATGTACATTTAGAGAATTTTGCCTTCAAATCATGTGCTCTTAATCTAGACAAAACCAGATGCAAGTGTTTTGCATGCTCTCCTTCTGATTTTGAGTACACTAATATGTCATCAATGAAGACAACTACAAATTTGTCTAGAAAGTCTCTAAATGTTCTATTCATTAAATCTACAAAATATGATGGTGCATTTGTCAATCCAAAAGGCATCACCAAAAATTCATATAATCCATACCTTGTGTTGAAGGCAGTGTACCTAATACTTTCTTCCTCTACCTTCATTTGATGGAACCCAGAGGCTAAATCTAGCCTTGAAAAGATTCTTGCTCCATTCAATTGATCAAATAGATCATCAATTCTGGGGAGTGGGTATTTGTTTTTAATGGTGACTTTGTTTAATTCCCTATAATCAATGCACATCCTCAAAGTACCATCATGCTTCTTCACAAATACAACTGGAGAACCCCAGTTTGAATTACTAGGCCTTATGAAGCCTTTCTGCTCCAATTCTTCCAACTGATGCTTCAATTCCACTAATTCTTTAGGACCCATCCTAGTAGGCTTCTTGATGATTGGGCTTGCTCCTGGGATTAGTCTTATCTGAAATTCTACTTGCCTATTTTCTGGAACACCTATGACTTTACCAAAAACATCTGGATATTCATTTATAATTTTTATATCTTCCAGTTCTAATTCTTTCTCAGTCATGCTGCATATTTGATTACAATAATTGATTTTAGCAATTTCACTCATGACTAAAATATTTTTACCATCTTCTGTTTTTAGAGAAATAGTAAAGTTTTCCAAATTTAAAATTGCTTTGAATTTGCTCAACCAATCTATCCCTAAAATAATTCCTAGTCCGGGGTATTGTAGTACAAACAAATCAGATTTAAACACATTTCCTCCTATGTTTAATTCCACTCCCAAGCATTTTAACCCTAGCAAACAAGAGCTACCTAGTGGGCTCTGAATAAACAAGGGATTATCAACTAAATAGCATGTGAGAGTCAATTTATTCACTATGTCCTGGGATATTAATGAATGTGTTGCTCCAGTGTCATATATAACTGAGATGGGGTGATCTTTAATTAGAAGTATACCTTCCAATTGGCCAGGACTTCCTACTGCAGTTGCTTTTGTTCTGCCTTCAAGTGCTCCTATCTTTGCTCCCCTTTTGAATTCTGGGCAGTTCCTTTTAATATGGCCTTCCTTCCCACAGTTATAGCAGCTGAATGGTGCCTTCTTGGCTGCTTGACACTTATTACTCATGTGTCCTTCTTTGCCACAGTTGTAACAAGTGACTTTCTTCTTAGCTTCTCCAGTGGTTGCTCCTTCCATTTTCTTATCCATTTTCTTTTTGTCATAGGGATGTGCTCTATTCTTTCCTTTCTTTTGATTGTTGTTCCTCATGCTCCTAAATTTTTCCCTTGCATTGTCATGTTGTTCAAAAGAAAGAGCAAGATCTATGACTTGATCAAATGTTTTATCCTTGTATGGTAACATTGCTCTTCCCAATCCTGCATTTAATCCTTGGATGAACCTTGAATTCTTTGATTCTTCATCCCCTATGAGCATAGTTCCATACTTGGATAAACTCTCAAATTTTTGAGTGTATTCAGTCACACTCAAGGGTCCCAGCCTTAGCCTTATAAATTCCTCAAGCAGTGTTGCCTTAGCTATTGCTGGAATGAACCTTGCCTCAAGCATCTCCTTGAATTGATCCCATGTTATCTCATTTTCTGGCCTTCCTGTGATGATCACCTCCCACCAATCTAAAGATGCTCCTTTAAGTCTCCTTGAAGCTATCTGCCTCTTCCTTTGGTCATTAATTTGCATATCCGAAAATATCCTTTCCAAAGTTCTCAGCCATGTCTGCACTCCCATAACTCCCTCAGTGCCTTCAAAATCCTTGCCTCCTAAATTTGAAAATGTCTTCAACAATTTGGCTAGTTCCTCATGAGGATTCTCTTCCCTGTGCACTGCTCCCTCTCTGAATGCCCTCACCAAATCTTGCAAATTGACCATTGGTGTTGTATTGGAGGGTCCTGCTCCATGACTTGGTGGTCTTCCTACCATGATTCACTATTCAATTGCATAGCTAGTTAGTCATTTTTCTAGTTTAATTATTCTATGCAACTTATTTCTTCTGTGGATATTTATTTCCATCAATATTGTATATATATTTATTTTTGTTTTGGAATTTTATCCCTTCAAGAAAATTGGATAATATATTTGTGCTATGTTTTAACAACATAGCTCTGATACCAACTGAAGTGACCCACTTCTATTTCATTTATCTATAGTAACTTTTCTGTTAGATTTTTTTTTTAATGCCTATATATATATATACTTTTACAATGGATCACTTCTCTTGATTTGATTCCCCAAGATCCTGGATTTTAGTAATATAAGTATATCAGTATTTAAATAAATTCTATCATTTACATATATGAAGATATATAAATGGATCTTTGCCTATCAGAGTGGTTTATAATAGCAAAGCAACTCTTTTCCACCTTATTTCTCATATTAGAGATTTGGTGTCACATAGCCTTTTCTATTTATCATATGTTTATATTTCTTTTTAGAACTCCAGCTTGATTATCCTTAGGATTAAATATTACTGGTTTTCTTATTTTTCTTGATTTACCTCTCAAATGAATTGACCCCTGAATTTACAAGCTATACCTTTTAATTCTGGGATTTTTGTGATTTGATACATGTTGTTCTATACTGGGTAAAAGTGTTCAACCTAACTCATGCTTATTAGGTTAGCTTGTTCTACTCATTTCAATTTCAAGCAACTTTTATATCAGAGTACTAACTTAACTATCATGCTAAACAGGAACTAAGGTCATGTGTGTAACGACCCGACTTTCCAGACCCGGAAAATCGAACCATTTGTGTTAAAGAAGAAGAGGTAGAAGAAGAAGAAACAGAAAATCAACAACAGAATCTCACATCGCAGCGGAATAAAATATAATATATACAAAACAGATCTTTACTCAAACAGAAAAATATATCTATTTATACAATATATCATCAGAATACATCATCAGAGTACATCAACATCCATAACATACAACTGAATACACAGCGGAAAAATAATAGCAAGTACGGGAGTACGTATCGGCATCCAGCTCGTCTCCTGAGCTCCACAGCATCATATCCTGAACCTATTTATCTCGGTCTGACCCGAGCATCATATAAAACAATACCCGAGTCAGTCTGGAATACCAGCGTGAGAAAATCACACTCAAATTGATTATTAAAGTTTCAAAATCCTTTGAAATCAAAAGCATCTCGTAAGACCACGCCACAAATAAACATGTCGGGTTTTTACCTTACGATAGCTAAACACTTTATATCAAAATCCTCTGATATTATAATAGTGTCTACAGAAAGTAAAATATAATCTAGCTGAAATGCTTGCATCTCACATTTCAACAATAGTTGGGCACAATCAAAACCGTACAGGCACGTAGGGAGAATGGATTTCCAACGAATGACTAGGCACTGGGGTACCACCTGTCACAGTACGTGGCCTAGATCACAGTACCGAGGAGTACGCCCGCTCCCCTGCAACACAAGACCGGAATCATCCCTTACTGGATAATTCCAAATAAAATCACCCCACGGTTGGGATCAGCAACCGCACTTCTAAGCCGAAATAAAAGGGACATCTAGACAGGGATGACTTTACTCTCAAGTGGGGGCTACCCACGAAGCCTTGCTGCATAACCCCTGATTTTCAGTCATTCCCGGTTGATGAGGCTCGAGGCTAAACGATACCTTTATAGCACATATCCCTTAGAATGCCCATCGTCCACCTGACGATGTCACGAAAGCATTCGTCCATATAAGTCCGTCCCGGGTCCGAACGGAACCGAAGGCACTATTCCTACTACATCCATTTTGGAAATATCCTCAGGATTAGTAGCGACTAGCCCTTGCACTTCACTGCTCCATCTTCGACTCTGAACACGTTACACGAAACGTACAAACCGAATCGAAGTGGTATTCGAGTCTCCAGACCTAGAATCCCGGTATACGGAAACTCGATCCTGGTCTCTTCGAAACGATCAACGCATTTGGTCAATATTGATAGTCGGTTATTTAACTATCAATTAACATCCACAAGCATCCATCAAACAATAAATAATTTCCCACATTATTTATTAACCTCAATTATCTTCGCAAGATATATTTCTATTTTCAAACCTCTTTTGAAAATAGTTCAAAACAGTTTCCTCTTACGGAATACATTTCCCAAATAATTATTTCCACTGAACCACCAAGTACAAAATACTTTTAATTTTAAAATAATTTAAAAACACTTTATTTTAAATATATCTTATAACATTGAAATTAAACTACTTTAATACTTTATTAAAAATATATACTTTAAATAAACCACTTTATAAATATAAACTAAATTTCTCCTTTTAAAACATAATAGCAAATCACTTTTATATAATTACTACAATAATAGATTTTTGAAAATACTTACTTTAAAAATAATAAATTTTCTAAAACATGCTTTTTAAAACATATTAAAACTTTTAACTTATATTTAAAACTACCTTGAAAAACGTACTTGGCTATCCAGAGAAACACACTTCTCATTTCCATCCTTTAAAAATAAATCAACATTTATTTTAAACCAATTCATATCCCTTTATAAATTCCCACCTTGAATTTATATTTCCAAATATCCCCTGATATTTTATTTTACTTTATAAACCCAGTTTATAAATTCCAAAATCTCTCTTCTCTTTTAAATTCCAATTTTAAACAACCAAATCAATTTCCCATTGATTTTCCCATTTACTTTACTTTGAAATAAATTTCTTATTTACTTCATTTATTTCAAATTACATTTACTCTCAGATCTTATTTCTTAATTTTGAGTTAAAACCCTTTTAACTGAAAATACCAATTAAAACTTCCAAAATTCCTTCTTTATCCCTTTATTAAATTTAATCCTTACGTTCAAAAATAATTTCTTTATTCTTTCCAATAATATCACTTTAGTTTAAAATTCATTATCCTCATGTTAATTCAAAATCCCCTTTAACCATATTTGTTCGAATTTAGAAATTGCTTTATTTCTTTTACAATTCATTATTTAAGTTATTCAAATTCACTAGAATTATTTAACTTGAATTTTACTCTTTTATTTCTTTCCAAAAATCCAATTCAATTACTTTTGATAACTCATTATACTGGGAAATTCAATCCAACTAGATTATCCAATATAAATCATCACAGGATATCAAAAATCATATCACAGAATATTTAACAAAATTAAATATTTTGAGGAATCCAGTTGGATCCCTCCAACCTGTTTCCCTGCATCCACAGATGTTAGCACAATACCAATTCCACTTCGAGGTGGAATATCGCGGTATATGGGTTTTATATAAAATCATCCGCTATTATGCGGCGCATAGGGTCTCATCCGCTATATAACGCGGGAATATCAATTCCAATATATACATATGCCAATATATATATATTGGTATATAGTACTATATATAATATAGCACATCCAAATCAATTCACCCATTCAATCAATTATTTGAATTTAACCATTTAAATTTAAATTCAACTGAGTGAGATTAACTCACCTTTAATTTTTTGTTTGAAATCCAATCCAAACCAGCTTGTTCTTCAAGATTTCGGACCTTGTATAAACATTTACGATTTATTAATACTTTGAAATAAGTTGAACAATTTATTCCCATTTAACAAATTAAATCAACCAGTGATTTTATTTCAAACTAATACTTTAAATCTTTAAACTAATTTCTTTTAATAATTTAAATTAATCAGTAATTCAATTTAAACAAACCTCCCTGTAAAAATTTCCAAAATAATTAACAAGTTAATTACTATTATTCATTTACTAAAAATTAAACTAGTGGGATAAAAATATGTATATGATTATTTATTTTTATCTGGACACATATCCCTTTAAAAAAATTTACCTGTAAAGACTTAAAGATAAAAATCTTTATGTAAACTCCTCAACATTTTAAAATTCCACATTTTCGAATCTGTTTTTATATATATTAAACGAAATTGTTTTTATTATAAAATACTTTCTTTTCTGTTCCAACCCTAAAAATTCCTATTTACCAAATCTTATCTATAAATATATCATTTCCCGTTTAAGCTGTATATAATATAAGCCTGAATAAAAATATATTAGCAAGTTAAAACGAGAAAGACGAAAATCAATTACCTCCTTCCCAAATCACACGTATGCACGCGCATATGATCGCTGTCTTGCCAGTGCTATGCTACCCTACTCCATCATCAACACGAGTCACGACACTGGCCTCGAACTTCCCAGCGCCGCCTTCGCCTCACGTGTTTGACTCGGCCATCAACTCCCAATGCTCGAGAGCCCCCCCTGCCTCCTGCACGATTCGCGAGCACACAGTTTTCCATTCGCCAGATTCGAGCCTTCGTCTTCACCTCATCGCTATCGCCGGCCTCGCGTACATCCTAACGCGATCGAACTGAGTTCGACACTCCAAAACCCTAACTTCCCCGACCTTCAACGCGAACGACCCCCAACACTACCATCTCGAGTTCGCGGTACCTCCTTTCCCACGCAGTGACCTTGCATGGTCTCTGACCACTCCATGTCGAACACGACTGTCAACCAAGCTCGCCCTAAACGACTCAGCCTACCGCCCGCCTCGTGCTCGCGAACGCCCTCCAAATTGATCAAGTCGCGAGCCTTTAAGTCGAATTCGAATTCGATTTCTTCCCCCCCCCCCTTTTTTAGTAACGAACTGGATTTTGATTTTTGTAATGAGAGGGAGCTCGGCCATTTAAATTTTCCTTTGTTATGTAGACTTTGGTTGACGAAAAGGGAACTCGGTCCTGAAGTGATAAAAGAAAGGCAGAAGATATTTTTCCCATTTGCTTCTGAAGGAAGCCTCTGTTCTTCATATTATATATATATATATATATATATATATATATTTTCTTAGTTTACTTTGAGCATTTTGATATTTGACTGATCGGCTTAAAATTGGGAAGGTATGTGATTAAATAACAGGAAGATGGCGTATACCAGAAGCTTGATTAACTAAATTAAATTTCAACGTGTTTCTATCGTATACTCACATACTAACTCCGGTCAATACGAAATTTAAAATCCGATAAAAATTCAATATTACGGACCCAATAGAACCGGTTTCGTCGAAATCCGAGACTGTGCCCCGGAAGTCTATTTTCAAATTCAATTTAAACAATATATTTTTAAAACTGAACAAATTACTTTCGAATTCAATTTTAAAAGTTCTATTATCTTCAGTATTATTAATATGAATTTTACGAGCTTTCAAAATATTTTTAATTTGCTTAGAATACCAGATTTACTATTTTATCCAACTTCAAATAATTCAATTTAATAATTAAATCCCCCAATCAACAATGATATTTGAAATTTAAGTTTATAATTAACCTCTGAATATTTAAAATTAATTAAATATTCCAATTTCAAATATACAAAAATTCCGGGTCGTCACATTCCTCCCCCCTTAAAAGAATTTCGTCCTCGAAATTACCAATTAAGAGGAATGATTCAATCCCCGTTAACTATTTCCCAAATTCAAACAGTTTTAACAATACCCAAACAATCTTTTATTAATGATACATTAATCATCTTTTAACTTTCCAAACTTATTCATAAGTTCACCCCATACCACCTACTTATCCATTCAAATTTAAATTTGAATTCAAAATTTTGAATTATCAAAATTTTCTCAAAATTTTTCTAACTCCCTAAATTCCCGAAAAATTTCGCCAGCGTCTCCTTTGCGCGGCTAGTTCGGTACAACTACAAAATGGCTCTACGGCCTCCCAATCTCAAAAAGAAAACAAAAAGCCAAGTGGCTGGATCCAAAACCCAATCAAATTTCATATAGAAATTCAAATACATACCTTTTGTCGGGCCATTAAATTTTATCTTCGAAATCAAAATCCCAATTTATCCATTGCTTTTATACACCTGTATATCCTACTAAGCAATAATATTCAATCACAATTCCAAAGTCATTTTATACTTTTCTTTACAAATTTCCAATATTTGTTTTACTTAGGCCCGTACGATGCACATATATCATCCATACGCACTATCACATTCGATCGCTCAATCGATCACACAATTCCACTTCCGAACTAGTATTGTCCACCCGACTTCCTAGTGCGGACTCAGATCTGGTTTCTTGATCAGAAACCGTCATTCTCCTTGCATAGCCACCAACTATGATAGAGAATATCCAGAATCAATCAACAATCCATATCCAGGTTTGCCGTTGAAAATCGAGTGAAAAATCCTGATTCGGATCGATAAAACAATCTCGAAATTCTGTGTTCGACATCTGGACCAAATAGCTATGCGAATAAAATAATATACGTACACCTTACGTAATTAGCCCAATTGATTATCAATTATATCAATTCCCTTTTTATTCACATTCAGTTTGATTACATTCACTTATCCACAATTTTCTCATTTCACAACTTCAAATTTTAATTGTCATCCAATTATTCATCTAGAATAACTTTCCTCGATACCAAATTACTTAAGAATTCTCACCATATTCCTTAAGTTCAATATAAATATTTTACATACTGCTTATACATATTTTCACTTCATTATTGAAGTTCATATCCATTTTTAATCACTTTTGTCTTTACAATTCCATTTGATTTCAATTTGGCTTCCACTCGAATATTTAATTAGTTGCACTTACTAATTAATTTAAATTTCGATTAACAGTTTATTCGCAAACTTCACTTCTTTAGTTCCTTCAATTTCGCTTCACCTTACATTCCTATTTAAACTAGATTCAATTACTCGGTTTCAACCTTATTTGCTTAACAAATTTTAAATCATTTGTAGTTAATGAAGTTTTTCAAAAATTTTCTAACTCCCAAAATTTATGGAAAATTTTGGCAAAGTCTCCTTTGTACGGAGGGACTTCTGCGATATCGCAGGATGCACAAATATATATATACATCGGCCTCAGGCCGGAAATCACAATATATACCAATATAAACAGTTCATATCTCCTATTTTGAACTTTTGCGTAAGCGTACCTCATTTTTAGCATTTTAAAGCAAAGCGGTTATTTATTTTAGCATGTTGTGCCATCAGATTCAGCCAACCGGCTTCCCTGAACCTGTACTAACTCAATTACAACATGTAAGTGCCAAATATACAAAGTTTATTAACCCTTTACTTACTTCCAATAGCTAACACTTGTATAACATAAGCAATATCCACTAAACACTTCCATAAGTGAATCTATAAGGTTCCAACACAAACTTAAATGCTTTCAATTCATTCACCCACCATCACTCTCAATACATTCTTATTTCGTTCCATTTAAATGGTTTACACTTCATTGCTTATATTCAACTCATCTTAATCCAAACGAACTCATATAATTACAATTGATTTCAAAACCAATTTTATTGTTAATATTAACTCATAGATTTTATACAATCTCATGTGTCAACGACGACCATCTTCAATGGATTCCGTTCAATTTATTTTGCATTCCATAATCGTATTCAATTTATTAAAATCCAATTATTAATCTAGGAACATTCCATAATTCATTTACAAACCTAACATTTGTCACATCAATTTGTATTGAGCTTGCATTTCATTTCATACAACTCGACACAACCATTTCACACTTTACTTAAGTTGTTTATTTTCGCCAAGTTATTTCAACTTCCATTTATCCAATTTAAGTTCCATATTCCATTAACTAGTTAGTTATCAATTAGTTTATTCAAAATTTTATATCCAATATTTGATTCTCATATCAAAAATCATTTTAACTATTTTACTGGAGCTCCATTTATTTAATAAATTAAGTTTTGGATTATATTCATTTCCATTACAAACAATTTTATTTGGCTTATCTATTTCTCTTCCAAATTTTAGAAGTCACAAACTTATTTACATTTCTTTTTAACTTGGAATTTCACATTTTGTTTAGCCAATATATTTTTATTATTTCATAAACAACTTTAAATAAGATTCCAGAGTTTAAACAATTTCAAAATTTCAAAATCATTTTTTTTTTGAAATCAACTACACCCAAAACCCTTTCCAATTTCAAAACTAAACTCAGTTTTGCAAACAAACACCAGCCCAAAACATCCAGGTAGCAATTTCTCTTGGAAACTCGAAAATGAACATCGATGATGCTACAGTCATCACCGAAGTTATTTTCCAGCGACCGAAAGAGAGTTAAATGCTTTTATCTCTTTAAAATCCCTCCAAATATTTTTAAATCCCAAATCTCTCCAGATTTCAAATCCAATTCAAAATATTCCTGAAATAATACCACTTATTATTTTCTCAAACTCTTTGAAAACTATTTCCAAATCTCAAGGAATTTCAAACCTTTCCCAAAATTCCAAACTTAAAATCCATTTCGATTTATTTTCCACATTTCTCTGGAATTCTATTTTAAAGTACAAATCTCATTTGTATATGAAGTTTATTTCAATTTTATAAATTACATTTGTAATCTATATCTCAAATTTTATTTTATTATAAAATTTTATTCTTTGCTTTGGTTATAAATTTCAATTTCTAGTTAAGTTTCCATATATTAATGATAATAATTCCATATTATCACTTCTAACATCCAAACAACCATATATATTAACTAGAATAGTTTACAAAACGTTTCTTTTTATACAAAAATAATTTGGGTAAAATTATTTCATTTACCCTACTTTAAAACAATACTGTGTCGAATTGTTCTATACAAGTGTTTAGAGATCCCTATCAATGTTGTGGCGTCCCACACATCGACCAGAATCCATAAACTACTCAATAAACCAATCAACACAATATAAAACAATTTTATATTCACTAACAAATACGCGCTCATATCTATTAATACTCTCAAAATTCCCACCAGAGCCAAGGTTGTCGCCAGCCTAAGCTCTGATACCACTGTAACGACCCGACTTTCCAGACCCGGAAAATCGAACCATTTGTGTTAAAGAAGAAGAGGTAGAAGAAGAAGAAACAGAAAATCAACAACAGAATCTCACATCGCAGCGGAATAAAATATAATATATACAAAACAGATCTTTACTCAAACAGAAAAATATATCTATTTATACAATATATCATCAGAATACATCATCAGAGTACATCAACATCCATAACATACAACTGAATACACAGCGGAAAAATAATAGCAAGTACGGGAGTACGTATCGGCATCCAGCTCGTCTCCTGAGCTCCACAGCATCATATCCTGAACCTATTTATCTCGGTCTGACCCGAGCATCATATAAAACAATACCCGAGTCAGTCTGGAATACCAGCGTGAGAAAATCACACTCAAATTGATTATTAAAGTTTCAAAATCCTTTGAAATCAAAAGCATCTCGTAAGACCACGCCACAAATAAACATGTCGGGTTTTTACCTTACGATAGCTAAACACTTTATATCAAAATCCTCTGATATTATAATAGTGTCTACAGAAAGTAAAATATAATCTAGCTGAAATGCTTGCATCTCACATTTCAACAATAGTTGGGCACAATCAAAACCGTACAGGCACGTAGGGAGAATGGATTTCCAACGAATGACTAGGCACTGGGGTACCACCTGTCACAGTACGTGGCCTAGATCACAGTACCGAGGAGTACGCCCGCTCCCCTGCAACACAAGACCGGAATCATCCCTTACTGGATAATTCCAAATAAAATCACCCCACGGTTGGGATCAGCAACCGCACTTCTAAGCCGAAATAAAATGGACATCTAGACAGGGATGACTTTACTCTCAAGTGGGGGCTACCCACGAAGCCTTGCTGCATAACCCCTGATTTTCAGTCATTCCCGGTTGATGAGGCTCGAGGCTAAACGATACCTTTATAGCACATATCCCTTAGAATGCCCATCGTCCACCTGACGATGTCACGAAAGCATTCGTCCATATAAGTCCGTCCCGGGTCCGAACGGAACCGAAGGCACTATTCCTACTACATCCATTTTGGAAATATCCTCAGGATTAGTAGCGACTAGCCCTTGCACTTCACTGCTCCATCTTCGACTCTGAACACGTTACACGAAACGTACAAACCGAATCGAAGTGGTATTCGAGTCTCCAGACCTAGAATCCCGGTATACGGAAACTCGATCCCGGTCTCTTCGAAACGATCAACGCATTTGGTCAATATTGATAGTCGGTTATTTAACTATCAATTAACATCCACAAGCATCCATCAAACAATAAATAATTTCCCACATTATTTATTAACCTCAATTATCTTCGCAAGATATATTTCTATTTTCAAACCTCTTTTGAAAATAGTTCAAAAAAGTTTCCTCTTACGGAATACATTTCCCAAATAATTATTTCCACTGAACCACCAAGTACAAAATACTTTTAATTTTAAAATAATTTAAAAACACTTTATTTTAAATATATCTTATAACATTGAAATTAAACTACTTTAATACTTTATTAAAAATATATACTTTAAATAAACCACTTTATAAATATAAACTAAATTTCTCCTTTTAAAACATAATAGCAAATCACTTTTATATAATTACTACAATAATAGATTTTTGAAAATACTTACTTTAAAAATAATAAATTTTCTAAAACATGCTTTTTAAAACATATTAAAACTTTTAACTTATATTTAAAACTACCTTGAAAAACGTACTTGGCTATCCAGAGAAATACACTTCTCATTTCCATCCTTTAAAAATAAATCAACATTTATTTTAAACCAATTCATATCCCTTTATAAATTCCCACCTTGAATTTATATTTCCAAATATCCCCTGATATTTTATTTTACTTTATAAACCCAGTTTATAAATTCCAAAATCTCTCTTCTCTTTTAAATTCCAATTTTAAACAACCAAATCAATTTCCCATTGATTTTCCCATTTACTTTACTTTGAAATAAATTTCTTATTTACTTCATTTATTTCAAATTACATTTACTCTCAGATCTTATTTCTTAATTTTGAGTTAAAACCCTTTTAACTGAAAATACCAATTAAAACTTCCAAAATTCCTTCTTTATCCCTTTATTAAATTTAATCCTTACGTTCAAAAATAATTTCTTTATTCTTTCCAATAATATCACTTTAGTTTAAAATTCATTATCCTCATGTTAATTCAAAATCCCCTTTAACCATATTTGTTCGAATTTAGAAATTGCTTTATTTCTTTTACAATTCATTATTTAAGTTATTCAAATTCACTAGAATTATTTAACTTGAATTTTACTCTTTTATTTCTTTCCAAAAATCCAATTCAATTACTTTTGATAACTCATTATACTGGGAAATTCAATCCAACTAGATTATCCAATATAAATCATCACAGGATATCAAAAATCATATCACAGAATATTTAACAAAATTAAATATTTTGAGGAATCCAGTTGGATCCCTCCAACCTGTTTCCCTGCATCCACAGATGTTAGCACAATACCAATTCCACTTCGAGGTGGAATATCGCGGTATATGGGTTTTATATAAAATCATCCGCTATTATGCGGCGCATAGGGTCTCATCCGCTATATAACGCGGGAATATCAATTCCAATATATACATATGCCAATATATATATATTGGTATATAGTACTATATATAATATAGCACATCCAAATCAATTCACCCATTCAATCAATTATTTGAATTTAACCATTTAAATTTAAATTCAACTGAGTGAGATTAACTCACCTTTGATTTTTTGTTTGAAATCCAATCCAAACCAGCTTGTTCTTCAAGATTTCGGACCTTGTATAAACATTTACGATTTATTAATACTTTGAAATAAGTTGAACAATTTATTCCCATTTAACAAATTAAATCAACCAGTGATTTTATTTCAAACTAATACTTTAAATCTTTAAACTAATTTCTTTTAATAATTTAAATTAATCAGTAATTCAATTTAAACAAACCTCCCTGTAAAAATTTCCAAAATAATTAACAAGTTAATTACTATTATTCATTTACTAAAAATTAAACTAGTGGGATAAAAATATGTATATGATTATTTATTTTTATCTGGACACATATCCCTTTAAAAAAATTTACCTGTAAAGACTTAAAGATAAAAATCTTTATGTAAACTCCTCAACATTTTAAAATTCCACATTTTCGAATCTGTTTTTATATATATTAAACGAAATTGTTTTTATTATAAAATACTTTCTTTTCTGTTCCAACCCTAAAAATTCCTATTTACCAAATCTTATCTATAAATATATCATTTCCCGTTTAAGCTGTATATAATATAAGCCTGAATAAAAATATATTAGCAAGTTAAAACGAGAAAGACGAAAATCAATTACCTCCTTCCCAAATCACACGTATGCACGCGCATATGATCGCTGTCTTGCCAGTGCTATGCTACCCTACTCCATCATCAACACGAGTCACGACACTGGCCTCGAACTTCCCAGCGCCGCCTTCGCCTCACGTGTTTGACTCGGCCATCAACTCCCAATGCTCGAGAGCCCCCCCTGCCTCCTGCACGATTCGCGAGCACACAGTTTTCCATTCGCCAGATTCGAGCCTTCGTCTTCACCTCATCGCTATCGCCGGCCTCGCGTACATCCTAACGCGATCGAACTGAGTTCGACACTCCAAAACCCTAACTTCCCCGACCTTCAACGCGAATGACCCCCATCACTACCATCTCGAGTTCGCGGTACCTCCTTTCCCACGCAGTGACCTTGCGTGGTCTCTGACCACTCCATGTCGAACACGACTGTCAACCAAGCTCGCCCTAAACGACTCAGCCTACCGCCCGCCTCGTGCTCGCGAACGCCCTCCAAATTGATCAAGTCGCGAGCCTTTAAGTCGAATTCGAATTCGATTTCTTCCCCCCCCCCTTTTTTTAGTAACGAACTGGATTTTGATTTTTGTAATGAGAGGGAGCTCGGCCATTTAAATTTTCCTTTGTTATGTAGACTTTGGTTGACGAAAAGGGAACTCGGTCCTGAAGTGATAAAAGAAAGGCAGAAGATATTTTTCCCATTTGCTTCTGAAGGAAGCCTCTGTTCTTAATATTATATATATATATATATATATATATTTTCTTAGTTTACTTTGAGCATTTTGATATTTGACTGATCGGCTTAAAATTGGGAAGGTATGTGATTAAATAACAGGAAGATGGCGTATACCAGAAGCTTGATTAACTAAATTAAATTTCAACGTGTTTCTATCGTATACTCACATACTAACTCCGGTCAATACGAAATTTAAAATCCGATAAAAATTCAATATTACGGACCCAATAGAACCGGTTTCGTCGAAATCCGAGACTGTGCCCCGGAAGTCTATTTTCAAATTCAATTTAAACAATATATTTTTAAAACTGAACAAATTACTTTCGAATTCAATTTTAAAAGTTCTATTATCTTCAGTATTATTAATATGAATTTTACGAGCTTTCAAAATATTTTTAATTTGCTTAGAATACCAGATTTACTATTTTATCCAACTTCAAATAATTCAATTTAATAATTAAATCCCCCAATCAACAACGATATTTGAAATTTAAGTTTATAATTAACCTCTGAATATTTAAAATTAATTAAATATTCCAATTTCAAATATACAAAAATTCCGGGTCGTCACAATGTGTATAGTCAGTATACTTGTGGCAAGTGTAACGACCCGGGTTTTTCTAACACGAAAAACCGGACCATTTTAGTTAAGAAGAAGAGGTAGAAGAAGAAAAATAGAAAACAACAGCAGAATCTCACATACGCAGCGGAATAAAATATAATATATATCAACAGATCTTTACACAAATCAAACTGTATCTGTGTATATATATATACATCCAAATACATCATCAGAGTACATCACATCAATATCATACAACTGAATACGCAGCGGAAAAATAATAGCAAGTACGAGAGTACGTATCGTCATCCAGCTCGTCTCCTGAGCTCCACATCATCATATCCTGTAACCTATAATACTCGGTCTGACCCGAGCATCATATAAAACAATACCCGAGTCAGTCTGGAATACCAGCGTGAGAAAATCACACTCAATTGATTATTAAAGTTTCAAAAATCCTTTGAAAACAAAAACATCTCGTAAGACCACGCCACAAATAAACATGTCGGGTTTTTACCTTACGATAGCTAAAACACTTTATATCAAAATCCTCTGATATTATAATAGTGTCTACAGAAAGTAAAATAGAATCTAGTTGAAATGCTTGCATCTCACATTTCAACAATAGTTGGGCACAATCAAAACCGTACAGGCACGTAGGGAGAATGGATTTCCAACGAATGACTAGGCACTGGGGTACCACCTGTCACAGTACGTGGCCTAGATCACCGTACCGAGGAGTACGCCCGCTCCCCTGCAACACAAGGCCGGAACCATCCCTTACTGGATGATCCCGAATAAAATCACCCCACGGTTGGGATCAGCAACCGCACCACTAAGCCGAAATAAAAAGGGACATCTAGACAGGGATGACCTTACCCTCCAGTGGGAGCTACCCACGAAGCCTTGCTGCATAACCCCTGATTTTCAGTCATTCCCGGTTGATGAGGTTCGAGGCTAAACGATACCTTTTAGAGAACATATCCCTTAGAATTCCCATCGTCCGCTGACGATGTTTCGCAAGCATTCGTCCATACCAGTCCGTCCTGGGTTTGAACGGAACCGAAGGCACTACTCCTACTACATCCATTTTGGAAATATCCTCAAGATTAGTAGCGACTAGCCCTTGCACTTCACAGCTCCATCTTCGACTCCGAAATCGTTACACGAAACGTACAAACCGGATCGAAGTGGTATTCGAGTCTCCAGACCTAGAATCCCGGTATATGGAAACTCGATCCCGGTCTCTTCGAAACGATCAGCGCATTGGCCAATATTGATAGTCGGTTATTTAACTATCAATTAACATCCACAAGCAACCATCACACAATAAATAATTTCCCACATTATTTATTTGCCCAAATATCTTTCCAAGATATATTTCCAAATTTTCAAAGCTCATTTGAAAACAATTTCAAAACAGTTTCCGCTTACGGAAAACATTTCCCAAATAATTATTTCCACTGAATCACCAAGTACAAAATACTTTTATTTTTAAAATAATTTAAAAACACTTTATTTAAATATATTTTATAACATTGAAATCAAACTACTTTAATACTTTATTAAAAATATATACTTTAAAATAAATCACTTTATAAATATAAACTAAATTTCTCTTTTTAAAACAGAATAGCAAATCACTTTTATATAATTACTACAATAATAGATTTTTAAAAATACCTACTTTGAAAATTAACATTTAGAAATAATCAATTTCCTAAAACATGCTTTTTAAAACATACTTAAAACTTTTAACTTATATTTAAAATTGCTTTGAAAACGTACTTGGCTATCCAGAGAAATACACTTCTCATTTCCATCCTTTAAAAATAAATCAACATTTATTTTAAACCAATTCATATCCCTTTATAAATTCTCACCTTGAATTTATATTTAAATATCCACTGATATTTTATTTTACTTTATAAACCCAGTTTATATCTCCAAAATCTCACTTCTCTTTTAAAATTCCAATTTTAAACAACTAAATCAATTTCCAATTGATTTTCCAATTTACTTTACTTTACTTTGAAATAAATTTCCTTTACTACTTCATTTATTTCAAAATACATTAACTTTTAGATTTATTCCTTTATTTGAGTTAAAACCCTTTTTAACTGAAAATACCAATTTTAAACTTCCAAAATTCCTTCTTTAGCCTTTAATTAAATTTAATCCTTACATTCAAAATAAATCCTTTATTCTTTAAATTTAATATCACTTTAGTTTAAAGTTAATATTTCCCTTATTATTTCGAAATTCCCTTATTCCAATTCACTTGAATTATTTACTTAAAATTTACTCTTTTATTTCTTTCAAAATCCAATTCAATATATTTTGATAACTCCTTTTATTGAAATATTCAATCCAACCATATCATCCAATATTTCAATCATCAATAAAATCATCACAGGATATCAATATTCATAGAACAGAATATCAAATAATCTAAATAATTTTGAGGAATCCAGTTGGATCCCTCCAACCTGTTTCCCTGCATCCACAAACATTAGCACAATACCAATTCCACTTCAAGGTGGAATATCGCGGTATATGGGATTTATATAAAATCATCCGCTATTATGCGGCGCATAGGGTCTCATCCGCTATATAAATGCGGGAATATCAACAACTCAAATATATACATATGCCAATATGTATATATTGCTATATACTACTATATATATAATATAGCATATTCAATCAATGCAATCATCCAATCAATTATTTAAATTTAACCATTTAAATTTAAAATAAAATTCAACTGAGTGAGATTAACTCACCTTAATTTCCGTTTGCGAATTCGATCCAAACTGACTTGTCACTCCACAATTCCAGACCTTATACAAACATTATATGAATTTATTAATATCTGAATAAATTGACTAATTAAATTCCAATTGATAATTTAATTTATCCGTAATTTATTTTTATTGTAAATAAATACCTTTAAAGTTTTGGCAAATCTCTTTTAACAAATATTTTCTAGTTACCAAAAATTCATAAGTTAAATAAATTGATTTCCATTTTAAAACTAAATTTAACTAATTCTTTATTTAACAAACAAGTAAACTTCCTAACTAATACTTTTCTTTACTGTTAAATTTCTTTCTGGTAAATGCATATATATGGTTATTAAATCGAAAGAATAAATCTCGTACCTCAACTCGATCGACCAGAACGCCACACACCAGCCCACCCTTAGCACGCTGCCTCGAGAACCGCACGCCACCAACCACCGTTCGATTCCCAGCCTCCATCACTTCGCGAGCCACTCTTCACGCTGCTCGAAATCGAACCTAATACTTGGTAGCCGCAAGTGGCAATCACCATCCCTTGCTCATCACGACGTCGCCGAACCCCTAGAAATCGAGAACCTAACTACGCTCCCTGCCCATCAGTCGAACTCACGGTAACTAGGCGAGCCGCTCCTACCAAACAATCGCGACACCACCCCTGCCCTCCTCCCAGCATCGCGAATGACTCGAACGAACTCGATTTCATCTTCTGAAACGAATTCGACTCCATTTTAGTTTTTGAGGAGGACGAGTTTAATTAATCTTCGAGTTCGAAGAATTGTCGAAGTAGCTTCGGTGGCTCGATTGGGAACGAGGATGAAGACTGCGGCATTTAGGAGGGTGAAGGAGGCGTGGAGGAAGATGTGATGGAGTGGAGGAATTGATTTCTTAAGAGACAAGATCGATTTTCTTTTTATTTTAAGGGGAATGCTCGGCTGAAAAGTTGTAAAGGAGAAGGAGACGCGTGTTTACCCAGTTGAACACGTGTGGACAGACAGCGTGATCCAGAAGGCTCGTAGTCTGGATATGGAAAGAAATATCGACCAGTTAAAATATTAAATTTCCGATTAAATTTCAGCGCGTTTACATTCTGTATGATCACACGACAACTCCAAATACTACGAAAATTGAAATCCAATAATAATACAATATTACGGATCCAATGGAACTGGTTTCGCTGAATTCCAAGACTGTGCCTCGGACGGCTATTTTTAAATTCAATTTCAACGATATATTTTTAAAACTGAACAAAACTCTTTAAAATTCCATTTTAAAAGTTCTATCATCTTCAGTATTAACAATATAAATTTTCTGAACCTTTGAACTATTTTTAACAGGCTAAAAATCAAGATTCAATATTTTACCCAATCCCGATAATTAAATTTAATAATTAATTATCCAAATAAATACTGTATATTTAAAATTAAAGTTAAAATTTAACCTTCGGATATTTAAAATAAATTAAATATTCACATTTCAAATATATAAAAATTCTGGGTCGTCACATTCCTCCCCCTTAAAAGAATTTCGTCCCCGAAATTACCAGTTAAGAGAAATGATTCGATACCCGTTCTTTTTCCCAATCCAAATAGTTTTAACAACTTTCCATAACAATTCTTTTATTAATGATACACTAATCATCCTTTAACTTCCCAAACTTATTCATAAGTTCAACCCATACCACCTGCTTATCCATTCAAATTTAAATTTGAATTCAAATTTTAATTTATCAAAATTTTCCAAAATTTTTCTAACTCCCTAAATTTCCGAAAAATTTCGCCAGCGTCTCCTTTGCGCGGCTAGCTCGGTACTACTACAAAATGGTTCTACGGCCTCCCAATCTCAAAAAGAAAACAAAAAGTCAAGTGGCTGGATCAAAAACCCAATCAAATTTCATATAGAATTTCAAATACATACCTTTTTGTCGGCCATTAAATTTTATCTTCTAAAATCAAAAATCCCAATTTATCCATTGCTTTTATACACCTGTATATCCTACTAAGCAATAATATCCACTCACAATCCCAAAGTCATTTTATACTTTTCTTTACAAATTTCCAATATTTGTTTTACTTAAGCCCGTACGATGCACATATATCATCCGTACGCAATATCATATTCGATCGCTCAATCGATCACACAATTCCACTTCCGAACTAGTATTGTCCACCCGACTTCCTAGTGCGGACTCAGATTTGGTTTCTTGATCAGAAACCGTCATTCTCCTTGCATAGCCACAAACTATGATAGAGAATATCCAGAATCAATCAACAATCCATATCCAGGTTCGCCGTTGAAAATCGAGTGAAAAATCCTGATTCGGATCGATAAAACTATCTCGAAATTCTGTGTTCGACATCTGGACCAAATAGCTATGCGAATAAATAATATACGTACATCTTACGTATAAATTCCAATTGATTATTAGTCATATCAATTCTCTTTTATTCACATTTCCCTTTTTTTTTTATTGTTATCCCCTTATTCACAACTATCTCATTTCACAATTTACAGTCTCACCTTAATTCAATTATTCACTTAGCATACTTTCAGTACCACATTTTCTTAAGAATTCACTATTCATTTCTTAAGTTTAAGATAAACATTTTACATACTGCTTATACATATTTTCACTTCACTATTGAAGTTCCTATCCATTTCTATCCACTTTTGCCTTTACATTTCCATTTGAATTCAATTTATCTTCCCTTTGAATATTGAATTAGTTGCACTTACTAATTAATTTAAATCTCAATTAAAAGTTTGTTTGCAAGCTTTACTTTCGTTAGTTCCTTCAATTTCACTTACTTTACTTTCACATTTTAAATAGATTTCAATACTCAGTTTCAACCTTATTTGTTTAACAAATTTTAAATCATTTGTTGTCAGTGAAAATTTCCAAAAATTTTCAAAAAATTTCTAACTCTCAAAATTTCTAGAAAATTTTGGCAGAGTCTCCTTTGTACGGAGGGACTTCTGCGATATCGCAGGATGCACAAATATGTATATACATCGGCCTCAGGCCGGAAATCACAATATATATCAATATATGCAGTTCATATCTCCTATTAAATTCTTTTGCGTAGGCGTACCTCTATTTTAGCATTTTTAAAGCAAGCGGCTTATTATTTAGCAATTAATGCAACCCAAAATCAGCTATACGGCTTCCCTGAACCTGTACTAACTCAATTAAAAAGTGTAAGTGACAAATATAGGAAGTTCATAGCATTTCACTTATATTTAAATAGCTAAAATATGGATTCTATTACAATGCATGTTATATACTTCCATAAACACGTATGAAATGTTCCAACACTAATTTTAATTGTTTCCCAGCAACATTTAAACCATCCCATTCAATTTAAATGATTTTACAACTTCCTTTCTTAACTTCAATTTATTTTTAAGTCCAAACAAACTCATATCATTACAATTTATTTAAAACAAATTTTATTGTTTATATTAACTCAATAGATTTATACAATCTCATTTTCATTGCATTTTGAATTCGAACCCTTTAACTACTTAGGTTCATCTTCATTACCAAGTGGATTTCCTTTTTATCTTAATTCATTCACAACAATTATTTAGCTCGACGCATTCCAATTAAATGTTATCTGTAACTCACCTAAATTTAGTTCGATTAAAATTTATTTCCACTTAGTTGGATTCTATTTGCAATTCATACCATTTCTATTTTAACCCAATTTCATTTTTATATGATACAATTTCAATTATAATTAATTTGTTAACACTTCATGTTAACTTTTAATTTATAACTCGAGTTCTAGATCCACTACCCGTTTCCAATCTACTTATTTCTAATATTTGATTTTTATTTCAAAAACACTTTACTATTTTCAAGTGTTCAATCTATTTTATAATTTAAATTTCTGGATTATATTCCTTACTATTACAAACAGTTTTATTTGGCTTATTTATTTTACTTCCAAATTTTATAAGTCCCAAATTTATTTATATCTATATTTTATTCATTTACAATCGATTTCATTCACATTTTAATACTTTACTACAGGATTTATATTTTATTTAGTTTGGCATATTTATTATTCCATATAAACATTTTAAATATGATTCCAGAGTTTAAACAATTCTCCAAAATTTCAAAATCACTTTTGAAATCAACTTCATCCAAAACCCTTGAAAATTTTCATTTCCCTTTGGAATTTCAAAACCAAACCTAGTTCACAAACAATTCCAATTTAAAACAGTTTGGTAGCAATTTTTCTTTGGAGACTCGAAAATGAACATCGATGATGCTGCAGTCATCATCGAAGTTATTTTCCAGCGACCGAAAGAGAATTTAATGCTTTCATCTCTTTAAAAACATTTCAAATACTTTTAATTCCCAAATCTCACAAGATTTCAAATTCAACTCAAAAATATTCCTGAATTAATACTATTAGTTCTCCAAAATCTTTGAAAACCATTTCCAAATCCCAGGAATTTGAATTTTTCCCAAAATTCCAAACTTGAACTCCATTCCGATTTATTTTCAACATTTCTCTGGAATCCTATTTCCAATTATAAATCACATTTGTATATGAAGTTCATTCAATTCATTTATAACCGATATTCTCCGATTTCCATTTGTTATATCAATTTATTTTTCAACTTGGTTATAAACTTTCAATTTTTTTTTTCAATTTACACTTAAATGATAATAATTTAATATTATCACTTCCTAACAACCAAGCAACCGAATATATATATTTACAAAAGTTATTTCTTTATATACAAAAATAATTTGGGCAAAATTATTTCATTCACCCTATTTAAAACAATACTGTGTCGAATTGTTCTACTTAAGTGTTTAGAGATCCCTATCAATGACGTTAATTACTCGTATTGACCAGAATCCATAAACTACTTAATAAACCAACCAACACAATATAAAACCATTTTATATTTACTAACAAATACGCGCTCATATCTATTAGTACTCTCAAAATTCCCACCAGAGCCAAGGTTATCGCTAGCCTAAGCTCTGATACCACTGTAACGACCCGGGTTTTTCTAACACGAAAAACCGGACCATTTTAGTTAAGAAGAAGAGGTAGAAGAAGAAAAATAGAAAACAACAGCAGAATCTCACATACGCAGCGGAATAAAATATAATATATATCAACAGATCTTTACACAAATCAAACTGTATCTGTATATATATATATATACATCCAAATACATCATCAGAGTACATCACATCAATATCATACAACTGAATACACAGCGGAAAAATAATAGCAAGTATGAGAGTACGTATCGTCATCCAGCTCGTCTCCTGAGCTCCACATCATCATATCCTGTAACCTATAATACTCGGTCTGACCCGAGCATCATATAAAACAATACCCGAGTCAGTCTGGAATACCAGCGTGAGAAAATCACACTCAATTGATTATTAAAGTTTCAAAAATCCTTTGAAAACAAAAACATCTCGTAAGACCACGCCACAAATAAACATGTCGGGTTTTTACCTTACGATAGCTAAAACACTTTATATCAAAATCCTCTGATATTATAATAGTGTCTACAGAAAGTAAAATAGAATCTAGCTGAAATGCTTGCATCTCACATTTCAACAATAGTTGGGCACAATCAAAACCGTACAGGCACGTAGGGAGAATGGATTTCCAACGAATGACTAGGCACTGGGGTACCACCTGTCACAGTACGTGGCCTAGATCACCGTACCGAGGAGTACGCCCGCTCCCCTGCAACACAAGGCCGGAACCATCCCTTACTGGATGATCCCGAATAAAATCACCCCACGGTTGGGATCAGCAACCGCACCACTAAGCCGAAATAAAAAGGGACATCTAGACAGGGATGACCTTACCCTCCAGTGGGAGCTACCCACGAAGCCTTGCTGCATAACCCCTGATTTTCAGTCATTCCCGGTTGATGAGGTTCGAGGCTAAACGATACCTTTTAGAGAACATATCCCTTAGAATGCCCATCGTCCGCTGACGATGTTTCGCAAGCATTCGTCCATACCAGTCCGTCCTGGGTTTGAACGGAACCGAAGGCACTACTCCTACTACATCCATTTTGGAAATATCCTCAAGATTAGTAGCGACTAGCCCTTGCACTTCACAGCTCCATCTTCGACTCCGAAATCGTTACACGAAACGTACAAACCGGATCGAAGTGGTATTCGAGTCTCCAGACCTAGAATCCCGGTATACGGAAACTCGATCCCGGTCTCTTCGAAACGATCAGCGCATTGGCCAATATTGATAGTCGGTTATTTAACTATCAATTAACATCCACAAGCAACCATCACACAATAAATAATTTCCCACATTATTTATTTGCCCAAATATCTTTCCAAGATATATTTCCAAATTTTCAAAGCTCATTTGAAAACAATTTCAAAACAGTTTCCGCTTACGGAAAACATTTCCCAAATAATTATTTCCACTGAATCACCAAGTACAAAATACTTTAATTTTTAAAATAATTTAAAAACACTTTATTTAAATATATTTTATAACATTGAAATCAAACTACTTTAATACTTTATTAAAAATATATACTTTAAAATAAATCACTTTATAAATATAAACTAAATTTCTCTTTTTAAAATAGAATAGCAAATCACTTTTATATAATTACTACAATAATAGATTTTTAAAAATACCTACTTTGAAAATTAACATTTAGAAATAATCAATTTCCTAAAACATGCTTTTTAAAACATACTTAAAACTTTTAACTTATATTTAAAATTGCTTTGAAAACGTACTTGGCTATCCAGAGAAATACACTTCTCATTTCCATCCTTTAAAAATAAATCAACATTTATTTTAAACCAATTCATATCCCTTTATAAATTCTCACCTTGAATTTATATTTAAATATCCACTGATATTTTATTTTACTTTATAAACCCAGTTTATATCTCCAAAATCTCACTTCTCTTTTAAAATTCCAATTTTAAACAACTAAATCAATTTCCAATTGATTTTCCAATTTACTTTACTTTACTTTGAAATAAATTTCCTTTACTACTTCATTTATTTCAAAATACATTAACTTTTAGATTTATTCCTTTATTTGAGTTAAAACCCTTTTTAACTGAAAATACCAATTTTAAACTTCCAAAATTCCTTCTTTAGCCTTTAATTAAATTTAATCCTTACATTCAAAATAAATCCTTTATTCTTTAAATTTAATATCACTTTAGTTTAAAGTTAATATTTCCCTTATTATTTCGAAATTCCCTTATTCCAATTCACTTGAATTATTTACTTAAAATTTACTCTTTTATTTCTTTCAAAATCCAATTCAATATATTTTGATAACTCCTTTTATTGAAATATTCAATCCAACCATATCATCCAATATTTCAATCATCAATAAAATCATCACAGGATATCAATATTCATAGAACAGAATATCAAATAATCTAAATAATTTTGAGGAATCCAGTTGGATCCCTCCAACCTGTTTCCCTGCATCCACAAACATTAGCACAATACCAATTCCACTTCAAGGTGGAATATCGCGGTATATGGGATTTATATAAAATCATCCGCTATTATGCGGCGCATAGGGTCTCATCCGCTATATAAATGCGGGAATATCAACAACTCAAATATATACATATGCCAATATGTATATATTGCTATATACTACTATATATATAATATAGCATATTCAATCAATGCAATCATCCAATCAATTATTTAAATTTAACCATTTAAATTTAAAATAAAATTCAACTGAGTGAGATTAACTCACCTTAATTTCCGTTTGCGAATTCGATCCAAACTGACTTGTCACTCCACAATTCCAGACCTTATACAAACATTATATGAATTTATTAATATCTGAATAAATTGACTAATTAAATTCCAATTGATAATTTAATTTATCCGTAATTTATTTTTATTGTAAATAAATACCTTTAAAGTTTTGGCAAATCTCTTTTAACAAATATTTTCTAGTTACCAAAAATTCATAAGTTAAATAAATTGATTTCCATTTTAAAACTAAATTTAACTAATTCTTTATTTAACAAACAAGTAAACTTCCTAACTAATACTTTTCTTTACTGTTAAATTTCTTTCTGGTAAATGCATATATATGGTTATTAAATCGAAAGAATAAATCTCGTACCTCAACTCGATCGACCAGAACGCCACACACCAGCCCACCCTTAGCACGCTGCCTCGAGAACCGCATGCCACCAACCACCGTTCGATTCCCAGCCTCCATCACTTCGCGAGCCACTCTTCACGCTGCTCGAAATCGAACCTAATACTTGGTAGCCGCAAGTGGCAATCACCATCCCTTGCTCATCACGACGTCGCCGAACCCCTAGAAATCGAGAACCTAACTACGCTCCCTGCCCATCAGTCGAACTCACGGTAACTAGGCGAGCCGCTCCTACCAAACAATCGCGACACCACCCCTGCCCTCCTCCCAGCATCGCGAATGACTCGAACGAACTCGATTTCATCTTCTGAAACGAATTCGACTCCATTTTAGTTTTTGAGGAGGACGAGTTTAATTAATCTTCGAGTTCGAAGAATTGTCGAAGTAGCTTCGGTGGCTCGATTGGGAACGAGGATGAAGACTGCGGCATTTAGGAGGGTGAAGGAGGCGTGGAGGAAGATGTGATGGAGTGGAGGAATTGATTTCTTAAGAGACAAGATCGATTTTCTTTTTATTTTAAGGGGAATGCTCGGCTGAAAAGTTGTAAAGGAGAAGGAGACGCGTGTTTACCCAGTTGAACACGTGTGGACAGACAGCGTGATCCAGAAGGCTCGTAGTCTGGATATGGAAAGAAATATCGACCAGTTAAAATATTAAATTTCCGATTAAATTTCAGCGCGTTTACATTCTGTATGATCACACGACAACTCCAAATACTACGAAAATTGAAATCCAATAATAATACAATATTACGGATCCAATGGAACTGGTTTCGCTGAATTCCAAGACTGTGCCTCGGACGGCTATTTTTAAATTCAATTTCAACGATATATTTTTAAAACTGAACAAAACTCTTTAAAATTCCATTTTAAAAGTTCTATCATCTTCAGTATTAACAATATAAATTTTCTGAACCTTTGAACTATTTTTAACAGGCTAAAAATCAAGATTCAATATTTTACCCAATCCCGATAATTAAATTTAATAATTAATTATCCAAATAAATACTGTATATTTAAAATTAAAGTTAAAATTTAACCTTCGGATATTTAAAATAAATTAAATATTCACATTTCAAATATATAAAAATTCCGGGTCGTCACAGCAAGTAAGTAAAAAGAATCAGACAAAATGCAAGACTTCCAGGTGAACTTATGATGAAGATATTTGATATTTTCTAATGAAGAGAACAATGTTGTGGTCACTGTTCTATTGAATGGTGGAAATGCTCATTACAAACAAGAGCATATGCATTTATAATTTATCAAAGGTTTTGATTATGACCCAATACTTCCAGATTTGAATTAAGTATCAAAATAGCAGGAATTAGCTAAGCATAGGTGCAGTAGAGTTTACAATTACTAAGCAGGTAAATGAGCTTATTACCCCAAGCAATACATGTTTTCACCGGGGAAAATCAAATGCCCCACCAGATTCAGGCTTTGCCTTTCAGCCTTTGCATGGACCTATATCAATTATAAGTCATGGTTAAGCCTACTGGTTAGCCAGTTTAGATTCAACTCAACCTTTACAAATTCATTGATTTTTACTCTATTCTTTTCTTCCTATGAATGTTTCTGCTCTACCATTTTTTTTAAGGTTCATCAAACATTTCTACAGGAGACATGAGCACATATCAAAATTACATGACATGGTCTCCTATATCTTTCTCCACCAGAGACTATGCAGATTTAACTCTTTTAAAATAGCAACCCACATATGCAAGTATGAATAATACTTAAGGATTCCTACAAGTTCACTTCTCAGAAAAACAAACACATATCAATCCAGATAATACTTAAACCATAATGATATTTCTGGCCTGGCCTAATTATTACAACATATCTGCCAAAAACTCCTTAAACATTCTAAATGCAAGTAATCTTCAATTGCCCATGCACACAAGTTTCCTATGCATCCTTTCCTACAGCAACATCTAGAGCTGCCTCCATAGAAATGAGACACCCCAGATGTTACAAAGCAACAAATAGGGTCAGAATATAATTCTGGTATGAGTGAAATCAAAATGCAATATTTTGTCATTTTTAAATTGCAGTGCAGGGTATTAAAATACTTGAAGAAATTTGGATTCATGATATAACTGGATAAATATTTGTATCTAAGCTCCTACCACATTCATGCACACAAGCAACCATTCAATCATTCAATCCAGTATAAATGTACACCCATTCTTATGGAATTAACTCATTTTAATTTCCATAACTCAACATTAAAACTTGATTTATCAATCCAATTTTTGGTCATATTTTTTCGCCATTGAACACCATGTGTGCATTGCAAGGGACTCAATTCTGTTAACCCCTGCACAAAGGCCTATAGGACTTAAACAAGTCATGCACATACCCATCATACTCCTTATGATGGATAGATTAAGGCTTTCCTCCTAGATTAGTTTTATAATCTAGTGACCAGTCTCATTTCTTATTTCAGAAAGATTCATTAACTCTTGAATTGCTTTTACTTTCTTTCTTTTTCTATAAATCAGAGAAAGTTAATCTTACTCAGGGATTTCAACTGACTATGCATTCATACATAATGATCATGTTTTTATTTCATTCTTCTTCCCAGTTGCTTCATTCAAAATTTTGTTTTATCACTTGTATACTCCTGTGTTCCAGAATGTCATGATCTCTTAACAAATCCAGTAAATTCCATTAAATTCTCATGTTTAATTTTGTTATGAACATAGGGTAGGGTTTTTAGAGAAAAACCTTTAAAACATTTTTAGCCTCAGATCTGAACAAATCAGCACATAAATAATTTATTGCATTGTTCATTTCTAATTTAAAACAAACTAGACATAAGCATGAACCTCCTTTGTTCACACTGCCTAGCTTATCTTTCAATATTACCCCACTTCATAATAAAATTTGTGTTTATCTTTCTATCATAACTACAAGCTGATGGTTCATGGTACTGGATCCATTTCAGAGATCATGGCATTACTATTTTCAAACAGTCAATAGAACATATCAAAACAGCAACCAAAGATTTATCAATACACCAACCATGCTCAATATTCATTAATTCAGAGGAAGAAAACAAGTTGATCAAGCACAAAAGAAAAATAAGATGGCTGCCCTTATCTTGGGTCTTAATGCCTTAACCTCATGAGATTGATTAATCACTCACCTTTCCCTTCTTTCCCCCGAGATTTCCTAAGATTGCAAGCAGTGTGTGTCCTACTCTTTTCTTTTTTCTTTTTTATATGTTTTCTGTTTTCTCCCCAGAGAAAAACCTCTACTTCTACTCCTGGTTTAAATCATTTCACTAGGGTTTTGTTGAAAGGAAAAACCCATTTTATCCTCACATCACTCAAAGAATTTTGTGTGCTGTTATGGCTAAATGTGCCATTTCCCTTGGTTTCTATTTCTGGTAAAAGTAGTTATCCACCACTTTCCCTGTGTGCATGCAATTTGCATGATTCACTTGTGTATTATTTTCATGTGGCTTATATATATATATTTTTAAGCATTTTAATTTATCAAAGAATACATCATTTTCTCTTTACTTAATTGCTGTAAACAATTTTCTCTTTACTGATTTATTTTATTTTCTTTATGTTAAGCTATAATATATATATATATATATATATGTGTATCCTCTCTATCAATTAACCTCTGGTTAATTATTTCAAACCAACTGTTTTCTCTTGATATGTAAATGTGTTCATATTTTAATCACTCTGGTGTTCTCTCCTTTTTACTTTATGTTTATTCTTTCTGGGTATATATATATTTAAATACAACATATGGTAATATACATATACATATATATTCCATATATACACTCAGTTATACATCTTCTTCCCTCTGAAATACCATTTCTTCTTACTGTTTATTTCCAAGATATATATATTTGAAATTTTTCCTTTTTCTGATTTTTAATCTAATTATTCTTATCTCAATACTTTTTGTGTAACGACCCAGTATTTTCAACCATTCGCATCCATTATAAGTGTATAGATAGACACTCATGCCGGAGTTGAATTGCTCAAAATACTGCGTTGTAAATAAAATTTGGCAAAACTCATCATATACAGTAAATAAAATAATTACAGATCACAGACACAGAGTAATATAACAATAATGCAGCGGAAACAAAAGGATAGTAGTTCATGAAGCTACTATATATATAACAGAGTTAAACAAGATACAACAGAGGTCTCGAATACAATAGATGTCACAATACAATAATCAAATACCAGATCTGAATACATCACTGGAATCAACAGAATAACTGAAAGCAGGATCGATAGATTTCTGGATCTCCAAGAGAAGCTCCAACTCCAAAGGTGAGTCTCAAATGCTGTATCACTCAGTCTGACCCGAGCGTAAAGCAAAACACAAGACACTCGAGTCAGGATTAACATTCTTATATAAATAAATCCAACTCAAGTGAAATATCAACTAAAATACAAGTAACTTAAAGGATGTTTGGGATAACCATCTTCTAAGTGTCCGTTAAACTATTTACTATGTAGTAATATACGCTATATACAGTAGTGTCTAAATAAGTAAAGTATAATTATATCGGAAAATAGCGTTAAGGGGATGGAGAACCTTAACGCGGTCGGATCTTAAAATCATAATCGTAGTAAAGCTCGATATGGTAGGTGACACGGCACAACTAGGCAATGCCAAGGTAGATATACCAATTACGCACACGGACTGATGGATACACATAGCAGCCACTACCGTTCCACCTCGAACAACATTCCCAAATCGGAGGATGGCCATCTAGTCAAATCACAAGTAAGAGTATAATGTCGAAGAAATGCGTCCGAGAAGAGGTGCTACCTCACTGGTCCGAGATCGCTCCTGTTTTAGCCACCTTATGCCAACTCACGGGAGTTGGGTCCACGTAACATACCTTAAGAACGTCGCCACCATCCTACTTCATTCTGGAATCTCCACCGCGTACACGGTTGCCAAAGTGGTTTTCGGTATCGACAGAGAGTATGTCCATATCCGATCCCGGTCTCTTTGCCAACCAATCGTTATTATAACACCGTGGTCATTTCAAAATAGTTTATACTTCAAAACCAAAATATCATTATCATTTCAAAACCCAATTTAATATGATATCATTTCATTTCAAATATATCCATTTTCAAAATCGTATTACTTTCCAAAGTTGTAATGCTTTCGAAATCATAGTTTGGAAATCACAGTATTTTGGAAATCATAGCACTTTCCTTTTTAACAGTTTAGATATTAAAATTTCGTTATAAAATAAATTAATTTCCTCAAATTTCACAAATTGATTCAAATTAACTCGAATTCCAAAATTTTAATTTAATCAAATCTCAAATCATTAGTTTCAACTCGATTCAGCTTCTAAATAAACCATTTCAATTTATCGATTTCAAATACATATCTGAACCATAAAATAAGTCATTTCAATTTTAATATATTTCAAAGCTTTATACATTCCTCATTTCAAAACTAAATTCGATAACTTTATATACATATCAGATTCCCCTTTACAATTATTTAGTTTTGAAATATTAACTTAATCATTTCCATAACATTTAAATTCAATTTCAATTTACAATTTAAATAAACAAAATATCTCATTCAAATATTTATACGTTTGAAATATCCATTTAAGTCACCTTTTCAAATTCCAAGTTGTAAATCACTTCTTTAAATTTCAAATTCAATACATTCAAATCAAACTTATTTAAGTATAATTCTTAAATAAATACAATTTCAATCAAATTTCTAATCATTATAAATTCTATATTGAAAATATAGATATTAAATAAATACTTAAACATATTATTTATCAATTTTATTAAATCAACTTTTAATAAATCTTTAAAATCAATATTTAATAAAACCATATATCTCTTTTCAAACCAAAGAAATCATTTTCAAAAATATATATATATATATAGACCAACGGTGTCTGTATATAATTTTCTATCCTATGGTCAAGTGATACGGATATTTATCATTTCAATCCGCAATTTAAAACATATTCGGGTGTATATCCTTTCAACCCGAAATCCCAAATTCAATTCAATGAAAATCGCTTGGGTTTATCATTTCAACCCATAACGATTTTCTCCTATTCTACAGATCGTTCGGGTATGTATCATTTCAACCCATAGTGATTCTATACTAACAGGGAACTTGCAGAGTGATAACAGATATGATAATAAAATAACAACAGAAACAGGCATATATCAACAATATAAATAACAGATAATGGTGTCGGATGTCATAGGTGAACAGATACAGATAATGACATATATAACAATGTAAATAACTAACATCAGCATATTTCAATTGACATTTCAATTGAAATCAAACTTAATAAATATAAGAACATTAATCGTGAGTGATTGCTCACCTTTCGAGGCTAGAGATATTTGACACTGAACTGAGTTACAAATCCGAGCACAACTTCCAAAGCAAGATAAGATTGGCACGAATTCGATGGAAAAGCTGATAGATAAGGGATTGACGAAATCAAATTAGAACCGATCGATGATGACAAGTGGTATAAGTGAACTTATATATATAACTATATATAACTATTTTCATGGATAAAACATATTCTAAAATACATCACATTTTAAATTGAATATAAGTATACCTTTCAAAATCATTGTTTATATCAAAACACATAAATAAATCAAATATAATTATAAAGTCAATACCTTATTGAAATCAATATATATATATACTTGTTTAAAAATGGCAGGTACTTAAATTTTTATATATTGTTTACTGCAATTATCAACATCTCAAATATATAGGCAGTGTATATACAACTGAAACTGGGATATAATATAAAATATAAAAATGTAATGTAGTACACATTTAATTCTGTCAAAGAGGAGACTCAACTGCTTCCAATATACATGTGCGAAAGTTACTTTTAAAAATAAACATATACATATTAATAAACAACGGTATTAAAACTTGCATATATATAATATTTTTATACTAAATATTATAAAACCTACCTTATATATAATCGCATAAAAAAAAACTGTAAGATATCAAACAAAAGGGACAAAGTAGCATGAATGACTCACGCACACCATATATAACAGTTTTAAAAAAAATCAACATTAAATAAGGCGAAGGTATACTGCCTACCATTTTCACTCAAAGGCTTCCATACGTATATAAATATTTTTCATTTATATATATATATATATATTATTTATAAATTAATATGTAAAAAAATTTAGAATATATATATAGCACAAACAGTACACAACAACAAAACTAAAGCTTAGACAATATATATAGCACGCGGCTTTATGGACGAAGTATATACAAAAATCAACTCTTTATAAACTAATATATTCTTTAAAATATACATACTATCATTAACATACAAAAAAAAACCAAACAAAATAATATAGATATTATTATTATATCCATTCACTAATATAGGCAAACCAAACATACTTTATATAGATACTTTGTAACATATCATATAGCTGTTATTTCAAGCAGATACATAAGTGCGAAATTCCTTTTCACAGTAAATATATAGTACAATATACTTTATATAAACAGAGTTTGTAAATCACAGGCAACACATACAAAATATATGGCTTTATATATATGAACTTCTACAACCTATCTATATAATTTACATAACTCTGTATATACGAATATATATAGGCTTAAGTAGAACATAAACAGATTACAAAATTTATAGCATATATATAATTCAACAGTTCTTAAATAATCTATCTAAACTTTAGACAATATATATATATATATATATATTAACTAAAGCGATCCTATATGAAATAAACCAACATACTATAGTATATGCACGACAACTACTATATTTTATATTATACAAAACAGCACATATTATATTAAAGTAAGTTCCTCAACACTTCTAATATATATATATATATATATATATACCCAGATCCAAAGTTATATAAAAAAAACTCATATGCTTACATCCATCCACATGCCACAAAAGACTGATCAAGCTAGGGGAGGCGTTGACCTGGATGGAGGCGAGAAGTGGGGTCGGTTGTAGATGGGAAGGTCGGATCAGGTCGGAGCATGGAGGAGGGTGGCTGCGCGGGGTTCTGAGGTGGGAGGTTGGTCGCAGGCGAATGGTGGGTAGGCGAGTTGCTGGCTGCG
This sequence comes from Allium fistulosum, assembly GCA_030737815.1. NCBI lineage: Eukaryota > Viridiplantae > Streptophyta > Magnoliopsida > Asparagales > Amaryllidaceae > Allium > Allium fistulosum. The sequence goes on from CM060906.1 coordinate 405,030,317, forward strand.
GCTACTCGAGAGGGTGGAGTGATGGTCTGAAGGTGGAGGGGAAGCAGTGGTGAATGAATGCTTGGTCAACTCGGTTTCTAGTATTGGTGCAAGACATTGGCGGGAGGAGGAGCACTGGGGTTTGAGGAGGTGAGGCCATTCTCGGCGATGCTCAGGTGAGACGAGGAATGGACCAGTTTTTAGGCGAATGAAAATTAAGAATGTATAAAATAATTTGAATCGGTATAAACGAACGTGCATAAAAAAATGAAGAGAGAAAAATCATGAGAGGAAGGGGGAATAAGTGACAGCAAAGCTTTGCAAATAAAAATAAAAAGTTATAAAGGTGAATTAAATGACCCATTCAAATTAATGAAAAAAAAACGTACATCAGTTTATACATTTAGACCTTCCAAATGGTGGGGATGGGAACGGCTGAATTTTAGAAAAAAAAAAAGAATGTTATAGTAAATGCTAGTTGCTATCGATTACTGTTTGAAATTTGAATGGACACCACTATTAAAACTGTAAAAGTGATCCCGATACGGTTATCCATTTCTCGCGGATTCCGCTGTGTACCGAACTTCAAAACACAGAATTGAATATACCGCAGAGATCAGCACGACGAGACGATCAAAACGGTATACAAATATCAGTGATACGGTCATCCGATCAAAAGTCGATAACCGGTACCAGAAATGCTGCTATTCTAACCGAATTAAGATAAACGGAGCAACAAAAGTCCAAATTTGACGAAACGAAAGATGACGTCTCACTCAGAAGATGATTTACAAATTTTCTATGTAAAAATATTCAGGTTTGGAAAAGATTTTATTATCATCAATTTTAACTGATTAAATTGAAGTAAATTTACGCGCGAAATAAATTTTCATATTTTCGGACGAAAATTTACCAATTTCTATCTTTAATTAGACGCATTCCAAATATCAAATTTATATTTCAAAATTTTATTGTTTAAAATTTCACACAAATTCAATTAATTAAATAAATAAAATCACTGAAATTTACGGGTCGTTACACTCTCCCCCACTCAAAACTTTTCGTCCCCGAAAAGGAAGGAGGTAGGAGAAATAGAAACAACCAGAAAGAAAAGTAGATTTAAAAGACAAGATAAGACTATTAATTTAAACCATATAATTTCAAATTAAACTAATTTATATTTAACAGTTCGATTTAATCCACTGAGTTCACTTAAGTTAAATCAATTCATCTATTTCTGAATTCATTACCTTATGTATAGTCATCCTCAATTAACAATTTCTAAGTCATCAAATTTGTATCATCATTTATTATACTCATGTTTTATTAGACAAATTAAATTCTTTTATTCCAAATTATTATTAAGTTTATTCCACTTAATATGTCCTATCACATATATTAAACCATATAAATTAATTTAAATCATAAAAATTTCAATTTAAATTACTTTATATTCTAAATTGATTTTAAATTCAAGGTATTTCCATACTTTAATCAAATTTCAATTTATTAGTTCCTTCAAAACACTTTATTTGTCTCATCTATTATTTAATTAACTTATTATTCTGCTTATCTCTATTAACATCTTTATAAAAAAAATTAAGTGTATAGCATTTGTTATAACACTCAAATCTTTCCTTATAAAATCATTTTATATTGTATATTGTCCAATTACATTTTTAACTTCTGAAAATTTTAGGTAAGTTATGTTGAGATGAAATCGGGTATTATACCAATAAGATTTTTCAACTTAGTTATTCTCAGTTAACTATTTATCCAAGAATTTTGACTTTAGTTTATAATTGAAATCATCTTAAATCTAAAATTTTAGAAGTTAAATCTCCGATTTACTTCAAACAATTTAGAGATATATATAATATATTTATATCAAATTAAATTAAATTTTAAAATGAGATACCTATATATATAAATCAAATTATATTGAAGAAATTCAAATCGAATATATTATTTTTTTTTCAAAACAAAACCGTAGCAAAGCTACAGAATGGTTTCTCCTCTTCGAAACTCGAAAATGAATGTCGATGATGCGGCCGTCATCACCGAAATTATTTTCCAGCGACAAAGAGAAGAGCACTAGTTTAAACATTTAAAATTCTTTGAAAACCATTTTATTCGAAAATACTTTAAATAATATACATTTTAGGACTTTAAAACAAAGTTTGAAATCACCAGAAATTTAATTCTTAAATCTTCGATTTAAATTCATTTCAATTCCAAATAAATTTATAACCAATAGTCATTTTGCAATAGTCAATGACTTACAAAACAATAACATCAAAATCAAATATTATCATTTTCAACAACCAAACTATTTAACTTTTAATTCCAGAATATTTTCTTATATATTTATAATATAATCATACAAATTTATTTCATTTATCACATTTGAAAATTATATTGTGTCAGTTTGCTCTGTTCAAGTGTTTTGGAAATTCTATCGATAGCGTTGATCAGACGAATCGATCGAAAACCCAAATCAACATCAACAACTCAAACAACACAATATATAAAACATTTTAATATTAATATACAAATACCAATACACTCCCTCACACGATGATTCCAGAATTGGATTCCGACAAAAGGATAGAGATCCAAATATAGAGGAACTCTAATCAAAGAGAATTATAATCTAAAATAGATAGGCTCGAAACGAAGGTTAGATGATTTCATTTCAAATAGGAAGATGGATAAAGTTGTATAAATCGCGGGAAACCTTAACCGGGTCAACCGTGACTTCATAGATAAGATCGATATAGAATTCTGAAGCAAATCGACATTCAATTACCGGAGGTGAAATTCGGATATAGCATAAGATAGCAGCATCGTAAACCGAGGATACAGAAATCTCCGGTGAATCAATACCGATTGTAAAGGAGTTTCACCCCAGTACAAATTATTCGAAGATTGGCGAGACCGTCGATTTATTATAGAGATTATTCGAAGTGGAGTTATGGGATACTCCAGAATTAAAAGACACGAATAGGGGAGACACGAATGGACTTTGAAACCGAAGTGAACGTCCCAAAATTCAAAGGAACCGAGTCAAAGAAGAAGGAATTCAAGCTCGAACGAAAGTGATTCTGTAATTGAATTTACTACATATGCTGAGTTTTGCCTAAAACCTGGCTCTGATACCAACTGTAACGACCCAGTATTTTCAACCATTCGCATCCATTATAAGTGTATAGATAGACACTCATGCCGGAGTTGAATTGCTCAAAATACTGCGTTGTAAATAAAATTTGGCAAAACTCATCATATACAGTAAATAAAATAATTACAGATCACAGACACAGAGTAATATAACAATAATGCAGCGGAAACAAAAGGATAGTAGTTCATGAAGCTACTATATATATAACAGAGTTAAACAAGATACAACAGAGGTCTCGAATACAATAGATGTCACAATACAATAATCAAATACCAGATCTGAATACATCACTGGAATCAACAGAATAACTGAAAGCAGGATCGATAGATTTCTGGATCTCCAAGCGAAGCTCCAACTCCAAAGGTGAGTCTCAAATGCTGTATCACTCAGTCTGACCCGAGCGTAAAGCAAAACACAAGACACTCGAGTCAGGATTAACATTCTTATATAAATAAATCCAACTCAAGTGAAATATCAACTAAAATACAAGTAACTTAAAGGATGTTTGGGATAACCATCTTCTAAGTGTCCGTTAAACTATTTACTATGTAGTAATATACGCTATATACAGTAGTGTCTAAATAAGTAAAGTATAATTATATCGGAAAATAGCGTTAAGGGGATGGAGAACCTTAACGCGGTCGGATCTTAAAATCATAATCGTAGTAAAGCTCGATATGGTAGGTGACACGGCACAACTAGGCAATGCCAAGGTAGATATACCAATTACGCACACGGACTGATGGATACGCATAGCAGCCACTACCGTTCCACCTCGAACAACATTCCCAAATCGAAGGATGGCCATCTAGTCAAATCACAAGTAAGAGTATAATGTCGAAGAAATGCGTCCGAGAAGAGGTGCTACCTCACTGGTCCGAGATCGCTCCTGTTTTAGCCACCTTATGCCAACTCACGGGAGTTGGGTCCACGTAACATACCTTAAGAACGTCGCCACCATCCTACTTCATTCTGGAATCTCCACCGCGTACACGGTTGCCAAAGTGGTTTTCGGTATCGACAGAGAGTATGTCCATATCCGATCCCGGTCTCTTTGCCAACCAATCGTTATTATAACACCGTGTTCATTTCAAAATAGTTTATACTTCAAAACCAAAATATCATTATCATTTCAAAACCCAATTTAATATGATATCATTTCATTTCAAATATATCCATTTTCAAAATCGTATTACTTTCCAAAGTTGTAATGCTTTCGAAATCATAGTTTGGAAATCACAGTATTTTGGAAATCATAGCACTTTCCTTTTTAACAGTTTAGATATTAAAATTTCGTTATAAAATAAATTAATTTCCTCAAATTTCACAAATCGATTCAAATTAACTCGAATTCCAAAATTTTAATTTAATCAAATCTCAAATCATTAGTTTCAACTCGATTCAGCTTCTAAATAAACCATTTCAATTTATCGATTTCAAATACATATCTGAACCATAAAATAAGTCATTTCAATTTTAATATATTTCAAAGCTTTATACATTCCTCATTTCAAAACTAAATTCGATAACTTTATATACATATCAGATTCCCCTTTACAATTATTTAGTTTTGAAATATTAACTTAATCATTTCCATAACATTTAAATTCAATTTCAATTTACAATTTAAATAAACAAAATATCTCATTCAAATATTTATACGTTTGAAATATCCATTTAAGTCACCTTTTCAAATTCCAAGTTGTAAATCACTTCTTTAAATTTCAAATTCAATACATTCAAATCAAACTTATTTAAGTATAATTCTTAAATAAATACAATTTCAATCAAATTTCTAATCATTATAAATTCTATATTGAAAATATAGATATTAAATAAATACTTAAACATATTATTTATCAATTTTATTAAATCAACTTTTAATAAATCTTTAAAATCAATATTTAATAAAACCATATATCTCTTTTCAAACCAAAGAAATCATTTTCAAAAATATATATATATATATATAGACCAACGGTGTCTGTATATAATTTTCTATCCTATGGTCAAGTGATACGGATATTTATCATTTCAATCCGCAATTTAAAACATATTCGGGTGTATATCCTTTCAACCCGAAATCCCAAATTCAATTCAATGAAAATCGCTTGGGTTTATCATTTCAACCCATAACGATTTTCTCCTATTCTACAGATCGTTCGGGTATGTATCATTTCAACCCATAGTGATTCTATACTAACAGGGAACTTGCAGAGTGATAACAGATATGATAATAAAATAACAACAGAAACAGGCATATATCAACAATATAAATAACAGATAATGGTGTCGGATGTCATAGGTGAACAGATACAGATAATGACATATATAACAATGTAAATAACTAACATCAGCATATTTCAATTGACATTTCAATTGAAATCAAACTTAATAAATATAAGAACATTAATCGTGAGTGATTGCTCACCTTTCGAGGCTAGAGATATTTGACACTGAACTGAGTTACAAATCCGAGCACAACTTCCAAAGCAAGATAAGATTGGCACGAATTCGATGGAAAAGCTGATAGATAAGGGATTGACGAAATCAAATTAGAACCGATCGATGATGACAAGTGGTATAAGTGAACTTATATATATAACTATATATAACTATTTTCATGGATAAAACATATTCTAAAATACATCACATTTTAAATTGAATATAAGTATACCTTTCAAAATCATTGTTTATATCAAAACACATAAATAAATCAAATATAATTATAAAGTCAATACCTTATTGAAATCAATATATATATATACTTGTTTAAAAATGGCAGGTACTTAAATTTTTATATATTGTTTACTGCAATTATCAACATCTCAAATATATAGGCAGTGTATATACAACTGAAACTGGGATATAATATAAAATATAAAAATGTAATGTAGTACACATTTAATTCTGTCAAAGAGGAGACTCAACTGCTTCCAATATACATGTGCGAAAGTTACTTTTAAAAATAAACATATACATATTAATAAACAACGGTATTAAAACTTGCATATATATAATATTTTTATACTAAATATTATAAAACCTACCTTATATATAATCGCATAAAAAAAACTGTAAGATATCAAACAAAAGGGACAAAGTAGCATGAATGACTCACGCACACCATATATAACAGTTTTAAAAAAAATCAACATTAAATAAGGCGAAGGTATACTGCCTACCATTTTCACTCAAAGGCTTCCATACGTATATAAATATTTTTCATTTATATATATATATATATATTATTTATAAATTAATATGTAAAAAAATTTAGAATATATATATAGCACAGACAGTACACAACAACAAAACTAAAGCTTAGACAATATATATAGCACGCGGCTTTATGGACGAAGTATATACAAAAATCAACTCTTTATAAACTAATATATTCTTTAAAATATACATACTATCATTAACATACAAAAAAAAACCAAACAAAATAATATAGATATTATTATTATATCCATTCACTAATATAGGCAAACCAAACATACTTTATATAGATACTTTGTAACATATCATATAGCTGTTATTTCAAGCAGATACATAAGTGCGAAATTCCTTTTCACAGTAAATATATAGTACAATATACTTTATATAAACAGAGTTTGTAAATCACAGGCAACACATACAAAATATATGGCTTTATATATATGAACTTCTACAACCTATCTATATAATTTACATAACTCTGTATATACGAATATATATAGGCTTAAGTAGAACATAAACAGATTACAAAATTTATAGCATATATATAATTCAACAGTTCTTAAATAATCTATCTAAACTTTAGACAATATATATATATATATATATATTAACTAAAGCGATCCTATATGAAATAAACCAACATACTATAGTATATACACGACAACTACTATATTTTATATTATACAAAACAGCACATATTATATTAAAGTAAGTTCCTCAACACTTCTAATATATATATATATATATATATATATACCCAGATCCAAAGTTATATAAAAAAAACTCATATGCTTACATCCATCCACATGCCACAAAAGACTGATCAAGCTAGGGGAGGCGTTGACCTGGATGGAGGCGAGAAGTGGGGTCGGTTGTAGATGGGAAGGTCGGATCAGGTCGGAGCATGGAGGAGGGTGGCTGCGCGGGGTTCTGAGGTGGGAGGTTGGTCGCAGGCGAATGGTGGGTAGGCGAGTTGCTGGCTGCGGCTACTCGAGAGGGTGGAGTGATGGTCTGAAGGTGGAGGGGAAGCAGTGGTGAATGAATGCTTGGTCAGCTCGGTTTCTAGTATTGGTGCAAGACATTGGCGGGAGGAGGAGCACTGGGGTTTGAGGAGGTGAGGCCATTCTCGGCGATGCTCAGGTGAGACGAGGAATGGACCAGTTTTTAGGCGAATGAAAATTAAGAATGTATAAAATAATTTGAATCGGTATAAACGAACGTGCATAAAAAAATGAAGAGAGAAAAATCATGAGAGGAAGGGGGAATAAGTGACAGCAAAGCTTTGCAAATAAAAATAAAAAGTTATAAAGGTGAATTAAATGACCCATTCAAATTAATGAAAAAAAAACGTACATCAGTTTATACATTTAGACCTTCCAAATGGTGCGGATGGGAACGGCTGAATTTTAGAAAAAAAAAAGAATGTTATAGTAAATGCTAGTTGCTATCGATTACTGTTTGAAATTTGAATGGACACCACTATTAAAACTGTAAAAGTGATCCCGATACGGTTATCCATTTCTCGCGGATTCCGCTGTGTACCGAACTTCAAAACACAGAATTGAATATACCGCAGAGATCAGTACGACGAGACGATCAAAACGGTATACAAATATCAGTGATACGGTCATCCGATCAAAAGTCGATAACCGGTACCAGAAATGCTGCTATTCTAACCGAATTAAGATAAACGGAGCAACAAAAGTCCAAATTTGACGAAACGAAAGATGACGTCTCACTCAGAAGATGATTTACAAATTTTCTATGTAAAAATATTCAGGTTTGGAAAAGATTTTATTATCATCAATTTTAACTGATTAAATTGAAGTAAATTTACGCGCGAAATAAATTTTCATATTTTCGGACGAAAATTTACCAATTTCTATCTTTAATTAGACGCATTCCAAATATCAAATTTATATTTCAAAATTTTATTGTTTAAAATTTCACACAAATTCAATTAATTAAATAAATAAAATCACTGAAATTTACGGGTCGTTACATTTTGGGTCTTCACAGAATTCTTCAGCTTGCATACTACCCTTGAATTCTGGAATTTCAGTTTTCATCCCCGACTCCCATCGTCGATCATCTTCAACATCCCTATATGCATTTCGTACTTGGTCTCAATCTCGATAATAAATATTACTTCTATCACTCTCTTCATCATAATCACGTGTACTTCGATATCGATCTCGACCATCAACATCTCTACGATCACACATGTCTCTTCTACTATGTCTTTCATCATCACGATATGGCTCATACTCAAACTCACGTTGAGTTCTTCTTTCTTCATCTCGAAATTCATGGTGATCTCTCCTTGTTGAAACTGATGACTCTCTTCTGTCTCAAACAGATTGTGGTGACACCCTCCTCGCTTCCATAACCGATGGCGAAACTCTGTTTCCTTCATGGTTCGAGACTGGCGACCTTCTCCTTTGACTTTGATTCATATCAATCATTAATTTCTCCAATCTACCAATACCTTCATCTAACTTCTCATTGAATTTGTTGCTAATGCGTTGTTCCATTTGTTCAGCATCTTCTCTTTTGTATAAATCTTCAACATTTTGATGACGATTAGCTCTTCTCGGTGGCATTGTCGAATCAAACAATCTTCACAACTTTAACTCTCGGCTTGGACTTACAAAAGTGATGCACGGCCTTCAACTAGCTCGGATCTACACTTCAACACTTCTCCTTGGCTCCAAGACTCGGCATAGCTATGATTGGCTAAGTCTAGCTCTGATACCAAATGATGCAGCGGAAATAACAGAAATGAATATAACGATGAAAGTAGCAATCGATGGATTGAAAATACCACACGCCCAAATCCGTTGATCTCAAAGATACCAGATTCTAGCTATCTCAAACACGTTGATCGCGCACGATACCGTGTTTAAAAATCTATGATTCTTCTACGTTGATCAAGCGCACTTGATTCTGTGAATCAGCTTCAACGATCGTTGATTCGAGCGCACTCGAATACCGAAGGTGGAGATAGGAGATCACACTCAACTACCAATTTAAGAAGAGGCACAAAGCACTCAAACAAAGTTTTTATTCAAAATCAACTAACTTTACAAATGACACCACCCGCCTATTTATAGGCTTATAACTCACACTAGGTCGTGAACGACCTAACAAACCTGCGACCTAAAACAAACAGCGACTCAACACAAAGACATGCGACCTAACAGGTAAGCGACTTAACAAATACAACATGAATGACATACGACTTAAGAAAATATAGATACAACACATTACACGAGTTACAAATATACGACCTAACAGAAATGAATACAACACACGCGACCTAAGCTCCACGCGACTTAAGTCAAAGTGGCATATGCGGCATAAGGTCGTTAACTCGCTTGAGCGACCTAAAGATAGAGGCATAGAGTAAAGCGGCATAAGGATTCTTCATTACATGCGAATTATAGGAATGAGCGACCTAGCCTTAGAGCAACCTAAGATAGGTCGTAGCTCGCTGGTGAGTGTCTTAACCCGCTGGCGCTATCTGAACTCAAACATAACTTTTTGGCGACATATGGAACGAGCTCGTTAGGTCGTTGGCAACCTAAGGTATATTTCACTAGGTCGCCTGTCAACTCTCTAGGTCGCTGGAGTGACTTAAGGCTTAATTCGTTAACTCGCGAGCGACCTAAGACCTTTGAACGACTCAAATCCATTGAGTTGGTAGATTGCGCTGCATCACATCTATAAAATACATGTAAGCCCATATGTCCTGTAGTTACCCAGTCTGCATACATTTTCTGGATCACCTACTTTGTTTCGTTTTAATTTTTGAAATGTATATAATATATTCTCTGTTTCAAATATACAATATGTACAGCTTATATATATATTATATTTAGAAATGATACAAGTTATAATGTTTGGACATTGGTCTGTAGTGTATGTATAATAATAGTATGGGTTTAAGGTATACTTTAATAAGTTTGTAGTTAATATAATCTGCTCTATATAGGCGAGCTATGCATTACAACTTTGTATATTATTTTATATAAACTCGTACATACCTGGGAAGTTTAAATTGGTAATATATTTATTTTATACATTATTGATTTCGGTACTATATGTATATACTGTACTTTTATATAAAATATTATTTTGGTTATATACTAAGTTTATATTTTAGTTATATACTAGTTTACATAAGTATATAGTTATTTATAAGTTATAACTAGTTGTCTGCATTGGTTGTCTGTATATGTTTCGTATATTCTAAGATGTATATATATTTTAAAATTTAATATTGATTTTAGTAGGCACTGAGTTAAAATATGATATTATATATATAGTTACATATAGTCATATATGTGCACTTATACCATTTATCAACATCGATCCGGTTCTGATTTGATTTCGTCAATTCCTTATTTATCAGCTTTGATCGTCGATTCGTGCCAATCTAGCTTCGATTTGGAAGTCGTGCTTGCATTTCGTAACTCAATTCATTGTCGAATCTCGCTCTAGCCTCGAAAGGTGAGCAATCACTCACGATTAATGTTCTTTTATTTATTAAATTTGATTTCAATTGAAATGACAATTGAAATATGCCGATGTTAGTTATTTACACTGTTATATGTATGCTATTACCTGTATCAGTTCACCTGTGACATCTGACACCATTATCTGCCAATTGAAATATGCTGATGTTAGTTATTCGCACTGTTATATATATGCTATTACCTGTATCAGTTCACATGGGACATCTGACACCATTATCTATTATTTTTATTGATGATATATGCATGTTATATTATTATCATATCTGTTCTCACTCTGCAAGTTCCCTTTTAGTATAGAATCACTATAGGTTGAAATGATACATACCCGAATGGACTTTAGAATAGGAGAAAATCCTTATGGGTGGAAATGATAAACCTAAGCGATTTTCAATTGAGTTGAATTTGGGATTACGGGTTGAAATGATATATATATATACCCGTATATATTTAAACTACGGATTGAAATGATAAATATCCGTATCACTTGACCATAGGGTAGAACATTTTATACAGACACCGTTAGTCTATATATATAAATATTTTGAAAATGATTTCTATGGTTTTGAAAAGAAATATATGATTTGAATAAATATTGATTTTAAAGATTTATTAAAGTTGATTTAATAAAGTTGATTTGACTCAATATAAATATGTTTAAGTATATATGTGTAAAATTTATATTTCCAAATATAGAGTTTAGATTATTTCAGGTTTGAAAGATAAATTTGAAATTGTTTTGAAAGTATATTTATTTAAGAATTATACTTAAATAAGTTTGTTTTGAAATTTATTAAAATTGAAATTTTAAAGATATGATTTTTAACTTGGATTTGGTTAAAGCGACTTAAATGAATATTTCAAATTTATATAAATTTAAATGGGATCTTTTGTTTATTTAAATTTGTAAATTGAATTTGTATTTAGATGTTATTGAAATGATAAAGTAAATATTTCAAAACTAAATAATAGTAAAGTGAATTAGATATATATATATATATGAAATTATCGAATTTAGTTTTCGAATGTTGAATATTTAAAGCTTTGAAATATATTGAAATTGAAATGGCTTATTTTGTGGTTTAAATATGTATTTGAAAATTATAATTTAAAATGGTATATTTAGAAACTGAATCAAATTGAAATTGATGATTTGAGATTTGATTAAATTTGAATTTTGGAATCCGAGTTGAGTTGAATCGATTTGTGAAATTTGAGGAAACTATTTTATTATATAAAGTATTTTAAATTATATTTGAACTATTTTATATTATTTTATAAACTATTTTTAATATAAACTATTTTAGTATAACTATTTTTAGTATAAACTATTTTAAATATACTAATTATTTTAATATAAATTGTTTTAACTTATAACTATTTTATATAAATTATTTTATTTTGTAAACTATTTTACTTTATATACTATTATTAATATCTAAACTGTTTGAAGGAAAGGGTTATGATTCCAAAGCATTATGATTTATAAATTTTGATTTCCGAAGAATTATGATTTCCAAAGTGTTTGATTTAGAAAGTGTTTTAACTTTGAAGTACTAAGATTTGTAAATGGATATATATTTGAGACGGATATATTTGAAATAGAAATGATATCGTATTTGGTTTTAAAATGGCAGTGATATCGTATTGATATGGTTTTGAAATGGCAATGATATTTTGGTTTTGAAATATAAACTATTTTGAAAGTTTATTAAATGACCAATCGTTGTAATAATTACGTAGTTATTGAACAGTCCGGGATCGGTTAGGGACATACTCTCTATCTAAACTGAAAACCACTTTAATAACTATTATACGCGGAGTGTGATCCAGAATGAAGTGGTTGGAATGATGACGTTGCTGGATTTGAAGAAAGAGAACGATAATGGATAGGCTTGACACTTGTGTCAAATTGGAAATGACTTAAACAGGAGTCGTGCCGGGCCAGTGAGGTTAGCTACCTCTAGCGGACATACTTCTTCGTAAACTACTCATTACTTGTTTTTGATTGGTGCGCACCCTTGATTTGGGAGTGTTGTTTCGTGGTGTTGCGATCATTGCGACGATGCGTTCTTACCAGTCCGGATCAGGAAAACGGTAGTTTCACTACCTTGAGTATTGCCTCATGTGCCTTGTCATAATCGTATCCTTATGCACGGCCACAATGATTTGTTTCGTGTTATACCTATGGAGCACTTCCTGATAGCCCACTAGTTTACGGTGGAGTTTACAGTGCTGTATAGACTATGATGCTTATATAAAATGTGTTAAGGGGGATAATGGTAACGCCTTAACACTATTTTGATACTTTATATTACTGATAGGCATTATCTACTTAGCGTACACTACTATATGTAGATAGTTTAACGGATCCTTGGAGAATGGTTATCCCAAACATCCTTTGAGTTACGTGTATTTCAGTTGATATTTCACTTAAGTTGGATTTATTGATATAAGAATGTTAATCCTGACTCGAGTGTTTTGTGTTTTGCTTTACGCTCGGGTCAGACTGAGTGATACAGTATTCGAGACTCACCTTTGGAGTTGGAGCTTCGCTTGGAGATCCAGCTATCTATCTAGCTTTCAGTTATTCAGTTGATTCCAGTGATGTATCCAGAACTTGTATTTGACTATTGTATTGAGATATCCATGTATTCGAGACCTCTATTGTGTCTTGTTTAACTCTGTTATATATATATAGTAGCTTAATGAACTACTATTCTTTTGTTTCCGCTGCACTAATGTTATATTACTCTGTGTTTGTGATCTGTGATTATTTTATTTACAGTATATGCTGAGTTTTGCCTATTTAAATTAACAATCTATTGTTTTGAATTATTCAAGTCCGACATTTGTGGATTTATTGTCGATTTGAATGGTCCGAAATAGTGGGTCATTACAGTTGGTATCAAAGCTTTGGCTCTAGGCAAAACTTAGCATATGTGGTAAATTTGTTTACAGAATCATTTTCGTTCGAGCTTGAATCTCTTCCTCTTTGACTCGGTTTCCTTTGGATTTTGGAACGTTCCCTTCGGTTCTAGAATCTATTATTGTCTCCCATATTCGTGTCATTTGATTCTGGAGTATCCCATAACTCCACTTCGAATGATCTCTATAATAAATCAGCGGTCTTTCCAATCTCTGAATGATTGTAAAGGGGTGAAACTTCTCTACAACAAGCATTGATTCACCGAAGATTCCTATATCCTCGGTTTAGATGCTGCTATCACTTGTTATGCCCCAATTCTATCTCTGGCGATCGAATGTCGATTTACCCCAAAAAATCCACATCGATCTTATTCTTTAAGACACGGTTGACCCGATTAAGGTTACCCACGATTTATCTAAACTTATCCATCTTCCTATTTTGTTATTTAATCATCTCGTCTTTGTTTCGAACTTATCTTCGAATCAAAATTCTCTTTGATTTGAGTCCATCAAATTTGAATCTCTATCCTTGCTTTGGAATCCATTCTTGTATCGTCGAGCGAGGAAGTGTAATTGTAAATAATATAAAATGTTTTATAGTGTTGTTTGAGTTGTTGATGTTGATTTGGATTTTCGATCGATTCGTCTGATCAACGTTATCGATAGGACTTCCAAAACACTTGAACAGAGAAAACTGACACAATATTATTTTCAAATTGGTAAATGAAATAAATTTGTATTAATATATTATAAATATATATAAGTACAATTTTCTGAAATTTAAATAAGTTAATTAAATTGGTTGTCGAAAGGATAATAATTGATTATCACTTATTGTTCTATAAATGAATTTTTAAACATGGATTATAAACTGATTTGAAATTTAAATGAATTTAAAATTTAGAATTTGAGAATTTAATTTCCAGTGATTTCAAGCTTTGGTTTTTAAATTTTTAAAGTATATATTATTGAAAGTATTTTCGAATAGAAATCGTTTTCAAAGAATTTTAAAATGTTGAAATCAGTGCTCTTCTCTTTGTCGCTGGAAAATAATTTCGGTGATGGCGGCCGCATCATCGACATTCATTTTCGAGTTTCGAAGTGGAGATACTATTCTGTAGCTTTGCTACGGTATTGTTTTGATTTTGATTTGAATTTCTTCCGTATAATTTGATTTATATATATAGGTATCTTATTTTAAAAATTTAATTTGATTTGATATAAATATATTATATATATCTCTAAATTGTTTGAAGTAAATTGGAAATTTAAATTCTTAAATTTTAGGTTAAAGATGATTTCAATTATAAACTGAAGTCAAAATTTTTGGATAAATATTTAAACTTGAAATAATTGAATTTGGAAATTTTATTTGTATAGTACTAAATTGCATTTCAATATAACTTACCTAAATTATTCAGAAGTTAAAATGTAATTGGATAATATACAATATAAAATTATTTTATAAATAAAATTGGAGTGTTTATAATAAATTTTATACACTTAGATTTTAATTATAAAAAAATTACTAATAGAGATGATAGAATAATAAGTTAATTGAATGAGATGAATATAATAAATTTTGTTCTGAAAGAATTAACAAATTGAAATTAGATCAACTTATGGAAATACCTTAAATTTAAACCAAATTATTAAATATTAATTAATTTAAATTGAAATTTATATGGCTTAAATTAATTTATATGGATTAAATATATGTAATAAGATATATTAAGTGGAACAAACTTAATAATAATTTGGAATAAAATAATTAAATTTGTTGAATAAAATATGAGTACAATAAATGATTATACAAATTGATGATCTAGAAATTGTTAATTAAGGATGACTAGATAATAAGATAATGAATTTAGAAATAGATAGATTGATTTAACTTAAGTGAACTCAAAGGGATTTAACCAAATTTTTAAATATTAATTAATTTAAATTGAAATTTATATGGTTTAAATTAATTGTTTTACTTGTATTCCAATCTATTTTCTTTCTGGTTGTTTCTATTCTCCTACCTCCTTCCTTTTCGGGGACGAAATGTTTTGAGTGGGGGAGAGTGTAACGACCCGTGAATTTTGTGGTTTTATTTATTTAATTAATTGAATTTTTATGAAATTTACAACGATAAAAATTTGAAATAAAAATTTGATATTTAGAATGCGTCTAATTAATCATAGCAACAGGTAAATTTTCATTAGATAATTTGGAAGTTTATTTTCTAGTGTAATTTTATTCCAATTTATATCAGTTAAAATTGATGATAATAAAGTGTTTTCCAAACTTGAATATTTTTACATAGAAAAATTCTAATTCATCTTCTGATTAAGACGTCATTTTTCGTTTTTCCAAATTCGGACTTCTTTAGCTCCGTCGATCTTATTTTTTTGCGTTTTTGCTGCATTTTCCGTAGTATAAAATTCGAATTTTTTTAATTCAATCGTACCACTGATATTTGTATACCGTTTTGATCGTCTCACCTTGCTGATCTCTACAGTATAATCATTCGTATGTTTCGGAGTTCGGGAAATGTCGAAATCTATGGAACGAATTCCGTATCTGTTCCGCAATTTAACTTTTGGTTTTCGGTGACCATTCAAATTTTCCTCCATATAATTCCAACGGCCATTTGCATTTACTTCTCTGAATTTATGTGTGAGACTTTCTCCATTCCCAATAACTAATATCTTTTGGTATTCATTTTGCTCTAGTTCCAATTACATTTTGGTTCGTTCGAAATTCCTTTTCATTTATTTCTCTCTGTTCATTTTATGTGTGTTCACTATTTCCCTGCTCCACGTTCTCTCTCTGCTTTCTCTTCTTCCCATTTTACTTTGCAAGATAATTTTTCTTTTAAAAACTTTTCCTTTGCAAACTCCTGTCCTTCCGCTTGGCCCAATCTCTTCTTCCTCTACCTATGTTTTCCTCCACCCTCTCTCCCTCCGACATCCGCGCCTCACCCCACAGCACCTCCCTTCGCGCACTAACTCTCTCTCGCCCGACCTCCTCTGGCCAAGACCCACCGCCTACTCATCTCTTCCCCTTCCCTTCCATTGCCTTCGCCCATCACCTCACTGCTCCGCCCGACTTCCTCCATCTCCCTGGAAAACACGCTCAACCTCCGGAGCAGCTGCATGATTTTGTGTATGATGTGAGTGACATATATTAATCTATGAAAATCTGTTAGTATATTATATAGGTTAGTATATTGTAGTTATGATCTGTTTTAGTAACGTGTATATATATTAATATACAGTAAGTAATAAACTTTGCATGTAAGTTGGGTTAGTTATATGAGTTATATGATATATGATAGGATATATTTATAAATACTCTATATATTTATTAACACATATTTCTAAATGGTATAATATAAAGTAAGTATGAGTTTGCATATTGTTTTGTTGGGTCTATAGTACCTGATACGTCAGTTATATATATAGTACATTTTAGTTCGTTCAAAGTGTTATATTGTGAATTCAATAGTTATTTATGCATATGATTTCTGTATATATGTAAGAAAGTTATATAAATGAAGTATATACCATATATTAACTAACTATATGTTATTTATATGACCCTATTGGTGAATATATTTTATGAAAAAGTATTTTATACATAGTTCAACAGTTTCTTCTATTTTCCCATTGACTAACTAGTTGTTATCATCTATAAAATACATGTAAGCCCATATGTCCTGTAGTTACCTAGTCTGCATACGTTTTCTGGATCACCTACTTTGTTTCGTTTTAAATTTTGAAATGTATATAATATATTCTCTGTTTCAAATATACAATTTGTATAGCTTATATATATATATTAATATTTAGAAATGATATAAGTTATAATGTTTGGACATTGGTCTGTAGTGTATGTATAATAATAGTATGGGTTTAAGGTATACTTTAATAAGTTTGTAGTTAATATAATCTGCTCTATATAGGCGAGCTATGCATTGCAACTTTGTATATTAATTTATATAAACTCGTACATACCTGGGAAGTTTAAATTGGCAATATATTTATTTTATACATTATTGATTTCGGTGCTGTATGTATATACTGTACTTTTATATAAAATTTTATTTTGGTTATATACTAAGGTTATATTTTAGTTATATACTAGTCTACATAAGTATAAAGTTATTTATAAGTTATAACTAGTTGTCTGCATTGGTTGTCTGTATATGTTTTGTATATTCTAAGATGTATATATATTTTAAAATTTAATATTGATTTTAGTAGGCACTGAGTTAAAATATGATATTATATATATAGTTACATATAGTCATATATGTGCACTTATACCATTTATCAACATCGATCTGGTTCTGATTTGATTTCGTCAATTCCTTATTTATCAGCTTTGATCATCGATTCGTGCCAATCTAGCTTCGATTTGGAAGTCGTGCTTGCATTTCGTAACTCAATTCATTGTCGAATCTCGCTCTAGCCTCGAAAGGTGAGCAATCACTCATGATTAATGTTCTTTTATTTATTAAATTTGATTTCAATTGAAACGACAATTGAAATATGCTGATGTTAGTTATTTACACTGTTATATGTATGCTATTACCTGTATCAGTTCACCTGTGACATCTGACACCATTATCTGCCAATTGAAATATGCTGATGTTAGTTATTCGCACAGTTATATATATGCTATTACCTGTATCAGTTCACATGGGACATCTGAGACCATTATCTATTATTTATATTGATGACATATGCATGTTATATTATTATCATATCTGTTCTCACTCTGCAAGTTCCCTTTTAGTATAGAATCACTATAGGTTGAAATGATACATACCCGAACGGACTTTAGAATAGGAGAAAATCGTTATGGGTGGAAATGATAAACCCAAGCGATTTTCAATTGAGTTGAATTTGGGATTACGGGTTGAAATGATATATATATATCCATATATATTTAAACTACGGATTGAAATGATAAATATCCGTATCACTTGACCATAGGGTAGAACATTTTATACAGACACTATTAGTCTATATATATAAATATTTTGAAAATGATTTCTATGGTTTTGAAAAGAAATATATGATTTGAATAAATATTGATTTTAAAGATTTATTAAAGTTGATTTAATAAAGTTGATTTGACTCAATATAAATATGTTTAAATATATATGTGTAAAATTTATATTTCCAAATATAGAGTTTAGATTATTTCAGGTTTGAAAGATAAATTTGAAATTTTTTTGAAATTATATTTATTTAAGAATTATACTTAAATAAGTTTGATTTGTAAAATTGAAATTTTAAAGATATGATTTTTAACTTGGATTTGGTTAAAGCGACTTAAATGAATATTTCAAATTTATATAAATTTAAATGGGATCTTTTGTTTATTTAAATTTGTAAATTGAATTTGTATTTAGATGTTATTGAAATGATCAAGTAAATATTTCAAAACTAAATAATAGTAAAGTGAATTTAATATATATATATATATGAAATTATCGAATTTAGTTTTCAAATGTTGAATATTTAAAGCTTTGAAATATTTTGAAATTGAAATGGCTTATTTTGTGGTTCAAATATGTATTTGAAAATGATAATTTAAAATGGTATATTTAGAAACTGAATCGAATTGAAATTGATGATTTGAGATTTGATTAAATTTGAATTTTGGAATCCGAGTTGAGTTGAATCGATTTGTGAAATTTGAGGATACTATTTTATTATATAAAGTATTTTAAATTATATTTGAACTATTTTATATTATTTTATAAACTATTTTTAATATAAACTATTTTAATATAACTATTTTTAATATAAACTATTTTAAATATACTAATTATTTTAATATAAATTGTTTTAACTTGTAACTATTTTATATAAATTATTTTATTTTGTAAACTATTTTACTTTATATACTATTATTAATATCAAAACTGTTTGAAGGAAAGGGTTATGATTCCAAAGCATTATGATTTCTAAATTTTGATTTCCGAAGAATTATGATTTCCAAAGTGTTTGATTTAGAAAGTGTTTTAACTTTGAAGTACTAAGATTTGTAAATGGATATATATATTTGAGACGGATATATTTGAAATAGAAATGATATCGTATTTGGTTTTGAAATGGAAGTGATATCGTATTGATATGGTTTTGAAATGGCAATGATATTTTGGTTTTGAAATATAAACTATTTTGAAAGTTTATTAAATGACCAATCGGTGTAATAATTTCGTAGTTATTGAAGAGTACGGGATCGGTTAGGGACATACTCTCTACCTAAACCGAAAACCACTTTAATAACTATTATACGCGGAGTGTGATCCAGAATGAAGTGGTTGGAATGATGACGTTGCTGGATTTGAAGAAAGAGAACGATAATGGATAGCTTTGACACTTTTGTCAAATTGGAAATGTCTTAAACAGGAGCTGTGCCGGGCCAGTGAGGTTAGCTACCTCTAACGGACACACTTTTTCGTAAACTACTCATTACTTGTTTTTGTTTGGTGCGCACCCTTGATTTGGGAGTGTTGTTTCGCGGTGTTGCGATCGTTGCGGTGATGCGTTCTCACCAGTCCGGATCAGGCAAATGGTAGTTTAACTACCTTGGGTATTGCCTCATGTGCCTTGTCATACTCGTATCCTTATGCGCGACCACTACGATTTGTTTCGTGTTATAACTATGGAGCACTCCCTGATAGCCCACTAGTTTACGGTGGAGTTTACAGTGTTGTATAGACTATGATGCTTATATAAAATGTGTTAAGGGGGATAATGGTAACGCCTTAACACTATTTTGATACTTTATATTACTGATAGGCATTATGTACTTAGCGTACACTACTATATGTAGATAGTTTAATGGATCCTTGGAGAATGGTTATCCCAAACATCCTTTGAGTTACATGTATTTCAGTTGATATTTCACTTGAGTTGGATTTATTGATATAAGAATGTTAATCCCGACTCGAGTGTTTTGTGTTTTGCTTTACGCTCGGGTCAGACTGAGTGATACAATATTCGAGACTCACCTTTGGAGTTGGAGCTTCGCTTGGAAATCCAGCTTTTAGTTATTCAGTTGATTCCAGTGATGTATCCAGATCTTGTATTTGACTATTGTATTGAGATATTTATGTATTCGAGACCTCTGTTGTATCTTGTTTAATTCTGTTATATATATAGTAGCTTCATGAACTACTATTCTTTTGTTTCCGCTGCACTAATGTTATATTACTCTATGTCTATGATCTATGATTATTTTATTTACTGTATATGCTGAGTTTTGCGAATTTAAATTAACAATCTATTGTTTTGAATTATTCAAGTCCGACATGTGTGGATTTATTGTCGATTTGAATGGTCCGAAATAGTGGGTCGTTACACTCGTTCCCCCAAGTCTGGGGAATATCTCGATAAGTGGCAAGGTAGATAATGTCCGCTTCAATTTTGTATTCTATCCCGTTGAACCATGGGATCGGGTTAAGCGATGGAGGACTGAGTCGTGCCTATCCTGCAATATGTTCTAGTTCTTTTCTCTAGGAAGAATACTTTGTTGCTTCACCGACATTCGAACATGAGCTAAGTTCTGGAAGGTCAATCACATTCACTTCGCTGCTTATGTCGCCATACTCTGGGCAAAAAATGAAGAGTGAATCATCCAATCAGATCCAATGCAGGATTGATGCTTCCCTTGTCAAATCCAGGGTAAGAATCGATGCGTGGACATTTAGGTTGCACTTGTTGCGAACTGCTCGTTTAGTCGGATTGTGGTAAGAGTCAGAGAATGAATGGTCGCATTGCATTCTTTTGGAGTTGGGCGATCAACCACATCCATTTCGATTTACATTCTCCCGTTAGATCTGGGGATAAAGTCAGCTCAAATGCAGTCATGTCATGTTCATCTGGTCTCATGCTCTTCCTGATGGATCGAAGGAAGGCAAAGGAGGACGAATGGTCAAGTCACACTCATTCATGGTTTATTCTTCTGTCCATGCTCTGTTGATCAAAGGTATTCGATGGACGTTCGGGTCATATTGATTTGTAGTCGAAGAGGATCGATATTGACCATCGATTCAATGGCACGATGTAGAATGCTCGGACCTCATTTCCTATCGATCCAATGGTATGATATGAAAGGTGCAGATCGATATTTCCCGTCGATCTGGTGGTACGATATAATTGGTTACCCGTAACTTCGGGCATCATTCTGATTAGTTAGCATTAAGGCCTCCTTGTAGTCGTTGCCTTAAGTTGTAAAGGACGCTAAGCTGGAGATGTAGCGAGTCACCTTTCTCTTCTTTTAGTGATTTTTGCCTCAGCCCCCAACCTTGGGTTAGCAGAGTGGGTTTGTGGACGGTTTAATTGCATCTATAGTGAGTTTATACTCCTCCTGTCCAGTTTAGGTCAGAGTTAGCGAATGAATGGTCGAATCACATTCATTCGTCTGTCTATGCTCATAGTCGCACTTTGGGGATCAGAGTCAGCTGAAGGGCCATTCATCACACCTATTTGATGTTTATACCCATGTCCACACTATGAGGAATAAGATTTTTTTGTAGAAAATGGTCAGACCGCATTTTCCTCGGTCAATTCCTCTGCCCCCAATCAAGGGAAAAAGTCGAAGTGTGGTCGGTCACATTACAACAACTTTAATTTGGTGCTTATCCCACTGAACTGTAGGAAGGAATTGATTTGCAGATGGTTGGGTCACATCTGTCCATGTTGCATGCACGACCCGTCGGATCATATGCGAGAGTTAGCGGATGAACGGTCGTGTCACATTCATTTGCGATAGGATGGTAGTCACATCCATTTAGAATAGGATGTTCAGCTAGGCCCGTTTTGCGAATCTGCGTCTCCCTGTCGAATCAAGGAAGAAATTTTGTCTTGTAGGGTTGGAGTGCATCCCTATAAAATTATGTTATAGGTCCTATATGGGGGACAAGAGTTGATGCATGGACGGCCATGTCGTGCCCGCTTAGTGCTAAATGGTCGGATCGCATCCGAATTTTTGTGATAAGTGTGCCCCCATGTCAGGGGAAGAGTTGGAAAGCAGACGGTCGAACCAGATCCGCTTTTTGTACTATAGAACTTACTGAGGAATCAGAGTTGATAGATGGATAGTCGAATCGCATCCCTTCTAGTATTTATATTCCAATCCATGCTTTGAGGACTGGAGTTGGTTGATGGGTGGTCAGTCACACCCATTTGGTGTTTATACTCCAGCCCGCGCTCTCGGGACTAGAGTTAGTTGATGGGTATACTCCAGTTCGCACTCTGGGAATATGGAGTTAGTTGATGTTTATACTCCAGTTCGCACTCTGGGAATCTAGAGTTAGTTGATGGGTGGTCAGTCACACCCATTTGGTATTTTAGGATTATGTCCGCACTCCGGGGACTTAATTTGTTTTACGGATGGTCGGTCACACCCGTTTTGATGTTTATACTCCAGTTCGCAATCCGGAAATCTGGAGTTGGTTGATGGATGGTCAGTCACGCCCATTTGGCATTTACACTCCGGCCCGCGCTCTCGGGACCAGAGTTAGTTGATAGGCGGTTAGTCCCACCCATTTATGTTTATGTTTGTACTCCAGTTCGCACTCCGAGAATCTGGAGTTGGCCGACAGATGGTCAGTCACATCTGTTTAGGTTTTAAAATTTCGTTCACACTTTGGGAACGATAGATTTATCAGGACCGTGGATGGTCGGGTAACATCCAGCCTGAGTTAACAAGCGAGGTTGTTAGACGGACGGATCCACCCTCCTCGGGCTTGGATTAAACATGGGTGAAGTCGTTAGGTGGATGGATCCACCCTCTTCGAGACAACATTTGTAAGTTTATACTCTAGCTCGCACTCTGGGAGTCGGAGTTAGTTAGAGGATTGTCGTGTATCAATCCTTTTTGGCTTCAGTGTGATAGCTTGCCCCCGAGCTCAGGTTTCACTTAGCGAGTGACCGGTCATATCACAGTCACTCCCTATTTGAATAAGTCCCACCGTAGGATGGAACTTAGCTCTCCAGTGCATTGTGATAGTCGTATGACGCATTTTAAGAATCACCGCTCTGGCTCGAAGAGATTGCATTTTATTGCTGAAACAAGAAAGTATGGCAAAGTCAGTTGCCTTATTACAAGTTCAAATTTTGAAATGCATAAACAAATTGCAAATGTAAAGCAGACTAAATGAATAAACAAAGCCTATCATGTGTAGTAGCGACGAAGATTTTCGCTGTTCCAAGCTCTCGGCAAAGTGAGACCATCGACGGTTGATAATTTGAATATCCCGTCTTCGAGTCTTCGAGTCTTCGTTCAATAACATACGGTCCTTCCCATGTTGGCTTCATATGTGAAGGGACCGGATAAATTCTCTTGAGCACAAGATTGCCAAGTTCAAAGATTCGGGGTCGGACCTTAGCATTGTACAATCAGGCGACTCCACTTCGGTGCGCGACCGCCCTCAAATCAGCCTCTTCACACCTCTCATCTAATAAGTCAAGAGATTTGGCAAGTAATATAGCATTTGTCTTCGAATCATAGTAAGTCACATGATGAGAAGGTACTTCAAACTCGACTGGAATAACGGCTTCTGAGCCGTAGGAAAGTGAAAATGGAGTGTGGCCGGTTGCGAACTTGTGGGTTGTTCAATATGACTATAGGGCCATAGGAAGTTTATCGACCCATTTGCCCCCGTCTTTTTCCAATCGTTTCTTCAGAATGGACTTCATAACTTTGTTAACAGCTTCGACCTGTCCAGTCACTTGAGGTGTGCAACTGCATAGAACTTCTTTTGGATATAGAATCGCTGATAGAAATTCTTTAACTCGACACTATCGAATTGGGCTCCATTGTCTGTGATGATGGTATATGGAAGACCAAATCAACAGATAATGTTGCATACCACAAAGTTGATCACTTTCTTCGTCGTGATAGTAGCAAGGGGCTCGGCTTCTGCCCATTTGTTAAAGTAATCAACTACAACGATGGCGTACTTCGCGCCACCTTTAGCCAGAGGTAGAGACCCAATAATAACAATGCCCCATATTGCGAACGGCCATGGATTGACCATTTGAGTTATTTCAGTAAGCGGGGCTCTTGGAATCTGAGCATGCTTTTGACGTCTATCACATATCCTGGCATAATCTGATGCGTCGCGATTTACAATCGGCCAATAATAACCATATCGGAGCACTTTCTTAGCAAGAGCTTGCCCACCGATGTGATCGCCACATTCTCCTTCGTGCACATCATGTAATACTCGCTTAGTTTCGTCATGGGCGATACACCGAAGTAAAGGAATAGAGTATCCTCTTCTATACATGACTCCATTCTGAATAGTAAATTGCAAAGCCTTCCGGAGAACTTGTCTTTTTTCACTCCTGCGCTCTGGCAGGGTCCAACGTTGGAGATAGTTCCAGAACGGAGTCATCCATGATTCGTTATCAGGTATGACTTCATGTACACAGTCGGTCTCCATTTGATCAATACTCGGGGAAGATAGTATCTCAACGAGAACAAGTCCCATTTGCTTTGCCTCACTGGTGCTGGCTAACTTTGCCAAGGAATCGGCCTTCTGATTGTGTTCTCGGGGTATGTAATAGATGTCATAATAATCGAACTGATTGAATATTTCCTAGACCCGAGCAAGATAAGCAGTCAGTCTTCGGTCTCTGGCCTGGTATTCCCTCCGAACTTGGCACACGACCAATTGTGAATCGCAGTAAACCTCCACAGCAATAATTTTCAAGTCTCTGGCGAGTCTGAGTCCGGCAAGTAAAGCTTCATATTCGGCCTCGTTGTTGGTCGCATGGAAATCAAACTTCAAAACATAGCATATAGATCGGCCTACGGGAGTTTCGAGCACAATTCCAGCGCTTGAGCAGTGGTCATTTGATGCGCCATCAGTATGCAGCTTACAGATATATTTGAGAGATTCATTAGCTTTGCGCAAGTCCTCTGGGATAGTGAATTCGGCGATGAAGTCCGCTAGGACCTGTCCTTGAATAGCTCGTGTCGGTGTGTAAGTGATGTCGAACTGACTCAACTTGATATTCCATTTGAGTAACCTACCAGACGTCTCAGGCCGCGTAAGGACCTATCGTAATGGCTGGTCGGTGTAGATAGTGATAGGATGAGCCTGGAAATACGGGCGAAGCTTCCTCGAGGCAATGACAAGACAGTAAGCTAACTTCTCCAACTTCGGATAATTTCTCTCTGCTCCAGTCAGTCGTTTGCTGATGTAATAGACTGGCCATTGTATCTGATCCTCCTCTCGAAGCAAAGCAGTGATGATTGCGTTTTCTGACAGCGCCAAGTAGATGTACAATCTCTCATGATTAATAGGCTTTGACAAAATAGGTTGTATGGATAGGTGTTGAACCAGTGCTCGGAATGCACCTTCACATTCTGTAGTCCATTCAAAGTTCTGTTTGTCTTTCCTGATTAGGTCGAAGAAGGGGATGCATTTGTCGGTGGACTTTAAGATGAACCTGCTCGGCGCTGCTACCTTTCCGTTGAGGCTCTGAACTTGCTTTTGATCCTTGGATACTCAAGATTCCTAATTGCGATCTTTTCGGGATTGGCTTCGATTCCCTAAGCATTAACGATGAATCCAAGGAACTTTCCAGATGCGACCTCAAAGTGACACTTCAACCGGTTGAGCTTCATTCTATACTCTCGAAGGATGTTGAACATCGTTTCCAGGTCTTTAATATGACTGGTGGCGAATCGTGACTTTACAAGCATGTTGTCCACATATACCTTCATAGTTTTTCCGATCAGGTTAGCAAACATTCGATTAACTAGCCATTGGTAAGTTGCTCCAGCATTTTTGAGTCCAAATGGCATGACTTTGTAGCAGTAAAGTCCCAAATTAGTGACGAAGCTGGTGTGTTCCTGATCGAGAAGGTGCATGGGAATTTGATTGTAGCTAGAATATGCATCCATGAAGAATAAGAGCTCGTGTTTGGCTATTGAATCTACAAGTTGATCAATCTGGGGAAATGGAGAACTGTCTTTAGGGCAAGCTTTATTCAAGTCTGAGTAGTCAACGCAAGTCCTACATTTCCTGTTAGGTTTTCTGACAAGTACAGGTTTAGACACCCATTCTGGGTATAGCGCATCTCAGATAAACCCGTTCGACTTGAGTTTATCTACCTCTTCCTTTAGGGTGGCAGATCTCTCTAGATCCATACCATGCCTTTTTTGCTTGACCGAGACATGCCGTGGGTCAATATTCAAGGTGTGGCTCATGATGTTTGGCGAGATCCCACACATGTCAGAGTGCGTCCAAGCAAACACGTTGAGGTTTGCCCGGAGAAGTTCAACCAATTCCTCCTTCATCTGTTGGCTTATCTAAGATCCAATCTTTATCATTCTAGAATCGTCATTAATATCGATCGGAACATTGATCGTCGGCTCTGCCGGAGAAGCTTGATTGTCTTTGACTTCATCCTCGCTTTTATTATCTCTTGGGTCAAGATCTCTTGGGAATTGGTTGTGGTACCCGGGCCTTGGCCCAGGCGTTAACTGTCAATTATCTGCAAAGCGGACACAGAGAGATTCCTATACGCCCTTTCCCTACTCTTTTCGCTGCGCCTCCCGCGGCTCAGCAACATAACAAGCCCATCCAGCAGCCTGGTCTCCTTGAACAACTCCGACTCCATTGTCGATAGGGAATTTCAAAGTCAGACACCAATGGACGATAGCAGGTCTGAACTCAGCTAGGGCCAGTCGGCCTAAGAAAGCGTTGTATGGTGAATCAATGTCTAATACAATAAACTGCAGTATCCAGACTCTCCGGCGCTCTCCAACTCCCAACTCCACTAGTAACTCCACTATCCTAGTGGGTATAGTCGCACTTCCATTAAAGCCATGAATACGAGACTGACAAGGCTTCAAATCTTTCGCTTCCATCTTCATTTGATCATAGGCTCGCTTAAAGAGTATGTTCACTGAACTTCCACTGTCCACTAAGATCCTTTGCATCCAAGCAGGACCTATCTGAGCTGAAATGACTAGTGGATCAATGGTAGGGGCTTTGATTCTATCGGCATCTCTATCTCGAAAAATGATGTCGTCTGCCATCATCTTTTGTTGTTTGGCTGAAGCCCCATCTTCCAAATTACTACAACATTCGAAGCTCGCATGCCTAATAGAGCTGGCATACGACTCCATTTACCTCCAGCACAGATCCATTGGATGAAGACGACCTCTAACAGTGTTAATCACTAATCTCCCGCCAGTACGTGCGGGTTCCTCTGGTCTAACCAGATTTGGTATTTGATTATGATTTGATGGCACTGCACCTCCAGTCTATGGTGCCCGAACGAACTGCTCCAACTTTCTTTCTCGGATCAACTTCTCGATAATATCCTGTAGATGACGGCACTCATTCGTGTTGTGGCCATAACTATCGTGAAATCTACAAACTTCCCAGTCTGAATCTATTTCTCTGACGATTGCTTCGGAGTAGGTTTCTTATATTGGATAGTATTACAAGTTTGCAAGTACACATTCTCCAGGGATGTATTTAAAGGAGTATAGGTGTCAGACATGGGAGCTCTATGTCCCTGTCTGCAATTATGATCCCGCTTTTTACCCTGATTTTCATCGCCTTTCTGTCGATTATGCTTATTCTGTATATTTAACTGCACCTTTTCGGAACTCTCCCCGGTTTGTTTCACAATGACATTACTTTGGATTCCTTCCACACTGGGTCCCACGTCATCCTTTTTCCTAGACTATTTCGCATCCTCTCTTCTCAAGAACTGAGCTGCCTTGGAATAGAAATGGTCCAATGACGCTGGGGTTTTTCCAGCCAACCTGTTGCCAAATTTGGAATCGGGATCGATTCCCTTAGTCTGTGCCATCAGAATGGAATTGTTATTAGGGTTACTAATCTCAGCACATGCAGCGTGGAACCTCTCCAAGTAACATTTGAGTGTTTCTCCGGGAGCTTGAGTGACACTTGACAAGGTATTAACATCTTTGGGCCTTGTGACATGCATGCAAAATTGCTTGACAAACTTTGTAGCCAACTGGTTGAAACATGAAATAAATCAGGGTAGTAGGCGAGTAAACCACATAGTCGCGATGCCCCCTAGGGAGATTGGGAAACTTCGGCATTTGAATGCATCATCAACCCGTGCGACATTCATCAACCATTCATACTTTAAAATGTGCTGGTTAGGGTCAGAGCTCCCTTCATAAACAGGTAGAGTTGGCATTCTAAATCGTCGAGGCGGTTCAACATAGTGGATGTCATCGGTGAAAGGGGTATGACTCTGAGAGATTCCCAAGTCGTCATTGGTGAGGCTTTGGCTCTCACAGATCATCTGGTGGATCATTGTCGGCATGTCTAGCATCTGGACATTCTGGGCATGCTGGGCATGCTGGGCCAAGGTATGGTCGGGTTCCACAATGCGAGGATGGCCCGGGCGCGGTCGATGGTCCATACCTCGCCTCCTTGGCTCTAAGTCTTCGAAAACATAAGGTTCAAGAGTATAATCACGTTGGAGATGATTTGGATCCATTCGGTTCTGAGTGTCAGCTTCCAACTCGATGGCAGCGGTAGCGACGCGGTTGTCAGTAGTGTGATAGGGAACCGTCCCTCCTCGGGAGGAGGGTCCGGTCTGGTGGCTAGTTGACGGTCCAACTCTTGCTTGCCTAAGATTCAAAGTGCACTGATGCCCAGTTGCCTGTGTATAGCTTCCATCCAGCAGTGGGCACGTGGATCTGTGATTGTTATCAGAGGAAACTGAACTTTCAATAGATGAGTAGGAAGCCTGATCCCTTCTGGATCTCCTTCGTCTTTCTCGGATCAGACGTTTGGTTAACTCCGTGTTGGCACGGAGCTGCTGGATAAGTTGCTTGCGGCTTTGAGTCAGCTCTTGCATCAGTAGCTAGAACTACTCCCTGGTGATAGGGCCTTGTGGATTCGAAGGTACAGCATCTTTCTGGTCTGCAGAGGGAAGTTGTGCGTGGTTCTGCCTATCCCGTCCTTCTAGATCTACTGTTGTTGAGGTAGTCCTAGTAGCGGCCATAGTGAATAGTAAAGTTCTCTCCTAGACTTGGTGCAAATCTGAATAGGATGGAAGAACTTCTAGGCTTGAGATCTGGATCTTCTCCTTAGATTCTTACAATCCGATATCGGTAGTAGATCCAATGAGCCGGAGAAAAGCTAGTTCTCTCAATGAAAGAACCAAAGTGTTTGTACCAAAATTGGGCACAACACTCTTCGGATGTGTTTGAAGAGATAAAATTAAGAAAGTAAATGTAAAATGAGGTAGATCTAACAAACACACCAATTAACATATAAGAAAAAGTGCTAAAACACATGAATTTAGAGTGGTTCGGCGTAAGGCCTATGTCCACTATGGAATGGTTGATGTTTATTGATTATAACTTGTTGGTTACAAAAGATTTACAATAGTACAGTCAAAGTACAACAACAATTTTGGCAGAGTACCAACATAAAGAGGCCAAAAAGTCCATTTTATGTAGGTCTAGGGTCACTATTTATAGGCGTAGGCAGCAAATATCTCGCCCTGATCTCGGAGGACTTCTTCTCTGTAACGACCCGTAAAATTTATTGGTTTTAAAAGTATACTTAACTGGAAATTTGTAAAATTTTAAACAATAAAATTTGAAATTAAAAAATTTATTATTTAGAATACGTCTATTTTAATATAGCAACTGGTAAATTTTCATCTGATAATATTGAAGTTTATTTTCCTGTGAAATTTCATTTCAAATCAAACCGGTTAATAACAGTGAATTTAAAAGTTTTCCGAAACCAAAATATGTCAACAGGAGAAAATTTATTCAGATTATTCTGAATCAGACTGCGAAATTCGTTTTTCCAAATTTGGACTTCTATTGCTCCGTTTATCTTAATTCTGGCAAAATAGCAGCATTTTCGTACCGATATCGACTTTTGATCGGATGATCGTACCGCTAATATCTGTATGCCGTTTTGATCGTCTCGTCGTGCTGATCTCTGTGGTATATTTATTTCTGTATTTTGAGGTCCGGTACGCGACGGAAACAATAAAACTGTGTGACGTATCGGTACCGAAATGGAGACTTTTAACTTACCGTGCCTTTTCAAAATTCAAACGTGATGTCCAATCCATCAAGCAATTAATTGCTTTAAATCTTTTAGCTGAATCAATGTGAGCTGTTGACATTTCCTTTCCTCTCCCATTGTTTATTTTTCGGTACGTTTCACATTCTTTTCTCTGCCCTTTCCTTTAATATATTCATAGAAGACTATTTAGATCTGCATTTGCTTTCTCTTCCAATCTCGTATCATTCCACAACCCATCCCAACAGCTTTCACCATTCCTCTTTCCTATTCAAGCCTCCACGTCCACCTGTCACGGCCTCCACCCCTCAACCTTTCACTAGCCATCCAAGTAGGCAGCCCCTCATTTTCTTCCATTTTTTTTCGAGCAGCTCCGAACCTTTCCCTCCCTAGGCTGAGCCTTCACCACTGACCTCCAACGGCCGATAGCCACCATCCCCACTTCCACTTAGTCTGCCACCACCCAGGCCTCACGCCTCAGCCTAGATCCGCCCTTCATTCGCCTATACCTTTCCCTCCATCACACCATCGCAGCCACCTTTCCCCCGCCAGCACAACCGAACCCACTACCCTCCATCCATGTCAACCTTTAAACTCACCACATCACCCCGCAGCCTCGGCCTCCGCCCTGGCCACCGCCGTCCCATCCTTGCACGCGACTGCCTCTTTGGAATTTCAAGATTTCGTAAGCTGTCTGTTATGAATAGTATATTATATGTAGGCTCATATATACATTGCTAGTGTAAATATAGGTCTTGGCTGTGCTGTGAAACTGTATGATGTACTTGTATATCTATATATTAACCAATTTATATCTCTGATTTATTTTTCGGTCCTATGAATATGTATTTTTTTTAATAAAACATGCTTGGTTAACCTGATTATATATACGGTGTCATACGCATGCAACTGGTTAAACATTTTCAAATATAAATTATATATGTCAAGTTTTCATATTTTTTGTATATTTATATTTTGGTTGTGATACATCTGATGTGTGGTATATACTAGGTCACTTAAATGTATATTCTTGTTCATCTCAGTACAGGATAGTTCTTTTAAATATATATAAATGTATTATTTATAAAGTATTTATATTTGGTATGTTCAGTTTCAGAGATTTTTCCAGTAAGTTATTTTGATTCTATAAAATATATTAGCATATAGTGATACATAGTTAAAATGTTATATTCTATGTTTGGGAATTTGTTTACAGTGTATATTTGAACATAGGCAATTATAATTTACTCCTGAGTAAGCTTGCAACCCCATCCATAGTATATAAATTTATGCATTGTTTAATGAGATGTTGTACAAGTTGATATGGCGGTTATATGTATAATACGTATATATACATTTTGTTTTATAAGTATGCTATTTTGTTACATAAGTATATAGTTAAGACTGTTGCCTATATTCAATCTATTTAACACATTTGAATGTTATATTATATATGTTTATTGGTATTTTACTCTATAAGTTATAGCATTGATTTATGGTATACGTGTATAACTGATGATATATATAATTGGTTGAAAATATAGGCATAATTTACAGTTAGGTTTGAATATATATTTGGTTGCTTGTACATATTATAGAAAAATAAGATTATTTTATATATAGGTTTATATAGACTAGTATAAGAGCTGTGTGGTTTTGACATGCATGTTTTAATACAACCAATGATTTTGAAATATATATTTAATTTAAAATTGTGTTTGACTTTAGAATATGATTTGGTATATACATAGTTATATATAATTTATATATATATTCACTTATTCTATTATCATCATCGATCCAGTTCTGATTGATTTCGTCAATTCCCTATTTTTCAGCTTATTGTCGA
Source organism: Allium fistulosum (assembly GCA_030737815.1). Lineage (NCBI taxonomy): Eukaryota > Viridiplantae > Streptophyta > Magnoliopsida > Asparagales > Amaryllidaceae > Allium > Allium fistulosum. Next base: position 405,063,079 of record CM060906.1, read on the forward strand.
ATCCGTATCCATCTAGCTTTGCTTCGGACTTCGTGCTTAGATTCGTAACTCATCTCAGTCTCATTCATCTCTAACCCCGAAAGGTGAGCAATCACTCACGATTAACGTTCTTTAATTTATTAAATTCAATTTCAATTGAAATGACAATTAAAATATTACTACTGTTAGTTAGTTTCATTGCTGTATATATGCTATTTTCTGTATCTGTTCACATGTAACATCTGACACCAGTATCTAGTATTTATATGTCTGTTATTACTATCATCTGTAACTGTTCACCCATGACATCTGACACCAGTATCTAGTATTTATATGTCTGTTATTACTATCATCTGTAACTGTTCACCCATGACATCTGACACCAGTATCTAGTATTTATATGTCTGTTATTACTATCATCTGTAACTGTTCACCCATGACATCTGACACCAGTATCTGTTTTATTATTATTGATGATATATGCCTGTTGTTGTAATTTATATTATCTGTTATCACTCTGCAAGTTCCCTGTTAGTATAGAATTCACTATGGGTTGAAATGATACATACCCGAACGGACTTTAGAATAGGAGAAAATCGTTATGGGTTGAAATGATAAACCCAAGCGATTTTCATTTGAATTGGGATTACGGGTCGAAATGATATCTACCCGTATACATTTAATTTCGGATTGAAATGATAAATATCCGTATCACTTAGCCATATGATAAATATATATACAAACACCGTTGGTCCATATATATATAAATATTTTGAAAATGAATTCTATGGTTTTGGAAAGAAATATATGGTTTTAATAAATACTGAGCCTTAAATTATTATATATAAATGGGAATGATTGATTTAAATACATATAATATGATGAGTAGCTAAAATATTTTTTTTAGAATAGATTTTGGTAATAATTTGAATAAGTTAAAGTTGGGAAGATAATTTGGATTTAGTAAAGAATTTTATTTAATTAAACCAATTTAAAGCTTATTGAAATTGGGATTTAAGATATGATTTATAACTTGAGTTTGATTTAAATAATTTAATGAATAATTCTTGTTTAAATAAAGTTTAAGGAAATATTTAGTAAAATGTGATTTAAGGCTAGTAAATGATATTGAATCTATTAAGTGAATATTTCCTGATTAAATAATAATGGAGTTAAATCAAGAGCTATATGAAACTGTTAAATCTAACTTTGGAAATGTTGAATATTAAAACTTTGAAATATATTGAAATAAATGGTATATTTAGAACTGAATTAAATTGATAAATTGAGCTTTGAATAAATTTGAATTTAGAAATTGAAGTTGATTTGAATCGATTTGCGAGACTTGAGGAAAAATTTAAATACTTCACTTTTAAATCATTTAATATATATATATACTATTTTGGAAAATAGATATATTTGAAATGAAATGATATTTGGGTTTTGAAGTATAAATTTGATTGAAATGACCACGGTGTTATAATGTATATTTCCACCTTGTAGATAGTTCTGAAGATCCTTAGAGGATGGTTATCCCAAACATCCTTTAAGTTACTTGTATTTCAGTTGAAATTTCACTTGAGTTGGATTTATTTATATAAGAATGTTAATCCTGACTCGAGTGTTTTGTATTTTGCTTTACGCTCGGGTCAGACCGAGTGATACAGCATTTGAGACTCACCTTTGGAGTTTGTAGCTTCCTTTGGAGATCCAATTATCGCCTCAGCTTTCAGCTCTTCTAGTTGACTTGTTCAGAGAAGTCATCTATTCGTACTGAAGACTTCATTGTATTTGAGATATTCTGTTGTATTTGATTTTCAACTCTGATGTTTATATAGTAGCTTCATGAACTACTATTTTATCTATTCCGCTGCGTATTATTGTATTACTCTGTGTCTGTGATTTTGTAATTGATTTATTTACTGCATATACTGAGTTTTGCCAAATTTAAATTAACAACGCGGTATTTTGAGCAATTCAACTCCGGCATGAGTGTCTACCTATACACTTATAATGGATGCGAATGGTCCAAAATATCGGGTCGTTACAGTTGGTATCAGAGCGAGGTTCTAGGCAAACCTTAGCATATATAGTAAATTTATTTACAGAATCACTTTCGTTCGAGTTTGAATCTCTTCCATTTGGCTCGATTTCCTTTGAACTTTGGAACGTTCCCTACGGTTCTAAAATTCATTCTTGTCTTCCCCTATTTGTATTCTTTTGATTCTGGAGTATTCCATAACTCCACTTTGAATGATCTCTATAAGAATAGGCGATCCCGTCAATCTTTGAATGATTTGTAAAGGGGTGGAACTCCTTTACATTTGGCATTGATTCACCGGAGATTTAGATATCCCTCGGTTTAGATGCTGCTATCTCTTGATATGCCGAATTCTATCTCTGGAGATCGAATGTCGATTTGCCTTAGATTTCCGCATCGATTATATTCTTGAAGTCACGGTTGACCCGGTTAAGGTCGCCCGTGATTTATATAAGTGTATCATCTACTGTTTTGTAATTAATTATCTCATTTTCGTTCGAACTTATCTTCGAATCAGAATCCTATTTGATTAGAGTCCCTCTAAGTTGAATTTCTATCTTTGTTTTGAAATCCATTCTTGAACCATCCTTTGAAAAATCAGGCTTGTTTATATTTTTAGAAATTGTTTTATATATCGAAATTATTATATTCTATATATAAAAGTGAAAATGTTTTCGATAAGGATTATATATACCTTTTAAAAATAAGAATTTGAATTTTTGAAAGGATTTGAAATTATATAAGAAATTGATTTATATAAAAATGATTTATAACTAAAGGATTTGGAATTTGAAATTCGAGAATTGAACTCCGGTATTTTGAAATTGGTTTTAAGATTTTGAAATATATAATAATAGTATGATTTAAAAATATTTTCCGAATAAGAAAAGTTTCAAATGATTTTAATGAGTTTCGAAGAAATTTCAAAAGAAGTTTGAGAAAATAGAAGTCCAGAACTCACTTATGTCGCTGGAAAATAATTTCGGTGATGAGTGCACGCATCATCGATATTGATTTTCGAGTTTCAGAGTGAGGGATAGGCCACTTTAGTAGCACTGCTACGCGAGTGATTTTTTGCGAAACTAATTTTGATTTCAAATTCCAAAGTAAGATTTGATATTCGAAAGATATATGTATATATATATTTGAAATGATTTGAAGTAAACCGGTGTTCATTCCTCGAGTTTCGGATTTGATATAACCCTATCTATTAAAATTGATTTACTGATTTATTGCTGATTTCCAACTCTTGAATTTGAAAATGATTTCTTCAACTATTTTGAAGGTTCGAGCACTTCCAAATCAAGGTTAACTTTCAAAGCTAAGAAATTTTGAAAAGTATGAATAAATTGATAAAGTATATAAATTTGTTTCGAATGTTTAAGTATGAAGTAATATGATTTAAATAAGTTGAAACTGTTTTGTTAAGTAAATGAATAAGGCAATTTTAGATTTTTCTAATATGAAATTTAGATTTGAAATGTTTTGAAAAGAATTTGGTCTTCAAAATATTTTGAATAAAGTTTAGTTAAATGCTTTAACTTAGTAACATCTTTATGAAACTATATATTTAACAAGTTGGAATAAATATATAAGTTGTACGTATGCTGTTTTATTCGCATAATTAATTTGATCCAAGTTTGAGTACACAAGTTCGAGGTGAATTACACCATTTTGTGTTAGGATTTTTCATTCGATTCTTGATGGCGAATATTTGATATGGATTTTGGGTTCGATTCTTGAATTCTCTATCGTAGTATATGGCTATGCAAGGAGACTGATGGCTTCTAGTCGAGAAACCATATCGAAGTTCGCATTAGGGAAGTCGAATGGACAATACTAGTTCGAAAACGAACTTGTGTGATCGAGCGAGCGATCAAATGTGATTTTGCGAAATGGTGACGTATGTACATCTTATATTCTAATATCATTGATATATTTTGACGCTGAAATTGAAAGCTGTCGAGTTAGAATATCTTTGCTTACTAAAAGAAAATTTCCAATTTAAATTGCAAAGATATATACCCATAAAAGCAAAGATATTCAATCCCATATGGCTCTTCATACAGCGAAATTTATTTTGAAAAATTTGATCCTTATATAAGATGGACCTTACATAAATATAAGGTGATTTTGAAAACATTTGATTTTGGAAATGAATTGGTTGACTTAAAGTAGATTGATTTGGAAATTTGGATTTATTTTCTAAATCTATTATTTTGGAAACTTTAAACTAAAGATATTTAATTTGAGGAGAAACAATTTGGTAAAATCGTATATGATTTTGAAATTGAACTGATATTGAAACAAATTAAATTTGAGAACCTTATGTCATTAAACATTTGATTTGGGAGTTGTCGAACTTATATAAAATTGATTTGTATGAGTATGAAATTGATTCGAAAACTATGGATTTGAAAAAGGGTACTCAATTTGAAAGTGAAATCTTATATAATTGAAGTCCATATAAGTATGGTTTGATATACTATTGATTTTGGAAAGTATTTGATTTGAAAATTAAATCTTATATATAATGGATTTTATATAAGTACGATATTTGAAAGTGATTTGAAAAGGTACTATATGATACATATTTTCGAAGTAAAGATATGGAAAGTGGCTTCTGCTTGATATCCGATTTGTGGCCACATCTTGGATTCATTCTATCGATATTATTCTCTCTGATTTTTGGTTTTCCGGATATGATACTCGAGTGTCCTTCGAATTCCATGGCGTTACCCATGGTCTTATTGTTTCTCTCGTGACTGCATAGCGCAACTGCCTGGCTGAGTCTTGCCTAGGGGTACGGATTGTTTCCTGGGGGATCCAGGCGTAACCATTGTGTATCCTGCAATCTGTGTAGGTCGCGAATAGTAGCGCAAATGCTTGGCTGAGTCTTGCCTAGGGGTACGGATTGTTTCCTGGGGGATCCAGGCGTAACCATTGTGTATCCTGCATTCTACTAGTCATCATGGCGTAACTCGCAGGGCTGAGAAAGCTTACGGATATGGATTGTTTCCTGGGGGACCCAGGCGTAACCATTGTGTATCTGCGAACCATGGTTAGACAAAGGTTTTGTTCGTTTTGTTGTTTGGATTGTACTTTCCATATCTAATTTTTTAAAGTTTTTCCAGTATTTTCGCTGGGTGTTGAAACAAGTCTACTAAGTACCTGGAGAATTCTAGTTTTGCGCCTGATCAACGCACTACCAGAGTCTACAGGAACAAGGATAAACTTGTTGAAACATCGAGTTATAAAAATATTTTCGAAAGAAAATTTGTTTCGTTATAAAGGTATTTTATTATAAAAGTATTTCCAACAAAGAAAATTTTGTATAAATATTTGGAATCAAAACCCTTATGGTTCTAAATTAACTATTCATGCCCGATATTATTCCTTTGAATCTACCTTATCTGCTCACCTTTACTTATTCACATATCTTCTGTTTTTCCATGTCCTCCTTCTTTTCCTTGTTGACTATATCCTTTTCAAATATTGTTTATTTATATACCACATGGTCTAATAGAAAATTTTAGTGTTATAAAAATTTTAGAAGTTATTAATTTAATAAAACATATTTAAAATAAATGATTATTTGTTTATTAATAATATTTGAAAAGTATCTTGAGATAAAAATTAATAAATTTATGAATTATGGATTTAAATGTTTTCAATAGCTTCTTTGTAAATATAAGTAATAATGTAAATAACTGTTTTCAAATAGTTTTCATATATTTATAAAGTTGTTATTTAAGCGTATAAATGGTAAATTGTAAGGAAGCAAGAAATTTTGCAAATGGATCTTGAAAAGTTTTAAAGTATATAAGACAATTGAATTGCAAATGAAGTTTTCAAATTTAAGTAAAATTTATATAGTTCAAATTAATTGTTTAATTTTGACTTTCAATCTACTTTTATTTCTAGTTGTTCTATTCTCCTACCTCCTTCCTTTTCGGGGACGAAAAGTTTTGAGTGGGGGAGAGTGTAACGACCCGTAAAATTTATTGGTTTTAAAAGTATACTTAACTGGAAATTTGTAAAATTTTAAACAATAAAATTTGAAATTAAAAAATTTATTATTTAGAATACGTCTATTTTAATATAGCAACTGGTAAATTTTCATCTGATAATATTGAAGTTTATTTTCCTGTGAAATTTCATTTCAAATCAAACCGGTTAATAACAGTGAATTTAAAAGTTTTCCGAAACCAAAATATGTCAACAGGAGAAAATTTATTCAGATTATTCTGAATCAGACTGCGAAATTCGTTTTTCCAAATTTGGACTTCTATTGCTCCGTTTATCTTAATTCTGGCAAAATAGCAGCATTTTCGTACCGATATCGACTTTTGATCGGATGATCGTACCGCTAATATCTGTATGCCGTTTTGATCGTCTCGTCGTGCTGATCTCTGCGGTATATTTATTTCTGTATTTTGAGGTCCGGTACGCGACGGAAACAATAAAACTGTGTGACGTATCGGTACCGAAATGGAGACTTTTAACTTACCGTGCCTTTTCAAAATTCAAACGTGATGTCCAATCCATCAAGCAATTAATTGCTTTAAATCTTTTAGCTGAATCAATGTGAGCTGTTGACGTTTCCTTTCCTCTCCCATTGTTTATTTTTCGGTACGTTTCACATTCTTTTCTCTGCCCTTTCCTTTAATATATTCATAGAAGACTATTTAGATCTGCATTTGCTTTCTCTTCCAATCTCGTATCATTCCACAACCCATCCCAACAGCTTTCACCATTCCTCTTTCCTATTCAAGCCTCCACGTCCACCTGTCACGGCCTCCACCCCTCAACCTTTCACTAGCCATCCAAGTAGGCAGCCCCTCATTTTCTTCCATTTTTTTTCGAGCAGCTCCGAACCTTTCCCTCCCTAGGCTGAGCCTTCACCACTGACCTCCAACGGCCGATAGCCACCATCCCCACTTCCACTTAGTCTGCCACCACCCAGGCCTCACGCCTCAGCCTAGATCCGCCCTTCATTCGCCTATACCTTTCCCTCCATCACACCATCGCAGCCACCTTTCCCCCGCCAGCACAACCGAACCCACTACCCTCCATCCATGTCAACCTTTAAACTCACCACATCACCCCGCAGCCTCGGCCTCCGCCCTGGCCACCGCCGTCCCATCCTTGCACGCGACTGCCTCTTTGGAATTTCAAGATTTCGTAAGCTGTCTGTTATGAATAGTATATTATATGTAGGCTCATATATACATTGCTAGTGTAAATATAGGTCTTGGCTGTGCTGTGAAACTGTATGATGTACTTGTATATCTATATATTAACCAATTTATATCTCTGATTTATTTTTCGGTCCTATGAATATGTATTTTTTTTAATAAAACATGCTTGGTTAACCTGATTATATATACGGTGTCATACGCATGCAACTGGTTAAACATTTTCAAATATAAATTATATATGTCAAGTTTTCATATTTTTTGTATATTTATATTTTGGTTGTGATACATCTGATGTGTGGTATATACTAGGTCACTTAAATGTATATTCTTGTTCATCTCAGTACAGGATAGTTCTTTTAAATATATATAAATGTATTATTTATAAAGTATTTATATTTGGTATGTTCAGTTTCAGAGATTTTTCCAGTAAGTTATTTTGATTCTATAAAATATATTAGCATATAGTGATACATAGTTAAAATGTTATATTCTATGTTTGGGAATTTGTTTACAGTGTATATTTGAACATAGGCAATTATAATTTACACCTGAGTAAGCTTGCAACCCCATCCATAGTATATAAATTTATGCATTGTTTAATGAGATGTTGTACAAGTTGATATGGCGGTTATATGTATAATACGTATATATACATTTTGTTTTATAAGTATGCTATTTTGTTACATAAGTATATAGTTAAGACTGTTGCCTATATTCAATCTATTTAACACATTTGAATGTTATATTATATATGTTTATTGGTATTTTACTCTATAAGTTATAGCATTGATTTATGGTATACGTGTATAACTGATGATATATATAATTGGTTGAAAATATAGGCATAATTTACAGTTAGGTTTGAATATATATTTGGTTGCTTGTACATATTATAGAAAAATAAGATTATTTTATATATAGGTTTATATAGACTAGTATAAGAGCTGTGTGGTTTTGACATGCATGTTTTAATACAACCAATGATTTTGAAATATATATTTAATTTAAAATTGTGTTTGACTTTAGAATATGATTTGGTATATACATAGTTATATATAATTTATATATATATTCACTTATTCTATTATCATCATCGATCCAGTTCTGATTGATTTCGTCAATTCCCTATTTTTCAGCTTATTGTCGAATCCGTATCCATCTAGCTTTGCTTCGGACTTCGTGCTTAGATTCGTAACTCATCTCAGTCTCATTCATCTCTAACCCCGAAAGGTGAGCAATCACTCACGATTAACGTTCTTTAATTTATTAAATTCAATTTCAATTGAAATGACAATTAAAATATTACTACTGTTAGTTAGTTTCATTGCTGTATATATGCTATTTTCTGTATCTGTTCACATGTAACATCTGACACCAGTATCTAGTATTTATATGTCTGTTATTACTATCATCTGTAACTGTTCACCCATGACATCTGACACCAGTATCTAGTATTTATATGTCTGTTATTACTATCATCTGTAACTGTTCACCCATGACATCTGACACCAGTATCTAGTATTTATATGTCTGTTATTACTATCATCTGTAACTGTTCACCCATGACATCTGACACCAGTATCTGTTTTATTATTATTGATGATATATGCCTGTTGTTGTATTTTATATTATCTGTTATCACTCTGCAAGTTCCCTGTTAGTATAGAATTCACTATGGGTTGAAATGATACATACCCGAACGGACTTTAGAATAGGAGAAAATCGTTATGGGTTGAAATGATAAACCCAAGCGATTTTCATTTGAATTGGGATTACGGGTCGAAATGATATCTACCCGTATACATTTAATTTCGGATTGAAATGATAAATATCCGTATCACTTAGCCATATGATAAATATATATACAAACACCGTTGGTCCATATATATATAAATATTTTGAAAATGAATTCTATGGTTTTGGAAAGAAATATATGGTTTTAATAAATACTGAGCCTTAAATTATTATATATAAATGGGAATGATTGATTTAAATACATATAATATGATGAGTAGCTAAAATATTTTTTTTAGAATAGATTTTGGTAATAATTTGAATAAGTTAAAGTTGGGAAGATAATTTGGATTTAGTAAAGAATTTTATTTAATTAAACCAATTTAAAGCTTATTGAAATTGGGATTTAAGATATGATTTATAACTTGAGTTTGATTTAAATAATTTAATGAATAATTCTTGTTTAAATAAAGTTTAAGGAAATATTTAGTAAAATGTGATTTAAGGCTAGTAAATGATATTGAATCTATTAAGTGAATATTTCCTGATTAAATAATAATGGAGTTAAATCAAGAGCTATATGAAACTGTTAAATCTAACTTTGGAAATGTTGAATATTAAAACTTTGAAATATATTGAAATAAATGGTATATTTAGAACTGAATTAAATTGATAAATTGAGCTTTGAATAAATTTGAATTTAGAAATTGAAGTTGATTTGTATCGATTTGCGAGACTTGAGGAAAAATTTAAATACTTCACTTTTAAATCATTTAATATATATATATATATATATATACTATTTTGGAAAATAGATATATTTGAAATGAAATGATATTTGGGTTTTGAAGTATAAATTTGATTGAAATGACCACGGTGTTATAATGTATATTTCCACCTTGTAGATAGTTCTGAAGATCCTTAGAGGATGGTTATCCCAAACATCCTTTAAGTTACTTGTATTTCAGTTGAAATTTCACTTGAGTTGGATTTATTTATATAAGAATGTTAATCCTGACTCGAGTGTTTTGTATTTTTCTTTACGCTCGGGTCAGACCGAGTGATACAGCATTTGAGACTCACCTTTGGAGTTTGGAGCTTCCTTTGGAGATCCAATTATCGCCTCAGCTTTCAGCTCTTCTAGTTGACTTGTTCAGAGAAGTCATCTATTCGTACTGAAGACTTCATTGTATTTGAGATATTCTGTTGTATTTGATTTTCAACTCTGATGTTTATATAGTAGCTTCATGAACTACTATTTTATCTATTCCGCTGCGTATTATTGTATTACTCTGTGTCTGTGATTTTGTAATTGATTTATTTACTGCATATACTGAGTTTTGCCAAATTTAAATTAACAATGCGGTATTTTGAGCAATTCAACTCCGGCATGAGTGTCTACCTATACACTTATAATGGATGCGAATGGTCCAAAATATCGGGTCGTTACATTCTCTCACGATAGGATCGAGTTCAGGTGATTTCGACTCGATATTAGAGTGATATGAATGGAATTCGTATCGATCAAGAATTGATCCTTTTTGGCTGAAATTGATCTGGTACATTCTTAACGTTGTAAGCAAGCTCCTGTGAAAATTTGGTGGCATTTGGACTTGTAGATCTCGAGTTATGATCGATACAAGTATGGATTTTCAATGTGGTGTCGAACTCATATCGATACGATTTGTATCGTTCTAATTCGTATCCATGCATCACGTGTCGATCAGATGACATGAGGTGATCGGAATTCGCTCGCGTTCGCGAGCAGCAAAATGGGTTCGGCAGTGGTATGTAGCGCGTAAGCACGCGAGGCGCGGGGGAGGGCGGCAGCTCGCTAGGGGGCTATCGCACGATGGCATTGGCCGCGGCATGTCTGGTGGCATGGTGCATTTGTTTGAGCGAAACGAAAAAATGCGGCCTGGGAAGAATCGTGCATGAGCCTAGGAAAGGAGACAGGAGGAGAAGGTTAATTTAAACTAATTAAGCTAATTATGTTTTTAATTATATCTGTGACGACCCTGATTTTTAACGTATGTTAATTGGGTGATTAACTGATTTAATTATTGGGATATTAATTTTGACTGGTCGAATAAATAAATTTTCTGATGTTAAAAATACCTGAATCTATATATTGATTTAAAAACTATATTAAATATTGAATTATAAATATCTGGATGTGATAAATTTTATAGAAAAATGTATATAAACTCCACCATTTAAAAATTTAAGATGGAATATCCATAAAGGTATATGTAGATATATATGTATATATATACATAAGCTTTATGATAATTAAAAATATACAAGTATCTAAGTTATATATATATGCATATATGCCTATATGAAGTATGTGTACAGAAATATGTATAAATGTAAGTATATACATATATGGTGACAAGTACATGCAAATAAATGTGTAAATGTGTATATAAATAAGTGTAAACATATGATTATATGATGACAAATACATATATAAGTAAATATATATATGAAGTGTACATGTATGTACACAAGGAGACAACCTCATAAATGCATATCAAATTCAATGGCAAATCAACATAAGAAATCAAATAAAGCCCTAGATCAAATCATCTTTTATTCAAATCAGGTCTACTTGTTTTCAAATCAATATAAACTTTTCATAGGAAATCAAATCAAGAAAATAAAACAAAAGAAAAAAAATGTAGAAGCCTGGGAAACAATCTCACCCTTATGTTGCAAGGTTCTCTTCCAACTATAAATAGTCCAGCCTTGTTACTTGATCACGTATACCATTTTAGTCAAAAATAAAAATATATACAAGTTGCCATTAAAAACTTAAGGAAAATCAAAAAGGCATTCAAGTGTTAGTAGACCAAAGGAAAAAAAAGGAAAGCAGGTTTCTCTGTTCAAAAGATAGGAACGAAAGGTGAGTATATAACTTCTCACTGCTTTGACTTATATACTTTCTTACTTAGAGGTTGTTTTGGATAAATCTGTGAGTTAGGATAATTGTATATGTATATGGCATGTATGTATATAAAGGAATTCCACCTGTGCAGTAGGAATACTGGTCTTCTTCCAGGAGTTTGCTCTGTTCCATGTCTACTTTTTCCCAACAGTTTAAAACAGCAAATTTTAAAAATCAAAGGCTCTACCACTAATTAGTTTTAACATATGACTTCAACAGAAAAGTTGTTAGCTTTAGGGTATAGGATATTTTAAAATTTGATTCATTGAATATCATTAAGCAAAGAGAAAGAAAAATACATTTTACAGGAGACAACTTACATATAACCAAAACTCAAGTTCTGTAATTCAATCACTTGATTATATGGATGTGTTCTTCTTTGAAAATCTTGGTTTTTGGAAATGGATTGACGATTTTTAGTCATGTTTTGAGTGAGATATGGGAAGTTGAACGGAGTTTGGGTTTTTGTTAATTTTCGGTGACTCGGTCGATTTGGGGACACGACACTCGTTGTGGGGGAAGGGTAGAGGGTGGTGCTCTCACGAAAAATATTGCAGCATTCATAAAATGCTGGTGGTGGTCAAGCGAGTCGAGATTAGGGTTTTAGGTAGGTTTTCTTTTGGCTCGTTTCTAAGGAGATAGCGGTGGATAAGGGCAATGTGGGGTGTGCGGTCCAGGGGGGTTTGAAAGAGGAGGTCATGGCGGTGACATGGGCGTTTTCTGGTGATCAATGGCGCTCGGTGGTGATGAGGCAAGGTGATGATAGGTGTCGGTGTTATCTAGGTTGAGTTAGGAAGTTCAAAATTTTGAACGAATGATGGGCGGTGGTTTTCTGGCAGTTGATCGTGTTTGGTGGTCAAGTGGGACTGGTGTAGTTGGTCGGCGGCAATGGCTTTGGTCGGAGACAAGTGTGCACGTGCACGTTGGATGCATAGTTGGGTTTTTTTCGAGTAGGTTGAATAGGAAACCAGAAAAAAAGCAAAGGGCTGGAAAAAGGAGAAAGGGGAGAAGAGAGGATGGGCCGGGTTGGGCCAGAAAGGAAATAAAAATTAAAAAGAAAACAAAGGAAAGAAGAAGAATGGAAAGAAAGGGAAAAATAAAAATAAAATAAGAAAAGTAAAAAAAAAGGGAAAGAAAAGAAAAAAAAGAAAGTGAAAAGAAAACGAATTTTGAACTTATATCCTTGCAATATAATTTTTACCTTCCCATATTTTAAGCTAAAATTATTTTGTGGAAATTTAAATTAAATTATTAAGGTAGTAATTGATTTGAGTCTTAAATCTTAAGTTAATAAAATAAGACTTAGCTATTAATTGGATTTCTTGATTTTAATTAACAGAAATAAATTTGTTTTATCCTTTCTTTAATTTGTAATTAATTTAGATAAAAATATAAATTAATTCGTTTAAGTAAAGTTAATAAAATTCTAATGTGTGAATTGTTGATATTGTTGTTGATCGTTAAATCAGTAGCAATCTATATCTTGGCTTGATCCAATTGAATATTTATTTCAAATTATTCTTGTTTGTGCCATCAAATGGTCAGACGGATTGAAATAGTTAGATTAAAGTGATGATACGTTTCTGGAATGAAAATCTGAAATAAATTCCCACATTTGAATGTTGTCACCCAAAAATAATTAAATTGTTATTTAAAACAATTTATCCTTTTAAACTTATTATTTGTATTCGAAGAGACCGGGTTCGGATATCAGTGTTATCCAGCACTGTTTCAATTTAATAATCTCTACGAACCTTTAAGGGTTTGTTTTAGAATTTAATATGCTTGAATTGGATTAATTTCACAAATTTGACTATCTTAAATAAGTATTATACTTTGACACTATTGTAATGTCAATGGATTTCTATAAAAGTGTTTTGGTTATAATCAGATAAAGCTCGTCGTGTTGTACGAGTTACCTTTGACTTCAAAGAGTTTTATAACTTAAGTTTTTCTAAGTGGGTTTACTCATGCTGGTTTCCATCCTGACTCGGGTGTTAATTTATTGTAATGCTCGGGTTAGACCGAGTATTACAGAATTTCAGGTTAGGACACTTTTGGAACTCAGGAGACGAGCTAGATGGCAGAGACGTATTGCACGTATTTGACTATATTCCGTTGTGTAGTATAGACTGTACAGTCAGTATTTTGGACAAGTTATGATAACTGTCCAGATTTATTGTACTATGATAACTTGCATGTATATTAACATTCCAGCTTTCCTTCGTATAAAATGTTGTTATTGTATATTATAGTTTATTCCGCTGCGATTGTGAGATTCTGTGCTGTTGTTTTCTGTTTTTGTTTTCTTAAACCCTAACAACCTGGTATTTTCGGCACTCGATTGCTTGGCACTCTATATAGTGGACGTATTAGTGTCGATTTTTGGGGGTCGAAAATCACCCGGTCGTTACAATATCGAATATTATTAAATCCGTAACTTTTTCATACGAGGTCGGATTCGAACGAAACAAGTTGCTTTGGGTTCTTATCGACATCGTCTACGACATGGAGCTGGATTGGAATTTATTTCACTTTAGAATATTTTCAGTTTCAAATATAAGTGAGTGGTTAAACCCATTTAGGAAGTACTAAATTCCTACTATTAATTAAACCAATCAGCGAAGTGATAAATTTATGTTGATTACTGTCTGAAAATTTAATTGACTGAAAATTTAATTTATTGAATCTGAATTGACTGAATTTAGATCGACATTTAAATTTGATCGTTAAATTGATAATTAAATTTGTTAGTTAAATTTGACCGTAAATTTGACAATAAGAATTGATAGTAAATCTGATAGTTAAATTTGTGACATTAGATGTGACATTTAAATTGATAGTCAAATTGACATTTAACTTGATATTTAATTCGATGTCAATAATTGAAATTTCATATCACTTTTAAACAACCGACATTGATAGTGATTAACTATTGTGGTATGGATGAATTGGTTGCTCTGGATGCTGGTTGATATTGCAATGTATGATATTTTTGATTGGCTGTTATGTGTTTAGTGATCGTGACATACCCATATTATCACCCTGTTATTGTCATTACTGATATGATTGTTCATATGTACATTTGATTTTGATATGTACCTAGGACATTCTATTTGACCTGTGATTTATTAGATGCATTGTTGACTGCTTTTGTTGGATGGTGATTGTTGTGATTATAACCCCGTTCGGTGGAATTTGAAGATTTTGATAAACTGGAATTTAGTTTCTGAAAATAACTTGAAATTCATTTATAAAATTTAAATTCTATTTATAATAATAATATGTATTTTTCCTAAGAGCAATAAAAAGGTTTACAAATTTTTCTATAACTTTAAAGAATAAAAGGAAGTGTTCGTGAGAAGGCCGATGTTTGGAATCCAACCATTAAATGATTTTGATACGTGATACGTTTAAATGGAATTATCGAATTTTGAAAATCTGTAAAGTGTTGTAAAATCCTCTGAAACTGAAATAAATTATTTGAATAATATTTGATGTAGGAAATCTAAATCTATTTCAATGATTTAAAATAATTCGGAATATTTAAACATTGAAATTTGTTTAATCTGTGAAATATATTGAATCAATTTGTAGTTGATTAACTTGTTGAAAACCTTATAGTGAAAATTTAAAATAGTGAAACCTTTATGGAAAGTTGAAACAACTGAAGTTGTTGCAATTATGTTCCACCTGATTTCGATTTGACTTATATGAGGATTTATTTTAGTACTGACTCGAGTATTTTGTCTTTTCATTACGCTCGGGTCAGACCGAGTTTTTCAGTTATCGTAGACAGTTATTCTGGAGGACGAAGATGAAGATTTAGTATACCATATTTTCTAGTATTTATTTTGCTATACTATTTCATTCTGTCTATTAAAATTGTATAACTTTGATAAAATTGTATAACTCTGATTTATGTTGTAAATTGAATTGAGTAGATATTGTTAAACAGCTTCATGAACTGTTATGTGATCATTGTATTTTATCGTTAATTCCACTGCGAGATTCTGTTGTTGTTTTCTTCTTTCCTTTTTTATTTCTTTAAAATAATCCCATTGATAATCTATCTTTTAAACGGTTTGAGTTGAACATGTGTGGTTTATTATCGACTTGCACTTTCCAAAAAGGTGGGTCGTCACAGTTCTCTTCATATATGCCTTCATAACGGAACACGATCATTATTACATCCTATCTATATCCATAACGGAACACGATCATAATTCCGCTCACAAATTCTGCTCATTGAACCAACCATTTGGATCATCACTTTGGCTCTAGTCATTAAGCCATTATCATCGGAACCTAACTCCATCCACTGCCGACTTACCATCATCGCAGTTCCCAAAATATCACATCTAAGCGCTCCCATATTGCTTTGTTTCTTAACCATCAGTCTTCATCGCACTTTCTCATCACCATTGAATGACAAACGAACAAATGAACAACTCCAACATGTTCTGTAGAGCCTACACTTCCCCTCCTGGAAGTTCCACCCTGACCCGATTGGAATAATTAGCCAAATTTTGGGTCTCTCTACTTCCTTGAAGACCCCCTCCTCCAAAGCTCCGACTTCCAAGCCACTAGACCCTACCATTCATCAAGGAAAGTACTCGGTATCGAGAAGAATAGTTGGTACCGGTCCTTTACTTAGCCAAATTTTGGCTTCACTTAAACCCCAAGCCTTCTCCTTCATACCCGAAGTCGGCCCCAAGCTCTCCACCTAGTTACTTGAAGCACGACTCAAAGCCGAACTCTACCTACCTGAAGATCAATCATCGATCATAATCGTCGTGACTACTTTCCATCCATCAAAATTTGATGTGACTGAACCATAGGCTCCTCCATGCTCCAGAGCCCCTCCTCAAAGTTTCATCCAATTCTAACCACTTTTTCCTTCAATTTTACCAATTCAACCACCTCTTCCCAAACTATCTAAAAGTACTAGCAAATCATATCAAAGAAAAACATGCAAATTTGAAATATCATTCATACACAACCATACACACATACAATTCATCAAAACATGATAATCATACAAGTTCTACCACGATTCTATCTTTTATACTGGTATGTAGATGTAATTAAAAGGAGTTTCAAAACCATTGAAAAGCCATTTTATATTACTTTAACTTTGGCCATAAATAATTTCGTCAGAATCATGTTAAAAACAACAAATTTAACTATATTAATATGTATAAGATATTGAGAAGTCAAGAACCACTCACCAAATACCTAAAATAGCAATCTTTCCTCTAATCTTAAATGAACAACAAAGGAGAATAGATTCAAATCAGCCACAAATGAGAATATCCAATCCCTCTATGCTTGTAACGACCTGCTATTTCGAACCATTCAAAGTGCCAAAGCAGACACACATGTCAGACTTGAATTTCTCAAAACAACATATTGTTAATTTATATTTGGAAAAAGCTTAGAATATGTAGTAAATAAATCAATCACAGAATCATACAAACAAAGTAGTATAACAATAAGCAGCGGAATAGATAAATAGTAGTTCATGAAGTTACTACAGAACATCGGAGTCTGAAACAAATTACAATAGAAATCCCAAGTACATATAAGTCACTAATACAAAAGCAACTGACAAGTCTGAACATAAACAACTGGAAATAACTAAAATAACTAAAAAGCGGAATAGATAAAAGACAGTTCTTCAAGAAATGCTCCAAGCTCCAACGGTGATTCTCAAATGCTGTGACACTCAATCTGACCCGAGCATAAAGCAAAACACATAACACTCGAGTCGGGATTAACACTCTTATGCAAGTGAATTAACTCAAGTGAAATGTCCAAATGAAAGGCAATATAAATTAAAGGATGTTTGGGATTCCACACTTTAAGGATCCGTTAAACTATCTACATATATAGTACAATACGCTACATAGATAATGTCTATAGTAAAGTAAACTATTAAAATAGCGTTAAGGTATTACCCCTATCCCCCTTAACACATTTTTATATATATTCCTGTAGTCTATACAGTACCGTAATTCCTCTGTAAACTAGATGGCTATCAAAGTGCACTCCATAGGTACGGTACAAACCAAACTCGTAGAGGGCGCGATAAGGCATGTGACAAGGCACACGAGGCAATGCCCAGAGTAGGATACTACTGTTTTGCAGAACCGGGCTAGTGGTAACGTATAACAGCTACTACCGCCCATCTCGAGACACACTCCCAAAATAAAAGGTGCACCCAATCAAATCACAAAGTAATAGAATGGTATCAAAGAAGCATGCTCGATCGGAGGTGCGACCTCACTTGGTCCAGGTGTAGCTCCTGTTTTAGTCACATCAAGCTGACTCGTGGGAGTCAGGGCTGCATTCTTACCTCATATAGACATTCGCCAAACCATCCTACTTTGTTCTAGATTCTCCACCACGTACATGGTTGTTAAAGTGGTTTTCGATATTGGCATAGAGTATGACAATATCTGATCCCGGTCTCTTTAACAACCAAATGCTTATTTCACACCGTGGTCATTTTATTTCAAACAGTTCATACTTCATATCAAAATATCATATTCATTTCAAAATCATATCACCTTTGAAATCATTATTTACTTCAAAATCATATTCACTTCCAAATCATAACCACAAAATAGGTTAAACCATTATATCAAAGTATTCTCATTTAAATCCATAAATTCAAAATCATAACAGTTCCAACTTAAACAGTTTAAATATTGAAAATAATTTATATATTGGAATAGTTATACATTAAAATAGTTTATATTTAAAAATAGGTTATGGATTAAAATAGTTTATATAATAAAATAGTTTATGTATTAAATTATATATATTTAAAATTTGTTTATAAATTCAAAATAATATGTATATTAAAACAGTTTATAGATTTAAAAGAGTTTATATCAAAAATAGTTTCAAATTAGAATTGTTTCTACCAATTTCACAAATCAATTCAAATCAACTTTAGTTCCAAAATTCAATTTAAATCAATCTCAGTTCAACAATTTCAATTAAAAGGTTAAAGGTTCAATTCAAATTCTCATTAAAACTATTTAAATTTTTATCGATTTCAAATCTAGGTTTGAACTACAAATATAACCACTTTCAATTCAATAGGTTTCAAAATTTAATTATTCAACCAATTTACCATAACTCCATTTGATAAATTTCATTTATATTCCAAAATTCAACTTTTATTTAAATTTTAAATTATTCACTTAATCGTTTTTTTATAACCATTTAAATTAAAATCCCAGATTACAAACTTAAATCAAAAATAAATATAAAATTTCAATTTTATTTAAATTTAGAAATATTAATTCATTTGATCACCTTTAGTTAAACATTTAAATAAAATCTCAAATTCATAAGTTTCTAATCAATTCTTATTTATATTCAATTCTCAAACAAATTAAATTACAAATTAACTTAATTTATCTTCCCAGTCTTTATTTTATTAAAGTTATTACAAAATCTAATTTCAAAATATTAATATAAATTTAAAAAAAATATTTTAAATACAATATATATACTTATCCAATTAAATTCTATTAAATTAAATTTTATTATATTAAATATTATTAAATGAAATCTGATTTTATTATATCTATTTTATTTTATATTAAACTATATTTTATATATTTGAAAATAATAAAATTATAAGTAAAACCTTAAAATTTACATTTTCAAAACTTAACTTTTAATTTCAAATTTTCAAACATATAATTTAAAAATCTAAATTTTACACACATATATTAAAATAAAAATCTTTATATTATATTTTAAAAATCAAAACTCATATACTTTCTTTCAAAACTTTGGAAATTATTTTTCAAAAATAGACCAACGGTGTCCGTATATAATTTTCTATCATATGGTCAAGTGATATGGATATTTATCATTTCAATCCGCAATAATTTAAAATTTACGGGTATATGTCATTTCAACCCGCAATCCCAAAATTCAAAACTAATAAAATCGCTTGGGTTTGTCATTACAACCCATAATGATTTTCCCTAATCTATAATTTCGTTCGGGTATGTATCATTTAACCCATAGGGATTTTCCTAACTAATAGGGAACTTGTAGAGTGAGAACAATAGAATAAAATAAAATAACATGACATATCAATGATAAACATATAACATAATTAAAAAAATTTAATATAATATATATACAACATGTTATGGTGTCATATATCAATCATAGGTGAACAATTTAAATAATAACATATCATATTCAACAATTTAATTACTAACAAATTAATTTTAGCAACACGTTTCAATCGTCGTTTCATGTGAATTGCATTTAATAAATATAAGAATATTAATCGTGAGTGATCGCTCACCTTTCGAGGCTACAAAAATTTGACAATGAAATGAGCTACGAATCCATGCACAAATTCCAAAGCAAAGCTCGATGGACTTGAATCGATGAAAACAAAATATATAATATTTTTAAAATCTAAAATTTACTCACATATTTAAAATAAAAATCTTTATATTATATTTTTTTAAATCAATATTCAATTTAAAACACATATTTAAAATAAAAATCTTTATATTAAATTTTAAAAATCAATATTTATTAAAATCCATATTTTCAAAAACAAAATATCTATATGTTATATTTTAAAATTCAATATTTAAAAGTCAATATATATTTTTTTGTATATATATAGGAAGAGAGGAAGGTGGTTGCTTCTGCTCAAAACTGGGAATCAAGACTGTGGCGGTTGCTGTCACGACCCTGGAATTTAAATTTATTTAAATTTATAATTAAATGAAATTTGAGTTAAATTTATGATTAAATAAATTTTTGAATAAAAATTGTGAAATTTAATTGATTAAATAGAGCGAGTTTCCCCGATATCCAAGTATATTCTGTATAAACCATTTGAGATTAAGATATTGTAAATAGTGTATATGAGTATATATTGAATGTATATATATATTTAGGTATATACGAGCAAATTTAATATATATATTTGAATTGATGGTTATAGATGGTTTGAGTTTATAAAATAAATATATAGATATATTTGGCTTGAGTTTAAAATTTTAAATAAATGTAATATTTGAAAATCACACTATAAATAGAAATAAAGATCTATAGTCAAAGCAAAGGAAGTTTAAATATATGGATATTGAATTCGAGTTTGAATCTAAGTCTAAGTGGTTTAATAAATAATTTAAGTTAAAATAGAAGTTAATGTTTGAAATAGAATAAACCTTATAAATATTAAAGCGTAAGTATAAGATAAATTATAACAACGTATTTTTTTTAGAATGTCATTTGAATTTCAAGTAAATGGATTTAAAATAAATATATAGAGAAATACAATAAAATTTGTATTAAAGTAAAATAAATAAGTTAAGATAGAAAATATAGTTATAACAATATATTAATGAACTTAGTAGAAACATAAACGAATAAGTAAAAACATCTCAAACTTAAGAACAAAAGCATAAACAAAGGGGAACACATGCATTTAATACAAGCATAAATGCAATTCATCTCAGCCGAAAGAAAGGAAACAAAGTAAACAAAAAAAAAAATATTTAAATAGGTATGTAAGTGTACCATATAGGCAAAGTCATTTAATGCTAGTAAGGCAAACCATGTTGTACAAGATGAACACACCCTGTACAAAGTTTCCACCCAGTAAACTTCATTTTCCTTATACCTCCTCTTCATTTCATTTTCGTCCCTTGATACAAAACTGAGAGAAAGAAAAAAATGAAGTGAATGTCATTTGTAAACAAAACAAGCATCTCAAATTTAAACATCAAAACAAATCAAAAGCAAACCAGAGATATGTAGCAAGCTTCATCATCTTGCATGCATTCTTAGCAAGTTCAAGTATTTTCAAGCATTCCAGTTGATAACAAATGCAAGTTTTAAAATCAAAGACAAATGAAGGCAATTCCAAGTTTTAAAAGTTTACAAGCTTTTTCATTTTCAATGGTGCTCTGTCCATTTAAAAACCCAGGTGAGCAAACTATCTTCTTTGATCTCAACCCTATTTATATTTTTGATTGTGTGCCTGATATTGAAACCATGGTATAAAGTATGATGTGTGGAAGAAAATATATCTGTAAGTACATATGTATATATATGTGGGTATTGAGGTATGCATGCCTGTGTTTATGCGTGGACAACTCTCTGTTGTTCTACAGGTTTAAAGCTACTAAAACAAAATTTAACTGCTCCTTATACAATCAATATTAGGGTAAGATCATTAAAGATGAAATGATGGTATGAATGTGAAGTTATTTTTAAAAATAATCCCAAGTAGAAATATTTAGAAAATATTTTCAAAACAGGATATTACAGTGCAACTCTGGTACATGATAAAATTCGAACATCGTGATTTTTGATTTCACCTAGGTAATCAAAATCCTCTTTGAAAACCATGAATTTTAAGAATAAAATCAAGATTTTTAATTTGTTAAATTGGGGGAAATCGTGAGTTGAACGGAAATTGGTTTCCTGCCAATTTCAGGCGACTGGAAGCGCTTTGATGGTCGGGGTCTTGGATGGTGATGGAGGAGCCTATGGGGTGTCGGCGAAAAATGGTCGTAGACGATCATGGGCATGGTGGCGAAAATGGTTAGGGATCTAAGTTTTAAAACCTAGTTTTAGGTGTGATGGGTGTTTCGTTTCGTGCATCGTCTTCAGGCGACCGAGTTCGCCGTGGGTTGGGGGAATGATGGAGGAGACGTTGAAGAAGCTAGGGACGGAGTTTCACGTGTTCAGGTGGCCGAGGTTGGGTGAACGTCGCGGTGACAGGTTTCGAAGGGGTGGATGTGTTTCGTTCCAGTTTTTGAATCGAGTTGCTCGATTTTGACTCGTTGACGATTTTGGAGTTCTGGGTGTTTGCCTGACCTGGGATGGTCGGCGGCGACATGCGGGAGGTCTCGGGGGTGGTCAGATCGCTGGCGAGCAACGGTGCACGTGTACGCGTGAGGTTGCGTGCACACTTGTTGTCTGGGTTCAAAGGTTTGGGTTGTGAAGAAGATGAAGCCTGGGTTGGAGCAGAAAATGGTACGCGAGTTTTCTCGAAGTCGATCTCGGGGAAGATGTTGGTTTACTCGAAGTAAAACGCGAGTAGCTCGGGTTTGCTAATCTGGTTCCAGGTTTCCAGTTTTTTAACCTGATAGTGTTGAGTTTGCTTTTCAATCTAAATTTAAAATTCAAATTTAAAGCAAGATTTAAATTAAGTTTTAAATCAAGTACTAATACGAAGATTTGAATGAAAATTTACGAAGTGTTTAACTTAAATTTGGATAAATGTTAAAGGAATAATCATTTTTAATCTTAGATTCAAAAAAATGAAATTTAAATCAAGATTTAGAAATGTAATACTTAAATACACTTGAAAGTTAATGAAGTCATTAATAAAGTAAATGAATTATCTTAGAAGTAATTAAGATAATAAAAGAATTTAATTCTTAAGAGAATTAAGGAATGACTTATTTATTGATTTTAAAATTTAGAATTTGGATTAATTTATAAATTGAGAATAATTAATTTATTCAAGAGTAATGAATTGGCGAAAGAAATTAAGGAATGATTATTAATTAAGAATGAATAAATTTTGTAGTTAATTTGAGGTTAATAAATTTGTAACCAATTCATGGCGATTAATTAAACGGAAATTAATTAGGGGTTAATTAATGTAATTAATTAAAGATAATCAATTAAAGAAAAATTAAATATTGAAAGTAAATTATTTATTGATTAAAGTTTGATTTAATTATAATTAAAGGTTGATGAAGTATAATTAAAGGATAATAAATTTATTATTAATGGTTAATTTATAAATGATTAAAAGGGATAATAAATCAAAATGATTTGTAATTAGTTAATGTTGATCAACCAGGATTAATAATTTATAAGAAATTAATCTGATTTGAATTTATCAGATAATTAACTTACCTTACTTATTGAATGTTTGGATTCTATTGAATGTTAAATTGTTTGATATCCCTGATATATGATGCTTTGTGATATACCCTGATTTATGTTATGATTTGTATTTTACTTATCTGTGATATATATATCTGTGATCTGTGAATGACGATAAGCGTGATAGTTTATATCGCTTATCATCTATATCCTGTATTTTGATCTGTGATGATTCATTGTGTTGCACTATTGTGTTAAACCCCTGGACCACACTGTTACACACACAAATATGGATTTCACGTGGAAATCGGTTAAGTCACAGATAATTTGATTTTGATATTTTTGAAATTGAAATTTTAATTTCAATTGATTTTGAAATTTGGGTTTAAATTAAAAAGTGAAAAGCTTTTGAAATAGAATTTCAAAGATAAAAGTTATTTTGAATAACTTAATCGAGTTTTGAAAATTTAAATAATTTGATTTAAAATTGAATTCAGGTTTGAAATTAAATCTATGATTTGGAAACTAGGGATAAAAGATGATATAAATGTGTTTGTATAAATTAAACCATTTTAAAGGTATAAGTTGGGAATTTGAATATAACCCAAGGATTTCAACTCGTATAAATGAATCGGATTTCCAAATTGAAAACTGTTGTTTTCGAATGATAAAAGCTTTTAGGTAAGAAAAGAAATTCCAGTTTAAATTAAAGGAATTTCAAGTGAATTGAAAAATGGATTTTCCAAGTTATGAATGAATTCTTTTTGAAAGCTATGAATTAAATCTGTCTATTTTCAACAGATTTAAAATGATGTTTTGTTTAACCCATTTGAAATGGAATTGTTTTGAAAGCTATGAGTTAAATCTTTGATTTAAAGATTTAACGAATTAATCAAATTGAAATAGAAATCGATTTGGAAAATCTGTGAATGAATCTTTGTGAAATTAAGTGAACTTTGTGAATTGAATCTTTTTGTTTAAAGGATTAAAATGGTAATTTGATAAACCATTTGTAAAGAAAGTTTGGGTTTAAGTTGTGACTTAATTGAAATCCCAATATCCGTATGTTTTTAAATATTTCGCTCACTATTCGGGTTAGCCGGGAAAAGACAATTGTGTCATATAACCCATTCCGAATAGTGATACGTCGTATATGGATAGCATTTGAAGACCGGTGTTGAAGACCGGATATTTTTCGAAAATGAAAGGACAACCTGTCGAATGTCTCTGCACTGAGTCGCGCCGGTATAGAGATTTATATCACTCTTTTGTGATGGGAAGTCCGGACGTGATTTGAAAATTATCCGGATTTGCAAGGGCTTCGTGAGAAGTGCCTTCGGTTCTGTTCGAACCCGGAACAGACTTGTATGGATACATGTCTGACATTACACTTTGAGATATAAAGCCGATTTCTTTCAAATACATTTCTGTTTGGTGGCGGAGAATTTATTCTCTTAGCTTAACACCCTTCTCTGAGACGTACGAGCTCAGAGGTTATGTAGTTGAAATTTATTAGCGATATATCCCAATTTGGTAATGTGGCATGCTGAGTGTTGCTGTGTGATGATCAGTGTTTGATCATTTGCGATATGATCATTTGTTTGATCTTATATCTTTGTGATCATAGGTTGATCATTTGTTTGACCCGAAGCATGGCTTTGTGAACAAAGCGTAGCTTTGTGGACGAGACTTCGTCGAGCCTCACACCCCGGAAATGGTCAAAACAGGAAGGATGCGGCAAGGTTCTAGGGAGTAGCGCCCCTTAGTGTATGTCATTCCTTCTGGATAAAGGTGGTATCATGGTATGGAGCCCAGATACTTAACCTCTGTGGTTGCTGCAAATTTATTACTTTGTGGTTTGTTGGAAATCGGGGATCCTCGGAAAGATCGGTGACGATCGGGGGATGGCATACGCGTGTCAGTAGTTACCTATTTTTGCAGAGGTAACCCGGCCTTGTGTTGGCAGAGATCTAACCGTAATGTTAGGTTATTTCTCGGGTCGTCTATTCCAGGGACGTACCCATCGTGGATAGGAAGTTCCTTAGCCTGATCATTTGTTGGAAATCCAAAGAAACAATACGTGACTTGTACGGTTTTAGTTGTATTACCTGCCATGGAATGTGGCGGTAACCTGCTATTGAACATGGTAGCTATAGTAGGCATACGATAATGGTCGTATGTTGGCTAAGATTTATATTCTACTTTCGAAATTACTTTCTGCACTATGCACTAATAATAATATCAAAAATGATTTGATTTTGCGTAGTAAGCATCTTTGACTATCATAAGAAGAAATCTCCTCCAATTCTGCGTTTGCATTGTGTGTGTGGTGGGAGGTCTTATGGTAGTTTCATTTTCCAAAAGCATTGCGAATTGACTTTAAATTCTCTGCTATTTGTTTTTAAAGATAAACTGTTTTTGTTGCTCACACCAGTCTTGCTATATTACAGCATGATAGGGGATTCTCGCTTCGCAGTTTGGTGGCGAACGGGAGACTCTTACCCCAAAATCCGGGACGTTACATTTGGTATCAGAGCTAAGGTTGAACTTTAGCTCAGGAGTATAACACGTTAAGTAGCTCATTAGAGATAGAGTGAAGTAAACTCTAGAATGAGTAATCTCTCAGATATCCGTCTGAACGTCTCAGTAAATTCTCTTACTATCCACTTATAGTGAGTATGAGTACAAGAAGAAGACGAGATAGGGGACAAGGGAATACGACTATGAATGGTCAATACCCTGCAACAGTGGAAACAACTTTCTCTATCAATTTTCTTTGATTCGTTTCCAAATTCTTTTGATTGCTTCGTATCAGCTACAAGAAGAAGTTTCGATGTGATGATGGCCCTACGAATCGTTGTAGGAAATTCTTATCTTCATTGATTTCTTATCAGCTTTTGGATTTAAACCTTAATGAATTTGAAATTGGAAATTTTAAATTGAGTTAAATTGATTAATAGGATATGAAGCTAAATTTGAATTAAATCAATAAAACGATTTCGTTTAAAACAAAATTTGAAATTCTATTGAAATTTCTGTGAATATCGAAGTCCGAAGAGGGACAAATCGGTATGTATTTTGTGATAGTCCGACTTGAGTTTGGAATCCGTATCTTGAGTTTGAGGAGTTATAGGAGATCGAATCTGTCTATCTCTGTGTTGTTTTCGCGCCTGCGAATTTCGAGGACGAAATTCTTTTAAGGGGGGAAATTTGTCACGACCCTGGAATTTAAATTTATTTAAATTTATAATTAAATGAAATTTGAGTTAAATTTATGATTAAATAAATTTTTGAATAAAAATTGTGAAATTTAATTGATTAAATAGAGCGAGTTTCCCCGATATCCAAGTATATTCTGTATAAACCATTTGAGATTAAGATATTGTAAATAGTGTATATGAGTATATATTGAATGTATATATATATTTAGGTATATACGAGCAAATTTAATATATATATTTGAATTGATGGTTATAGATGGTTTGAGTTTATAAAATAAATATATAGATATATTTGGCTTGAGTTTAAAATTTTAAATAAATGTAATATTTGAAAATCACACTATAAATAGAAATAAAGATCTATAGTCAAAGCAAAGGAAGTTTAAATATATGGATATTGAATTCGAGTTTGAATCTAAGTCTAAGTGGTTTAATAAATAATTTAAGTTAAAATAGAAGTTAATGTTTGAAATAGAATAAACCTTATAAATATTAAAGCGTAAGTATAAGATAAATTATAACAACGTATTTTTTTTAGAATGTCATTTGAATTTCAAGTAAATGGATTTAAAATAAATATATAGAGAAATACAATAAAATTTGTATTAAAGTAAAATAAATAAGTTAAGATAGAAAATATAGTTATAACAATATATTAATGAACTTAGTAGAAACATAAACGAATAAGTAAAAACATCTCAAACTTAAGAACAAAAGCATAAACAAAGGGGAACACATGCATTTAATACAAGCATAAATGCAATTCATCTCAGCCGAAAGAAAGGAAACAAAGTAAACAAAAAAAAATATATTTAAATAGGTATGTAAGTGTACCATATAGGCAAAGTCATTTAATGCTAGTAAGGCAAACCATGTTGTACAAGATGAACACACCCTGTACAAAGTTTCCACCCAGTAAACTTCATTTTCCTTATACCTCCTCTTCATTTCATTTTCGTCCCTTGATACAAAACTGAGAGAAAGAAAAAAATGAAGTGAATGTCATTTGTAAACAAAACAAGCATCTCAAATTTAAACATCAAAACAAATCAAAAGCAAACCAGAGATATGTAGCAAGCTTCATCATCTTGCATGCATTCTTAGCAAGTTCAAGTATTTTCAAGCATTCCAGTTGATAACAAATGCAAGTTTTAAAATCAAAGACAAATGAAGGCAATTCCAAGTTTTAAAAGTTTACAAGCTTTTTCATTTTCAATGGTGCTCTGTCCATTTAAAAACCCAGGTGAGCAAACTATCTTCTTTGATCTCAACCCTATTTATATTTTTGATTGTGTGCCTGATATTGAAACCATGGTATAAAGTATGATGTGTGGAAGAAAATATATCTGTAAGTACATATGTATATATATGTGGGTATTGAGGTATGCATGCCTGTGTTTATGCGTGGACAACTCTCTGTTGTTCTACAGGTTTAAAGCTACTAAAACAAAATTTAACTGCTCCTTATACAATCAATATTAGGGTAAGATCATTAAAGATGAAATGATGGTATGAATGTGAAGTTATTTTTAAAAATAATCCCAAGTAGAAATATTTAGAAAATATTTTCAAAACAGGATATTACAGTGCAACTCTGGTACATGATAAAATTCGAACATCGTGATTTTTGATTTCACCTAGGTAATCAAAATCCTCTTTGAAAACCATGAATTTTAAGAATAAAATCAAGATTTTTAATTTGTTAAATTGGGGGAAATCGTGAGTTGAACGGAAATTGGTTTCCTGCCAATTTCAGGCGACTGGAAGCGCTTTGATGGTCGGGGTCTTGGATGGTGATGGAGGAGCCTATGGGGTGTCGGCGAAAAATGGTCGTAGACGATCATGGGCATGGTGGCGAAAATGGTTAGGGATCTAAGTTTTAAAACCTAGTTTTAGGTGTGATGGGTGTTTCGTTTCGTGCATCGTCTTCAGGCGACCGAGTTCGCCGTGGGTTGGGGGAATGATGGAGGAGACGTTGAAGAAGCTAGGGACGGAGTTTCACGTGTTCAGGTGGCCGAGGTTGGGTGAACGTCGCGGTGACAGGTTTCGAAGGGGTGGATGTGTTTCGTTCCAGTTTTTGAATCGAGTTGCTCGATTTTGACTCGTTGACGATTTTGGAGTTCTGGGTGTTTGCCTGACCTGGGATGGTCGGCGGCGACATGCGGGAGGTCTCGAGGGTGGTCAGATCGCTGGCGAGCAACGGTGCACGTGTACGCGTGAGGTTGCGTGCACACTTGTTGTCTGGGTTCAAAGGTTTGGGTTGTGAAGAAGATGAAGCCTGGGTTGGAGCAGAAAATGGTACGCGAGTTTTCTCGAAGTCGATCTCGGGGAAGATGTTGGTTTACTCGAAGTAAAACGCGAGTAGCTCGGGTTTGCTAATCTGGTTCCAGGTTTCCAGTTTTTTAACCTGATAGTGTTGAGTTTGCTTTTCAATCTAAATTTAAAATTCAAATTTAAAGCAAGATTTAAATTAAGTTTTAAATCAAGTACTAATACGAAGATTTGAATGAAAATTTACGAAGTGTTTAACTTAAATTTGGATAAATGTTAAAGGAATAATCATTTTTAATCTTAGATTCAAAAAAATGAAATTTAAATCAAGATTTAGAAATGTAATACTTAAATACACTTGAAAGTTAATGAAGTCATTAATAAAGTAAATGAATTATCTTAGAAGTAATTAAGATAATAAAAGAATTTAATTCTTAAGAGAATTAAGGAATGACTTATTTATTGATTTTAAAATTTAGAATTTGGATTAATTTATAAATTGAGAATAATTAATTTATTCAAGAGTAATGAATTGGCGAAAGAAATTAAGGAATGATTATTAATTAAGAATGAATAAATTTTGTAGTTAATTTGAGGTTAATAAATTTGTAACCAATTCATGGCGATTAATTAAACGGAAATTAATTAGGGGTTAATTAATGTAATTAATTAAAGATAATCAATTAAAGAAAAATTAAATATTGAAAGTAAATTATTTATTGATTAAAGTTTGATTTAATTATAATTAAAGGTTGATGAAGTATAATTAAAGGATAATAAATTTATTATTAATGGTTAATTTATAAATGATTAAAAGGGATAATAAATCAAAATGATTTGTAATTAGTTAATGTTGATCAACCAGGATTAATAATTTATAAGAAATTAATCTGATTTGAATTTATCAGATAATTAACTTACCTTACTTATTGAATGTTTGGATTCTATTGAATGTTAAATTGTTTGATATCCCTGATATATGATGCTTTGTGATATACCCTGATTTATGTTATGATTTGTATTTTACTTATCTGTGATATATATATCTGTGATCTGTGAATGACGATAAGCGTGATAGTTTATATCGCTTATCATCTATATCCTGTATTTTGATCTGTGATGATTCATTGTGTTGCACTATTGTGTTAAACCCCTGGACCACACTGTTACACACACAAATATGGATTTCACGTGGAAATCGGTTAAGTCACAGATAATTTGATTTTGATATTTTTTAAATTGAAATTTTAATTTCAATTGATTTTGAAATTTGGGTTTAAATTAAAAAGTGAAAAGCTTTTGAAATAGAATTTCAAAGATAAAAGTTATTTTGAATAACTTAATCGAGTTTTGAAAATTTAAATAATTTGATTTAAAATTGAATTCAGGTTTGAAATTAAATCTATGATTTGGAAACTAGGGATAAAAGATGATATAAATGTGTTTGTATAAATTAAACCATTTTAAAGGTATAAGTTGGGAATTTGAATATAACCCAAGGATTTCAACTCGTATAAATGAATCGGATTTCCAAATTGAAAACTGTTGTTTTCGAATGATAAAAGCTTTTAGGTAAGAAAAGAAATTCCAGTTTAAATTAAAGGAATTTCAAGTGAATTGAAAAATGGATTTTCCAAGTTATGAATGAATTCTTTTTGAAAGCTATGAATTAAATCTGTCTATTTTCAACAGATTTAAAATGATGTTTTGTTTAACCCATTTGAAATGGAATTGTTTTGAAAGCTATGAGTTAAATCTTTGATTTAAAGATTTAACGAATTAATCAAATTGAAATAGAAATCGATTTGGAAAATCTGTGAATGAATCTTTGTGAAATTAAGTGAACTTTGTGAATTGAATCTTTTTGTTTAAAGGATTAAAATGGTAATTTGATAAACCATTTGTAAAGAAAGTTTGGGTTTAAGTTGTGACTTAATTGAAATCCCAATATCCGTATGTTTTTAAATATTTCGCTCACTATTCGGGTTAGCCGGGAAAAGACAATTGTGTCATATAACCCATTCCGAATAGTGATACGTCGTATATGGATAGCATTTGAAGACCGGTGTTGAAGACCGGATATTTTTCGAAAATGAAAGGACAACCTGTCGAATGTCTCTGCACTGAGTCGCGCCGGTATAGAGATTTATATCACTCTTTTGTGATGGGAAGTCCGGACGTGATTTGAAAATTATCCGGATTTGCAAGGGCTTCGTGAGAAGTGCCTTCGGTTCTGTTCGAACCCGGAACAGACTTGTATGGATACATGTCTGACATTACACTTTGAGATATAAAGCCGATTTCTTTCAAATACATTTCTGTTTGGTGGCGGAGAATTTATTCTCTTAGCTTAACACCCTTCTCTGAGACGTACGAGCTCAGAGGTTATGTAGTTGAAATTTATTAGCGATATATCCCAATTTGGTAATGTGGCATGCTGAGTGTTGCTGTGTGATGATCAGTGTTTGATCATTTGCGATATGATCATTTGTTTGATCATATATCTTTGTGATCATAGGTTGATCATTTGTTTGACCCGAAGCATGGCTTTGTGAACAAAGCGTAGCTTTGTGGACGAGACTTCGTCGAGCCTCACACCCCGGAAATGGTCAAAACAGGAAGGATGCGGCAAGGTTCTAGGGAGTAGCGCCCCTTAGTGTATGTCATTCCTTCTGGATAAAGGTGGTATCATGGTATGGAGCCCAGATACTTAACCTCTGTGGTTGCTGCAAATTTATTACTTTGTGGTTTGTTGGAAATCGGGGATCCTCGGAAAGATCGGTGACGATCGGGGGATGGCATACGCGTGTCAGTAGTTACCTATTTTTGCAGAGGTAACCCGGCCTTGTGTTGGCAGAGATCTAACCGTAATGTTAGGTTATTTCTCGGGTCGTCTATTCCAGGGACGTACCCATCGTGGATAGGAAGTTCCTTAGCCTGATCATTTGTTGGAAATCCAAAGAAACAATACGTGACTTGTACGGTTTTAGTTGTATTACCTGCCATGGAATGTGGCGGTAACCTGCTATTGAACATGGTAGCTATAGTAGGCATACGATAATGGTCGTATGTTGGCTAAGATTTATATTCTACTTTCGAAATTACTTTCTGCACTATGCACTAATAATAATATCAAAAATGATTTGATTTTGCGTAGTAAGCATCTTTGACTATCATAAGAAGAAATCTCCTCCAATTCTGCGTTTGCATTGTGTGTGTGGTGGGAGGTCTTATGGTAGTTTCATTTTCCAAAAGCATTGCGAATTGACTTTAAATTCTCTGCTATTTGTTTTTAAAGATAAACTGTTTTTGTTGCTCACACCAGTCCCATGACTGATCCGGAGTTTATTGTTCCTTTCCTAAACTCTGGGTGCTCATAATTTTCTACACGAGCAGTCTAGAGTTAGGTTTTTCAGATAGTCAGATTAGTAGATTTTCTGGAGTTAGTTCAGTCTTTGGATCAGACTGCACTTGCTTATCTTTGTGCATCATTATTGGGAGTTCGAGCTATATCTGGATTGTTGCTTTGAAGATGGAGATTATCCGCTGCTGATGTTATCGTCTTCTTTCCGCTGCTATTTGTTGTATCATATCTCTGATGTATATTGATATTCATTGTATCATTCTGTTGTATCAGATATTGTATATCAATGTATTATTCTTTTATTCCGCTGTGTTGTTATTTACTTAACTGTGTTATAAGCTCCGGCGAATCGGATTTGAACGGTCGAATCTACGGCATTCGAGTACGATGTAAAGTATGGATGTCGATTTTCGAGCGCGAAAATCCGGGACGTTACAGTTGCCGCTTGGATCAGGCGATGGTTACAGGGCTGATAGACGTGGATCTGGAGGCGGCGGCCTGTTGGTTCTGTGGAGGAGCTGGCTGAGTTGGGCTGCCACGAGGCCTCGGCTGCTTGGAGTGTACGGCTAGGAAGACTTGGTTGCAGTGATGGGTTGCTTCGAGGCCGAGCATAGGCTATAGAGGATGAAGAGGGAGTGGCGAGCTATGGTGCAGTGATGGAGAGGGTCGACGGATCAAGGGTTGATGGGTGGTGGAGATCGAGCTGGGTTTGGGTTTCGGGGTCTGTGGGAGGCTGAGGCGAGGAAGGTCTAAGGAGCGGTTTCTGGTGGGAAGTGGTATGGGGAGCATGGAGAAAATGGTTCAGGGTGGATTCACAAATGGAGAGGGGATGGAAAGATGGTGGCGCAAAGTAGTAGGTGACAATCTGGCTAGGAGGAGGAGCGGTGTTGAGTAAGGCCGAATGAATATAGGAGGGGCGAAGGCTTTGGGTCAGGTCAGATTAGGGTGTTGGTGATTACGAGGCTAGCTGCAGAAGATCTAGGTGGTCGAGGCACCAGGTTGGTTGACGTCGATCTGCTGCATGGGTGGAAGGGACAGAGGGTAATGAAGCAGCATGAAGGAGGAAGGAACGAGGCAGTTTCCTGAAGCAAATCGAATGAAATCCCAAAGCAAAACGATTACAATCTCGAAGCAAAAGGAAGCAGGTTTTGTTTCAGAGAATATATATAAGCTCTGCTTTCTTATTTGTTTTTTTTTCATCAGAGAAGAAGGCAGAACCAAAATAAAAGGGGAAGAGGAAAAGAGTACTGTCACGACCCGCCACTCATTCCACAGAATGACGCATCGTTTTGAAGAAAAGAAAGAGGTGAGAAAGTAGAAAAGAAAGAGAAGAAGAACAACAACAACAGAATCTCAACAGCGGAACGAATAAATTATATTAATAACAAAAGTATTACATAATATACAACACTTATCAGAGTTACACAACATATACATCACATACTAGACAGTTATAAACATCTGTCTAGACATTACAACTCAAATACAAAACAAACACTATCACAGAGATCTACACAGCGGAATACTATATCTACGAACGCCGAAGCCTCCTGCTCCATTGCTCCTCCAGAATATTCGTCAAAGCTAAACCTGAATCCCTTGGCTACTCGTAAAAATTTGAGTACCCAAGAGTTTATATAAAACAAAAATAAACACTTGGGTCAGACATGGGTCTGGTGTGAGTAACAGGTTAAAGTTGCTTAACTTCAAAACCTTTTGAAACAAAGGTATCACGTAAGACTCCCCACAAATAAACATGGGTAAGTTTTTACCTTACGCTAACCAAAACATTTGATAGGAAA
The DNA here is from genome assembly GCA_030737815.1 of Allium fistulosum. Classification (NCBI taxonomy): domain Eukaryota; kingdom Viridiplantae; phylum Streptophyta; class Magnoliopsida; order Asparagales; family Amaryllidaceae; genus Allium; species Allium fistulosum. The sequence continues at coordinate 405,097,549 of CM060906.1, forward strand.
TCCAGTTATATTATTATAGGGTCTAGGGTTTTCAAGTAAAATACAAAAATAGCTGGAATGCTTACATCTCACGTTCCAACATAGTTGGGAACAACTAATACGTACGGCACTTATTGGATTTTGGATTCCATACAATGGCAGGGCTACCGGGGTACCGCCCGTCACAGTACGTGGCCTAGATCACCGTACCGAGGATCACTCCCAATCCCCTGCAACACAAGGCCGGAACATCCCTTACTGTATAATTCCCGCATAAGATATCCCAGCAGTTGTTGCAATTCAACTGCCCACTCAATCGAATAATAAGAAGGGACCTCTAGACAGGGATAATCTTGTCCTACTTGGGTGCTACCCACTAACCTTGTTGCACCTCCCCTGTTTTAGCCATTCCCGGTTTGATGAGGCTTGAGGTCACGATTACCTTAGAAAAGAACACATCACTTAGAATGCTCATCGTCCACCTGACGATGTGCTGAAAGCATTCAATCCATACAAGTTCGTTCCGGGTTCGAACGAAACCGAAGGCATTATCTCGTTACACTCGTTTTGGAATCACCCTCAGAGTTAACGACAATAACCCTTGCACTCTGAATCTTCATCTTCACTTGATTCACGACCTATCGTTAATTTGGATCGATGTAGTATTCGGGTCTCCAGACCTGGAAATCCGGTATACGGAAACCCGATCCTGGTCTCATCGAAATCCAAAACGTATCTTTTAAGGCCAAGTTGTTTAAAAGTTAAAACAATTCAATTCAATTTATCTATATACACATAGATAGATAATTCACAATATCAAATATATAATCAACATTATCATTATAAGCAGATAATCCATATCATCATCACTATGCAACCAAAGCATCCAAATCATACGGTATCAATTATCTCATATCTGAGATCTCAAACCATTCAAGGTAAATCAGTATCATTCAATATCCCTAAGCCATGATTTATTAATTACCATCTATAATTAATTTAAAATGAATTAAATTAATTACTTCCATCATTAACCATCTTACTTAAGTCACTATTAATTAATTATTAATTAATTAATCATTCACCATCCAATTATTCATTTTAATTAATCATCCTTGATTGATTACATTTAATTACATTCAAGTAATTAACATTAAATTAATTCACAAATTAATTATTCTTAATTAATTATAGTAATTAACCTTTAATTACTTTATTAATTAATTAACTAAAATTAATTACCTTAATCCTTAATTAATTACATTAATTAATCACTCAGTTATTAATTATTCCTTAATTAATTAATTCTTAATTGCATCATTAATTATATTAATTAATGATCCTTAATTACATTTTATCATTACTTAATTACATTAAGTAATTGATCTTTAATTAAACCATAACTTATTAATCACTATTGATTAATCACATTCAGTAATTAACTAACCTTAATTACTTCTTAAAATAAATTAATTATTCCTTAATTAATTTCTTAATTAATCCCTTGATTAACTTCCATTAAGTAATTAACTACCCTTAATTACTTTATTAATTACATCAGTAATTATCCATTAATTACTTTCCTAAGTAATTATACCTCCTTAAATTACATTAAGTAATTATACAAATCATTAAATGATTATCTTAAATTAATTAAACTAAATTAATTAACTTAACTTATCAATTTAAACTCAATTAATTACAATGAGTAATTAATTTCTTAATTACTTCCATTAAGTAATTTTATTAATTTCACAAATGATTATCCTTTAAATTAATTAAACTTAATTAATTATCAAAATTATTCACATTAATTAATTATCCTTAGTTAATGATCTACATTAACTATTAATTATTTTAATTACCTTTCTAAAATTATTAAACATTAATTAACCATTATTAATTACAACTTAATTAATCCTAATTATCAATAAATTAATCTCTAATTACTTAATTAATTAAGTACTTAACTATAACTTAATTAAACCTTAATTACTTGATTAATTTATTCCTAACCATTAACTTATAAAATTAATGATCCTTAATTCAAATTAATTAACCTTTAAATTAATTTAATTAATCCTTCATCAATAAAGTTTTAAACCCTTAATTACTAATTTATTAACCCAAGTCATAAATTAATTAAATTGATTAATTATTTTTAATTACCTTAATAATTTATTTTATCCCATATCATTAAATCTTAATTATCTTTAAGATAACACTTTATTCCTATTAATGATTAAAATATCATTAATAAAGCATTTAAACCAAATTACCTTTAAATTTACATTTAAATTTCATTTTAATTTAAGATTTAAAATGAAGACAAGTTTAACTTTAACAAAGTTATAAAACTATTTAAATCCTTTTTAATGTTGTTAAATCAATTCAAAATTCAAATACTTTATCTTATTTAAAAACTAAGATTTTAACTTAAACTCCAGATTTAAAAACTAAACTTATTTAAACTTTACTTTTAGATTTAAACATCAGTTTTAAATTTTATTTTAAAATTTAAAAACTGAAAAACAGGTCTCTGTTAAAACCTGTTATACAATTCTACTCGAGCCATACCTTCATTTACTCGACAGTTCCTTCGAGTCTTTCACCACAAATCACGAATACATACCCGAGCACAATACTTCTTCTCCACTTAAACAAAACCAGATACACGTTCGATCACCGTGCACATGCACAATCAACTGCGGCAGCTCCGATCACCTTCGCTACCACCAGCAAGTCGTTGACGACCTTCTTTCTCGATCCGACCTCCCAGAATATTTATTCAAGCTCGAAATCAAATTCGAGCACTCGAGCATCCCCCTGAAACCAAAACAAAGCCTGGAAAACTTCACCGCGCTTCAACTCCGACCACCGTAAGCGCTACAGCTTCGAGCATACCCTCGTCATCAATCCAGCTACCACCTTCCAGAGTTCCAGCGAACTCGATCAACTAGAGTGATCGAACTGACCAGATTCATCAACCCATACCAAAACTAGGTTTATAGATTTCAAATCTCAACCACCATCGCCACCCTGCTCTGATCATCCATCACCTATTTTTCCCATCACCTCGGTAAGCTCCTCCACCTCCTCGCACAACCCGACCAGCTCCAGTCGCATAGATCACCCACAATTCCCAAAATTCCCTTTTCAGTTCATATACGAACTGCTCTTAACCCCTATGACTAAAATTCTTGATTTTTGTTTTAAAAATCAAGTTTTGTTACAAGGATTCAATGTATGTTCTTTAATTTGTGAATCTAGAGGTTTGAATTTTTACTTATACAAATCTTACTGTGTTGTTCTAGATTTCCAGAGTCATTTACATGTTTTCTCAACTTAAATACAATTTAAAACTAAGGTTTATGATTTATCAGACAAGTTCCATTTGAAACTTAAATTCAAACATAGTCAAGACCAAAAGGTTTGAAGTTTTAAATCAGAACATGAATACTGGAATATATAAACAGAGGGCACAAAGAAGAATCAACATGCATATTATACAGGATATATATACCCAACATATAACATACAATACACATTTACTTCAACTTTCATAGCATGAACTCAAATTTTACCTACTTAAAATTTTAAGAGTGAAGTTACTCACCAAGAACAAATAATGAACAGATCACTTATAACCAGCATGCACAAAAATAGCAGACATTCAATTATCAATACATATTTATATTCAACCATCTAACATGCATCCAATTTTATTTTAAATATAAGGTTACTCACCAATTTTAGAATGAAGACAGAGCTTCCATTTTTGAAAATAGCTTTGAAAACTTTTGCTGGAATTTGACTTCTGAAAACTGAAACAACAGGCTTTTGAATCTTTAAAACTTGAGTTGCTTTTGCTCCTTTAATTTAAAAACTTGCATCTTTTGCATTGGTAAGATGATTTAAACCTGCTATCTGAAATGATCTTGCCTTTTTAAAACAGAGGAGAAGTTGTTTTGATGATCTCTGCTTTAAAAATCCAGGTTTGAAGAAAATGTTCAGGTTTTGATTATTGATTTTTGAGAATGAAACAACAGGCTTTTGATTTTGGTTTGATTCCAGATTTGAAGAAATGATACAGGTTTTGATTTCAATTTGGTTTGTGGAGGTATGGATTACAGATTTCGTTTTGAGAGGAGTTTGTTTACTTTATTTGTTTCAGGCTTTGTTAACTAAGCTTTAGATTTTTAAAAGAAAAAGAATGGAATGGAAAAGGATTTGTTTATATAAAGGCTGAAATTATATGTAAATAAAAATAAAAGAAAAACTAACTTAAATTTGACACTTGTCTCATTGTTAATCCATTACTTAACACATGTTATATATGTGTCTTAATTTTGTTACACTTGTCTTTTTAGTAATTAATACATATATTTATTTATTTTAAATTGTAAATAAAAGCTTTTATACTAGTTTACTATTTATAAATACTTACCTAAATGTATATATGCATTTCTCTTTTTGAAGAAAATGTAAATAAACAATTATATAAAATTAAAAGCTTATCTAAATATTTTTAGAATGTTTATCCTTTTAATTTCTATTATAAATCCAAATTTATATTCAATTTAAATTTAAAAATCCAATTTAAAATCAAGTTATATATATGCATATATAACTACCATTTAAATAACAATTTTATCTATTTATGTTTATAAAAACAAAGTATTATAATTATTATTTGAAAATATCAAATTTGACAAGTTTAAATAATTTATAAAAGAGATTATAAATTACTTCTATTATTCAATGAATCAATACCATATATAAATTGTATTTAAACTTCTATGTTTAAATCATATATATCAATAATATGTAAAAAGAAATAAACAAACCTTTTTATTTAAATTTGAACTTTAAGCTAAAAATCTATTTTAACAATTAAACATTTATAATATGTATTTTAAACTATATAGTTATTTATTTAAATGTCTTTGGAAAGCTTAATATTAATTTAAATCAAAATTTCCAAATTACCAAATACATATTAGAATTATGAAAACATAATTTCATTTGCTAAATTCAAACCAACTCATCTATTAAACTTTTAAAAGATAAATCACTAATTAAATATTTATTTTAATTAGATTATTAAATTTATTCAATTTTATTAACAAAGATCATCAAATCAATTTAATTTCCAATGCAGATTATTAAATTGATATTGTCCAAATTCCCGGGATATCACATTCCTCCCCCCTTAAAATAATTTCGTCCCCGAAATTTAAACAAAGGTAATTTAATAATCTATTCAATATTTAACAAGCATATATTATCAACCATATGCTAACAACCATAGCAAACAATCATCCAATCAAACAATTCTAACTATCCAGAAAAAATTCTGGATAAAATTTCCTCGAGTTTCCCCAAGTATATATATACCGGGACACTCGCTCTACAAACAATCTAAACTACGAAGCTACAGGGTTCCTACTCATCTAGATCTAAAGAACTAGACAGGATATCAGACTACAGACGAGTCTGACTCAATTACCAAACCTCCTGAACTGCTGGTTCCAAAACCATAGATAAATCAACACTTATCCAAAATCAAGAATACAATCTCTACTCTTCAAACATCAGAAGACTAAACTTACTTCTCCTATCTGGAAAAGATAAAACAAAAGCACTTCCAAACTGCTTCCGCTGCACAACTCTGATCTGAAGTATATAAGAATGCTGATGAAGAACACGAGCACAACTGGACAACACATCCAAGAAATATGGTTCAACAGATCCATTAAGAAAACTCAGATACTCCATCAAAACCTGAGCTGCTTCACCAAACTCTATCTCTAGGAACCATCCTTCCACTAGGCTGAACCACCAGTACCACTCCTGGAATCCTGTTGATAAGAAAACTCATCTCCAGATGCGGACAACTTCTGACTTCCCTGAAGACATCTAGAAAACTCCGATAACCCAAGAGAACACTCAGCAATCGCAAGTCACTTTTGCGATCAACCCAGTCCAGTATCCAAAGATACTATTCTCTCTTAACAAATCAGAATAGCTTACATTTATCTATCCAATTCATCGAAGAAATGGATTCCACTTTACTGCTTCTGAACTCCAACTCTAGAAAAACTGCTCAGCCAGAAGACTTCCTTGCCGACACACAGAATACTCCGAGCTACACTGCTGCCACTGATGCCAAGGACTTCCCAACCAAAGCTCTTCTAGAAACTCGAACCTCAAACAGAGACGTTATGCTGAACTCAGCCACAACACCGAAGTAGACTTACTCCTTAAACTTGTTCCAAAGAAAACATCTTCGGAGACATCCATAGTCACTGTGTCTCATCACACAGCTACTTCTTCCAGAAGTTACCAAGATACATCACTTGCTTCTGCTTAACTGGTAGATCCAAACTCTACTCATCCAACTGCACTTCAAAGATTGACTCCGAACCTTAATCGTTTCCTTCGGAGATCAATGAAATCCTTCACCATAGCAAAGCTCACTCGAGACGGTATTAGGTCTACAGTCTCATCAGATACACTTCCAACTCCAAACATTCAAACTCCAATCAATGGTAGTCGTGTTACACACAACCTACCTCATCTACCCTTATAACTTAATTTGGATAACCCGAACAGGTAACCCAAATAGGTAGAAATAAATATATATATATATAGTTATATAAAAATTACAAATACGCTCTCTTAAGATAGACAACACTCCAGAGCCTAGGTATTCACTCAACCTAATGCTCTGATACCACTGTCACGACCCGCCACTCATTCCACAGAATGACGCATCGTTTTGAAGAAAAGAAAGAGGTGAGAAAGTAGAAAAGAAAGAGAAGAAGAAGAACAACAACAGAATCTCAACAGCGGAACGAATAAATTATATTAATAACAAAAGTATTACATAATATACAACACTTATCAGAGTTACACAACATATACATCACATACTAGACAGTTATAAACATCTGTCTAGACATTACAACTCAAATACAATACAAACACTATCACAGAGATCTACACAGCGGAATACTATATCTACGAACGCCGAAGCTTCCTGCTCCATTGCTCCTCCAGAATATTCGTCAAAGCTAAACCTGAATCCCTTGGCTACTCGTAAAAATTTGAGTACCCAAGAGTTTATATAAAACAAAAATAAACACTTGGTTCAGACATGGGTCTGGTGTGAGTAACAGGTTAAAGTTGCTTAACTTCAAAACCTTTTGAAACAAAGGTATCACGTAAGACTCCCCACAAATAAACATGGGTAAGTTTTTACCTTACGGTAACCAAAACATTTGATAGGAAATCCAGTTATATTATTATAGGGTCTAGGGTTTTCAAGTAAAATACAGAAATAGCTGGAATGCTTACATCTCACGTTCCAACATAGTTGGGCACAACTAATACGTACGGCACTTATTGGATTTTGGATTCCATACAATGGCAGGGCTACCGGGGTACCGCCCGTCACAGTACGTGGCCTAGATCACCGTACCGAGGATCACTCCCAATCCCCTGCAACACAAGGCCGGAACATCCCTTACTGGATAATTCCCGCACAAGATATCCCAGCAGTTGTTGCAATTCAACTGCCCACTCAATCGAATAATAAGAAGGGACCTCTAGACAGGGATAATCTTGTCCTACTTGGGTGCTACCCACTAACCTTGTTGCACCTCCCCTGTTTTAGCCATTCCCGGTTTGATGAGGCTTGAGGTCACGATTACCTTAGAAAAGAACACATCACTTAGAATGCTCATCGTCCACCTGACGATGTGCTGAAAGCATTCAATCCATACAAGTTCGTTCCGGGTTCGAACGAAACCGAAGGCATTATCTCGTTACACTCGTTTTGGAATCACCCTCAGAGTTAACGACAATAACCCTTGCACTCTGAATCTTCATCTTCACTTGATTCACGACCTATCGTTAATTTGGATCGATGTGGTATTCGGGTCTCCAGACCTGGAAATCCGGTATACGGAAACCCGATCCCGGTCTCATCGAAATCCAAAACGTATCTTTTAAGGCCAAGTTGTTTAAAAGTTAAAACAATTCAATTCAATTTATCTATATACACATAGATAGATAATTCACAATATCAAATATATAATCAACATTATCATTATAAGCAGATAATCCATATCATCATCACTATGCAACCAAAGCATCCAAATCATACGGTATCAATTATCTCATATCTGAGATCTCAAACCATTCAAGGTAAATCAGTATCATTCAATATCCCTAAGCCATGATTTATTAATTACCATCTATAATTAATTTAAAATGAATTAAATTAATTACTTCCATCATTAACCATCTTACTTAAGTCACTATTAATTAATTATTAATTAATTAATCATTCACCATCCAATTATTCATTTTAATTAATCATCCTTGATTGATTACATTTAATTACATTCAAGTAATTAACATTAAATTAATTCACAAATTAATTATTCTTAATTAATTATAGTAATTAACCTTTAATTACTTTATTAATTAATTAACTAAAATTAATTACCTTAATCCTTAATTAATTACATTAATTAATCACTCAGTTATTAATTATTCCTTAATTAATTAATTCTTAATTACATCATTAATTATATTAATTAATGATCCTTAATTACATTTTATCATTACTTAATTACATTAAGTAATTGATCTTTAATTAAACCATAACTTATTAATCACTATTGATTAATCACATTCAGTAATTAACTAACCTTAATTACTTCTTAAAATAAATTAATTATTCCTTAATTAATTTCTTAATTAATCCCTTGATTAACTTCCATTAAGTAATTAACTACCCTTAATTACTTTATTAATTACATCAGTAATTATCCATTAATTACTTTCCTAAGTAATTATACCTCCTTAAATTACATTAAGTAATTATACAAATCATTAAATGATTATCTTAAATTAATTAAACTAAATTAATTAACTTAACTTATCAATTTAAACTCAATTAATTACAATGAGTAATTAATTTCTTAATTACTTCCATTAAGTAATTTTATTAATTTCACAAATGATTATCCTTTAAATTAATTAAACTTAATTAATTATCAAAATTATTCACATTAATTAATTATCCTTAGTTAATGATCTACATTAACTATTAATTATTTTAATTACGTTTCTAAAATTATTAAACATTAATTAACCATTATTAATTACAACTTAATTAATCCTAATTATCAATAAATTAATCTCTAATTACTTAATTAATTAAGTACTTAACTATAACTTAATTAAACCTTAATTACTTGATTAATTTATTCCTAACCATTAACTTATAAAATTAATGATCCTTAATTCAAATTAATTAACCTTTAAATTAATTTAATTAATCCTTCATCAATAAAGTTTTAAACCCTTAATTACTAATTTATTAACCCAAGTCATAAATTAATTAAATTGATTAATTATTTTTAATTACCTTAATAATTTATTTTATCCCATATCATTAAATCTTAATTATCTTTAAGATAACACTTTATTCCTATTAATGATTAAAATATCATTAATAAAGCATTTAAACCAAATTACCTTTAAATTTACATTTAAATTTCATTTTAATTTAAGATTTAAAATGAAGACAAGTTTAACTTTAACAAAGTTATAAAACTATTTAAATCCTTTTTAATGTTGTTAAATCAATTCAAAATTCAAATACTTTATCTTATTTAAAAACTAAGATTTTAACTTAAACTCCAGATTTAAAAACTAAACTTATTTAAACTTTACTTTTAGATTTAAACATCAGTTTTAAATTTTATTTTAAAATTTAAAAACTGAAAAACAGGTCTCTGTTAAAACCTGTTATACAATTCTACTCGAGCCATACCTTCATTTACTCGACAGTTCCTTCGAGTCTTTCACCACAAATCACGAATACATACCCGAGCACAATACTTCTTCTCCACTTAAACAAAACCAGATACACGTTCGATCACCGTGCACATGCACAATCAACTGCGGCAGCTCCGATCACCTTCGCTACCACCAGCAAGTCGTTGACGACCTTCTTTCTCGATCCGACCTCCCAGAATATTTATTCAAGCTCGAAATCAAATTCGAGCACTCGAGCATCCCCCTGAAACCAAAACAAAGCCTGGAAAACTTCACCGCGCTTCAACTCCGACCACCGTAAGCGCTACAGCTTCGAGCATACCCTCGTCATCAATCCAGCTACCACCTTCCAGAGTTCCAGCGAACTCGATCAACTAGAGTGATCGAACTGACCAGATTCATCAACCCATACCAAAACTAGGTTTATAGATTTCAAATCTCAACCACCATCGCCACCCTGCTCTGATCATCCATCACCTATTTTTCCCATCACCTCGGTAAGCTCCTCCACCTCCTCGCACAACCCGACCAGCTCCAGTCGCATAGATCACCCACAATTCCCAAAATTCCCTTTTCAGTTCATATACGAACTGCTCTTAACCCCTATGACTAAAATTCTTGATTTTTGTTTTAAAAATCAAGTTTTGTTACAAGGATTCAATGTATGTTCTTTAATTTGTGAATCTAGAGGTTTGAATTTTTACTTATACAAATCTTACTGTGTTGTTCTAGATTTCCAGAGTCATTTACATGTTTTCTCAACTTAAATACAATTTAAAACTAAGGTTTATGATTTATCAGACAAGTTCCATTTGAAACTTAAATTCAAACAGAGTCAAGATCAAAAGGTTTGAAGTTTTAAATCAGAACATGAATACTGGAATAAATAAACAGAGGGCACAAAGAAGAATCAACATGCATATTATACAGGATATATATACCCAACATATAACATACAATACACATTTACTTCAACTTTCATAGCATGAACTCAAATTTTACCTACTTAAAATTTTAAGAGTGAAGTTACTCAACAAGAACAAATAATGAACAGATCACTTATAACTAGCATGCACAAAAATAGCAGACATTCAATTATCAATACATATTTATATTCAACCATCTAACATGCATCCAATTTTATTTTAAATATAAGGTTACTCACCAATTTTAGAATGAAGACAGAGCTTCCATTTTTGAAAATAGCTTTGAAAACTTTTGCTGGAATTTGACTTTTGAAAACTGAAACAACAGGCTTTTGAATCTTTAAAACTTGAGTTGCTTTTGCTCCTTTAATTTAAAAACTTGCATCTTTTGCATTGGTAAGATGATTTAAACCTGCTATCTGAAATGATCTTGCCTTTTTAAAACAGAGGAGAAGTTGCTTTGATGATCTCTGCTTTAAAAATCCAGGTTTGAAGAAAATGTTCAGGTTTTGATTATTGATTTTTGAGAATGAAACAACAGGCTTTTGATTTTGGTTTGATTCCAGATTTGAAGAAATGATACAGGTTTTGATTTCAATTTGGTTTGTGGAGGTATGGATTACAGATTTCGTTTTGAGAGGAGTTTGTTTACTTTATTTGTTTCAGGCTTTGTTAACTAAGCTTTAGATTTTTAAAAGAAAAAGAATGGAATGGAAAAGGATTTGTTTATATAAAGGCTGAAATTATATGTAAATAAAAATAAAAGAAAAACTAACTTAAATTTGACACTTGTCTCATTGTTAATCCATTACTTAACACATGTTATATATGTGTCTTAATTTTGTTACACTTGTCTTTTTAGTAATTAATACATATATTTATTTATTTTAAATTGTAAATAAAAGCTTTTATACTAGTTTACTATTTATAAATACTTACCTAAATGTATATATGCATTTCTCTTTTTGAAGAAAATGTAAATAAACAATTATATAAAATTAAAAGCTTATCTAAATATTTTTAGAATGTTTATCCTTTTAATTTCTATTATAAATCCAAATTTATATTCAATTTAAATTTAAAAATCCAATTTAAAATCAAGTTATATATATGCATATATAACTACCATTTAAATAACAATTTTATCTATTTATGTTTATAAAAACAAAGTATTATAATTATTATTTGAAAATATCAAATTTGACAAGTTTAAATAATTTATAAAAGAGATTATAAATTACTTCTATTATTCAATGAATCAATACCATATATAAATTGTATTTAAACTTCTATGTTTAAATCATATATATCAATAATATGTAAAAAGAAATAAACAAACCTTTTTATTTAAATTTGAACTTTAAGCTAAAAATCTATTTTAACAATTAAACATTTATAATATGTATTTTAAACTATATAGTTATTTATTTAAATGTCTTTGGAAAGCTTAATATTAATTTAAATCAAAATTTCCAAATTACCAAATACATATTAGAATTATGAAAACATAATTTCATTTGCTAAATTCAAACCAACTCATCTATTAAACTTTTAAAAGATAAATCACTAATTAAATATTTATTTTAATTAGATTATTAAATTTATTCAATTTTATTAACAAAGATCATCAAATCAATTTAATTTCCAATGCAGATTATTAAATTGATATTGTCCAAATTCCCGGGATATCACAAGTACGAACCATAGAATATATATCAAACCATTGGGAATGGAGAAAGTCAAAGCAGAATTTCAAGAATTATATATGCAAATGGCTATTTGGTTTACTTGGTGGACAACGAAAGGACACAAGGAAAACCAAAAGTTTAAAACGGGTACCGATACGGCTAACCGTTTTGCAGATTTCGCCGTGTACCAGACACCGAAATGCACAAATGAATATACTGCAGAGATCAGCACAACAATATGAACAGAATGATACACAGATAGTAGGGATACGACCATCCTATCAAAACTCGATATTCGCTGTTGAAAATGCTGCTAAAACGTCGAAAATAATATAAACGGAGCTAGAGTAGTCCAAATTTGGAGAAACGAAATATGATGACTCGTTCAGAAGATGATTTACATTTTTCTTATATAAAATATTCAGGTTTCAAAAATATTTTATTTCCATCAAACTAACTGATTTTAAATTGAAATTTTCACAGTAGAATAAACTTTCATATTTTCTAATGAAAATCCGACACTTGTTACATTTAGATAAACGTATCTCAAATATCAAATTTTCATTGCTAAAATTTAATTGTTTATTTTCATGAAAATTTTAGCTAATTATGTTATTAAAAATCGTTAAAAAATCTGGGTCGTCACACTCTTCCCCACTCAAAACTTTTCATCCCTGAAAAGGAACGAGATAGGAGAATAGAAGCAACAGAAAGGAAAGATAGATTCGAAATACATATTACCAGATACAGCAATTAATTTAAAACCATATATAAATTTCATTTTGGGACAACTTATTACTTACATTTATATTGTATACTATTTAATTACATATTCTCAGTACATTCAAACTTTTTCCAAATATGTTTATTAATGTAACCGAGTGTAATTGAACACTATACAAATTTACCTTTTATTTACAACATTTCTATTAACCAAAAATTTAGTTTGGACATTTATATACTTAAGCTTCTCTTATATAATCTCAATTGCATATTCTCAATAACATTTTAACCTTTTGAATATTTCAGGTAAGTTATATATGTTAAAGAATGGAATTGAGTATCATACAAATTAATTTTATCCTAGTTCAATTGTTTTAAGTTGTTTCAATTTCATTTTTCATTTTAAACAGTCCAATTATTCAAAAATTTGCTCCATTTCAATTATTGAAAATCATCACTTAACTTAGACTTAAGAATTAAATTTCCAGTTTCACTTCAAACCATTTTGAAATAAATATATACATATATATATATATTTTATACATCAAATCATACTCAATAAATTCAAATCAAATTCATTTTCCAAAACAAAAGTGTAGCAAAGCTACTAATGGTCTCCCCACTTTGAGATTTGAAAATGAATGTCGATGATGCTGAAGTCATCATCGAAATTATTTTCCAGCGACATAAGAGGAGAGTACTGACTTACTCCTTTTAAAATTCTTTGGAAACAATTTCTATTCGAAAATACTTTCAAATAATAAAATTTTCAAAACTTTGAAAACTAAAATTTGAAAAGCACCAAAAATTAAATTCTCAAGTCCTTAATTTAAATTTGTTTCATTTTCAAATCAGATTTATGAACCATGTTTTTATAAATTTCAACTCCTAATAACATACAACAATAGTTAATGGTTAAGGAATGTTGACAAAACCATAAATGATAATCTAGTATTATCATTTCTAACAACCAATTCATTTAACTATCTAATTTTAGAAAATTATACTTTTATATACAAAATATAATCATGCATAAAATTATTTCATTTACAATTTCAAAAATAATATTGTGTCTGTTTGCTTTGTTCAAGTGTTTTGAAATTCCTATCGATAGCATTGGCCAGACGAATCGATCAACATCCTAAATTCAAACTTAACAACTCAAACAATACAATATAAAACATTTTTATACCAATTACAAACACACTGCCTCACAGGATGATTTAAGAATGGATTTTAGAACAAGAATAGAGATTCAAATTTAGAGGAACCCTAATCAAAGAGAATTCTAACTGCAAAGATACGCTCGAAAGGAAGATAAGATAATTAAATTACAAAAGAGGAAAGATGGGTAGACTTATATTAATCTCGGCGACCTTGACCGGGTCAACCGAGACTCCATTTCCCGAAACAATATGTCCAAGGAATCGGACTTCATCCCTCCAGGAATGGCATTTATAATATTTGGCTTTCAACTAATGACTCCTAAGAGTTTGGAGAACATAGCTCAAATGAGATTCATGTTCCTTCTCAGACATAGAAAAGATGAGAATATCATCGACGAAAATGGGGACAAACCTGTTGAGAACATCGTGGAAAATGCGATTCATGAGATCGACGTAGAAAACTGGAGCATTGGTTAATCCAAAGGGCATGACTAACCATTCATAGAAACCATTCTTTGCTAAGAAAACTACTCTTTTGTGAGGGTGGAGACCATGCTTGACCACCATACGCGCGCGCGCCGACCGACCCAACCGAGGGCTTGTTGTGGTGTAGCACTTATATTTTTACTATAACGATCTGCTATTTCAAACCATTCAAAGTGCCAAAGCAGACACACATGTCAGACTTGAATTGCTCAAAACAATAGATTGTTAATTTATATTTGGTAAAACTTAGCATATACAGTAAATAAATCAATCACAGAATCACAGACACAGAGTAATATAACAATAAGCAGCGGAATAGATAAATAGTAGTTCATGAAGCTACTACAGAACATCAGAGTCTGAAACAAATTACAAAAGAAATCCCAAGTACATAGAAGTCACTAATACAAAAGCAACTAACAAGTCTGAACATAAACAACCGGAAATAACTGAAAAGCTAAATAGATAAAAGACAGATCTTCAAGAAATGCTCCAAGCTCCAAAGGTGAGTCTCAAATGTTGTGACACTCGGTCTGACTCGAGCATAAAGCAAAACAACACTCGAGTCAGGATTAACATTCTTATGCAAGTAAATTAACTCAAGTGAAATGTCCAAATGAAATGTAATATAACTTAAAGGATGTTTGGGATTCCACCCTTTAAGGATCCGTTAAACTATCTACATACATAGTACAATACACTACATAGATAATGTCTATAGTAAAGTAAACTATTAAAATAGCGTTAAGGCGTTACCCCTATCCACTTTAACACATTTTTATATATATTCCCTTAGTCTATATTGTATCGCAATTCCTCCGTAAACTGGAGGGCTATCAGAGGGCACTCCATAGGTACGGTACAAACCAAACTCGTAAAGGGCGCGATAAGGCATGTGACAAGGTACGCGAGGCAATGCCCAGGGTAGGATACTACCGTTTTGTAGAACCGAGCGGGTGGTAACAAAGGCTACTACCTCCTACCTCGAGACACACTCC
Source organism: Allium fistulosum (assembly GCA_030737815.1). NCBI lineage: Eukaryota > Viridiplantae > Streptophyta > Magnoliopsida > Asparagales > Amaryllidaceae > Allium > Allium fistulosum. The sequence continues at coordinate 405,113,370 of CM060906.1, forward strand.
CATAATCAAAGGTGCACCCAATCAAATCACAAGTAATAGAATGGTATCGAAGAAGCATGCTCGATCAGAGGTGCGACCTCACTTGGCCCAGGTATAGCTCCTTTTTTAGTCACATCAAGCTGACTCGTAGGAGTCAGGGCTGCGTTCATACCTCATATAGACGTTCGCCAAACCATCCTACTTCGTTCTGGATTTTCCACCACGTACACAGTTGTTAAAGTGGTTTTTGGTATTGGCAGAGAGTATGACAATATTCGATCCCGGTCTCTTTAACAACCAAACGCTTATTTCACACTATGGTCATTTTATTTCAAACAGTTCATACTTCATATCAAAATATCATATTCATTTCAAAATCATACCACCTTTGAAATAATTATTTACTTCAAAATCATATTCACTTCCAAATCATAACCACAAAATAGGTTAAACCATTATATCAAAGTATTCGCATTTAAATCCATAAAATCTAAATCATAACAGTTCCAACTTAAACAGTTTGAATATTGAAAATAATTTATATATTGGAATAGTTATACATTAAAATAGTTTATATTTAAAAATACGTTATAGATTGAAATAGTTTATATAAGAAAATAGTTTATGTATTAAATTATATATATTTAAAATTTGTTTATAAATTCAAAATAATATGTATATTAAATTGTTTATAGATTTAAAAGAGTTTATATCGAAAATAGTTTCAAATTAGAATTGTTTCTACCAATTTCACAAATCAATTCAAATCAACTTTAGTTCCAGAATTCAATTTAAATCAATCTCGGTTCAACGATTTCAATTAAAAGGTTAAAGGTTCAATTCAAATTCTCATTAAAATTATTTAAATTTATAGCGATTTCAAATCTAGGTGTGAATTACAAATTTAACCACTTTCAATTCAATAGGTTTTAAAGTTTAAATATTCAACCAATTTACCATAACTCTATTCCAAAATTTAACTTTTATATAAATTTGAAATTATTCACTTAATCATTTTTTATAACCATTTAAATCAAAAGCCCAGACTACAAACTTAAATCAAAATTAAATATTCAATTTTATTTAAATTTAAAAATATTCATTTGATCACCTTTAGTTAAACATTTAAATAAAATCTTAAATTCAATAAGTTTCTAATCAATGCTTATTTATATTCAATTCTCAGACAAATTAAATTACAAATTAACATAATTTATCTTCCCAACCTTTATTTTATTAAAGTTATGAAAAAATCTATTTTCAAAATATTAATATAAATTTTAAATAAACAATTTAAATACAATATATATACTTATCCAATTAAATTCTATTAAATTAAATTTTATTATATTAAATATTATTAAATGAAATCTGATTTTGTTAAATCTATTTTATTTTATATTAAACTATATTTTATATATTTAAAAATAATAAAATTATAAGTAAAATCTTAAAATTTACATTTTCAAAACTTAACTTATAATTTAAAATTTTCAAACATATAATTTAAAAATCTAAATTTTACACATATATATTAAAATAAAATCTTTATATTATATTTTAAAAATCAAAGCTCATATATTTTCTTTCAAAACTTTGGAAATCATTTTTCAAAAATAGACCAAAGGTGTCCGTATATAATTTTCTATCCTATGGTCAGGTGAGACGGATATTTTTCATTTCAATCTGCAATAATTTAAAATTTACGGGTATATATCATTTCAGCCCGCTATCCCAAAATTCAAAACTAATAAAATCGCTTAGGTTTATCATTTCAACCCATAATGATTTTCCCTAATCTATAATTTCGTTCGGGTATGTATCATTTCAACCCATAGGCATTTTCCTAATTAACAGGGAACTTGTAGAGTGAGAACAATAGAATAAAATAAAATAACATCACATATCAATGATGAGCATATAACATAATTAACAAATTTAAATATAATATATATATACAACATGTTATGGTGTCATATATCAATCATAAGTGAACAATTCAAATAATAACATATCATATTCAACAATTAAATTACTAACAAATTAAATTTTAGCAACACATTTCGATCGTCATTTCATGTGAATTACATTTACTAAATATAAGAATGTTACTCGTGAGTGATCGCTCATTTTTTGAGGCTAGAGAAATTTGACAACGAAATGAGCTACGAATCCAAGCACAAATTCCAAAGCAAAGCACGATGGACTTGAATCGATAAAAACAAAATATATAATATTTTTAAAATCTAAAATTTTCTCACATATTTAAAATAAAATCTTTATATTATATTTTTTTAAATTAACATTCAATTTAAAACACATATTTAAAATAAAAATCTTTATATTAAATTTTAAAAATTAGTATTTATTAAAATCCATATTTTCAAAATCAAAATATTTGTATATTATATTTTAAAAATCAATATAATATTTTTTTTCATATATATATATATATAGGAAGAGAGGAAGGTGGCTGCTCATGCTCGGAACTGGGGATCAAGGCTATGGCGGCTACCGCTTGGATCAGGCGATGGTTAAAGGGCTGATGGACGTGGATCTGGAGGCGGCAGGCTGTCGGTTGTGTGGTAGAGTAGGCCGAGTTGGGTTGCCACGAGGCCTCGGTTGCTTGGAGTGTACGGTTGGGAAGACTTGGCTGTAGTGATGGGTTTCTTCGAGGCCGAGCACAGGCTATAGGGGATGAAGTGGGAGGGGCGAGTTATGGTGCAGCGATGGAGAGGGTCGCTGGATCAAGGGTTGATGGGTGGTGGAATCGAGCTGGGTTTGGGTTTCAGGTCTGTGGGAGGCTGAGGCGAGGAAGGTCCGAGGAGCGGTTTCTGGTGGGAAGTGGTATGGGGAGCACGGAGAAAATGGTTCAGGGTGGATTCACAAATGGAGAGGGGAGGAAAGATGGTGGCGCAAAGCAGTGGGTGACGATCTAGCTACAGAGAGGAGCGGTGTTGAGTAAGGCCGAATGAATATTGTAGGGGCGAAGGTTTGGGGTCTGGTCGAAGCAGGGTGTTTGGTGGTTACGAGGCTAGCTGTGGTGGATCTGGGTGGTCGAGGCACAAGGCAGGTGGACGGCGATCTGCTGCATAGGTGGAAGGAACATAGGGTGATGAAGCAGCATGAAGGAGGAAGGAACGAGGCAGTTTCCCAAAGAAAATCGAATGAAATCCCAAAGCAAAACGAAGAAAATCGAAGCATAACGAAGCAGGTTTTGTTTTAGAGAATATATATAAGCTTTGCTTTTTTATTTGGTTTTTTATCTTCAAAGAAGAAGACATAACCAAAATAAAAGGGGAAGAGGAAAAGAGTACGAACCATAGAATATATATCAAACCATTGGGAATGGAGAAATTCAATGCTGAATTTCAGGAATTATAGATGCAAATGTTGGTTTACACGGTGGATAACGAAAGGACACAAGGAAAACCAAAAGTTTAAAACGGGTACTGATACAGCTAACCGTTACGCAGATTTCGCCATGTACCTGACGCCGAAATGCATAAATGAATATAATGCGGAGATCAGCACGACGAGACAAACAGAATGGTACACAGATATTAGAAAAACGACAATCCTATCAAAACTCGATATTCGCTGCCGAAAATACTGCTAAAACGCCGAAAATAATATAAACGGAGCTAGAGCAGTCCAAATTTGGCAAAATGAAATACGACGTCTCACTCAAAAGATGATTTACATTTTTCTTATATAAAAATATTCAAGTTTCAAAAATATTTTATTTCCATCAAATTAACCGATTTTAAATTTTAAATTAAAATTTTCACAACAGAATAAACTTTCATATTTTTTAATGAAAATCCGACACTTGCTACGTTTAAATAGACGTGTCTCAAATATTAAATTTTCATTGCTAAAATTTAATTGTTTATTTTCATGAAAATTTTAGTTATTTACGTTATTAAAAATCGTTAAAATTTCCGGGTCATTACAATGCTAATTACACCTCTAATGACAACTAGGCCAAGATTAGTAAGAAAAGATGAAGCTTTTTGATAAATTGGATTTAATGCATGGTTTAAAAATATTTTGGGGAAGTGGTAAATGACTTAGAATCATTCCATCGCTCCTCCTTAGGCTCTATTACCGAAATGGGTTAGTGAGCCCAAGTGTGATTAATTTAATTACCCAATAATGCAAGCTAGCAGCCCCAAAACATAAAATAGCCATAACTTACGGTAAGTTCTTTTTTCTATTATGACCACTTTATGGAATAGGAAACCATCATCCTAAAGCAATGGAAGTGGTTTCAGTCACTAACTCAACTACTATCAAAACTTATAGTCCACACAATATTTTCAAGGTCAAAATGGTTATATAGAAAATCGAAAAAAAATCAAAGATGTGGAAAATATCTTTAAGAATATTTGTTTCAAAATTTTAGAGTCATACGAGCTAATATAAATAAAATAAAAATATTTTACAATCATCCGAGACGTAAAATACGGGTCATTACTATTGTACTAGTTTTTGGTTGGGACCTCCAGCTGTTTCTTTCTCTTCAGGGCGTCTCGAAGATTGCTTGGGAGGTGCTTTTATCGGTTGATGCCTAAGGATTTTGGAGGTGTTGGCTGATTGCCCCAACCTCTTATGGTGTGTCTCACTACTCTTTTTACTGCTGTAATAGTGGACAACCACTGTAAACCGGCTTAGTTGCTAAGGCATCTTTGCGACGGCCCTATAATAATTACCGTAAAGTTGTATGATCAATATAAATCTGGTTTGCCTTTACAAAATAATAATATTTTTTTTTCCGTTTGAAAAAATAAAAGTAAAAAATACAAAAGGAAAAAATGTCAAAAAAATGTAATAAAATAAATAAACCGAAGGGTAGAATATATGCACTTACCCAATTACACAAATAAACTTTTGGCAACTAAAATGCAAAAGTAAAACTAAAATAGGAAAATGCAAGTGCATGCTCGGATTTTTAGAAATTGCATAAAACTCAATGAAATTCTTCAGATACGCATGAATCTCATTTTATCAAGATTTTCGTAATTTTCTTAATTAAAAACATCAAAATTTGGTAAATTTAGAGTGAAAACTGGGGCTTGCTAGGATTTAAAGGCTGTTGGCTGCATATTTTGAAAAAATTGATCCTTCTACTGTATTTTCTATTATTGAGTTCATTCCGCTACAGCCGACACTATTTTCTTCATTCCTATATATTTTAAAAAAATCTGCTCTGAAATCGTGCAAGATCGACAGCAATCAATTGCAGCAACACACATTAAATGATTCGATTGTGTCACCATTAAAACTGTACAAATTCGATACTATTCAACACTATTTACCACAGTGCTGATGCATCTAATGTTTTTTAATCGTATCCTTTCTGGGATGGAGACATGTTTCCCTTTTATAACATTTTTACTAGCCATTGCCATTTCAGGAACTGAGCATTGCTATTTCAGCAACGCTATCTAATCATCCCAACTCTTTCAGCAAACGAGGTCGACATCATTTTTACCCATTAACCCACACTGCCATGGTAATGCCATTATACCGAATAACATGCAGAATCCAAAACGTGTGTTTTCAACACATGGTACCATCAGCGTTTTTAACATTCACCGCATCTTTCGATTTTTTTCTCCACTAAAAACTGCTACCACATTCTGTCTCCGTTATTTAACTATTTGATTTTATGTTCCAACACCTGATAGATCTGATACTGTTTTACAACTGTATGTACTTGTGTTTCTCTAGGTATGAAGTTGTTTTTGATATATCCAATACTGTTTTATCACTGTACTTGTGTTTGTCAAACTTTGAAGTTCTTCTTCTTCGTTTTATCACGTTGAAGCATATTTAAGTGCTGTCCATTTTGATGAACAGGGAGAAGGGCCGGGTGTGACACAGATTCATAAGTGCTGTTCATCAAATCCGCTATGTTGGTTATCCTCTTGCTTGAATGATGAAGACATGATAATATCCCAATCAAAATGAGGCAAATAATGCATGCATTCCTTTTCTTTTCTATAATGGTTATTGTATATCAGAACCTGCCGATCAATTCTTTATGGAAAAATTCATCGTAATAAAAATGAGTAACAGTAACACAAAACCAATTGGTGATGTGAAGTGAGGTCTCTTAGTATTTATGCAGAATTCATATTGTAAATTGCCTGATGTGGGACTATCAACATTAACACTTTCCAAATATTATACGTTCGAGTAAGCTGAGAGGAATAAATTTAGGTTGGATGCTTGCTTTATTTGGTTGAGGGAAACCCTGAGCTATGCAAGAAGGGTTATCACTTAGTATCAGTGTTTTCATGACCCAACCCTGCCGCGGTCCAACCTCGAATAACCCTGAACCTTGGACCACCACGGCCTGGAACTCAATCGGACCTCATTTATCGATGAAACTTGGTCAGACCTTTAAACCAACGGTTCAACCGTCAATTTTACCTGGTTGAACCACGGTTCTTTTGTTTTTTCTTACATTCTCATCGTGTAATTCTCTCTTATTTTCATTTCTTTGAAAAAAAAAGTAAATATATATTTCAAAAATCATTATCGTTCCAAATTTTAAACCACTAACTTCATCATTTTGTTCTTCACTGCTGCAAACTACTTTAATACTATTGTAAGACTCATCAAGTTTGTATACATTGAAGGCCGTCTACAGCTTCTGTACATAACATTATTGTTTCAATATTTTTGTGTATAGTTTGTAGCTAAATGTGCAAAAAAATTTTAAAAAAAATAACGGTTCCGACGGTTCGACCGGTTGATTAGGGAGGTGAAATTAGAGAGAATTGAGGAATTTTGGTGAGAGAATCCGACGGTTCGACCCGTTTTATATTCGTAATTAGTGCAGCTAGTGTAACAAATTTTGTTTAATTTTTCATATTAGAATTAATGTGTAGATTATGAATTAATATTGTATATTTTTACTGAAGATGTTGGTTTATTGTGTATTTAAGATTGATACGTTGCATCTAAATGTATTAATTTCCAAAAAAGAGTATGTGCGGTTCTTGACGGTTCGACCGGTCGAACCCTCGAAACCTCGAACTCTGAGTCCGCACGGTTTGATTCACGGTCCGGTTATGAAAACATTGCTTAGTATATGTTTGGCCTAAATATGCTTTTGATGTAATATGGCTGAAGATTTGTTTATGACTGCCAAATTGAAAAGCTATGAGCATACGTGTTACAAAAGTATTCATCTTTTAAGGAGAATGATTTTCAAGGTTTATATATTATAAATCAAGATTACTTAGTTATATTTAAATCATGTTTATGAATCGTGTTTGAATGACCATTTTATTTTAGACTTGCTTTTAGCTTGGAACACCATTTTAAAATCGTATAAATCAAGATTACTTAGTTATAACAAGACATGTTACATGAGTAAACTGTGTCGCCATCAAAACTGCACAAATTCGATACTATTTAACCTTGTATTTTAACCGGGGCAGATCCATCTAGTGTTTTTATTCGTATCATTTATGGGATAGAGACATGTTTCACTTTTTTACTCTTATACTGAGGCATTGCCATTTCAGGAACGCCATCTAATCATCCCTACTCTTCCGGTTTCAGCAAACTCGGTCCATATCATTTTTACCCACTTAACCCACCTTGCCATGGCAATGTCATCATACCAAATAACATGTAGAACCTGAAACATGTGTTTTCAATATAAAGTCTGTTAGAATCTCATATTTTGATAATAACAACTATACAACGGTATATTGTGTATACTAACCACTTGCACAGGAAAAGATCAATCAAATAAGAAGACTTAATCGACAAAAAGAAGATTAGAATGACACAACCAATGTAATATCAGTCATCCCGTCTTAGTCTAGGGTTATAAGTTAGTGAAAATCTCTTCTATGTGGTATGCACATACACTTGATCAAAAACAAAAAATGCAACATTCAGTCGACTGAATATGATATATAAGTTGACTGAATATATGCACACATTTATATTTTTACAACAAACTATTTCAGTCCACTAAATTATTGATTCAATCGACTAAACACTAGTTCAGTCGACTGAATCAAGAATTTCAGTCGACTGAAACTAGGTTATTCTAAACTAATTTCTTTCTAGCTTGGAATGTGGTTTATCACTCAAAATTTAGTTGACTAACTAACTTCATTTAGTCGACTGAATCTGTATAACAGCTATATTTTTCAAATTTCTGAAAGGATGTTCTTCTCCACGAATAGTAACTCCTCTTCATTAATGACTGCAACCGTTTTCATTGATCATTTCTCTTCATTAGAGGTTGCAACCATACATCTTCTAGGCAATCACAATAGGGAATTCAACACTAATTCCTTTTCTCTTATTCTTCCATCTTGTTTTTGAATTCTCAAGCACTTTCATATACTTATATTGCCTTCAAACTGTCACTTGCATATTCAATTCTATTTTCCTTGTGATCATATTACTTTTATTTTCTTCACAAATACACTCAATATACCACAAAGAAGAAGATTATAGGAATGTTGTAGTTATTGACTAATCCGTGCTATACAAGAGCATAAGAAGTCACAAACAATTATACTTATTTTGTAGACGAAGTCCTACTAGAGTTTATCAAGCGCACAACTCTGTTCGACAGCTTAGGCGGTTTGTAATACATGTTCCTCTTGGTTAAGTGAGGACGTTTGTTAGTTAATTCCAGAAGGAGTCTGGAACTGGATATAGAACGAGAAGTTTGAACTAGTATAAAAATCTCTGATGCACTTTTCTTATTGCAATTTTTATGCTGCAAGTTTTATATAAGTTTTATTTTGTAGTTATAATCATATTACTCGATCCGCATAGACTTTTATTTGGTATTAGAGCAAGGCTATCATTTAATCGTAACAAAGATTTTGATATTCAAGTAATATGGATAATAATACCGCATTAAGTTTTGTCGAAAGGTTTACCTTACTTTAAATGGAAGGTTTCCTATGGTTTCGAAAGGCATATTTAAAAGGATTTTAAAAGAGGATGTCTAAAGTTTATAAAGCTTTTGAAGAATGTGTTTTCAATGTTTCGAAAGGACAACTGCCCATGGTTTCGAAAGGTATGTTTGGCCTTTACGCCTATTGTTATTAAGTAAAGTAGTTTACCTATATCGAAAGGGGTACTTTCAATAGTTTTTAATAAGATTGTTTAAAGGTTTAAGCAAAGTTTTCGCATGATTTCATCAACAATGTTTTGAGTAAAGCAAGTATCGTGGGAACGAGGTTTGAGTAAAGCGAATAGTTTATTTTCCTTGTATAAGTATGATTTAAAGGGTTAAATCATTTTGAAAAGGTTTTCAAGGAAAATTTACAGCGTAGTTAAACCTAAGAAAAATGACTCAGATAATTTTATACCAAATGGGACTGGTATAGGGTCGTGCCATATACATTAGCTATTAGCCCCTAGCTAATTTAGTCCAAAATTCCAGTATGTAGGGCTTAGTCACAGGTAAGACTTAAATGATGGTTACACACAGAAAGGAATATATATGAATATAGATAGGTTATTGGTGAGCCTGCAAAACCATTAGGATCAGGTGACCCTTGGAGAAGTAAGTTAAGGACAGACCATCCCAAAGTATGTCTAACAGTTATTAGATAATTTTTTTAGTTTTTCTGGTAGGCCCGAGTCAGCCAAAGGTTAGTAGTTAGCCAAACAAAACTACATTTTGTTCGACAACTGGTCCATTTATTACGTGTTTTAAGCATATATGATATTTGCTATTATTGATATAATCAGTTTGATTAACCAGTTTGGTTGTAGGATTTTGATTTGCAAAAAGATAGGTTTTAAAGAGATATTAATGAGGGAAACCCATTCCGCTAAGTAGCGTGATCTCACTTAATATCAGTAAACGAGATGTAATAGTATTATTCACACCAGGCTTTATGTCTGACTTGAAGTTTATGTTTTTTCCCTTTGAACTCTCAGGGGCCCAAAATTAGTTTGAGTAGCTTGAGAGTTTGGGTTTACAGGTTTAGTAGGTGGACGAATAAAGCTTCCGGAGACGAGCAGGAGGCTGATGCTAGCTATCATTAGGAGTTGTTTAGTTTTATTTCTGTTGTGTTGTATTAAGTCTAATATGACTATTTAGTACTCTGATCAACCAAGGCGGCATCTTCATATGTCTCTCTTGGCGTATTTATGTAATAATTATATTTGATCTGAACCTGGGAAACGATTAGGATTATGTAATGGAATATGAAACATTGTGAAACGTAATCAGAAAAGTTGTTTTTGAAATCTGTGATTTTGTTTCATATTCATGTGCTTCTGATGCTATGGATACCATTAGCAGTACCGTATTTTGTCGCCGGAGGTAAATATTATGGACGACTTCAGCATCTGTAGCGCTTAGCTTTGGGCCTCAAGATAGGGGATGTTACAACTTTAGTACTTAGTGATTGTTGTTTCTTTATTCCTACTATTGCGATGACTGCCCTACTCCACCTGCACCCAATATAACTAAATAGTGCGCTGCTGACGTGCCCAACCGACATAGGACGATTGTCAAGAGTTAAAAGAAATAAAACATCATTGAACCTATCGTATATCTCACAGCGTATGGAATAAATATGATATACATCACAGATATGAAACATGAGAGACAGTAAAAACTAAGTGATCAAAATCAGAGTATAAATCCACAGAGTTATACAACATAATAATAGAGTTTATACAAAGCGGAATAAATTGAAATACTCTGTCTTATAGAAATAGAGCAAACACTGCCTAGGCTCCACAGTGTTTCATAGCAGAATAAGCATAATATCCATATATAATACCAGAAGCTCCATCTGGCTCGTCCTTTGCACTACACTGCGTACACCTGGACCTTCTATCTAGTATACTCATCTAAGAGTGCCCAAGATAATAAGAAGCAAACGATAAAAGCTCGAGTCAGACAATAGTCCGGTGTGAGCAATAAATGAGTCTCAAAATACTATACAAGCCGATAGAGTAAGGAACAAAAGGTATAAGAGTCATACCTGACATGTCTATGCATCTAAAGAGTTAGCACATAACATCTATAATATGCTACTCTACTATCATCATTAAAAAGTTCTACATCCTAAGTACGGCGTCGGGTGTCTAAGTATCCACGTCCTAAATACCTACACTAGGTGACATCCCTAGTGTGATAGACGACAAGAGGAACAGTCAAAACAAACATAACATCAATCAAACAATCATCACTATCACTCAGTGTGCTTGGATATAAGACTACTTAAATGGCATAATCATAAATCAGAGACCCAATCAAATCTCAGTTTCATGGTGCTCAATCCATGCCACTTTGTAAGGCCAGGTCTGTAATCTACGATCATAAGATCTGGACACGGTTATAATCCAGGTGGGCTTCCCTACGTACCCCCACTATATTAGCAATAGGAAACCTCTGAGGGTCCACGTTCTCTTCATATATGCCTTCATAATGGAACACAATCATTATTACATCCTATCCATATCCATAATAGAACCGTTCATAATTCCACTCACGAGTTCTACTCATTGAACCAGCCATTTGGATTATCACTCCGGCTCCAGTCATTAAGCCACTATCATTGAAACATAGCTCCATCCACTGCCGACTTACCATCATCGCAGTTCCCAAAATACCACATCCAAGCACTCCCATATTGCTTTTTTTAACCATCAGTCTTCATCGCGCTATCTCATCACCATTGAATGACAAACGAACAAATGAACACCTCTAGCATGACCTATAGAGCCTACACATCCCCTCTTGGAAGTTCCACCCCGACCCGATCAAAAACTATAGCTTGGTACTGACCAAAACTACTCGGCACCGATTGGAAAACTTAGCTAAATTTTTGGTCTCTCTACTTCCTTGAAGACCCCCTCCTCCAAAGCTCCAACTTCCTAACCACTAGACCTCACCATTCATCAAGGAAAGTACTCGGTACCGAGTCCTTTACTTAGCCAAATTTTGGCTTCATTTGAACCCCAAGCCCTTCTCCTTCATACCAGAAGTCGGCCCCAAGCTCTCCACCTACTTATTTGAAGCGTGACTCGAAGCCAAACTCTACCTACCTGAAGATCCATCATCGACCATAACCTACTCGTCGCGACCACTTTCCACCGATCAAAATTTGATGTGACTTGAACCATAGGCTTCTCCATGCTCCAGAGCCCCTCCACAAAGTTTCATCCAATTCCAACCACTTTTTCCTTCAATTTGCCCAATTCGACCACCTCTTTCCTGACTACCTAAAGTACTAGCAAACTATATCAAAGCACAACATGCAAATTTGAAATATCATTCATACACAACCATACACACATACAATTCATCAAAACATGATAATCATACAAGTTCTACCATAATTCTATCTTTTATACTAGTATGTAGATGTAATTAAAAGGAGTTGCAAAATCATTTAAAAACCATTTTATGTTACTTTAACTTTGGCCGTAAATAATTTCGTCAGAATCATTTACCTAAAATAGCAATCTTTCCTCTATATCTTAAATGAACAACAAAGGAGAACATATTCAAATCAGCCACAAATGATAATATCTAATCTCTCTATGCTAATTACACTACTAATGATAATTAGGCCAAGATTATTAAGAAAAGAGGAAGCTTTTTAATAGAATTGCGTTTAATGGTGGTTTAAAAATATTTTGGGGAAGTGGTAAATGACTTAGAATCATTCCATCGCTCCTCCTTAGGCTCTATTTCCGAAATGGGTTAGTGGGCCTAATTGTGATTAATTTAATTACCCAATAATGCAAGCCAGCATCCCCTAAAACTTAAAATAGCCATAACTTACGGTAAGTCCTTTTTTCTATTATGACCACTTTATGAAATAGGAAACCATCATCCTAAAGCAATAGAAGTGGTCAAAATGGTCACATAGAAAATCGAAAAAATATCATAGATGTGGAAAATGTCGTTAAGAATATATTTTTTCAAAATTTTAGAGTCATACGACCTAATATAAATAAAATAAAAATATTATAAGATCCTCCGATACGTAAAATATGGGTCGTTACTACTATGCTAATTTTAGGTTGGGATCTCCAGTCGTTTCTTTCTCTTCAGGGCGTCCCAGAGATTCCTTGGGAGGTGGTTTTGTCGGTTGATGCCTGAGGATTTTGGAGTTGTTGACTGATTGCCCCACCTCTTACGGTGAGCCTCACTACTCTTTTTATTATTGTAATAGTGGACGACCACTATAAAACGGCTTAGTTGCTAAGGCATCTTTGCGTCAGCCTTATAATAATTACTGTAAAGTTGTATAATCACTGTAAATCTGGTTTGCCTTTACAAAATAATAATATTTTGTTCCGTTTGGAAAAAAAGGTAAAAAATACAAAAGAAAAAAATATCAAAAAATGTAATAAAATAAATAAACCAAAGGGTAGAATATATGCACTTACACAATTACACAAATAAACTTTTGGCCACTAAAAATGCAAAAGTAAACTAAAATAGGAAAATGCAAGTATGATGCATGATCGAATTTATAGAAATTGCATAAAACTCAATGAGATTCTTCAGATACGCATGAATCTCAATTTTATCAAGATTTTCTTAATTTTCTTAATTAAAAACTTCAAAATTTGGTAAATTTAGAGTAAAAACTGGGACTTGCTAGGATTTAAAGGTTGTTGGTTGCATTTTTTGAAAAAATTGATCCTTCTACGGTATTTTTATATTATTGAGTTCATTCGGCTGCAGCCGACACTATTTTCTTCATTCGTACGTATTTGTAAAACTCTGATATGAAATCATAGTCAGCAGTCAATTGCAGCAGCACACGTTACATGATTAAATTCTGTAAAACTATACATACAAATTCGATACTATTCAGCACTATTTACCCCAGTTGCTGATGCATCTAATGTTTTTTAATCGTATCCTTTCTGGGATGGAGACATGTTTCCCTTTTATAACATTTTTACTATCCATTGCCATTTCAGGAACTGAGCATTGCTATTTCAGCAACGCTATCTAATCATCCCAACTCTTTCAGCAAACGAGGTCGACATCATTTTTACCCATTAACCCACACTGCCATGGTAATGCCATTATACCGAATAACATGCAGAATCCAAAACGTGTGTTTTCAACACATGGTACCATCAGCGTTTTTAACATTCACGGCATCCTCCGATTTTTTTCTCCACTAAAAACTGCTACCACATTCTGTCTCCGTTATTTAACTATTTGAATTTTATGTTCCAACACCTGATAGATCCGATACTGTTTTACAACTGTATGTACTTGTGTTTCTCTAGGTATGAAGTTGTTCTTGATATATCCAATACTGTTTTATCACTGTATTTGTGTTTGTCTTAAGGTTGAAGTTCTTCTACTTCGTTTTATCATGTTGAAGCATATTTAAGTACTGTCCATTTTGATGAACAGGGAGAAGGGCCGGGTGTGACACAGATTCATAAGTGCTTTTCATCACATCACCTATGTTGGGTATCCTCTTGCTAGAATGAAAAAGACACGAGAATACAATCAAAATGATGCAAATAATGCATGTAGTCCTTTTCTTTTCTATAATGGTTATGGTTTATCAGAACCTAGTAATTTCTTTATGGAAAAATTCATCATAATAAAAACGAGTAGTTGTAAGAAAGCTATATGTGTTGAATTCCCTCTGAAGAGCACTACCACACGACTCTAAAAATATTTTCGTTAAAGATTTCATTTTTCCGTATATTGTTTCAATTTAAATGAGCGTTATATCGCAACTTTAATCTGAGCAAACATCCAAAAAAAATCAATTTTTTTACGAAAATTTGTTGTTATAGTGTATATATTGGTAAAAATATATTTACAACACTCTCCACATATTATACGATCGAGTTAGTTGAGAGGAATAAATTTAGGTTGGATGCTTGGTTTATTTGGTTGTGAGAGACCCTGAGCTATGCCAAAAGGCTTATTACTTAGTATATGATTGGCCTAAATATGCCTTTGACCTAATAATATGGCTGAAGATTTATTTATGACTGCCAGATTGAAAACACGTTAGACAACACATTTTGATATTGTTCGATATGTTGATATCCTATTTTATATTTTGATGTTAGTTAGAGTTATGGTAGAAAATGTCAAATTTTATGACAGTATCAGTGAGATGTTACAAAAGCATTCATCTTTTAAATAGAATGATTTTCTTTTCTGTAAGAAAGATTTCGAAATTACTTTTGTATTCACACAGCAACTAGATATTTGAAAGACTCGGCTTGTGAATTGAGATGAAAACCATGCATCAATCTATTTTCTTATATGTAGATCATTTTGAGAATTGAAAAAAAAAAGGTTAAAGTTAAAATAAGGAAAGATTAAGAACCCATTAAAAAAAAGGTTAAAGTTAAAGTTAAAAAGGTTTGTACTGGGCTCAGCCCATTAACCTTATTTCAAAAAAAAAAAAAAGTTTTAGAGTTGCTTTTAGCTTGGAAAACTACTTTACAGCCAGTCATCATTGGTTAGTTGCCCACTTGTTATGTGTCATGGAGTCGAGTGCATAGTTAAATGAAAGTGGTCTGAATTCGGTTCACATATACATCTCTGGAAATCCGTTTTAAAATCGTACAAAATCATGATTAGTTAGTTATAAAAAGACATGTTACATAATTATATCAGGAAAATATTTTTCAGGACAAAATTCAAAGCTTCATTCTATAATTCTTCTTCGATCTCGTTCTCTTTTTCGCACGCGTTCAAATTTAAATTCGCTTCTTCATTCTTTCTTATTTTTGTGCAAAATTCATTCATATTATCCTGATTTCGATTCTCATGTTTTTCCTTTCGATACTGTAAATTTTTAGATTTAGGTACAATTCTATTTTATTTTTTTCATTTTTGTTATATTAGAGTTTTAATTTGGTTATTTTTAACATTCTTGTTTTTCTTTTAAAAAATTGAAGTCTTTTTTGTAACAAGCCAAAATTTAAGGTATAATAATTAATTAACGAAATAATTGAATAATAAAATAAGTTTGTGAAATTATTAGAATCGACCTACGGGAGTTGCACCATTGTATCCGTGGTGATTTTCTGATCAATTTTCATATATAGTTTGTCAAAATCCGAGTTAATATGAAGAAGATACGAAATAAACAAGAAAACAGAAAAAAAAAGAAAAAAAACAAGGGACAGGTCGATCCAAAACAACGCCAGGTCGACCATAGGGTCGACCCCCAAAGGCCAAGGTCAACCTATAGGTTGACCCTCACTAGTTGGTCAACCCGCTTTTGTTTATTTGACGTATATTTTTCCAGTACGAAGCGAACACGTCATATTGCAACTTTTCTTCAATCTTGTGAGTTCCTGCTTCCATCCGATAGCTCCCGGTGAGCCTATGACGTGGTTGCAGCAGATTTTATCTTCAAATCTAATGGTCTGATATCCCTAGACTACACTATAAATAAGACCCTAAGCCTAGCTATTTTTCTCATTCAGATTTTCTCCTATTTGGGTTCATTGTCAGAGGTTGGACCCTAAATAGAAAAATTTTCTAAGAAGGAAATCTTTTTGATAAAAATATTCTACGATCTAGAAGTGGATCAAGGAAGACCAAGGACTAGAGCTAAGGACCACAGGTGAAAGTTTTGTAATTATTTTAGAGTTTTAAGTAATTTAAATAATAAGGTTCTCAATAGTTGTAGTTTTTGCGAAATTTTGAGACAATTTCTATATAAGTTATTTACAGCTAGTTTTTAAAGTTCTTTTCAGTCTATTTTATTCAGTTATTTTTATTCAGCTATTTTATTTAGTTATTATAGTTATTTATAGTTATTTACTGTTATTTGCATTTATTTACATCCGTTTTACGCTAGAATTCAGCTTGTAAATTTTAGTTTCTTTTTATTTCTTTTTGCACGAATAAAATAAAAGAATATTAAAAAAGAGAATAATTTGCATATATGGATTAAAATAGAAAACACTAAATTTACAGAAATTAGATTAAAATAAGAAGAACTGTAATAAGAAGAAGATAGACTAAAATAGACAAATTTGAGACATTTGCAAGCATGTTTATAACTAGTGGTTATAACTAAAAAGATAGAACAGAAGAGTAACAATTATAACGTAGGTGATAATTAAGCAAAAAGAACAGTAAATGCTTATTTTAAAGACTTGGATTAAGTTACTAAGCAAATAGAGCAGAAATAACAGAAGAAGCTTATTTTAAGAACTTACACTAAGTTAATAAGCAAAATATAGAAGCAGGGCCCGTACCAAATCATTCCCTTTCAGAATATGATTGATAGTCTCACAATAGATAAGGTGAGGCTGGGCAGGACCCTTTCAGACTAGGACTGATAATCTCACAATAGTTAGGTGAGGGTAGGACACAGGGTAAATAAGTGGCCAATAGATAGAAGCCCAAATCGGGGGATTTGTGCAAGGGGCGCAGCTAGATTTTGTTTGTTAGGACCCATACCGACAGCATTCCCTTTTAGACAATGACTAATGTTCTCACAAAACACTTAGATGAGGCTGGGCAGGACCCTTTCAGAATAGGGCTGATGGTCTCACAACAGATTAGGTGAGGCTGGGTACGCTTATGTTGATTAGGGTAAGTAAGAGGTCACAAGATGGGGCGACAATTAGCGTATACCGGCGATGACCGCGCATGCGACATTGATTAGGGTAAGTAAATCGCTACTATATTCCAAGCACTAAACATGTGTCTTTTGTTGTGGGACCCACAGGATGCGACTAGCTCAAAGTGACACAACAGAGATAGAAGACTAATCAACGGGTAGAATTAGGATTTCAGACTAATTAAAATAGGATTAGGATTTCAGCCTAATCACGACAATCTAAGACAAGCACAAACAATCACAATCAAAGCAAACAGTCAAACATAATCAGTTAAACAGTATTTTATTCCAGCTTTATCTTTTCTCTATTTCCTTTTTATACTAGAACTGTTGCTAAGTCTATTATCTTTATCTTGCTTAAAAATACTAGTAGTTACTTTCACTCACCAAACTTATAATTTGACCCACTCCTCTATTTTCTCTTTTCTCCTATAGGCTAGTAGAGGCAATGATAGTAGATTCAAATTTCTTGGAGATTCATTCCCGGAGTTCTTCATGTATTCTTCTTCTTTTCAGTTTTCTTTTCATTTGGCATTTGATGTACTGGTACTTATGAGAGGGATGATTATTTTTATTATACTCTGATTTTATGAGACTGTGGTGCATTTTTCATAAGACATGTGTATTTGGTATTTGAGACATGTGATGTTTTTTAGACTAACTTATGAAGTTTTATTTTGAATAATAAATTACCATTTAAATGTTTCCGCTGTTTTTACTTGTTAGTCTTGTGAATCTTAGTATCTAATGTTTTATTATACTTATAACGCACAATATCCTTTAGTGTGCCTTTTTGGGTATACTAATGTGTGTAGGGGTGGTTCATTTGGTATTAGAGCCTAAGTTTATAGAATTCCTAAAAACTTGTTTTTAAAGTAAAGTATTTTTTAAAGATAACATATCTTAAAAGTATTTTTCAGTAAGAAACTCTTAGAAATAGTTTTTAGGTATAAAAGAGTTTTTATAAAAATCCCCTCAAAGTTTAGTTCAACCTTCTTTCGATTCTTTCGAGCCTAAATTTTCTTTTCTTTGCCTAGTATGGCTGACTGGTTCCGTAGAGCTACGGTACCAGTGGTGCAAGGGCAATCGCCCAATACAACACCAGCAGGTGGAGATCCCATTAATCCACCTGCAGCAGCCAATTTTTCTAAGCTATGCAAGGACTTAGCTAGTCTAGGAGACAGAACGTTTTTCGGCACTGAGGATTTCGTGGAGGCTCGAGCTTGGTTAAGGAATACAGAGCGGATATTTGGGCTGTTAGGATTGGAGGACCGATAGAGAGTTCAGCTTGCATCTTGGCAGTTGAAGGGAGAGTTTAAAGAGGTTCCTAAATCAGAAAACTCTAAGAAGCAGTGGTGGAGGAATAAGAAGGATAAGGACAAGAGGAAAGAAGGAGGACCTCAAAAGCAGATCAAGAAAGGCGAGAAGTGTCATAGTTGTGGATTGGTTGGGCATTACACAAAGGACTATAAGAAGGACACTGGGACGCCCCACCCCGAGACCCACATTAACAAAGAGTATTACTGGGTAATACCATCTGCTAATGCGGAGAATAGGGCTGGTTAGGAGCGACCATCTATAACCTTGTCTTAAATATCTACTGAATAAGTCGACAATTGCTATATTTATTTTTTTCTCCCAAGAGGATCGACATATCCAATAAATACTTAATACAAAGCAATAGGTGGCTATAGAATCTATTAGAACAAAATACAACAACTCGAATGCAAACACATCACAGAACAATAGATAATCACATATATATACACGCATATATAGATACATCACAGAGTATACAAAATGATACATCACATATGTGGTATGACGACCACAATACAAACACGAGTCAAAAGAATATACATATCAGAGTAGCAACAAAAAGAACTATACATGTTTGAGCCAAAATTGGTCACAAACCCCAAGTATCGTGAAAGCACCAGTGTATGAATACAAATCAGCAAATATTCAGACACAAATCTCAGATCTAAGCAAACAGAATATCACAATTCAGAAATAATGAACAAAAATGCGAGATTTATAGTGGTTCGGCTATCTCCGGCCTACGTCCACTTCAAAGGTTTTCTTTTATTGATGTTCTTCGCTGATTACAGTTGATTACAGCGGATTACAATGGATTATATCTCTGTTCTTTGAGTACAACGGTAGTAGTGAAATGCAAAGTAGAGTCTGGTAGAGTTTGGGCGCTTCAGAATCCCGATCCCCTTTTCTGAATGACCTGAGGCTCTATTTATAGGTGTAGGAGGCTGATATTTCGCCTAAAATTAGGGAGACTACTTCTAGCACGTGTGGGGGCTCATGCGCCCGTGTCCAAGAAATCTGGGCCTGCTTCGGGATCGATTCGAACTCCGTTCGAATCGATCAAGAAATCATTCAATCGAGCTGAAATTTGGTGAGAACGTTCTTCAACATGCACGTGAGCTCCTGTGAAAATTTCGTAGCATTTGGACCAATGGTTTGTGAGATATGACCGATACGAAAATGTCTTTCCGGTTGTTAACGCTTCGTTCGACTCCATTGGTTCGAATCGATGACTTCGAATCGATCCTCTCACTTGACTTCACGATGACGCGGCGCGCAATCCTTGCATCGAACAGCCTTTTTCTCCAAGTTGATCGAGTCACTCTGGATATTTTGCCGCATCGACCTCTTCTTCCTGGATTCGTGCATATTCCCAATTTGTATTCTTTCTCCGTGTCCAATTCGTATCCATAACTTCGCAACGGCATGTCCATACCCATCAATTCGTGTTTCTCTTCGTACCGAATCCAGGAGTACACTTCGCATCGATTATTCAATTGATCGATACGAAGTGACCATGGGGGTTATCGATACGAAGTGGTTGTAGGGAGGATGGATACGAAGCTCATCCTCGGGGTGGATACGAGCGAGACCTTACTTAATGGATACGAACAAGAGCTTACCTGATGGATCCGACGAGGGTTTGGAGTCGAATCGAGCTCCTGTGGTTGGTACGAGATCATCGATTCGAAGACGATCGATTCGAAGTCGCTAGACCCTGATGGATTCAAACTTGACGATGACTCCCTCTGATGGAGACGAATCTGATCGATTCGAATAGGGCGTTTTTGATGGATACGAATGGCACATATCGTCTAACTTGTATCGAGCATATCTCATTCATACCAACTCTGATTAACCTAATATTTGAACCGCTGGCTTCTACAGCTTTGCTTATCATGTCTCGTCAATTGTGGCCTAATTCGGACTCGGACAAAATTCATCGATATTCATGGTGAACCTGCAATATGTGAATGATATTTATGACTAGTAATTGTTGATTTCCAGTTAACTTCTGGGTATCTCAGCTTTGCCAAAAGGTGGGATAACACTTTGCCCCCCAAAACACGCCTTTTTGTAAAAGGTGTGTTTTGATCAGTCTCAAATCGAATGCAGTGAGTTTATGTTTGTTTCCTAGTTTATAGCATTTTCAATCAAGTTCACGGCTATTCGAAGCCAAATCATTATCCATTTCCTTTCGTGGAAGTTAAGAATGAAGTTCTACAGTCTCTCCGGACTATTAGTGGTCACTCTAGACCCTTGCCAAGTCTATTCCGGACTTAGCGATCGAATAGAAAGATCCTATTGCACTCTGGGGTTGCTTTCTATCCCTTGCACTCTGGCCCCAGTTAGGGTATATAGCGATGTCTTGGTCATTCTAGACCGATCGTAGCCTCTCCAGGCTCTTGCTGAATCCCATCCTGTCACTCCCCGGTGAAGGGGAAACAACGTTAAGTGAGTCGATTCTGTCGCTCTCCGGCGAAGCGACTCACTTCTTGCACTCCGGTTCAATGTATCTGAACATTAAGCGATGTCATAGCCTAAATCATGGGCCGATCATAGCCTCTTCGGGCTCTTATCGAATCCCGATCCAATCACTCTCCGGTGAATGGGAAACGACGTTAAGTGAGTTTATTCTGTCGCTCTCCGGCGAAGCAACCCACTTCTTGCACTCCGGACCCGTCTCTCCGGGTAGGGCCATAAAATGATCATTTTTATATTGGTATTTAATACTCATCCTTTAACTCTCCGGTCAAAGGTTTATTTCAAGAAATTCAAGTTTATTTACTAAATTCAAGTCCTAGATGTTCAATCTCAAACATCGGGAAAAAACTAGAAATTGCCTCTCCGGGCAGATCGGTCTATCTCCATCTCAGAGCATGCCTAGGGATCTCTCTGGTTCTCGTATATGAGTAAGTGGAGTAGCCGTTTATTCTGAAAACAAATCTAATGAAATTATTTGACCGAAGTTCAAATCCTGAACTTGGCCCTTGCCATCTTAATCAGTTGATGACGAGTCGTGATCCCGATCCAGGATCGTTTCTGTTAGGTGGAGGCGGTAGTTGTTCAGGCCTTACCACCGCTGCCCGTTCTCTGACATATTGTGGCAATCTACCACTCCTGGCATGTTCTTCCACCTCATTCCTTAGGTGACGACACTCGTCGGTTGTGTGCCCATCTAGCTCATGGAATAGGCAATATTTTCTGGTTCTACGCTCCCGCTCTGTGGGATCTCTCCGGGGTGGTTTTCGATAGGGGAGTTGCCCCCGAGTTTCAGTGTAAATTCGTTCCAGGCTTGCCGCCAAATCTGTGTATTGCCTGAATCTAGGCTCTCGGAATTTCTTCCGTTTATCAGGACCATCATGTGCGTCATCCTGCTTTCTCTTTCCTTTGTCCGCCCTGGGCTGTTCCCTGGCTGTTCCTTCGCCTTGTACAACATTTGTTTCCTGCCTCTCGGCTCGTTATTCTTCTAATCGAATGAATCTTTCAGCTTCATGGTAAAACTCTCCAAGATCTTGCGGTGGGTCTCTTGTTAAAGAATCTTTGAATTCGGTGCCTTCTCCAACTCCTGCCACTGCCGCCATAAAAATCATCGATGGATCCGGGTGATCTACAGAGGCCACCGTTGCATTGAATCGTAGCAGAAAATCTTTTATGGACTCTCCGGTCCTTTGTTTTATCGATGCCAAAGTCATCACACTCTTGGGTCGCGTCACGTGGACCCTAAACTGTCTCATGAAGCAATCTACAAGCTCGCCCCATGTTCTGATCGATCCAGTTTCTAACTGCCTGAACCAAAGTGCAGCCAAATCTGACAAGTATAGAGGGAAGCATCGAGCCATCACTTCCTCGGATGCCCCTAACACTTCCATGTGCCTGATGTATCGAGTAATATGCATCGTTGGGTCTGACTTCCCGTCATAAGGATCCAGCATTGGCAGTTTGAGCTTTGGAGGGTTCCTTGCATTCCGGATATTCGGGGTGAACGGACTCCGACTAACTTCCTCTAGTCCTCCATTGGATAATCCTCCTCTCATCAGCCGTCGGACTAATCTAGCCATCTTTTCATCTCCATCCTGGGGTTGCCCTCTTGGTCTTGCAGGGTATTCTGGTACGTACTCTTCGTGTGGCCCGTTAGCATCAGCGTTGGCTCCAGCTTGTTGAGCTCCATCTGTAGGCCTTCCAGCATCAAATTCTGAGGGTCTGCCCCCAAGTCCTTGTTGGTCGCCTTCTGGATCTGCATTCTGACCTTCATTAGGTTCCGCAACCCTAGCTCCTTGTTCCACATTCATAGCCGCTGTAGCCGGTCCTAGGTTCTGTACTCCTGCAGCTTTCATTTGTTCAAAGAAATTCTGCAGCATCTCTTGTTGGCTTTTCATCATTCTTTCATGCATTAGGTTATTCATAGCCTCCATCTCATCTCTGGTAATGTAGATCGAAGCTTGTCCTTCTCCAGCACCAGAGGATGCCTCTTGACTTCCTCCCTGTTGGCTCCTCTCAGCTCTTTGTCTTGTTTGTCGAGTCATTGTAGAGTTAGTCCGAATCCTTCAAACTTTCAAATCCAAACTTTGAATCTAGTGTAGCGGGCCTGAGTTCAACTCTCAGTGAAAGCACCAAAGTGTTTGAGCCAAAATTGGTCACAAACCCTAAGTATCATGAAAGCACCAGTGTATGAATAAAATCAGCAAATATTCAGACACAAATCTCAGATCTAAGCAAACAGAATATCACAATTCAGAAATAATGAACAGAAACGCGAGATTTATAGTGGTTCGGCTATCTCCGGCCTACGTCCACTTCAAAGGTTTTCTTTTATTGATGTTCTTCGCTGATTACATTTGATTACAGCGGATTACAATGGATTATATCTCTGTTCTTTGAGTACAACGGTAGTAGTGAAATGCAAAGTAGAGTCTGGTAGAGTCTGGGCGCTTCAGAATCCCGATCCCCTTTTCTGAATGACCTGGGGCTCTATTTATAGGTGTAGGAGGCTGATATTTCGCCTAAAATTAGGGAGACTACTTCTGGCACGTGTGGGGGCCCATGCGCCCGTGTCCAAGAAATCTGGGCACGCTTCGGGATCGATTCGAACTCCATTCGAATCGATCAAGAAATCATCCAATCGAGCTGAAATTTGGTGAGAACGTTCTTCAACATGCACGTGAGCTCCTGTGAAAATTTCGTAGCATTTGGACCAATGGTTTGTGAGATATGACCGATACAAAAATGTCTTTCCAGTTGTTAACGCTTCGTTCGACTCCATTGGTTCGAATCGATGACTTCGAATCGATCCTCTCACTTGACTTCACGATGACGCGGCGCGCAATCCTTGCATCGAACCGCCTTTTTCTCCAAGTTGATCGAGTCACTCCGGATATTTTGCCGCATCGACCTCTTCTTCCTGGATTCGTGCATATTCCCAATTTGTATTCTTCCTCCATGTCCAATTCGTATCCATAACTTCGCAACGGCATGTCCATACCCATCAATTCGTGTTTCTCTTCGTACCGAATCCAGGAGTACACTTCGCATCGATTATTCAATTGATCGATACGAAGTGACCATGGGGGTTATCGATACGAAGTGGTTGTAGGGAGGATGGATACGAAGCTCATCCTCGGGGTGGATACGAGCGAGACCTTACTTAATGGATACGAACAAGAGCTTACCTGATGGATCCGACGAGGGTTTAGAGTCGAATCGAGCTCCTGTGGTTGGTAGGAGATCATCGATTCGAAGACGATCGATTCGAAGTCGCTAGACCCTGATGGATTCGAACTTGACGATGACTCCCTCTGATGGAGACGAATCTGATCGATTCGAATAGGGCGTTTTTGATGGATACGAACGACACATATCGTCTAACTTGTATCGAGCATATCTCATTCATACCAACTCTGATTAACCTAATATTTGAACCGCTGGCTTCTACAGCTTTGCTTATCATGTCTCGTCAATTGTGGCCTAATCCGGACTCGGACAAAATTCATCGATATTCATGGTGAACCTGTAATATGAGACTGATATTTATGACTAGTAATTGTTGATTTCCAGTTAACTTCTGGGTATCTCAGCTTTGCCAAAAGGTGGGATAACAATACAAAAGCTACAGCAAAAGAGCTAGTAGAAAAGTCCATGCGGAAGTAGAATAGGCTAAGTCCAAAGGGTACCTAACCTGAAAAACCTCGGTCTGACCCGAATATAAAATACACGGGTCAGTCCAGCTAAACAAATCAGTTTACAAGGATAAGCGATAATATGAGCGTAAGGATAATGTGATAATATTCTCAAGTGAGAATGGACAATTTAAAGTGTATGGTTACATCAAGTGATAATATGGTATCACTACACAAACATACAATCTCAAAAAAGATAAAACAATTCATAAAACGCTAAAGGTAGCAAGCCTCATATCATCGGCATATCACAAATCATCAATAATGGTTTAGGGAAAATTATAGCTCCTAAAAGGAGAAATCCCAAACCCACCATAACGGCAATCTCAAAAGAAACTCAAAGAAATCACCATCTCCAAATATGCCACAAGGCAAATATATCTCCAAATAGGAGATTAAAATCTCAAATATACGCCATATTGGCAATCTCAATAAAATGCCAGTGTAGGCAACTCAAATCTCAAATATAGAACTCACAAGAGTTCAAATTACCATAAGGTGATCGTTGTGTGTGTGTGTGTGTGTGTATATATATATGTAATATCCCAAATGGCTCAAATGACCAACAATAAAAAGGCGATACACTTAAAAAATCACAAACATCAATGAAAGCATCTCAAAGATATAGCACGTGCTTATGGCCGAACCCCGCCAAGTACCGTTCTTTCAAAATAAGGCGCCACGTCTCTTAGACAAACGTCCCGAAGGATAAATAAATACGTCTCTTAGACAAACATCCCGAAGGACAAATATGTCGCAATGGACAAATACGTCTCTTAGACAAACGTCCTGAAAGACAAATGACTCGAAGATCCAGTACTAGCTAATACGTCTCTTAAACAAATGTGTCACAAACTTTCGGATAGGAACCCGAACAGTGCTAATGTGTGTCCTATACCACACATTCGTACTAAACGATTTACTAACCGCTAGTAAATTTCACACTCAAATCAGTAAAAGTATACCTCATCTCATCGGTAAACTAGACCCGAAGGTTAAAACGATCAAATGGAAAAGTCAGGAATTAACCGATAAGATAAACGCACGTGTCCCATACCATGTGTTTTACCAAACAGTTTAATTCTCCTTCTCATTCGCTTGAATAGTGCAAAAACGTGTATTTTATATATATATATATAATAATTTTCTTGAGAAAACAAACTTTTAAAACCATTTTTCAAAATCAATTTTGAAAACAATATTTAAAAATTCCCTTATTATAGAGAATAAATAGATTTTATAGCTTAAAATAATTTAAAATATATAATAAATATTTTAAATGCTAATTTATTTAAAAATTAATTCAAAATCGTTTGGAAAAATCCGTGCTCGAAATTAAAGAAATCACTCAAAACCGTCATTCAAATTCAATTCAAATTTGAATTTCAAATTCATCAAAACTGGGCTAGCCTATTGATAGGCATCATATCCCTCAAAATGTTTTTGAAATGTCATAAAAACATGAAGTAAAAGTCATATGTCGGACGGAAAAAGAACAAAAAAATGCATAGGCAAAATAATACCCAGGTCTGAAATCTTCTCTGGGTTCAACTTTCGGACATGAAACAGATGGCCGAACCACCTCTAATTAAACTAAAAATTTGTGTGCACATAGTAGAAAAAATTAGCTTCCAAACAAAAAAAGAATCGATGAATTCCGACTGGAAATGAAAAAGTTGCGCTGTCTCAAAAATGAACTCAAGCCATATTTACAATAGTTCAAAAACTAAAATGTGCCCAGGCCTGAAAATCATCTTGGGTTCAACTTACAGGCCTGAAAAAAAGGAACAAATTACCTCACATTGAGCTGAAAATTGCTATGCACATACTAGAAAACTTCATCTTTCAAACAAAAAAGAATCAATCAATTCCGACTGGAAATGAAAAGGTTACACTGTCTCAAACATGGACTGAGCCCATGTTTGCAACAGTTCAAAAAAACAAAAATGTACAGGTCTGAAAACCATTCCGGGTTCAACTATCAAGCATTAAACAGAGGACCAAACTACCTCAGATTGAGCTGAAAATTGGTATGCCTATAGTAGAAAACTTTATCTTTCAAACAAAAAAAATCGATGAATTCCAGTAAGAAATGAAAGAGTTATGCTGTCTCAAACATGGACTCGGGCCATGTTTGCAGCAATTCGGAAACAATGTTTTGAACACTCAAATGACTATTTTGCAATGAAATTTTACAAGCATATACTACTACATCTAAACTATCATTAGAAGAATATCCAGCAGCATTTCGTTCTTGGAATTGGAAGATATTAGCATGCAAAGTACCAACCAGAGAAGGTTTTGACACACAAAATTGAAAGTAAAAACAAATTACAGAGCGAATTTTTCAAAAATTTGAGCAGTTTAAAGCATTGGCTTCAGCTAGAATTGTGAGCTATTCAACTCACCTTGTTGATTAGATGCTAAAACTCGAATTATGGCAGCAAAGTTGAAGCTTTTAGCAAGATTAGAGCTTCTAAGGACCTGTAGAAAGCAAATGAAGAACATGCAAAACAATATACAGTAAAAATTAAAAAACTTCTTACTGTAATAAGAATTTGGTTATGAAATTCAGTAGTTTGGAGGGGATTATCTTAGATTTATCACTAGCTTGCAAAAAGATTTGAATTTTGTGAGTTTAATTGAAGATTTGAGCTTGGTTTTGCAATTTAAGAAATTTGTTTACTGTATTTTTCTTTTCAGTTGAAGGAAGAAGAAGGAGGTATGCAAATGAACGTACATCAACTCCTTTTTCTTCTTCGAACCAGGCTTAGTGAGGTAATGGGCTAAATTAGACCCAAATTAAAAAGAATATAAGGTGGCTTAAGATTAAAATCAACACTTAGTCAAAATATGTGTGCATATCACATATACACACAAATAAAATTCATTTTCTTCATATTTACACACAAGAAAAATGTGAAAACTTGTATACATGCAATAAAACATTTTCTATCATATAAAAAGATTAATTTATATTTTTTAAACATTTTTATTATTAAAATCCTTAATTTAATGAAAATACACCATTTACTCAAATAAATGAATAAAACATTGTTTTTAACTTCTAAAATTCCCCAAAATTTATTTTCTCACTTAGAAAAATATTTCAAACCATTTCCAAACATAATTTATAGCCAAAACTTATTTTTAAACTAATTTCCACCTTTTATTCCAATAAACCACCTTTAAAAATTACATACTTCTTTTAAAAATTATTAAAAGAAGCAAATGGGCAATAATTAATATAATTATTGCATTTTCTCTAAAATGAAATCATTTTCATTATTTAAAGCCCATATTCCATTTATTATCACTCCAAACAAAATAAAATAAAGCTTGGAATTTCATTTTCTCCTTTTAAATTCCAAAGTTCATTGTTTATTCCAAATAAACAATTTAATTTCTCCAATTTTAATTTAACTTACAATATTAAATTATAATTATCATTATAATTCAATATTGAAAGTTAATCTTCAAACCAGGGTTGTTCAGACATGATGAAGGAGAGGTGTTACAACTATGGGTAGCCTGGTCACCTTAGTAGAACTTGTCCTCAAAGGACGGAGCAGAGAGCAAGCGCACCGATAGTCCAAGTACAGGCTTTGGATGCAACACATTCTAGTAGTGGACCAGATCGAGGTAGGAAAGTCTCTGAAGGTTTGATTTCTATTTTGGATTCTCCTATTCAGACTCTTTTTGATTTTGGAGCATCACATTCTTTCATTTCTAGTTCCATGGTTGATTGTTTGCACTTAAATATTTTTCTAGTAGTAGACCCTATAGTAGTTTCAAACCCCATAGGAGGTTCGGCACATTTATCCATGATTTGTAAGGGTTTGAAAATTTTTATATTAGGCGTAGAGTTTGATTGTGATGCCTATGTACTGGGATTTTCGGGATATGGGATGATTTTGGGGATGGACTGGCTATCCACTTATGGAGCGATATTGGACTGCAAGAGAAGAGTCGTCATATTAGAGACATGCAGCAGTAAGACTCTCAAGGTTTCTTGCGACCCATAGGGGTCAGTCATGTTGAGCTTCCTTTATTCCCTTGATTCATCACTAGGAGAGTTAAATTATGTTCTAGTCGTTAGAGATTTCTCAGACATTTTTGAGGAGGTTAGGGGACTAACCCCTAAGAGAGAGATCGACTTTAGGATCTACCTGAATGACAGTGCTAAGCCAGTGGCATTGCCCATGAGACATATGGCTCCTTGGGAGAGGAAAGAGTTAAGCAAGTAGATTGCAGAGCTATTGGAGAAAGGCTTCATCAGAAGGAGCATATCTGAGTGGGGAGCGCCAGTCGTCTTCGCTACAAAGGTGGATGGTTTCCTTCGACTTTGCATGGACTATAGAGAGTTGAATAATCTCACTAAAAAGAACCATTACCCACTTCCTAAGATAAACGATCTTTTCGATCAGTTGGTTGGCTCTTCAGCATTTTCTCAACTTGATTAGCTACTGGATTTCATCAGCTTAGGTTCACGGACGATAGCATTGATAAGACAAAATTTAGAACACCCAATGGATTCTTTGAGTGGTTGGTTATGCCGTTTGGGCTAACCAATGCCCCAGCCTATTTCGTATATTTGATAAGCCGTGTTTTTCGAGATGTCCTAAATAAGTTTTGTATAGTATTTGTGGACAACAGTTTTGTGTTTTCCAAGAGTATGGAGAGCATGTTATTCATCTTGAGGAGGTTCTTCGTATACTTCGTGTTCATTAGTTGAAAGCAAAATTCTCGAAGTACCACTTTTGGCATAAGGAGATACGTTTCTTGGGGCATGTAGTCTCAAGAGAGGGTTTAGCTGCTGATCCCACTAAAGTAGTAGCAGTGCAAGATTGGAAGGTCCCCAAGAACGCTACCGAAGCTAGAATCTTCCTAGGTTTAGCTGGTTACTATGTGAAGTTTATCAGAGATTTCACTATGATTTCAGCATCGCTTACTCGCCCCACTAAGAAGAATGTGGCATTCGTGTGGGACGTGGATTGTGAGGATTCCTTCACGATGGTAAAGAGGGCCCTTACTAGTGCACCAATGTTAGTTTTACCTAACGGAGCTATTCCTTTTACAATATACACTGATGCATGTGGGACGGGTCTTGGGGCAGTATTGATGCAAGAAGGAAGGGTGGTATGCTATGGAAGTAGACAATTGAGAACTCATGAGAAGAACTACCCTACCCATGATTTGGAGCTAGCTGCTATTTTTTTCGCGCTCAAGTCTTGGAGATATTACTTGTTAGGAGAGAGGTTCGAGCTTTTCACTGACCATAAATCATTGAAGTACCTATTCTCACAAAAGGATTTAAATTTGAGGAACCAGCGTTGGATGGAGTTTCTAGCATCATATGACTTTAAGATAGCCTATACCCCTGGTAAAGGGAACGTGGTTGCAGATGCATTAAGTAGGAAGAATGTAACCCTTAGTCCAATGTTCATGGAGTGGAAAAGCCTAAAGTTTATTTCCACCTTCGATTTTAAGCCCTCTACGGACATTACCCCTGGATTATTGGCAGCACTTGAGGTTAAGCCTACCCTCATAGATCAGATTGGCTCGAGGCAGCGAGAGGTTTCGGAGCTTGTGAATATTTTCGATAGGATTAATAGAGGAGAGGTCTCTAGACATATCCGACATTACTCCATTGGTAGTAAAGGGTGGCTAAGGAGAGATGGAAGACTTTGTGTCCCTCGCACTAGTGATTTGATGAGAGCTGTTCTAGAAGAAGCACACCATTTCATCCGGGTGGTGATAAGATATATTGGGACATGAAGAGAGTGTTTTATTGGAGCGGCATGAAGAAGGATATGGAGGAGTTTGTGGCTAAGTGTCTTATGTGCCAAAGAGTTAAGGCGGAGCAGCAGAAGCCTAGTGGATTGCTTCAACCATTGGATGTACCCAAATGGAAGTGGGATAGTGTTTTGATGGACTTCATAGATGGTTTACCCCGATCTACGAAGGGGAATACCAGTATTTGGGTTATTGTAGATCACTTGATTAAGAGCGCCCACTTCATTCCAGTCAAGAGTAAGTGGATGACACCTTATTTGGAATCCTTATATGTTCGTGAGATAGCCCGACTTCATGGAGTTCCCTCTAGCATAGTGAGCAATAAAGACCATATCTTTGCTAGCGAGTTTTGGAGAAGCTTGCAAGAGGCTTCAGGAACATAGCTTAGATTGAGTACGGACTATCACCCTTAGACGGACGACCAAACAGAGAGAGTTAAGAGAGTTCTTGAGGATTTGTTGATGATGTGCATTCTTGATTTTGGAGGAGCTTGGGAGGAGCATCTTCCTTTAGTGGAATTCGCATATAATAATAGTTTTCAAGCTAGCATTGGGATGGCACCTTTTGAAGCTCTTTATGGAAGACCGTGCAAGTCACCGTCGTGTTGGTTGGAGTCTACAGATAGATTTAATTAGAAGGAGAATGAAGACAACTCAAGATAGGCAAAAATCTTTTGCGGATAAGTGGAGAAGGGATATTGAGTTTGAGGTAGGAGACTTGGTTTTCATTAAGGTATCTTTGCTAAGAAAGGTAGTAAGATTTGGATCAAGTGGAAAATTTGCTCCCAGATTCGTAGGACCGTTCCCCATTGTGGAATGGGTAGGGAAGATGGCGTATCGGATAAAGCTACCGGTAAGGCTCACAGGAGTTCATGATGTTTTCCATGTTTCTCACTTGAGAAAGTGCTTACATGATTCAGCAGAGGTAGTGGAACCTAGTCAACTCGAGGAAGTTGAAGTGGAGAGAGAAGCATCGATTCGTTGCATTCCTACAAAGATCATGGGACGTGATATCAAGAAGCTTAGGAATAAGGAAGTCCCTTTGGTTAAGGTGCAGTGGGAAGACAGCATTGAAGATGCTACGTGGGAGGCTGAAGAGAGAATATGTACCTCTTATCCATATCTTTTCGATGGTACGTTTTGAATTTCCTATTTCCATCTTTAGTTTTGAATAGGTTCTTTCCTTTAGTGTCTTTAGGGAGGGTAGATCTTAGGATTTAACCTATGGATGGTAGGACTAAATGTAAACATGTTACTAGAACATGTTATGTATGATGGATGCTAGTGGTTGCAAGTGTTAGCTAGTGGATGCTATTGGACGCACATATATACACTAGGCACTATTATCTCTTAGAGATCGGCCTAACTAGGTCACTAAAGCATATGCATATGGATGTGTGCTCATTTGCATTTTTATTTTTATTTCCATGGTTGCTATAAATAGATGATTAGCATATGGTTGTTGCTTTTGGATGATGATTGTAGCACGCATATAGAACTATCAGTTGTCATTAGGGAATTTGCATTCATTTGGATACATGGCACATACATGATTGCATAAGAGGAGGTTGACTGAATCAGTAGACCGCCAAATGTTCTGTATCAGTTAGGGACATTAACACTACACTATTTGCATATATAACACAAATTGCGTTAGAAAGCTTAAGGACAATGGATGTAATGGATGGTGGTTGAGTATATGGTTGTAGAATTTGGATGAAACTAATTATTTCATTCTTTTGTCCTTAGAGATTTCGGGGATGAAATCCTTTAAGGAGGGGAGAATATAACAACCCGAAATTTAAGCTATAATAATTAATTAACGAATTAATTGAATAATAAAATAAGTTTGTGAAATTATCAGAATTTAGCTACGGGAGTTGCACCATTGTGTCTTTGGCGATTTTCCGATCAATTTCCATATATAGTTTGTCAAAATCCAAGTTAATATGAAGAAGATACGAAATAAACAAGAAAACAGAAATTAAAAGAAAAAAATAAAAATAAACAAGGGTCAGGTCGACCCAGAACAAGGCCAGGTCGACCATAGGGTCGACCTCCAAAGGCCAAGGTCGACCTATTGGTTGACCCCCACTAGTTATAGGTCGACCTGCTTTTGTTTATTTGAAGTATATTTTTCCAATACGAAGCGAACACGTCATTTTATAACTTTTCTTCAATCCTGTGCGTTCGTGCTTCCATCCGACGGTTCCCAGTGAGCCTATGACGTGGTTGCACCAGATTTTATCTTTAAATACAGCGGTCTAAGATCCCTAGACTACACTATAAATAAGACCCTAGGCCTAGCTAATTTTCTCATTCGGATTTTCTCCTATTTGGGTTCATTGTCAAAGGCTGGACCCTAAATAGAAAAAATTTCTAAGCAAGAAATCTTTTTGATAAAAATATTCTACGCTCTAGAAGTGGATCAAGGAAGACCAAGGACTTGAGCTAAGGAGCACATGTGAGAGTTTTGTAATTATTTTAGATTTTTAAATAATTTAAAATAATAGAGTTCTCAATAGTTGTAGTTTTTCTGAAATTTTGAGATAATTTCTATATAAGTTATTTATAGCTAGTTTTTAAAGTTCTTTTCAGTCTAATTTATTAATTTATTTTTATTCAGCTATTTTATTTAGTTATTTACAGTTATTTACTGTTATTTGCATTTATTTACATTTGTTTTACGTTAGAATTCAGCCTGTAAATTTTAGTTTCTTTTTATTCCTTTTTGCGTGAATAAATATAAGAATATTAAAAAAGAGAATAATTCGCAAATATGAATTAAAATAGAAAACACTAAATTTACATAAATTAGATGTAAAATAAGAAGAATTGCAATAAAAAGAAGATAGACTAAAATAGGAAAATTTGAAACATTTGCAAGCATGTTTATAACTAATGGTTAGAACTAAAAAGATAGAACAGAAGAGTAACAATTATAACGTAGGTTATAATTAAGCAAAAAGAACAATAAAGGCTTATTTTAAAGACTTGGATTAACTTAATAAGCAAATAGAGCAGAAATAACAGAAGAAGCTTATTTTAAGAACTTACACTAAGTTAATAAGCAAAACATAGAAGCAGGGCCCGTACCAACAACATTCCCTTTCAGACTAGGACTGATGGTCTCATAACAGATTGGTGAGGATGGGCATGACCCTTTCAGACTAGGATTGATGGTCTCACAATAGTTAGGTGAGGCTGGGACACAGGGTAAATAAGTGGCCAATAGATAGAAGCTCAAATCGGCAGATTTGGGCACGGGGTGCAACTAGATTTTGTTTGTTAGAACTCGTACCAGCAGCATTCCCTTTCAGACTAGGACTGATGGTCTCACAAAACACTTAGGTGAGGGTGGGCAGGACCCTTTCAGACTAGGGCTGATGGTCTCACAACAAATTAGGTGAGGTTGGGCACGTTAATGCTAATTATGGTAAGTAAGAGGT
Organism: Allium fistulosum; assembly: GCA_030737815.1. Classification (NCBI taxonomy): domain Eukaryota; kingdom Viridiplantae; phylum Streptophyta; class Magnoliopsida; order Asparagales; family Amaryllidaceae; genus Allium; species Allium fistulosum. The sequence continues at coordinate 405,147,698 of CM060906.1, forward strand.
CACAAGAGGGGGCGATAGTTAGCGTGTACCGGCGACGACCGTACGTGCGGCATTGATTAGGGTAAGTAGATCGCTACTGTGTTCCAAGCACTAAACATGTGTCTTTTGCTGTGAGACCCACAGGATGGGACTAGCTCATAGCGACACAACAGAGAAAGAAGGCCGATCAACGGGTAGAATTCAGATTTCAGCCTAATTAAAATAGGATTAGGATTTCAGCCTAATCACAACAATCTAAGACAAGCGCAAACAATCACAATCAAAGCAAACATTAAAAGAAAATCAGTTAAACAGTATTTTATTCCAGCTTTACCTTTTCTCTATTTCCTTTTAATACTAGAACTGTTGCTAAGTCTATTATCTTTATCTTGCTTAAAAATACTAGTAGTTACTTTTACTCACCAGACTTATAGTCCAACCCACTCCTCTATTTTCCTTTTTCCCCCATAGGCCAACAGAGGCAAGGACAGTAGATTCGGATTTCTTGGAGATTCATTCTCGGAGTTCTTCATGTATTCTTCTTCTTTTTAGTTTTCTTTTCATTTAGCTTTTGATGTACTGGTACTTATGAGAGGGATGATTATTTTTATTTTACTCTGATTTTATGAGACTGAGATGCATTTTTCATAAGACATGTGTATTTGGTATTTCAGACATGTGATGTTTTTCAGACTTATTTATGAAGTTTTATTTTGAATAATAAGTTACCATTTAAATGTTTCCGCTGTTTTTACTTATTAGTCTTGTGAATCTTAGTCTCTGTAATGTTTTAGCTATACCTATAACGCACCATATCCTTTAGTGTGCCTTTTTGGGTATACTAAGGGGTGTGGGGTGTTTCGGTTTTGTTGCTCTATTTTCTTCTTTCATATTCTATGGCTAATTTGGACATTAGCAGTAGGTATGTGTTTTATTATCTTTTTTATATATTAGTGTTTTATTATTTGTTTTAAATTGAATGTTATTTGATTTTTGTTCACCGATGTATATCTTGGATCTAATGAATTCTGTTTGAGTATCATTTTTATTATGAATTTGAGGTTTAGATATTAGGTATCAGTTTTAGAGTATGTTGGTATCATTTTTGTAAAAAAATTGATATTTTTTTATTTCTGATTTTTTTGTATAAAGATCATACTATAATAAAATGACAATCTTAAGCAAACATTTTTTTGATTGATGTTTTTTTCTTGCATTCATATTAGTTTGATTGATAATATATTGTTGTATTGAGTTCAGTGAGTATCATTTTTTGGGTATCATTTTTGTTTTTTCCGAGTATCGTTTTTTGTAACAATGCAGCATGAAATTTTTTACTCTTTTGTTTGTTTGAGTATATAAAAAATGAATTTGTTACAAAGTAAATATAATGATCATTGAGTTGAATTAGTGTTTTGTTAGTATCAATTTTTTTAATGAATTTTGTTTAAGTGTCAGATTTACTATTAATTTAAGGATCGGTTTTTAGTTATCAGTTTTAGTGACAGTAGGTATCATTTTTGAAAAAACTGTTTTGTTTTTTGTTTTCGTTTTCTTGTTTTATAAAAAAATTACTATACTGGAATAAAACGACACTCTAAACTTAAATTTTTTGCTGATTTTTTTTATGGCGGTGACAATAGCCTTCTTGTTTTGTTTGTATTCAGCCATAGTACTTTCAGCACTCGGTTGTCCGTTGAATGTTCTTTTTACGATTTGAAAAATGAAATTTGTCATCATTGGTCTCAATTAACTCCTTTGTCCATTGAAATTTCTTACGTGCTTGAGAATAAAATTATTGTGGTTGATACCAGTTCCGATCTTCAAAGTATAATTTGTTTTTAATTGTATAAGAAGAGTGCCTTCTTTCCTTTACCATTAAGATCAAGGGTTCTCAATTAGAAAATGATGATGGTGGTTCTATTTCGTTTTCATCCAATCTTCCTACTTATTCACCTTCTAGTGGATCTTTATGTTCAAATGTTGTTTGTAGTAAAAGTTATTTGAAGGATATGTTGAAGAGGGGTTCGAAATTATCCATTTCTGATTTTGTTGGTTTTTTGGAGGAGTTAATGATTTCAGGGAAATTTTGATGGCATACCAAATGCAAAAGGGATATGAATTAGTGTTTTCGAATTATTTTTCTATAAGAATTCCTGCTATTTACTCTTCATCTACAAATGGATGTCCTTTTAAAGTGCATGTTTCTTGTTTTTTCAGATAACTTAATAGGTTTTTCATTAGAAGTTTGGTTAGCGATCATTCTTGTAGGGCTGCTCTTAGAAATTTGAATAATCCACATCTTTAAAGCACACTTGTTAAATCATTGATTATTGACGAGATTCATGATTGTCTTGGTAAAAATCCTAAAGATATAACATGTGATTTTAGAAGAGAATAAAATCTCGACTTGTCTTACTCTTTTGCTTATTCCGAAAAACAACTTGCTTTGATGTAATTGCATGGTAATGATGCTATGTCCTATAATGATTTAAGTTGGTAGTTAGAAGCATTGAAGAAGCTTAATCAAGGCAATTATGTCGATATGGATGTTAATGCTTGTACTAATCAATTTGAGCGAGTGTTTATTGGTTTTGGTGCTTGTTTACTTGGTTTTAAGCATTATCGAGCTATGATATTTTTAGGTGCTACTCATTTAAGGGGGTGGCTAGTTGTTTTGATGGGTGCTAGTACAAAAAATGGTAATTAAGGTTTTTTTTATTTTATGTGTTTTTAAGTTATGTGGTGATGTTGTGTCAGTGTTGTGAAAAATAACCAGTATCAGTTTCTATTTATGTTAGTATCATTTTTAAGTTTCAGTAACTGTTATTTTAAGTTTTTTTAGTATCATTTTTAGTTCAGTATCAGTTTCTACTAGTTTTTTAGTACCGGTATTAGTTTCTGGTAGCATCCTTTTGTTTGTATCATTTTTTGTTGAGTTTTTGTTATTTTTAGTTTCAGTAAGTGATATATTGTAGTGTTGTAGTTTGGGCTTTGGTGTGTATTAAAGTAGTGCTTATTATCAGTTTTAGTTATCATAATTTTAAAATGCGTTAATGTACAATATCAGAATTTAGTTATCCATTTTTTACATATCAGTTTTTAGTTATTGGTAGCAGTTTTTAGGTATCAGTTTTTAAGTTAATAGTTGATTACATTTTGTTTTAATATTTCTTTAAAATTATTATTTGCAGGTTTTTCCCTTCAGTTATGGGAATAGTTTCTCTATAAAATGTGATAATTGGAGATGGTTTTTGAATCATTTAAAACAAATGCTTCAAGAAGACCATGATTTGGTTTTTATGTCAGATCATCATCAAGGTTTAATTTTAACCGTTCGTGAAATTTTTGCTTCAGTCTTTCATAGTTATTACTAACTTTATATGGAACAAAATCTACTTTCAGCAGTATAGATGAAGAATTCAAATACGCATATCATTGATTTGTTTAAGATATGTTCTAGAGCTAATACGTTTGAATTTGAAGAAGCACATTCTAAATTTTGTGAAGTTGATGGTGTTGCTGTTGTGAATTTCTTAAAGGATAAGCCTTTTGATAAGTGGGTTGATTTGTTTTTTCGGAGTAAACGTTATGATGAATATAGTTCAAATGTTGCCAAAAGTTTTAATGATTGAAGTTTGAATGAACGAGCCTTACCTATTATCGCATGCTTAGATGGAATTCGAGTTAAAGTTATGGAACAAATGGCTAGAAAGAGAGACAAGTGTCGATTGTGTAATACTTCTCTTTGTCCTTCTATCGAGTCTCGTTTAAGTGAATTGATTGAAGAAGGATTCAGATGGGATTTATATATATAAGTCTTCAGAGTTTGTTTTTCAAGTGAAATCGTCAAACTCTCATTGTGTTGATCTTAAAGAGTGGAGTTGTAGTTGCAATCAATGGAAAGTTCAGGATTTCCTTGTGCTCACGCTATTAAGTGCATGAACAAGTCAAAATTTTCCGTTTATGATTTTGCTGAGTACTATTTCACCGTGGATGCTTATCGTTATTCTTATGCTAATGCTATTGATCTTATTCCTAATTTTGATAAGCCAATTGTTGATGCAAGTGTTGAAGATGTTATTAAGACACCTAAGAAGAAACGAGGTGTCAGTGACCTTCTATAAAGCGGAAATGAGGATTTGCATATTTTCAAAATTAGAAAAATAGATGGGGTATATGCAAGGAATATGGTCACAATAAGTGTAGTTGTCAATCTTCTAAGAAGATATAATTTGATTTTCATGTTTTTATGAATTTGTTCAGACTTATACGGTTGTATGTCTTTTTTTGCAATTTTATATAACTGAACCGTGTTATATAAGTATATTGGTTTTTCATATATTAAATTCGACATTGACTTGCTCTTTGTAGTTGAACTTTGTTATATAGTATAATTTTAGTTGACTTTTGTAACGACCCGTATTTTTGAACGGTTTATAAATAAATATTGGAATTATTTAAATATTTGATTCTTGGATTTAATGTGAATAAAAATAAATTCGAAAGCTTATTTAAATTTGGTTTCAATAATAATGATAATAATAAACTTTTAATTTATAATTAAAAGTAATTAAATTGGTTTTAATAATAATTCGTTTTAATTAACGTATGAAATTATCATTCCAGGGCATTATCTTAGATTTGGCAAAACCAGTGACACTGGATACAGAATAATTAATTATTATGTGCCAATGAGTTTCGTGATGATCATACGTACTGTGGGGTCAAGCGAGCTCGAAACACGTAGCGTTTAAATTTAAGTGAGTAAAATATAATATAATTTTCCTATAAATACTCATCAATATTCAACCTAATTTCTCATTCCTGTTTCGTTCATCGGTTTTCATAACCGCCACCATAATCTTTCTTCCATCAATTAAATCAAGAGAATCAGGCAATAGAATCAGTTGTCGTTGGATTCGTTGGCTTCATGGAGGCGAGGGCTTCATTGTGGTATGCGTGTTTTATGTGCTGTGATGACATAGTGTGCTCAACGTTGTACAGTCGTGAGCTAGGGTTCGATGCGGGGAGAGATTAAGGCAACGAGAAGAAAATTGGAGAGCGACGTTGTGCTTCTTGTTTGAAGAGGCTCTGGCCGTGGTAATTTGGTGAGCTATGGTGCTCTTTGGTGAAAAGCGACATCATGGTTGTCGTGATGTGGCTTCAAGTCGCTTTTAGTATAGCGACTTCAGACGTATGTTGGTGGTGACCGTCATGGAGAGGGCATGAAGAGGAACATAAGGGAGAAAGCAGCGTTTGGTTTCGTTGAAGGTTGAGAGAGATTGTAGAGAGAAGGGGGCGGCATGGTAGGTTTGGATACTGGAGCGGGAGTTGAATTTAGAAGGTTGGGAAATGATAATTAAAGTAAAAGGGCAATTATAAGTGAAGTTAGTTAATTTATTAATTAAGTTTTAATATCAAACCTTTTTTAAATCGTATCCTGTTCATATGAGGTCGGATTTGGACGTGAACAGTTGCGTCGAACTCGTAGCAATGATACCTACGTATTGGAGTTAGATTCGTTGAGTTCGGTGCTTATTGGAATTTTAGTCAAAATCGAATGGCATTTGATTTTGGACTATTTGGAAATTCATAAGCGTTAGTTGGAACTTGAATGAGATTTTCTCACTAGTTATTTTTTTATTATTATGATAAGTGTTATTGTGAAAAATATAAATAAAAATTGATAACAATGCAACTTATTATATTTAAACCCCTAGTTGCTTATAAAAGAAAATAAAAACAATTGTGTAATCTCTCTCTCTCTTAAATCCTCTATAACATGTATCGTAGCCCAAACTTGTTTACATGTTTGATATTGCTATTTGAATAGATCGAAAATTACATTCTAATGATTGAAGTGTTATGGTCATTATAAACGTGCTTTGAAATCGCTGTTATTTAACGTATGTTTAATTGGCTTAATTGTGATATAGAGGAAATACACACACACACACACACACACACACATATATTGGGTTGTTCTACACACGTTTTTGTGTGTTTGACATGAATGGATGGTTTTGCAAAGTTATAGAAATTGGGAAACAAAGTTGGGTTGAAATTCTTTATTTTAATAAAGTATAAAAGTATTTTACTTTAAATATTCTTTCAAATCATTTTAAAGCAGTCGGTGAAAATTTATTAAAGAATTTTAATAAAGGAGCTTTGAAGTTTAAAAATGTTTTATAATTATTTTTGAATTTTAAAGCAAATGATTTTATATTATAAAACATGTTTTTATGGATTTTATAAATTATGAAATAAGTATTTTTAAGAGATATTTAATATAAATGTTCTAAATAATAATATAATAGTTTTGAAGTATTTCTAAGTACATAATAATTTTTAAAAGAATTTCTAAGTATATATTCGTTTTCAGAAGTATTTCTATGTATATAATAGTTTAAAGTATTTCTAAGTATATAATAGTTTATAAAAGTATTTCTATGTATATATAGTTTTTAATAGAATTAGTTAAATATTTTATTAAAGTAAATAAAAGCATATGTTATATAATATCTTTTTAAATTGTTCTTATTGTTAAATATTTTATCTTATAAATAAGTTAGTATATGTAACAACCCGTAATTTTCGATAATTAAATTTATTAATTAAATAAGTTTTGGAATTTGGTGTTGTGAAAAATTAAGAATTTAAGATTTATTAATGAGAAAAATAACTAGAATGAAATGTAATAGTGTTAATTTAAGGTAATTGATAACTACTTTAATGAAATTTCATTTAATTGAAATGATTATAAGTATAAAATTGGTTATAATTTGTAAATAAGGAAATAATCCAAATGTTTTACTAATGGTAAACTTGTATGTAATTAATTGAAATTGGTTAATATAGAACAATTAATCAACATGTGAATTTATTAGTTTTGGTTTGTTAACAATAAACATAGAAATGTGTTTGAAATCATAAATTGTAACAATTTTTTAATTAAAATTTCACTATTTAATCCGTTGAAATTTAATTAGAAATCAATTGCAATTAATCTATTTAAATATTGTAGTTAATGTGAATTAAGATGGTAACTATAGAATATTGATGTAATAAATGGTAAACTAATGTTAACTATGTCCATAAAAGTAATGATTGATTGAATAAAAAGATTGAAATCAAAATAAATCAATTTATTGGGTTTTAAATTATAATTAATGAATTTATTGCAATTGAAATTGAACGTTGTAAATTGTGCAATATTTAATATTGAATTTGACATGAGAAATTTTGTATGAAAAAATTATTTGGTTTCTGTGTGATTAGAAATGATAAAAATTGTTAGTTATAAAAATTTGAATTTAATGGTGATTAAATTAATATAATAATAATTTATTTTATTAGCGTGAAAATAGTCATTTTTGCCACTGTCTCGGATTTCGACGAAACCAGTTTCATCGGACTTGTCGTTTGATCGTGCGGGCTCGAAACGTGTAGAAATTGATTTAATAAAATCAATTTGAAATAAGCCGACTTCTTCATATAATGGTAGAAACCTTTTCCATTGAATTTAAAAATATCGAAGTCTTCCAGTTGTTTAGCTTCCCTCGTTCCTATTTTGATATGTAACAACCCGCATATTTATCGATTTTATATTTAAATATTTCGTCGTTCGTCGGATTTTGGTCCGAAAAGCTACTTTTTACAAACAATTGAATTAGGACTCGAGACCACCCCCATTGAGTTCAAAATGCCGTTTGCAACCTTTTTGAGTATAAACTTCGATATGTTTGGAGTTAGGAGAATTTTGCCACTTTTCACTTAGGGCTTTGGGTTGGGTTTCAGCCCAATAACCCCACTTATTACCCTAGCTCAGTCCACCTCTCCTCTTCACTTCACTCTTATTCTCCAAACACTCAAGAAAAACTGAAAATGGGGGAAGAGAAAGGGAATTAGAAACTCCTAGCCCTAGTCCCTCTTGCAAACTCTAACTTCTAGCTCCAAATTCAAAGAGAACCCATTAGTAAGCCTCCTCTTCATCTTCTCTATCTTCTTCTCCTCTTCAATTTCAGTTTATTCCTAAACCTAACTTTGGGAATGTCCTTCTTTAAAGCTTTGATTCAAGCTTGTGAGTTGGAATTGAAGAGTGATTGCCCTTGCCATTGCTTTCAAGCTTCTTCTTCATTGATTTGGGTTCAAAGGTGAGATTTTTATCTCACATCTTAATCTATATTTATCTTCGATTGTTAGGTATGAATTCCTAACAAGTATTCATGTGCTATTGCTTTTGATTTGGAAAGAATTGGTATTCATTGATAGGGCAAGAAGTGCTGGAAATCAGGCTCCGGTCGACCGAACGCAGGGTCCGGTCGACCGACCTGCTACTTGAGCACTTCCCTGCCTCTGTTTTGGGAGTGCAGGAATTTTGGCTCCGGCTGACCGACCCAGGAAGTCCGGTCAACCGACCTGCTTCCCGAGAATTTTTCAGAACAGTGTCCGGTCGACCGAGCTCTGATAACGGCCGACCGACCTGCTCCTATTTTCCCTGTTTTGCCTATTTTTGCTCATTTTGATTGGTTTTCCAACTTTAATCGATTCGTGTTGTCTCCCTTTTGTTGTTATCATTTATTATCAACTTTGATGACATTTTCTTTGGGAATTATTGGAAATATCCATTTTAATGGATTTGATATCGATTTCTTTGGATTTTATTCACGTCTTCGAATGTCAATTTTTATGATTGATTGTTTCTACAATCACTTCTATGATTTGTCACTTCAAAATATAAAGGCTTCCTATACTAGTAGTAAATATCAAAACCCTTTCATTAAAACGATTTTAACTCTATTTTTTAATACAAAGATCGTTTATAAAACCATTTTCCAATCTATTAGTATATACAAACCTTTACTTCATTCGTATGAGAAAATATAATTAAACGGCTTAGCAAAACAAGTGGTTTAAAACGCTTGTGTTTACTTCGTCGGTTAATTGATGGACTTGTTCGATTGAAACTCTTGTGACAATTTTCTAGTGGAGATCTACAATCTGTTCGTAAATATTTGAGTTAAGCAAGTGGTTATGGGACATGAAGCTATACTCTTATATTTACTAGCTTAGTGTGATCGACATTTCTTGATGATCGATGACGATCATTTTATGGTTTAGACTAGAGTGTGCGATGTCTCTTTGTCCGTATGAAGGACTGTACCTCATTTTATTGAGCTTCGTCTCATTTATCGCATGGGTCCTATCTTTCTAGATACGTCGTTGTTTATTTCACGCATGGGTCGTATCTTTCTAGATACGTCGATGTTTATTTCACGCATGGGTCGTACCTATTTAGGTGTGTCGATGTTTGTTTACTTCGTGGAGCAATCGGCTCAATAAGTCGGGAAATGGGGCGTATCTTTCTAGGTGCGTCGATGTTCGTCTATGCATGGGGCGTGTCTTTCTAGGTGCGTCGATGTTCGACTTTGCATGGGGTGTATCTTTCTAGGTGCATCGATGTTAGACATTACATGTGGTGTATCTTTCTAGGTGCATCGATGTTTATTTAAGCATGGGGCGTATCTTTCTAAGTGCGTCGATGCTAGAGCAAGGGGCGTATCTTTCTAGGTGCGTCGATGTTCGACTTTGCATGGGGTGCATCTTTCTAGGTGTATCGATGCTAGACTTTACATGGGGCGTATCTTTTTAGGTGCGTCAATGTTCAGTTTTATGGGATTGGCCATCCTCTTTTCTTGTGATTTCTGGATTTCTCGTTGTGATTTCTGGAATTTATGTTTCACCACCTTTTTCAGTTGGCATTAATATGTATGTCATTTATTGTGGCTTGGTGAATTAAATAAAGAATATGACATTCTTTTTATATTATGAGATTCGTGAGATATTTGTATGATTTTCCTTTGTTGATTTTCTAATGTATACTTGTCGAGGTGTGACATTTTTGGTTATCATACGTTTTTATTACATCTCTTCTTATATCTCATTTTATCTGATAATTATAGCTAGACTGATCCGTTTATTAATTTCTTATTAAATAATACTCGGGTCAGACTGAGATTATACCGGTGCTTCCTCATGACTTCCTATCTGGAGCCATCTTCTGACTCTTTTGGCTAACTACTTTAGATTAGTAGTTTTTGATATTATACATTTGAGATATGGACTCGTTGATGTATAATTATTCTGTTGCCTTGTACTTGTATCTTTTCTTTGTGTTATTGTGGATCTTATCTGACCACTACTCTGATGTACACTTTCATGTGTTATATTCATATCTATTTCCGCCTTTGTGATATGAATTGTCTATGACTGATTTGTGTTATGTTTATTTCTATATTTGTTTCCGAAGTCCATATAGCCACTGTGTAGTAGCTTTGAGTTTGTATCGGTATGTCGGATTTCCTCTTGAGATGAAAAGTTATATTTTTATCTGGCATATCGGTACTCGCACAAAGCAATTATACAGATGGTCACTCCTCAACAGCCTTATTCTCCATGCTAGTTGACGACATTACTCCGTAGTGTTCTTGGCTAGCGTGGGTATAAAGGTGGGGCGTCACATGATATATGGGATGACCTACTTTCGTTTTGGAAACGAAACGGGCTTTTCGGGTCGTTATTGTCATTTCAAACTGATTCGATATGTTCATACTTTCTTATCGGGCCTTGTTTATATAAATACATTTTTGTCTCTCAAACCCTAGCAGCCATTTAGTTATTCTGTACGTACATTTCTTTCTGCCTATTCCTTTCTTTCAATGGCAGAACAAAATTCAAATTGCAAACCCTAATTCAATTCCAAAATCAAATCGGAAAATTAAAATCCTAAAACTATATAGAATTATATATCGTTGGAAAGCTCTCGACGAGCGCAAGCAACTGTAGTGATTCGTTTTTCAACTGGATGCACCGTTTAAACAGAAATCGAGGTTGAAGCTTGACCGTCGAAATTAGGTTTTTGAGATCCAACGGTGGATCTTCACCCATTCGATGATCGGGAGGTGGCTTTGGGAAGGTGGTGTCGAGAAGGTCGTAGATATAGGGTTCGTTTGTCATGATGGTCGTCGAGTTTCCTAGAATCGCCAATTATATAGGCGCGGCGGCGGTTCGTCCTTGATGGACCGAAGGTGGCGGCGACTTCAGCAAGGGTGCGCCTTGGCATGGGTTGCAAGGTGGTGAAGCCTGATCGAAGGTCAGGCGCGTGGATGGACGTGCAACGACGAGTCATAGGGTGGTGGCTGTATCGAGATGGCCGCGATTTTCTGTGTGAGGCGCTAGGGTTTCGAAATTAATGAGGTGATGTGTCCTCTTTTCTTTATTATTTATTTTATAAAATCATATAGCTTCTAATTGTTATAACTTTAACGTACGAGGTCGGATTTACACGCGGTTTGTTCCACTGCGATCATATTGAAATTCTGGACATTATGGAACTATTTGGATGAATTTTGAGACTGTTGAAATTTAGGCCATCATTTGGATTTTAAATCGATTTGAAATCAAAGGTGAGAGTTTTAACCCACTCACAACTACTAAATTATCTTATGTTAGTTAAATTGAATTTATGAGGTGATTAGAAATTGATTGGTTGATGTCTGGTATATTTAAATTATCGTTCCAGTTAAATATGACTTTTGTTACATTTAATCGTCATTTAATTTAATTGTCAATTGAATACCTGTTGATGATAATCAGTTAATTGATGTATTTATTGGCTGATTGAATGTTGATTGTGATGGATGTTTGATTGTTTATATTGGATGACAGGATGCTATATTTATATTGTTATAACACTGTAGGTTCCCTTAGTTTATTGTTAGAAAATCCCTATGGGTTGAAATGATACAACCCGAACGATCTATAAAGTAGGAAAAATCGTTATGGGTTGAAATGATAAACCCAAGCGATTTTATGGATTTTGAATTTTAATTCGGGATTGCGGGTTGAAATGATATATATCCGTAAATATAAAATATTTGCGGATTGAAATGATAAATATCCATATCACTTGACTGATATTTTGACGAATAAAAAGACACCGGATTGGTTAAAATAAATGATTTTAAATTCTTAAATTTTGAATTCAATTAAATGATATTTTGAAATATAATTTAATTTATATAAACTAAATTACTTTCGAAAATCCTAGCTTTAAATGTTAAAATTGGAGTTGGTTTAATGAATTGTTTAAATAATAAAAATGGAAATTTTAAAGATGAAATTTGAAATATAAATGAAATTTATCGAAATTGAGTTATTGAAATGTTTGAATATTTAAACTTTGAAATCTATGCAATTGAAGTGCTTTAAAATTGTAGTTCAAACATGAATTTGAAATCGATATAAACTGAAATGATTTTATGGGAATTTGAATTGAAATAAAATTTAGTTTTAGTGAAATCTGGATATAGTCCAGATTTGTTGAAATGGAAGAAATAGTTTAAATTTGATATTAACTTCAAATTAATTATTTTAATATAAACTATTTAGAGAGATATTATGATAAATTCGAATTTATTTTGATTTTCAAACCATTTTATATTAAAGTATATTAAACCTATTTAACTATTTTAAATCGTTTAAACTATTTAATTTATTTTAAGCTACTTAATCTATTTTTAAACTTTTTTAAAGTATTTTAAACAATTTTAAAGTATTTTAAACTATTTTAATCTATTTTAAACTATTAAAACCATTTAAAACTATTTTAAAGTATTTTAAAAGATTTTAACTATTAAAACTATTTTAATCTATTTTAAAACTTTTTTAAGCCATTAATATATTTTAAATTATTTAAACTATTTTTAACTAATTAAACTATTTTAAACTAGTTAAACTATTTATGACTATCTAAACTATTTTTTTAATTATAGATTGTGAAAAGTTGAAGTGTTTATATTTAAATCCTTGATTTAAAAGCGAATATGGTTAAATGATGTTATAATCTATGTTGGGATTTGAAATGATATGTTTTAGTGAAATAACATATTCCGAGTAAATATGATGATTTTAAAATGAGGGTTTAACCTATTTTGGAAGTATGAAATTGGAAGCAAATATGATTTCGAAAATGATATGATTTCAAAGAGAATATGATTTCGAAAGTAAATATGATTTCAAAAGTGATATGGTTTGTATTGAATATGATATTTTAATATCAATTATGAATCGGTTTTGGAAATGTAAAAGAACCATCCAGTGTGAAATAAGCGTTTGGTTGTTAAAGAGACCGGGATCGGATATTGTCACTCTCTACCAATACCGAAAACCACTTTAACAATTGTGTACGTGGTGGAGATTCCAGAATGAGGTAGGATGGTTTGGCAAACGATTCTGTATGAGGTATTTACGTAGCTATGACTCCCGTGAGTCAGCTTGATGTGGCTAAAATAGGAGCTATACCGGGCAAAGTGAGGTCGCTCCTCCTATCGGGCACATTTATTGGATACCATATTATGACTTTGTGATTGATTTGGTGGTCACCCCTCGATTTGATTATGGGAGTGTGTTTCGAGGTGGGCGGTAATAGCTGCTAGCCGTTACCACTGGTCTGGGAGTGCAAATGGTAGAATCCTACCCTTGTATTGCCTCGCGTGCCTTGTCACATGCCTTATAGCGCCCACTACGAGTTTGTTTTGTACTATACCTATAGAGGGCTCCCTGAGTATCCTATCAATTTGTTGGGGCTTACAGTATCTATATAGACTACGGGAATATATAAAAATGTGTTAAGGGGTGTAACATCCCAGAATTTTGGTTATTTGAAATTGGAATATTTAATTGATTTTAAATATTTAAAAGTTAATTTTAAACATGAATTTCAAATATAATGATTTATTGGATAATTTAATAATTGGAATTTACTCAAATAATTGAATCTTGAGTTTTTAAGCTTGTTAGAAATAGTTTAAAGGCTTATTAAGTTTATAGTAATAAGAATGAAGATAATAATTTTTTTTTAAATTGGATTTATAAGTGGTTTACTCGATTTTAAAGATAGCTTGTTTAAATTGACGAGTAAAAATAGCTTTTCGAGGCACAGTCTCAGATTTCGATGAAACTAGTTCCATTGGATCCTTAATAGTGTATTATTATCGAATTTAAAATTTCGTGGCATTTAGAGTTATCGTTTGGTCGTACGGGATAGAAACGTGTTGAAAATAATATAAAAAATTCAATATAATAATTGGTTCAAAAAGCTATCTTCTCCATACGATCAAATTAGGACTCGAAACCTTTTCCATTGCATTTGAAATAGGGTTATAACATTATAAACGCGTAGCGGCACGCCTCGATAGGAGTTCGAGATTTTAAGTTACGTAAATCGAGACATTTTGAGAATAAATTAATATATTGTCAAGTCAATTTCTTTTCGGTCGCATATTCTATCTTGTCATTGCCACTGTTGCTTTCTATTCACGTTTCCCTCCTTCCTCTTTAAATCACATCGTCCTTCTTCATTTTAAACAACACGTAGAGTCACAGTAAAGAGAAAACATAAATCAAACTTCAAATTTTTTTTCTCACAATCCACTCAATAGAAAAATTTGAAACCACTTCCTAAAATCACATTTTTGCATAAGCTTTGATCCGGTATAACATTTGTGGGGTGCGATTGGAATTTGAGGAAGTCGACAGTGGGTTTGTGTTCGGATAAAGCTAGGGTTATGTGTTTCTTGAAATTCTAGCATAGATTCAAGATATGGAGGGTGGAATCGAATTCCTAGTGGCAAGGCGCATCTCTAGGAATGATTTGGAAGCTTGCGATCTGGTGTGGGGGTGGTGCCACTGTTAGGGATCGTGCGCGATTCATGTAACGACCCGCCACTCATTCCACAGAATGACGCATCATTAATAAGAAAGAAAGGGGTGAGAAGTAGAAAAGAGAAGAAGAGAAAAGAAACAAACACAAATACTCACAGCGGAAACGGAACAAAATATAATATATCACATAACTATTACATAGTCTTTACATAATCAGAGTACACAACTTATACATCACAAAATAGACAGTTATAAATTTCTGTCTATTATACAACTCAAGATATAACTCAAACAAAAGACTCAGAGAAACCAACACAGCGGAACACTATATATCTACGAATGCTGAAGCCTCCTGCTCCATATCTCCTCCATAGATTCGTCAAAGCTAACCTGAATCCCTTGGCTACTCATAAAAATTTGAGTACCCAAGAGTTTATAAAACAGAAAATAAACACTTGGGTCAGACATGGGTCTGGTGTGAGTAAACGGGTTAAAATTGTTTAACTTCAAAACCTTTTGAAAACAAAGGTATCACGTAAGACTTCCCACACATAAACATGGAAAGTTTTTACCTTACGCTAACCAAAACATTTGATAGGAAATCCAGTTATATTATAATAGGGTCTAGGGTTTTCAAGTAAAATACAGAAATAGCTGAAATGCTTACATCTCACATTCCAACATAGTTGGGCACAACTAATACGTACGGCACTTATTGGATTTTAGATTCCATACAATGGCAGAGCTACCGGGGTACCGCTCATCACAGTACGGGGCCTAGATCACCGTACCGAGGATCACTCCCAATCCCCTGCAACACAAAGCCGGAACCATCCCTTACTGGATAATTCCGAATAAAATCACCCCACAGATGGCCGTCGCCAACTGCACCACTAAGCCGAAATAAAAGAAGGAACTCTCTAGACAGGGATGACTTTACTCTCAGTGGGTGCTACCCACGAAGCCTTGCTGCACCTCCCCTGTTTTAGCCATTCCCGGTTGATGAGGCTTGAGGTCACGATTACCTTTAAATCAGAACACATTACTTAGAATGCTCATCGTCCACCTGACGATGTTCTGAAAGCATTCAATCCATACAAGTTCGTTCCGGGTTCGAACGAAACCGAAGGCATTATCTCGTTACACTCGTATTGGAATCACCCTCAGAGTTAACGACAATAACCCTTGCACTCTGAATCTTCATCTTCACTTGAGATTCACGACTTATCGTTAATTTGGATCGATGTGGTATTCGGGTCTCCAGACCTGGAATTCCGGTATACGGAAACCCGATCCCGGTCTCATCGAAATCCAAAACGTATCTTTTAAGGCCAAGTTGTTTTAAGGTTAAAACAATTCAATTCTTTATCTATATACACAAAGATAACTCAATAGATAATCTACATTATCATTACAACAGATAATTCACACTATCATTACAATTCAACCAAACATCCATATCATAGATCAGCACATATCTCATCAGAGATATCAACAATGCAAAGCATTCAATACTATTTATCCATCCATAAGTAATGATTTATATCATCTCTAATCAATTTAAAGTGAATTAAATTAATTACTTTATTCTATAAATCCTGCTTACTTAATTATTAATTAAACCAATTAATTAATCATACTCTAAGTATCCATCTTAATCATTCCTGATTAATAATCCTTTAATTACTTTAAGTAATTAATTCTTAATTAATTTCACAAATTAATTAACTTAAACCATTTCAGTAATTAATCTTTAATTACTTCATTAATTAATTAATTATACTTAATTACATTAATCCTTAATTAATTACAATTAATTAATTACTTTAATCACTTATTATTGATTAATTAAATTAAATTAATCAACTCTTAATTACATCATTAATTATATTAATTAATGATCCTTAATTTCTCTTAATTAATTATCTTATTTAAATTAATTACATTTAATAATTACTTAGTCATCTTTATTAATCACCTTTGATTAATCTCATTTAGTAATTAACTATTCTTAATTACTCTACTTCATAATTAATTACTCCTTAATTAATTATCCTTTAATTAATCCCTTGATTAATTATTCAAAAGTAATTAAACTCAAATTACTTTTATTAAACCATCTTTAGTTAATTACATCCAGTAATTACCTTTAATTACTTTCTAAGTAATTACACTTTACTAATTACATTTAAGTAATTATACTTATCACATAACCAAGTGATTATCTTAAATTAATTAAATTAATTAATTTAACTTATCAAATTATTTAATTAATTACCTTAAGTAATTAATTACCTTAATTACTTCCATAAAGTAATTATACTTAACCAATTTCCATAAATGATTATTATTAATTTATTAATCAAATTGATTACCAAAATTAATCTCATTAATTAATTATTTATTTATCCCTAATTAATGATCCCTCATTAATTATTTAACAATTCTTTAATTACTTCTTTAGGCAATTAATCTTTAATCAATTATTTATTAAAACAACTTGATAAACTCTTATTTATCAATTAATTAATTAAATTATCAATTATTCTTTAATTACCTTATTAATTTAATTACTCCTATATAATTAAATCTTAATTACTTTCTGACTAAAGTATTAACCTTTAACTACTTTAGTTATTATTAACAAAAGTCTTTAAAACATTTTACTTTAAAATCTTTCTTTTAATTCATTTTAAATTAAAAGATTTAAATAGATTACAATTTAACTTTAACCAATATTTAAATCAAATATACAAAATCTTTTTTAAATCAAATGTTAAGAACACTTAACATTTATAAGATTTTAAACCAATTTATTTGAATTCAAAATCCTTTTTAAAATATACTTTTAACAATTTAAATTTTAAAACATTATAAATTTTATCAACCTATTTATTTCAAACAAGGATACAATTTTAAATTGAATCCATACTTTCAAATTTGCTTTAAAACTTTGTTTAAAATTTCAGTTTCCAAAATTTTAAACCAAATTTAAAATTTAAAAACAAACAGGCTTAAGACCTGTACCAACTCAAATTACCCGAGCCCACCACTAATTGCTTCGAGTAAAAACTTTAGCTGCTTCGAGTTATTCACACTATCACTCGAGAAATACTCGAGACCTTCTTCTTCCCTTAACCCAAATACGAAAACCATTGCCGATATATCGTGTGCACGTGCACAGTCAAGATGATCGCCTCCGACCATCTACTCCATCGCCACCATGTCGTCTACGACCACCACTCGCGATCCCAATCACCAGAATCACGAACAAACTCCAAATTCGAAATCGAGCATTAATCCCAAACCTGGAACAAGAACTGGCACCATCTTCAAACCTGTAATCGCCACGACCCAGAAACTCCGACCATCAGAAACTTTGAAACTCCGTCCAACTCTTCTTCAACCTCAAAGCTATGACCCCCTTAAATATCATAGAGCTCGATCACTTAGAGATACCATCTCGATCAAAATTTCAGAGCGCACCCAAAACTAGGTTTAGAAACTCGATCGAACTACCACCATCGCCATGATCATCTATACGGCGTTCCACTATTTTTCCTCTAATCACTGATAGTTCTTCTTCCCTCAGAATGAACCACGACCCTCCAGACTAACGTGATTACCAGAAATCGATCGAAACTCAATTTTTGTTCAACCACGAACTGCTCTCTCTTCCTATTTCTAAAAATCATGATTCAAATCTTAAAAATCATGTTTTCAATCAAGTATTCAGATCATATGCCTGAATCAATGATTTAAGGAATTCGAATTTTTAACAAAGCTTAAACTTTCCTGTTCTACTCTATTTTCCAGAGCAGAAATCCAATTTAATTTATTTAAATAAAGTTAAAGCTTTAAGTTATGATTAAACAATTAAGTGTTGTTTGAATCCTAAATTCTAACAGAGATTGTATCCAGAGGAATTCAGTTTTGATCATGATTTTGGCTTCTAACAGTAAGCACAGATAAGAACAAGTATAACAGCATCATGCATCTATACATCCAATATATATATAAACTCAATCACGTACATATACACTAAACATACAAACAGATATCCCTATACTTAAATTTAAAAAGGATTTCACTCACCAATTTTAAAATGAAAAACAGAGCAAATAGCAGGCATGCACACTAACATATATATACATTCATATATACAGATAAGTCTACTATATAAAATCACACATAACATATTGATTTCCATAATTTCAACATGCATCCAGATTTAAAGAATAATTAAGCTTTTAGAAGAATGTTACTCACCATTTAAAGAAGAGCAGATCTTAAATTTGAAACTGCTTTGAAAATCCTTTAAATGCTTTTAAACTGAGATGCCTTTGCTCTTTAAAACTTTTAAACTTGAATATTCGATGTGCTTTGAAAACTTGAATTGCCAGCTTTAGTTTGAAGAGATTGCAGTTGCATGCATGCTCTAATTTTCCAGATTTGAAAAAGAGATTGCAGGCTTTGCTTAGATTCCAGATTTGAATAAGGAAACAGGCCTTTGCTTTGATTTTTGAATATGAATTTCGGTTTGAAGAATTTCAGATTTGTTTCTGAGAGAATTTTGGTTGAGAGGAAAAATTTAATTACAGATCTTATTTGGTTTGAGGAGTTGATTATTGTCTTTGGGAATTTTTGTTTACAGGCTGAAAGTTTTGATTCTCAGATTTTAGTTTGATTTAATTTTAAGAAAAGAAGAAACGAAGAGATGAAGAAGGAAAAAGGTTTTGAACTGATATCAAAATTGTCCAGGTTTCTCAAACACCTATTTATATAATTCAATTACAAGAAAAATCAAACTACTTGTATTTGCATGTACTTATAATCACACAAGTGTCCATACATGTTTTAATTATTTTACAAATGTAAGAATCAAGAATTTTATGTCTAAACCCTTGCTTTAAAAACTCTTGTACTTTTATTATCATGCACATATGAATTTATATTTATATATAATACATTATTAATATTGTTGAAAATAACAAATTTATCAATTTTAAAATAATTTATAAAAGAGATTATAAATTACTACTATTACTAAATGAATTAACATATCATATGTAAATTGTATTTTAAACTTATATATATACACTCTTAAATCATATTTATTAAGCAATATTTAAAAAGAAAATAAAATAATCCTTATTATTAATCTTATTTAAAACCATATAGTTATTTGTTTAAACCGCTTTGAAAAGCTTAATATTAAATAAAGCATAATTTCCAAACTATCAAAATGTATATTAGAAATTTAAAAACAAGCTTTTATTTATTTATTAAATTTCAAACCAAAGCTTATTTATTTACAATATATACACACATATATATACATTATAAATAGAAATCATTTTATAAATTTTTAAAAGATAAAATTCACTAATCAAATATTTATTTAATTAGATTATTAAATCAATTCAAATTTTTAATATCAAAGATTAACAAATCAATTTAATTATTTAAACAGATTATTAAATTGATATTGTCCAAAATTTCCGGGATATTACATTCCTTCCCCCTTAAAATAATTTCGTCCCCGAAATTTAAAACAAAGGTAATTTAATAATCTATTTAAATCGCAAGCATATATTATCATTTATATGCTAACAACCATAGCAACCAATTTATCCAATCAAACAATTTTAATTATCCAGACAAAATTCTGAATAAAATTTCCTCGAGTTTCCCCAAGTATATATATACCGGGATACTCGCTTAACAGAATCCAACAATCAACACTACTAAGCTATAGAGCTTCTACTCATCTAGATCTATAGAACTAAACAAGATATCAGACTACAGACGAGTCTGACTCAACAACCAATTCCTCCAAAACTGCTGGTTCCAAAACCAGAGATAGATTAAACACGTACTCCCTCAGAGATACGTAAAATATATTGAATTCCAGTTATCCAAACTGACAATTCAATCCAGTAGATCAAACTCTTACCCAAATCAGAACATAGAAGAGATTCAAAATAACTCAGAGCTGACTTCCCAGACTTACCAAATCTTATAGCTCCCTTTAACCAGAGAAAAACTCCACAACAACGAAGTCTCCAATTTTGAATTTCAAATTCCTTCGTTTCTTATCCACAAAATCCTTCAAACGATCCTGGCTGTCTACAGATCCTTTTTGATCAGTTCAACCTTCGCTGATACTTCTAGAAACAAACTAGACTAAGAATAACTCCACACAATGATCTTCTCAAGATCAACCCAATCCAAAACAAAACTCTACTTCTCAAACATCAGAAGATTCCAAACTAACTTCTCCTATCTGGAAAAGACGAACAAGAGCACTCGCCAAACTGCTTCTGCTGCACCACTCTGATCTGGAGTAGAATGAAAATGCTGATGATGAACACAAGCACGGACTGGGCAACATATCCCAGAAAATCTCAGATAACTCAAAAGAATACTCAAACTATCGCAAGTCACTTTTGCGATCAACCCAGCCAAAATGCAAAGAAAACTGTTCTATCTTTACAAATCAGGACAGCTCATACTTATCTATCCAATCCATCGAAGAAATGGATATACTCTACTTCTTCTGAACTCCACCTTCAGAAAAACTACTCAGCCAGAAAACTTCCTGCCAATACAGAACACTCCGAGCTGCACTGCTGCCACAGATGCCAAAGACTTCTCAATCCAAAGCTCTTCGAGAAACTCGAACCCAAACCAAACAGAGACACCACGTTGGACTCAACCATAACATCGAAACAGACACACTTCCTTAATCTTGTTCCAAAGAAAACATCTTCAGGAACATCCATTGTCACTGTATCTCATCATACAACTACTATTACCTGAGGTATCAAGATACCATCACACACTTCTGTACATCCGACAGATCCAAACTCTACTCATCCAAACTTCAAAGATAAACTCCGAACCATTACAGTTTCCTTCGGAGTTCGATGAAATCCTTCACCATAGCAAAGCTTACTCGAGACTGTATTAGGTCTACAGTCTCGACAGATATACTTCCAACCTCAACATTCAAACTTCAACCATTGGTAGTCGTGTTACTCACACTACCACCTTATCTACCTTTATAACTTATATTGGAAAACCCGAACAGGTAACCCAACAAATAGGTAGAAATATATATATATATTTAAAATGATACTTTTTATATAGAAATTATTTCTGGGTAAAATTATTTCATTTACCTCTTTAAAACAATATTGTGTCCGTTGGCCTGGTCCAAGTGTTTAGAGATCCCTATCAATAACGTTAGCTACTCGTATTGACCAGAATCCATATACCACTCAACCGATCAATTAACACAATATAAAATCATTTTATATAACTAACAAATACGCGCTCTCGTATATATATATATATATACACTCAAATAGGTTGCTACAGATCCTGTCTCTAATGAACAATCCTTCCGAACCTAGGTATTCACTTAACCTAGTGTTCTGATATTCACTTAACCAAAAGCTTAGGCATTCGCTCAACCTATGCTCTGATACCACTGTAACGACCCGCCACTCATTCCACAGAATGACGCATCATTAATAAGAAAGAAAGGGGTGAGAAGTAGAAAAGAGAAGAAGAGAAAAGAAACAAACACAAATACTCACAGCGGAAACGGAACAAAATATAATATATCACATAACTATTACATAGTCTTTACATAATCAGAGTACACAACTTATACATCACAAAATAGACAGTTATAAATTTCTGTCTATTATACAACTCAAGATATAACTCAAACAAAAGACTCAGAGAAACCAACATAGCGGAACACTATATATCTACGAATGCTGAAGCCTCCTGCTCCATATCTCCTCCATAGATTCGTCAAAGCTAACCTGAATCCCTTGGCTACTCATAAAAATTTGAGTACCCAAGAGTTTATAAAACAGAAAATAAACACTTGGGTCAGACATGGGTCTGGTGTGAGTAAACGGGTTAAAATTGTTTAACTTCAAAACCTTTTGAAAACAAAGGTATCACGTAAGACTTCCCACACATAAACATGGAAAGTTTTTACCTTACGCTAACCAAAACATTTGATAGGAAATCCAGTTATATTATAATAGGGTCTAGGGTTTTCAAGTAAAATACAGAAATAGCTGAAATGCTTACATCTCACATTCCAACATAGTTGGGCACAACTAATACGTACGGCACTTATTGGATTTTAGATTCCATACAATGGCAGAGCTACCGGGGTACCGCTCATCACAGTACGGGGCCTAGATCACCGTACCGAGGATCACTCCCAATCCCCTGCAACACAAAGCCGGAACCATCCCTTACTGGATAATTCCGAATAAAATCACCCCACAGATGGCCGTCGCCAACTGCACCACTAAGCCGAAATAAAAGAAGGAACTCTCTAGACAGGGATGACTTTACTCTCAGTGGGTGCTACCCACGAAGCCTTGCTGCACCTCCCCTGTTTTAGCCATTCCCGGTTGATGAGGCTTGAGGTCACGATTACCTTTAAATCAGAACACATTACTTAGAATGCTCATCGTCCACCTGACGATGTTCTGAAAGCATTCAATCCATACAAGTTCGTTCCGGGTTCGAACGAAACCGAAGGCATTATCTCGTTACACTCGTATTGGAATCACCCTCAGAGTTAACGACAATAACCCTTGCACTCTGAATCTTCATCTTCACTTGAGATTCACGACTTATCGTTAATTTGGATCGATGTGGTATTCGGGTCTCCAGACCTGGAATTCCGGTATACGGAAACCCGATCCCGGTCTCATCGAAATCCAAAACGTATCTTTTAAGGCCAAGTTGTTTTAAGGTTAAAACAATTCAATTCTTTATCTATATACACAAAGATAACTCAATAGATAATCTACATTATCATTACAACAGATAATTCACACTATCATTACAATTCAACCAAACATCCATATCATAGATCAGCACATATCTCATCAGAGATATCAACAATGCAAAGCATTCAATACTATTTATCCATCCATAAGTAATGATTTATATCATCTCTAATCAATTTAAAGTGAATTAAATTAATTACTTTATTCTATAAATCCTGCTTACTTAATTATTAATTAAACCAATTAATTAATCATACTCTAAGTATCCATCTTAATCATTCCTGATTAATAATCCTTTAATTACTTTAAGTAATTAATTCTTAATTAATTTCACAAATTAATTAACTTAAACCATTTCAGTAATTAATCTTTAATTACTTCATTAATTAATTAATTATACTTAATTACATTAATCCTTAATTAATTACAATTAATTAATTACTTTAATCACTTATTATTGATTAATTAAATTAAATTAATCAACTCTTAATTACATCATTAATTATATTAATTAATGATCCTTAATTTCTCTTAATTAATTATCTTATTTAAATTAATTACATTTAATAATTACTTAGTCATCTTTATTAATCACCTTTGATTAATCTCATTTAGTAATTAACTATTCTTAATTACTCTACTTCATAATTAATTACTCCTTAATTAATTATCCTTTAATTAATCCCTTGATTAATTATTCAAAAGTAATTAAACTCAAATTACTTTTATTAAACCATCTTTAGTTAATTACATCCAGTAATTACCTTTAATTACTTTCTAAGTAATTACACTTTACTAATTACATTTAAGTAATTATACTTATCACATAACCAAGTGATTATCTTAAATTAATTAAATTAATTAATTTAACTTATCAAATTATTTAATTAATTACCTTAAGTAATTAATTACCTTAATTACTTCCATAAAGTAATTATACTTAACCAATTTCCATAAATGATTATTATTAATTTATTAATCAAATTGATTACCAAAATTAATCTCATTAATTAATTATTTATTTATCCCTAATTAATGATCCCTCATTAATTATTTAACAATTCTTTAATTACTTCTTTAGGCAATTAATCTTTAATCAATTATTTATTAAAACAACTTGATAAACTCTTATTTATCAATTAATTAATTAAATTATCAATTATTCTTTAATTACCTTATTAATTTAATTACTCCTATATAATTAAATCTTAATTACTTTCTGACTAAAGTATTAACCTTTAACTACTTTAGTTATTATTAACAAAAGTCTTTAAAACATTTTACTTTAAAATCTTTCTTTTAATTCATTTTAAATTAAAAGATTTAAATAGATTACAATTTAACTTTAACCAATATTTAAATCAAATATACAAAATCTTTTTTAAATCAAATGTTAAGAACACTTAACATTTATAAGATTTTAAACCAATTTATTTGAATTCAAAATCCTTTTTAAAATATACTTTTAACAATTTAAATTTTAAAACATTATAAATTTTATCAACCTATTTATTTCAAACAAGGATACAATTTTAAATTGAATCCATACTTTCAAATTTGCTTTAAAACTTTGTTTAAAATTTCAGTTTCCAAAATTTTAAACCAAATTTAAAATTTAAAAACAAACAGGCTTAAGACCTGTACCAACTCAAATTACCCGAGCCCACCACTAATTGCTTCGAGTAAAAACTTTAGCTGCTTCGAGTTATTCACACTATCACTCGAGAAATACTCGAGACCTTCTTCTTCCCTTAACCCAAATACGAAAACCATTGCCGATATATCGTGTGCACGTGCACAGTCAAGATGATCGCCTCCGACCATCTACTACATCGCCACCATGTCGTCTACGACCACCACTCGCGATCCCAATCACCAGAATCACGAACAAACTCCAAATTCGAAATCGAGCATTAATCCCAAACCTGGAACAAGAACTGGCACCATCTTCAAACCTGTAATCGCCACGACCCAGAAACTCCGACCATCAGAAACTTTGAAACTCCGTCCAACTCTTCTTCAACCTCAAAGCTATGACCCCCTTAAATATCATAGAGCTCGATCACTTAGAGATACCATCTCGATCAAAATTTCAGAGCGCACCCAAAACTAGGTTTAGAAACTCGATCGAACTACCACCATCGCCATGATCATCTATACGGCGTTCCACTATTTTTCCTCTAATCACTGATAGTTCTTCTTCCCTCAGAATGAACCACGACCCTCCAGACTAACGTGATTACCAGAAATCGATCGAAACTCAATTTTTGTTCAACCACGAACTGCTCTCTCTTCCTATTTCTAAAAATCATGATTCAAATCTTAAAAATCATGTTTTCAATCAAGTATTCAGATCATATGCCTGAATCAATGATTTAAGGAATTCGAATTTTTAACAAAGCTTAAACTTTCCTGTTCTACTCTATTTTCCAGAGCAGAAATCCAATTTAATTTATTTAAATAAAGTTAAAGCTTTAAGTTATGATTAAACAATTAAGTGTTGTTTGAATCCTAAATTCTAACAGAGATTGTATCCAGAGGAATTCAGTTTTGATCATGATTTTGGCTTCTAACAGTAAGCACAGATAAGAACAAGTATAACAGCATCATGCATCTATACATCCAATATATATATAAACTCAATCACGTACATATACACTAAACATACAAACAGATATCCCTATACTTAAATTTAAAAAGGATTTCACTCACCAATTTTAAAATGAAAAACAGAGCAAATAGCAGGCATGCACACTAACATATATATACATTCATATATACAGATAAGTCTACTATATAAAATCACACATAACATATTGATTTCCATAATTTCAACATGCATCCAGATTTAAAGAATAATTAAGCTTTTAGAAGAATGTTACTCACCATTTAAAGAAGAGCAGATCTTAAATTTGAAACTGCTTTGAAAATCCTTTAAATGCTTTTAAACTGAGATGCCTTTGCTCTTTAAAACTTTTAAACTTGAATATTCGATGTGCTTTGAAAACTTGAATTGCCAGCTTTAGTTTGAAGAGATTGCAGTTGCATGCATGCTCTAATTTTCCAGATTTGAAAAAGAGATTGCAGGCTTTGCTTAGATTCCAGATTTGAATAAGGAAACAGGCCTTTGCTTTGATTTTTGAATATGAATTTCGGTTTGAAGAATTTCAGATTTGTTTCTGAGAGAATTTTGGTTGAGAGGAAAAATTTAATTACAGATCTTATTTGGTTTGAGGAGTTGATTATTGTCTTTGGGAATTTTTGTTTACAGGCTGAAAGTTTTGATTCTCAGATTTTAGTTTGATTTAATTTTAAGAAAAGAAGAAACGAAGAGATGAAGAAGGAAAAAGGTTTTGAACTGATATCAAAATTGTCCAGGTTTCTCAAACACCTATTTATATAATTCAATTACAAGAAAAATCAAACTACTTGTATTTGCATGTACTTATAATCACACAAGTGTCCATACATGTTTTAATTATTTTACAAATGTAAGAATCAAGAATTTTATGTCTAAACCCTTGCTTTAAAAACTCTTGTACTTTTATTATCATGCACATATGAATTTATATTTATATATAATACATTATTAATATTGTTGAAAATAACAAATTTATCAATTTTAAAATAATTTATAAAAGAGATTATAAATTACTACTATTACTAAATGAATTAACATATCATATGTAAATTGTATTTTAAACTTATATATATACACTCTTAAATCATATTTATTAAGCAATATTTAAAAAGAAAATAAAATAATCCTTATTATTAATCTTATTTAAAACCATATAGTTATTTGTTTAAACCGCTTTGAAAAGCTTAATATTAAATAAAGCATAATTTCCAAACTATCAAAATGTATATTAGAAATTTAAAAACAAGCTTTTATTTATTTATTAAATTTCAAACCAAAGCTTATTTATTTACAATATATACACACATATATATACATTATAAATAGAAATCATTTTATAAATTTTTAAAAGATAAAATTCACTAATCAAATATTTATTTAATTAGATTATTAAATCAATTCAAATTTTTAATATCAAAGATTAACAAATCAATTTAATTATTTAAACAGATTATTAAATTGATATTGTCCAAAATTTCCGGGATATTACAATTCACTCCAGGTCGCGATATCGTAAGCTCGACCAAGCTTATAGTTGATGTGCCCAACGCGTGGAGATTGCAAAATAGCATAGGTCGGCGTTATCAGGAGTCGGATTCGTGGAAGGAGGCCGAGTGTAACGTGCATGTACATGGATGGCGTGATAAGATGGACATGTACAGGCGAAGTATATAGAGCGTGGGGAAGAAGAAGCCTGCCTTTTCTTGTGTTAGGCTTGGGCCGTTTTTACAAGGAAAAAGAAGAATAAAAAAAGAGAGGTCGTGGGTGGGCTGAGCAATAGCAGGCCGGGCTTGGGAGGATTAAGGTAGTTAGTTTTTATCTGTTTGAATTTTCAGAATGTTGTAACTAATTTATAAAGTTAACAATACTACTAGTTACAACTGTTATATATAATTTACTTTTATCTTTTGGCTTTGGTTATTAAATTATAAATTCATCTTCATAAATAAATAAATATATATAAGAACTGGATTAGATTAGAAAAGATAATTACTTATTAAGTTAATGTTAAGTATAGTAATTAGTTAATGAATTTGTAATTAGAATGTTAGTTATAAATTCAAAATTGATAGCTTATAAAATCGTAACTCTCTCATATTAGGTTTAAATTTAATTTTGGTTGTCGCTTTACGTTCGTAGTAACGAGATCTTCGCAATGGGAAAAGTGGAAATTGGAACGATTGGAAAAATAAAAATTAAGGTGAGTAAATCTCACTCATTTGGATTACTGCAATTAATTTTAAATGATTAAAATTAATTATTGGATGATTGGTTGAATTGATATATTTATTAGTTGGATGTTATATTATATATAGTAGTATATATATTAGTAGTTGGATTGATTATTCTTGCCTATTGGAGCGGATGAGACCCTATGCGCCTTGCATAATAGTGGATGACCCTATATTACCACGATATCCCGCCTCAAAGCGCTATTGGTATTTTTATGTTGTATTAACATCTGTGGTTGCAAGAAACAGGTTGGAGGGATCCAACTGGATTCCTAAAAAATGTTAAATTTATTTTCAAATTCAGTGATATATGATATGTTTGAATAATCTGTGATAGATTATAGAGTGATTGAATTTATTGGATACTATGGTGGCAGCGGCCTAGATTTTGGTATTTTAAAATACTATAATTATATTTATTGAAATTTGAAAGAAATCAACAAGGGATTTTGAAAGTGAAATATTTAAATAGAGTTTTTGGATTAATTAAAAGAAATTGATAGGATAAAATAGTTGGTTTTTGAATTTGTACTTAACTATTTCAGGAAATTTTAAATAGGGAAATATAAAAAAAGTTTTATAAATCAAGATTTTAAATAGATTGGGAGAATAGAATGGAATTTGGAAATAAGTATAAAATTTGTTATAATGGATCTTAAACAAGATTTCTAAATTACGAAATGGAAGTAAAATAGAGATTTGGTCGAGTTGGGAATATAGTTTGGGTTAATTAAGAAATTGATTTGTAAATGGAATTTAAATTAGAAATCGATTTAATAAGGGGATTTAAGTGAGGTGAAGACCGTTGTAAACTGGAAATGAGACTGTGGGTGTAACAACCTGCCTTTTTGGACGGTTTAAATCGACGATAAACCACACACGTCAGTCCCAAACCATTCAAAAGGGCAGATTGCTATGGTGTAAATAATAAAAAGTAGAGAAAGAAAGAAAAACAAACACAGAATCTCACAGCAGAATGACAAAATATAATAATCAAATAAACAGTTCATGAAGCTGTTTTACAAATAACATTTGATTAAACTTTTACAATACAATCAGAGTTACATACAACAGAAATAAATTACAACGCAACGGAATAACAAGATGTAGTAGAATAAATATCATAAATAAAAATAGTACTAAATCTTCGTCTTCGTCCTCCAAAAGCAGTCTTCGATACACTGTAAAGCTCAGACTGACCCGAGCGAATTGAAAAGACAAAACACTCGAGTCAGAACTAAAAGATCTTATGTAAGTTAAATCAACAATAAATAAATATGAGTGTAACTGTGTCAGAGATGTTTACGGGGTTTGACATCTCCTATCCAGTGTCTAACGTGAGTGCAATAACTTAAGAGATGTTCGGGATTCCCATCTCCTAAGGATCCGTTAAACTATCTACTATGTAATATAATACGCTATTATAATAGTGTCTATAGTAAAGTAAAGTATTAAAATAACGTTAAGGAATTACCCATATCCCCCTTAACACATTTTTATATATTCCCATAGTCTATACAGTAGCGTAATTCCTCTGTAAACTGAAGGACTATCAGAGGGCACTCCATAGGTATGGTACAAATCAAACTCGTAGAAGGCACGATAGGGCATGTGAACAAGGCACTCGAGGCATCGCCAGGGTAGGACTCTACCGTTTTGCCGAATCGGGCTGGTGGTAACATATAGCAGTTACTACCGCCCACCTCGAAACACACTCCTATAATCAAAATGGAGGGGTGGCCACCAAATCAATCACAAAGTCAAAATATAGTATCGAAGAAACATGTCCGATCGGAGGAATGACCTCACTTGGCCCAGGTATAGCTCCTGTTTTAGTCACATCTAAGCTGACTCACGAGAGTTAGGGTCATGTAAATACCTCATAAAGAATCGTTCGCCAAACCATCCTACTTCATTTCTGAAATCTCCACCACGTACACAGTTGTTAAAGTGGTTTTCGGTATTGGCAGAGAGTATGACAATATCCGATCCCAGTCTCTTTAACAACCAAACGCTTATTGCATACCGGATGGTTCTTTTACATTTCCCAAAACCAATTCATAATTGATATCGAAATATCATATTCTCAAAACCATATCACCTTTGGATCATATTCACTTTCAAATCACATTCACTTCAAAAATCATATTCACTTTCAAAGATCATATTCGCTTTCAAAATCATATTTACTTTTGAATTTATCGATAAGGTAGGTTAATTAAATCCTAGTTCCAAAATCATCATATTTACTCAAATATGTCATTTCACAAAAAGGGTATCAATTCCAAATTCTAACTCACGTTGTATCATCATCAAGGATTTAAATATAAATACTTCAACTTTTACATAGTCTGAAATTTTAGAAAATAGTTTAGATAGTTATAAATAGATTTAATAGTAAAAAAAATAGTTTAAAATAGATTAAATTAGTTTAAATAGTAAAAATAGTTTAAATAGATTTAAATTTGATTAATTAGATTTAAAATGATTTAAATAGATTTAACATAGATTTAAATTATATTAAATAGATTTTTTTAAATGGATTAAATAGATTTAAAATGGATTGAATAGATTTAAATTATATTAAATATTTTTTAATGTATATTAGATAATTTAAAATAGATTAAATAGATTTAAATTATATTAAATAGACTTAAAATAGATTAAATAAATTAAATTAGTTTAAAATAGGTAAAATATATTAAATTGGGTTAAATAGGTTGTAACAGATTAAAATAAATTAAAATAGTTTAAATTGATTAAAATAGTTAAATTAATTAAAATAGTTTAAATTAGTTTAAAATAGATTTCAAAGTTATATCCAATCATTTTTAATAACTCAGTTCCGATAAATTCATTTATATTTGACACTTCAACTTTGAAATTCCAATTTAAATCCTTTGAACAATTCATTAAATCAATTCCAGTTTCATCATTAATGCTTAGATTATCACAAATAATTCAGTTTATATAAATCAATTTCTACTTCAAAATGTCAGTTAACTGAATTCAAAATTTAAAGAATTAAAAATCATTTAATTTAACCAATCCGGTGTTCGTATATAATTTTCTACCCTATGGTCAGGTGATACGGATATTTATCATTTCAATCCGCAATTTAAAATTTTACGGGTATATACCATTTCAACCCACAATACCATATTTTAATTTCAAATACATGAAATCGCTCGAGTCTATCATTTCAACCCATAACGATTTCTCCCAAATCTATCAAATCGTTAGGGTATGTATCATTACAACCCATAGAGAACTTGCAGTGTTATAACAACATAAAAATATAACATCCAGTCATCCAATATCAATAAACATAAATAGATAACTGATTATCAATAACAGGTATTAAATTGACAATTAAATTCAATATTAAATTAAATGATGATTAAATGCGATAAAAGTTAAATTTAACTAAAATGACAATTTAAACATACTAAACATCAATTAATTAATTTCTAATCAATCATAAATTTGATTTAACTAACATAAGATAATCTAGTAGTTGTGAGTGGGTTAAAACACTCATATTTGATTTCAAATCGATTTGAAATCCAAAATAGGGCCTAAATTTCAACAGTCTTGGAATTCGTCCAAACAAGCGTCAGAATGTCCAAAATTTCGATACGATCTCAACAAAACAAACCGTGCACCAATCCGACCTCGTACGTAAAAGTCATGATCATTAGAAGTTAAACGTTTTAAAATTAAAATAAACAAAATAATAAAAAGAGAAAACGTATTACCTTCTCTACATGTCAACACACCCTAGCGACTGTCTCGAGCATGAATACGACAACACAGTGACAACCGCCACCAAAGATCTCCTCATCACGCCGCGTACACTCATCATCGACCAGATCAGAGCATGCCGTTGGCTTACCCTCCTCAGGCCAACCCTCCACGTGGCGCGCGCGATGCCCTAGGCCAATGAATAGCCTCCGCCGCCGCCAGTATTTGAAGGCGATTTCTCGTGACTCCGGCGATCTACGACGAGAATAAATAACAACCCAACGACCTGCACGATACCACCTTCCCAACGCCACCTCCCAATCGTCGATCGAACGACGATCCACCGTTGGATCATCAAAACCCTAAAATGGACGGCCGAGGTTCAACCTCGATTTCTTGTCAGATGATGGTTCGAATCGAAGAATGAATTATTGTAGTGGATTGCGCTCGTTGAGAGCTTTCCAATGATATATAATTTGCTATAGTTTGGAGGAGTTTGATTTTTCGATTTGAATTTGGAACTGAATTTAGGGTTTGTAATTGGAAATTTGTTTCTTCCATTGGAGAGAAGAGCTAGGAATAGACAGACAAAGCTATATGACTGAAAATAAGAAATGAGAAACAACTAAGGTTTATAGTAGGCTATTAATGGGCAGATCAGAAAAAGCAATTAATGGACGGATTTAATTGGTCGAAACTATTACGTGAACCCGAACAGCCCGTTCTGTTCCCGAAAAGAAAGTAGATCATCCCATATACCAAAATAGATGTTTTTGATATTTTTAAACTCAATGGAACAGGTTTCAAGTCCTAATTCCATCGTATGAAGAAGTTAGCTTAAAATCAACTTATTTCAAATTGATTTCAATTGAATTGATTTCTCGGCGTTTCGAGTCCGTATGATCAAACGACAAGTCCGATCGCTACGAAACTTGAAATCCTACAATAATTCACCGTTATGGATCCAATGAAACTAGTTTCATCGAAATCCAAGATAGTGGCCAAAATGGCTATTTTTACATAATTAAATAAATTAATATTAACTTAATTAAATCACATTTAGTTCCACCTTTAATAATTAACAATTTTCATCATTTTTGATTACTTAGACATTTACGATGATTTAAAACTAATTTACTTGTCAGTTCAATGTTAAATATTACACTAATTATAGTGTTCAATTTCAACTATAATAAAATCCAATTAATTATATATTTAATTCCAATAAATTTATTTAATTTGATTTCAATCTTTTTATTAAATCAATTATTACCCTATAGACATAGTTAACATTTGTTAATATCTTATTACACTAATATTCTACAATTATCATCCTTTATCATATTAGTTGCAGTATTCCAATTATATTGAATTTTTGTCGATTTTCACATTAATTAAAATTTGAAGTCCCAAATAATAAATTTATCTTGGTTTTACTCATTTTATTAAATCAATTATTACCTTATGAATGTAACTGACATTTCTGTACATTTTATTGCATTCACCTTTTATAGTTATAGCCTTTACTCATATTAAAATAACATTTAATTACATTTAATTGTAATTGATTTTAAATTTAATTCAACAGATTAAATAAATTGGTAACAAATGACAATCGTTACCTTTTCTTAATTTAATAACATTTGTAAGTTTGTTATCTACACAAAATGCCATAACTACTACCACAACACTACTTTTATCAATTGCAATTAATTTCATACTATTTCATTGATTAATACAATATTTAAATTATCAATTACTCTTTTAATTCAATTATCAATTAATACACACATTATTACAATTAAATTTCAATCAATAACCAATTATAACCTTTTAATCGTTTCAATTAATAGGAATTACATTTAGAGCAGTTATCAATTACCTTAAATTAATACTATTACATTTCATCCCAATTACATTCTTATTATTAAATCACAAATTTTTAATTCTTCCAACATTAAATCACAAAACTTTATTAAATTAACTATTTTTAATTATCGAAAATTATGGGTCGTTACACTCTTCCCCACTCAAAACTTTTCGTCCTCAAAAAGGGAAAAGAAGGAATTAAGTAATCAATATATCTTATTCAAATATTAAATTTATAAATAATTAATTTACATAATTTAAATAAAATATATCAATTTATAACAATTAAATCCTTTATATTCAAGTTAACAAAGGTTTGGAAAACATTTCACAAAATTTTCTAAGTCCAAAATTCACGAAAAATTTCGGTAGTGTCTCCTTTGTACGAAGAGGTCTGGGAGAAATAGTAATATCAATAATACAATATATATCACATATTTTCAAAATAATATATCCCAAACCACGGGAAAACAATAAAATATCGTTAGAAAACCGTAATCCGAGAACGTACCTATTTGTTGGGCAAACAACGCTTAATTTATGAAACCAGTAGTTATTGCTTCCATAACATGTATTTCACTTATATAATCCAAAAGAGTTAATAATTATATATAGGAGGAATAATTAAGTTGTTTTAATTAATAACAACAAAACAATCACAATGTAACAATAATCATTCGAAAACAAACAGTATAAACATCATTTTCAATTAAGATAACAATTATTCATCCATAGCAACCAAAACAAATAGTTTGTTTGGGTTCAGGAACTTTTAATCATATAAAATGATAAATAAACTATGAAGTAAACCATACACTCAACAGTTGCAGATAAAAATTTATAGATTATTCATACATCCTAAACAATTTAAAGTACCATCTCCCCAACATCCCATAAGCCAGAATAAATAATGATTTCAAGTATTATTCAAGTTCATTCTTATAAATTTTATCTCCATCATTTATAGTTCATAATTTTTCATTCGTACAATGATTATTTCTTTGGTTTTCATTTTTCACTTACAAAATTCATTATACATTCGTTTATACAATATCATTTTTTTCTTTTCATTACTTAACATTCATTGCTTACATAAGTTATTTTCATTTCAATTATTTAGAGTATTCATTACCATGTAAGTCTCTTTACAAATTTAATTAACCATTTATAGATTTATTTCCTTTTTTCATTTATTCTTCCATATATAGTATTACTGAATATTAAATCCATTTCTAAATCATTTCAACATTTTATGAAGTTATAATCATTTAATTAATATAGTACTCACTTTAATTATACATGGCTTCAACATTAACTTAAGTTTATGATCCATTACTTACAATATTCACCTATAAATTTTTCTTACATTATTCACTTTTATTACATTTAATTAGTAACATTTTAAACAATTAACCTAAGTTTATAACAATTTATAATATCAACATTCTTATTTATAAAAGTAATTCCATATAACACTTTCATTTACTAAAGTTTACTTGTATAGTATTCCATTACATATTCTTATTAACATTACAACTTTAAACATTTTGGTAAGTTATATATATATGCCTTAAGACTGCAATTGATAGTTACACAAGTTCATCTTGTTCATTTTTTTTCAAAGTTCAATAATTCATCTTCTAAATTCTCATTATTCTTAAGTTTCCAATTTCTCATATATACCATTAATCACTTAGCATCTAATTACTTTATTTTCTTCATTCTAGAAACTTCGAACTATTAAAATAATAAAGATTTCATTTATTTCAATAATTTAAAACTACTATTTATTAGAAAATTTAGAACTAAACTCTGGGTTCATTTTAGTCAAATAGAAAATAATATATATATTTATCCTTTATAGTTCAAATCATATTAAGAAATCCAAAATTTAGGTTTTGTTCATCAAAACAGATGTGTAGTAAAACCACTATAGTAGTCTTCCCATTTTGAAACTCAAAAATGAACGTCGATGATGCCTGCACTCATCACCAAAATTATTTTCCAACGACAGAGAAGGGATTACAGAACTTATTTCCTTTAAAATTTTCTTTTTTAAACATTTCTTTCAAATCATCTTGAAATATTTATATCAAAAAATACTTCGAAATAATATTAATATAATATTCCAAAATCTTTCGAATTTTTTTTTTCAAATTCACAGAACTTAAGTTCTCAAATTCTAATTTATTTTACTTATAATCTCATTTTTCAACCAATATTTATAAATTTCACTACCTAACAAGCAAATATATTACAACCAACTATATCATTTATAAAATTTATTATTTTATATACAAAATATATAATAGGAAAAATTATTTCACTTACTTATATTTCAAAATAATATTATGTCGGTCTGTCCTATTGAGTGTTTAGAAATTCCTATCGATGTCATAGATTCCTATGCACCTACCAGAATTTATAAATACAAAACGGAACAAACTAACACAATACAAAACCCTTTACAACACTAAAAATACGCTCTCTCATATATACACTTAGCGACTCATCTAGGGTATTACCACCTTATTTCTAGTGAGTCAGACCCCACAAAGCTCCGATACCAACTGTAATGACCTACCTTTTTGGACGATTTAAATCGACGATAAGCCACACACATCAGTCTCAAACCATTCAAAAGGGCAGAATGATATGGGGTAAATAATAAAAAGCATAGAAAGAAAGAAAAACAAACACAAAATCTCACAGCGGAATGACAAAATATAATAATCAAATAAACAGATCATAAAGTTGTTTTATAAATAACATTTGATTAAACTTTTACAAAACAGTATTAGAGTTACATACAACAGAAATAAATAACAATGCAGCGGAATAACATGATGTAGTAGAATAAATATCATAAATAATAATAGTACTAAATCTTCATCTTCGTCCTCCAAAAGCAGTCTTCGATACACTGTAAAGATCAGACTGACCCGAGCGAATTGATAAGACAAAGCACTCGAGTCAGAACTAAAAGATCTTATGTAAGTTAAATCAACAGTAAATAAATATGAGTGTAACGGCATCGGAAATGTTTACAGGGTTTGACATCTCCTATCCAGTGTCTAACGTGAGTGCAATAACTTAAGAAATGTTCAGGATTCCCATCTCCTAAGGATCCGTTAAACTATATATTATATAGTACAATACGCTATTATAATAGTGTCTATAGTAAAGTAAAGTATTGAAATAGCGTTAAGGCATTACCCATATCCCCCTTAACACATTTTTATATATACCCATAGTCTATATAGTACCGTAATTCCTCCGTAAACTGGAGGGCTATCAGAGGGCACTCCATAGGTATGGTACAAACCAAACTCGTAGAAGGCGCGATTGGGCATGTGAACACGGCAATCGAGGCAATGCTAGGGTAGGTCTCTACCGTTTTGCAGAACCGAGCTGGTGGTAACGCATAGCAGCTACTACCGCCCACCTCGGAACACACTCCCATAATCAAAATCGAGGGGTGGCCACCAAATCAAACACAAAGTCAAAATATAGTATCGAGAAACATGTTCGATCAGAGGAATAACCTCACTTGGCCCAGGTATAGCTTCTGTTTTAGTCACATCTAAGCTGACTCACGGGAATCAAGGTCACGTAAATACCTTATACAGAATCGTTCGTCAAACCATCCTACTTCATTTCTGAAATCTCCACCACGTACACAGTTGTTAACAACCAAACGCTTATTACACACCGGATGGTTCTTTTACATTTCCCAAAACCAATTCATAATTGATATCGAAATATCATATTCTTAAAACCATATCACCTTCGAATCATATTCACTTTCAAAATCACATTCACTTCCAAAATCATATTCACTTTCAAAGATCATATTCACTTTTAAAATCATATTCACTTTTGAATTTAACGATAAGGTAGTTTAATTAAATCCTAGTTCTAAAATCATCATATTTACTCAAATCAGTCATTTCACAAAAAGGGTATCAATTCAAAATTCTAACTCAGATTTTATCATCATCAAGGATTTAAATATAAATACTTCAACTTTTACACAGTTTGAAATTTTAGAAAATAGTTTAGATAGTTATAAATCGTTTTAATAATAAAAAAAATAGTTTAAAATAGATTAAATTAGTTTAAATAGTAAATTAGTTTAAATATATTTAAATTAGATTTAATTAGATTTAAAATGATTTAAATAGATTTAAAATAGATTAAATAGATTTAAATTAAATTAAATAGATTTTTAAGTTTTTTTTAAATAGCTTAAATGAATTTAAAATGGATTAAATAGATTTTTTTTAAATAGATTAAATAAATTTAATATAGATTAAATAGATTTAAATTATATTAAATTGATTTAAAATAGATTAAATAAATTTAATTAGTTTAAAATAGGTAAAATAGGGTTAAATAGGTTGTAACAAATTAAAATGAAGTAAAATAGTTTAAATTGATAAAAATAGTAAAATTAATTAAAATAGTTTAAATTAGTTTAAAATAGATTTCAAAGTTATATCCAATCATTTTTAATAACTCAATTCCGATAAATTCATTTATATTTGACACTTCAACTTTGAAATTCGAATTTAAATCCTTTGAACAATTCATTAAATCAATTCCAGTTTCAGCATTAACGCTTAGATTATCGAAAATTTTCTACCCTATGGTCAGGTGATACGGATATTTATCATTTGAATCCGCAATTTAAAATTTATGGGTATATATCATTTCAACCTGCAATCCAAAATTTTAATTTCAAATACATGAAATTGCTCGAGTCTATCATTTCAACCCATAACGATTTCTCCCTAATTTATCAGATCGTTCGGGTATGTATCATTTCAACCCATAGGGAACTTGCAATGTTATAACAATATAAAAATATAACATCCAGTCATCCAATATCAATAATCAAACATCCATTACAATCATCATCCAAATCAATTAATAAACATCAATAGATAACCGACTATCAATAACAGGTATTAAATTGACAATTAAATTCAATATTAAATTAAACGATGATTAAACGCGATAAAAGTTAAATTTAACTAAAATGACAATTTAAATATACCAAACATCAATCAATTAATTTCTAATGACATCATAAATTTAATTTTACTAACATAAGATAATCTAGAAGTTGTGAGTGGGTTAAAACACTCACCTTTGATTTCAAATCGATTTGAAATTCAAAATAGGACCTAAATTTCAATAGTCTCAGAATTCATCCAAACTAGCATCCGAATATCCGAAATTTTGATGTTATCGCAACAAAACAAACCGCGCACAAATCTGACCTCGTATGTAAAAGTTATGATCATTAGAAGTTAAACGTTTTAAAATTAAAATAAATAAAATAATAAAAAGAGAAAATGCGTTACCATCTCTATACGTCAGCACACCCTAGCGACTGTCTTGAGCATGAATACGGCAACACAGTGACAGCCACCACCAAAGATCTCCTCGTCGCGCCGCCTACACTCGTCATCGACAAGATCAGAGCATGATGTTGGCTTACCCTCCTCAAGCTGACCCCCCATATGGCGTGCGCGATGCACTGGCCAATGAATAGCCTCCGTCGCCGCCAGTCTTTGAAGGCAATTTCTGGTGACTCCGGCGATCTACTGCGAGAACGAATAACACCCCAACAACCTGCACGACACCACCTTCCCAATGCCACCTCCCGATCGTCGATCGGACGACGATCCACCGTTGGATCATCAAAACCCTTAAATGGACGGCCGAGGTTCAACCACGAGTTCTGGTTAGATGATGATTCGAATCAAAGAACGAATTGTTGCAGTGAATTGCGCTCATCGAGATTTTTCCCATGATATATAATTTGCTATAGTTTGGAGGAGTTTGATATTTCGATTTGAATTTGGAACTGAATTTAGGGTTTGTAATTGAAAATTTGTTTCTACCATTGGAGAGAGGAGCTAGGAATAGACAGACAAAGCTATACAAACTGAAAACAAGAAATGAGAAACATCTAGGGTTTAGAGCAGGCTATAAATAGGCAGATCAGAAATAGGAATGAATGGACGGATTTAGTTGATTGAAATGATTACGCGAACCTGAGCAGCCCGTTCTGTTCCCGAAACGAAAGTAGGTCATCCCATATATCAAAATAGATGTTTTTGATATATTTAAACTCAATGGAACAGATTTCAAGTCCTAATTCCATCGTATGAAGAAGTTAGCTTAAAATCGGCTTATTTCAAATTGATTTCAATTAAATTGATTTCTAGGCGTTTCGAGTCTGTATGATCAAACGACAAGTCTGATCGCTACGAAACTTGAAATCCTACAATAATTCACCGTTACGGATCTGATGAAGCTAGTTTCATAGAAATCCGAGACAGTGGCCAAAATGGCTATTTTTACATTAATTAAATAAATTAATACTTAATTAATTAAATCACTTTTTAGTTCCACCTTTAATAATTAACAATTTTCATCATTTTTGATTACTTAGACATTTACGATGATTTAAAACTAATTTACTTGTCAGTTCAATGTTAAATATTACACTAATTATAGTGTCCAATTTCAACTATAATAAAATGTAATTAATTATATATTTAATTCCAATAAATTAATTTAATTTGATTTCAATCGTTTTATTAAATCAATTATTACCCTATAGACATAGTTAACATTTGTTAATATCTTATTACATTAATATTCTACAATTATCATCCTTTACCATATTCATTGCAGTATTCCAATTATATTGAATTTTTGTCGAATTTCACATTAATTAAAATTTAAAGTCCCAATTAATAAATTTATCTTGGTTCCACTCATTTTATTAAATCAATTATTACCTTATGAATGTAACTGACATTTCTGTACATTTTATTGCATTCACCTTTTATAGTTATAGTCTTAACTCATATTAAAATAACATTTAATTACATTTAGTTGCAATTGATTTTAAATTTAATTCAACGGATTAAATAAATTGGTAACAAATGACAATCGTTACCTTTTGTTAATTTAATAACATTTGTAAGTTTATTATCTACACAAAATGCAATAACTACTACCACAACACTACTTTTATCAATTGCAATTAATTTCATACTATTTCATTAATTAATACAACATTTAAATTATCAATTACTCCTTTAATCCAACTATCAATTAATACACACATTATTACAATTAAATTTCAATCAATAACCAATTATAACCTTTTAATCATTTCAATTAATAGGAATTACATTTAGAGCAGTTATCAATTACCTTAAATTAATACTATTACTGTAACGACCCAGAATTTTGAACAAATTAAATTGAGAATATTTAATTAATTTTAAATATTTGAATGACGATTTAATTTGAATCCCCGAAATAACTTTGAATTTGACGATTTATTTATAAAATTTAATCTATTGTAAGGTGAATAAAAATTCGAATCTTCAATTTAAGCTGAAGAAAAATATTTCAAAAGCTTTTAAAATTCGTATTGACAATACCAGAGATAACAGAAGCTTCAGAATCGAATTTAGGAGTAAAGTGTTCAGTTTGAAATTAGATCGTTCGAACCGATATTTATAAAATAGTCATTTTTCAAACAGTCTCGGAATTCGACGAAACCAGTTCCATTGGGTCCGTAATATTGAATTATTATCAGATTTCAAATTTTGTATTTTTCGGAATTCATACGTGAGAAAACGACAGGTAAACGCGTTGAAAGTTGTATCGAAACAAACTGAGTTTAAAATTTAAATTTAAAATTAAAAACAAAAGACAGCGTCCCTAACCTCGTGCCTAAATTCACGCCAAGTATCATGGAAGAAATCGTGATAACCATAACTCTATACCTTCGTTACTCCTCTTCAAGTTCAAAAACATCAGAACGAAATCAAATTCGTTTCGAAAATGGCCGCCCTCATTCTCTCGTTTCAAATAAAATAAAATTGGAAAAAAGGAGGAATCACGAGTACGATTAGGGTATGGCTCGAGCGAGCAGGAATGGCAACCGAGGCGTTCGAAATTGGGGGTCGCTCGCGTTCGAGCGGCGACCTGGCACTCGGCAACTAGAGGAGGCTCGCAGGGGCTTGGGTGGCATCGTGGGAGGTCAGCGATCGCGAATTTTTCTCGTGACTGGCGCGATGTCGAGCGGCGATCGAGTCAAAGGCGGCGGCGTTCAGGCGAAGCTGGGATCTCGCGATTTCAGTTGGATGGAGTTGGGGTTTCGAATCTGGGTAAGCGAAATGGCGGTGGCGATGAGGTGAAGGAGGAAGGCTCGAAGTTGGGATGGGGGGATCGATATCGTTCTCTGGGCGTGGCCGTACACGATCGCGAGTTCGATCGCAGGGAGGCGGCAAACAGCTCTGACTAACTTCGAGGCAGTGAGGTATCTTTGTATACAATTCATTTATTAAGCTATTTAATTGTGTATATATATTTTATGAGAAGAAATAAATTTAGAATTGGTTAATTTAAATTATTAAAAGAAATATTATTTTTAAACTAAATAATAAATTTATTTATTAAGTCAATAGTTCGAAATTAAAATAATGGTTTGGATGATTAATTTGTTTAATTTACTTATTTAATTTATTTTTAGAAATGGTTAAACAAGAAAATATAGTTTTAAACTAAAATTTTAGTTAAACAAATTTATTTAAAAGAAATTGGTTTAAAATAAAATCATTGAACAATTAAAAGTACCAAGCGAAAAAAACCTGATTATTCGATTTATATAGAATATTAATAAATTGTATAAACTGTTTATACTAGGGCTGAAATGGAGAGACAAGCTGAAATGATAAAATGGGATTGCTAATAAAAGGCTAAGGTGAGATTTTCTCACTCGAAGGAAATTTGATTTTACAGTTATTATTGACTGTTTGATTGCTATTGATTGTTATATTAGATATGATAGGATATATATATATATATATAGCAGTATATACATATTGGCATATGTATATATTGGATTGATGATTTCCCGCCTCGTATAGCGGATGAGACCCTATTGCGCCGTTAGTAAGCGGATTTATAAAAACCCATATACCGCGATAATTCCGTACTGGAGCGGAATTGGTATTGTGCTAACGTTTTTGGATGCAGGGAAACAGGTTGGAGGGATCCAACTGGATTCCTCAACTGTATTTATTTATTTACAGATGTTGATATATATTCTGTTATCATGTGATGATATATGATGTTTGATGTTGTGATGGACTAATTGATGCGTTGCATCATTGGATTCAAATTTTGAAATTTAAAAATAACGATGTTGATTTTAAAAGTGAAATTTTAAAAGTGATCTTTGAAAATATACGTTTATTTAAATTGTTGAATTGATTTACTTTAAATAGATAAACGTTAAAACTTTAAAGTTATAAAAGTTAAGGTTTTGTGAATTTTAACAAAAAAATAATTTCTTTGAAATAAAGAGTTAAGAAAGTTATAAAATGGGTTAAGTTGGGATTTTTGAATAACTATAAAACGATTTGTATAAAAAGATTTATAAAAATTGATATTTTATAAATCAAATATTGGAATTATAAAACGGGTATTTTATAAGTGTTAAAAAGAAGTATGAATAGATTTCACAAGTAAATGAAATTAATAGATTTCACAAGTAAATGAAATTAATAGATATAAATTGTGAAGTTATAAAATGGATGAAACTATAGAATAAAATATTTATAAGAGATTAACTTATAAATTGGATTTTTACCTTTAGATGGAATATTTATCGAATTATGAATAAAGGAGATTTATTAAATTGAAGTCGTTATAAAATAGGAATAGAATTTATAAACGTTGTTTTATAAATTCGAAATCGATAGAATTTGATAAATTAAATGTAGAAGATTTTTAAAGAAGATATATTCACGATTTTGGATAGTGAATATATTGTTAAGTAAAATGGATATGTTTCGGGAAAGCGATATTTGAAATGAAGTGATTGTTTTAAAAGATGTTTTAAAACGTGTTAAATATCGAAATCATAGATTTCAACATTTATTGTTGAAATAGACGTTTTTCGAAAAATAAGGAAATGGTGGACTATAACACTGTTGTTATAGTAAATGATTTCCGAAAGGAAATGTTTTATGTAGTATTGGGATTTATACATCTATCTAAAATCCGAATCCCTATACTAGTGATTTTGAGTCGTCGTAAC
This sequence comes from Allium fistulosum, assembly GCA_030737815.1. Classification (NCBI taxonomy): domain Eukaryota; kingdom Viridiplantae; phylum Streptophyta; class Magnoliopsida; order Asparagales; family Amaryllidaceae; genus Allium; species Allium fistulosum. The sequence continues at coordinate 405,191,861 of CM060906.1, forward strand.
GATGTTTTACGTAACATTCGTTTTGACTCAAATAAATGTTGTTATAATAAATGATTTCCTTAAAAGAATGAAATATATACTTAATTTGATTTAAGTATATTGAATATTTTCAAGTGTTGAAAATAAATAGATTTGTGAATTACTTATTATTATATAAGTGTGGAATTGCTTTTCCAATATGAAATGAACGTTTTTGAGATTTATCTTCTTAAAGATAAATCGAAATTGAATATTGAAATCGATTTGGAAATCGAATATCTGTAGATATTTTGAAAATATAAATTCACTATGGAATTTATAAAGGAAAGGGAAACTGTTTAGAAAAAAATAAATATTGATTTACCTTTGTAATGTGGAAATTTATTTGAAATCGTTTTTCAAATGGTTAAGTGTGGAAATTTTATATCTCGTAAAGATATTTTTGAAGATGAAATAATTTGGAAAATTATTTGGAATCTGATGATGTTACGCATCTTTATTGATAGTTAAATAACCGACTATCAATAATTACCTTGAGTAGGTATTTGTTGTGAATTGGATGAAATTGAATGCCACACTTATTTTTGAATAAGCGCTCACTATTCGGGTTAGCCGGGAAAGGACCATGGGGTCGTATAACCCATTCCGAATAAGTGATACGTCGTTATGAATTGCATTTGAAGACCGGTGTTGAAGACCGGATATTTTTGAAAACGGAAGGATTACCGTCGAGTTACTCTACACCGACTGATCTTCGGTTTAGAGGTTTTTATCACCCTTAGTGACGGGAAGTCCTGACGTGATTAGAAATTTATCTGGAAATGCAAGGGCTTCGTGAGAAGTGCCTTCGGTTCTGTTCGATCCCGGAACAGACTTGTATGGATTGTGTGTCTGACGTTACAATTTGAGATATAGAGCTGATTTCTTTCAAATACATTTCTGTTGGTGGCGGAGAATTTATTCTCTTAGCTTAACACCCTTCTCTGAGACGTACGAGCTCAGAGGTTATGTAGTTGAAATTTGTCAGCGATATATCCCAATTTGGTAACGTGGCATACTGAGTGTTGCTGTGAAATGATCAGTGTTTGATCATTTGTGATATGATCATTTGTTTGATCTTATATCTTTGTGATCATAGGTTGATCATTTTGTTTGACCCGAAGCAGGGCTTTTTGAGAAAGCGTAGCTTTGTGGACGAGACTTCATCGAGCCTCACACCCCGGAAATGGTCGAAACAGGAAGAATGCAGCAAGGTTCTAGGGAGTAGCGCCCCTTAGTGTATGTCATTCCTTCTGGATAAAGGTGGTATCATGGTATGGAGCCCAGATACTTAACCTCTGTGGTTGCTGCACAGTTATTATTACTTTGTGGTTTGTTGGAAATCGGGGATCCTCGGGAAGATCGGTGACGATCGGGGGATGGCATACGCGTGTCAGTAGTTACCTATTTTTGCAGAGGTAACCCGGCCTTGTGTTGGCAGAGATCCGGTTAGGTTCTCGGGTCGTCTATTCCAGGGACGTACCCATCGTGGATAGGAAGTTCCTTAGCCTGATCATTTGTTGGAAATCCAAAGAAACAATACGTGACTTGTACGGTTTTAGTTGTAGAACCTGCCATTTAACATGGTAGCTATAGCAAGCATACTATAATGGTACCTATGCTGGCTAAGATTTATATTCTACTTTCGAAATGTTTTCTACACTATGCACTAATAATAATATAAAAAAGAATTTGATTTTCGCGTAGTAAGCATCTTTGACTATCATAAGAAGAAATCTCCTCCAAGTCTGCGTTTGCATTGTGTGTGTGGTGGGAGGTCTTATGGTAGTTTCATTTTCCAAAAGCATTTCGAATTGACTTTAAAAATCTTCCTGTTGTTTATTTTAAAGAATAACTGTTTTACGATCTCACACCAGTCTTGCTATATTACAGCATGATAGGGGGTTCTCGCTTCGCGGTTAGGTGGCGAACGGGAGACTCTTACCCCTACATGTCCCTGAGAGGGATGGGTTGGTTAGGCAGATGCCGTGACAGTCGAGAGGCTGGCCGTAAAAGCAAGTTTGGGGTATCATTGTCAGCCACGGTGGGACTGGGATGGTTGAAAAGCCTACCGGTTGTGACCGCTTCCCAAAATTTCGGGATGTGACAAAGTGGTATCAGAGCATATGGTTAAGCGACAACCCTGCTCTGTTGGGTGTTACTCATTAGAGATAGAGTCAGCAGTACTCTAGAATGAGTTGAGTGTAATAATAGATATGAGCGCGTATTTGTTATTGAATATAAAATATTTTATATTGTGATGATTGATTTATTGAGTGATATATGGATTCTGGTCAATACGAGTAATTAACGATCATTGATAGGGATCTCTAAACACTCGAATAGAACAATTCGGCACAGTATTGTTTTGAATAGGGTAAATGAAATAATTTTACCCAAAACTATTTTTGTATAGAAAAGAAATGTTTTTTCTATAAAGTATTATGGTATATGGTTGCATGGATGTTAGGAAATAATAATAGTGAACTATTATCATTGAAATTAAATGAGAAATTGGAATTATAACTCCAAATTTAAAAAATGAATTCATATACCAGTAGAATTTAAGAATGTAAATTATAAATGTGAATTGTAATTTAAAACGGAATTCCAGAGAAGTTTTTGGAAATGTTTTGAAAAGAATTTGAAAATTTTGGAGATTTGGAAAGTTTAAAATCCTTTTTGATTTGAAAATGAATTTCAAAGGTTTGAAAAGCATTTTAGAGAGATAAAAGCTCTAAACTCTTTTAGGTCGCTGGAAAATAATTCCGATGATGATCGCGACATCACCGGTGTTCATTTTCGGGTTTCCAAATGAGGAATTGCTGCCAAATTGTTTTAAATGGAGGTTGTTTTGAAAATTTGGGTTTGGTTTTAGGAAAATTCAAAGGATAATTTGAATTGTTTCAAAATGGCTTTGATGTTGAAAAGACTCTGGAATCCTATTTAAAATATTTATGAAATATTATGAAATTGATAACTTATACAATTTGCATTTCGATTGAATAAATTTAACTTAAGAAATTTTAAGTTGAATTAAAGAAAGTATAAGTTATGTAACTTATAAAATGAGGAATAAAATAATAACCAAAGGTTTGCAAATAAATTCATTTAACAAATGAGAATTATTAATGTGAATTAAGAATATAAAGAGATGAATTCATATATGAATAAAATTGTAAATGTTAATTGTAAGTGAATTTATAATTGGAAAATGGAATTCCAGAAAAGATAATTGAAATTAAAATTCATTTGTAGAATGAAATGGTAAGTAAATGTATAAATGTTTGATGAATCGAGATGTAGATAAGTTAATGACTTATAAAATATTTGAAAACTTGATTGGGATGAGATTCAAATTGAAAACGAATGAATTAGTGAATGAACAGATGGATTTGCAATTGCAAGTGCAAGAAAATGAAATTGAAAGTTAAAATTCATTTTGAATTTGAAAGTAAATAAAATGGGAATTGAACTTGATTTGTGAAAAAATGAAGTGAAGTATTAAACTCAAATTAGTAAGTGAAGCTAATTGAATATTGATCAAATGAATTAGTAATTGGAACTAATTTAAGATAGTGCAGTTGTAAATGACAAATAATTGATAAATTTCAATATTTCAGAATTGAAGTTAAATAGAATCCAAATTGAATTGAAATTGTGAAATAGAATTCAAATGAATTTGAAATGTAAACTTGAGTGAAAAGAATATATAACTTCAGTAGAGAATTAAAAATGATGTAAGAAGTATATATTGAAAACTTTGAAATTGAATGTACAAAATGGGTTGAATGCTGTAACTAGATAGAATGGCTAGTAGATATACAGGTATTGTAAAGGAATTGGAATTTTGAATTCACAGATAATTTGAATTGCTCGACAAAAGGTACGTATTTGAATTATAATATGAGTTTTTGATGATTTCTTGTCTAGCCGCTTGGCTTTTTCTTTTTCTTTTTGAAATCTGAGAGTCCGTAGGGACGTTTTGTAGTCGTGCCGTATTAGCCGCGCAAAGGAGACGCTGGCGAAATTTTTCGAAAATTTAGGGTGTTAGAAAATTTTTGAGAAAATTTGGAAGTTTAAATTTGAATTTAAACTCGAATTTGAATTGAGAAGTAAACAATGTTGTTTGAAACCTGTAATTGAAGTTGAAAAACTAGTTGAAGTAATAACGAATCTTTAGTAGAAGATTTGTTTTGAAGAATTGATAAAACTATTTAGATTGAAAAAAATAGTAGACGAGTTAAGGACCATTTTTTCCTAACTTGTAATTTCGAGGACGAAATTCTTTTAAGGAGGGAAGTTTGTAACGACCCAGAATTTTGAACAAATTAAATTGAGAATATTTAATTAATTTTAAATATTTGAATGACGATTTAATTTGAATCCCCGAAATAACTTTGAATTTGACGATTTATTTATAAAATTTAATCTATTGTAAGGTGAATAAAAATTCGAATCTTCAATTTAAGCTGAAGAAAAATATTTCAAAAGCTTTTAAAATTCGTATTGACAATACCAGAGATAACAGAAGCTTCAGAATCGAATTTAGGAGTAAAGTGTTCAGTTTGAAATTAGATCGTTCGAACCGATATTTATAAAATAGTCATTTTTCAAACAGTCTCGGAATTCGACGAAACCAGTTCCATTGGGTCCGTAATATTGAATTATTATCAGATTTCAAATTTTGTATTTTTCGGAATTCATACGTGAGAAAACGACAGGTAAACGCGTTGAAAGTTGTATCGAAACAAACTGAGTTTAAAATTTAAATTTAAAATTAAAAACAAAAGACAGCGTCCCTAACCTCGTGCCTAAATTCACGCCAAGTATCACGGAAGAAATCGTGATAACCATAACTCTATACCTTCGTTACTCCTCTTCAAGTTCAAAAACATCAGAACGAAATCAAATTCGTTTCGAAAATGGCCGCCCTCATTCTCTCGTTTCAAATAAAATAAAATTGGAAAAAAGGAGGAATCACGAGTACGATTAGGGTATGGCTCGAGCGAGCAGGAATGGCAACCGAGGCGTTCGAAATTGGGGGTCGCTCGCGTTCGAGCGGCGACCTGGCACTCGGCAACTAGAGGAGGCTCGCAGGGGCTTGGGTGGCATCGTGGGAGGTCAGCGATCGCGAATTTTTCTCGTGACTGGCGCGATGTCGAGCGGCGATCGAGTCAAAGGCGGCGGCGTTCAGGCGAAGCTGGGATCTCGCGATTTCAGTTGGATGGAGTTGGGGTTTCGAATCTGGGTAAGCGAAATGGCGGTGGCGATGAGGTGAAGGAGGAAGGCTCGAAGTTGGGATGGGGGGATCGATATCGTTCTCTGGGCGTGGCCGTACACGATCGCGAGTTCGATCGCAGGGAGGCGGCAAACAGCTCTGACTAACTTCGAGGCAGTGAGGTATCTTTGTATACAATTCATTTATTAAGCTATTTAATTGTGTATATATATTTTATGAGAAGAAATAAATTTAGAATTGGTTAATTTAAATTATTAAAAGAAATATTATTTTTAAACTAAATAATAAATTTATTTATTAAGTCAATAGTTCGAAATTAAAATAATGGTTTGGATGATTAATTTGTTTAATTTACTTATTTAATTTATTTTTAGAAATGGTTAAACAAGAAAATATAGTTTTAAACTAAAATTTTAGTTAAACAAATTTATTTAAAAGAAATTGGTTTAAAATAAAATCATTGAACAATTAAAAGTACCAAGCGAAAAAAAATTGATTATTCGATTTATATAGAATATTAATAAATTGTATAAACTGTTTATACTAGGGCTGAAATGGAGAGACAAGCTGAAATGATAAAATGGGATTGCTAATAAAAGGCTAAGGTGAGATTTTCTCACTCGAAGGAAATTTGATTTTACAGTTATTATTGACTGTTTGATTGCTATTGATTGTTATATTAGATATGATAGGATATATATATATATATAGCAGTATATACATATTGGCATATGTATATATTGGATTGATGATTTCCCGCCTCGTATAGCGGATGAGACCCTATTGCGCCGTTAGTAAGCGGATTTATAAAAACCCATATACCGCGATAATTCCGTACTGGAGCAGAATTGGTATTGTGCTAACGTTTTTGGATGCAGGGAAACAGGTTGGAGGGATCCAACTGGATTCCTCAACTGTATTTATTTATTTACAGATGTTGATATATATTCTGTTATCATGTGATGATATATGATGTTTGATGTTGTGATGGACTAATTGATGCGTTGCATCATTGGATTCAAATTTTGAAATTTAAAAATAACGATGTTGATTTTAAAAGTGAAATTTTAAAAGTGATCTTTGAAAATATACGTTTATTTAAATTGTTGAATTGATTTACTTTAAATAGATAAACGTTAAAACTTTAAAGTTATAAAAGTTAAGGTTTTGTGAATTTTAACAAAAAAATAATTTCTTTGAAATAAAGAGTTAAGAAAGTTATAAAATGGGTTAAGTTGGGATTTTTGAATAACTATAAAACGATTTGTATAAAAAGATTTATAAAAATTGATATTTTATAAATCAAATATTGGAATTATAAAACGGGTATTTTATAAGTGTTAAAAAGAAGTATGAATAGATTTCACAAGTAAATGAAATTAATAGATTTCACAAGTAAATGAAATTAATAGATATAAATTGTGAAGTTATAAAATGGATGAAACTGTAGAATAAAATATTTATAAGAGATTAACTTATAAATTGGATTTTTACCTTTAGATGGAATATTTATCGAATTATGAATAAAGGAGATTTATTAAATTGAAGTCGTTATAAAATAGGAATAGAATTTATAAACGTTGTTTTATAAATTCGAAATCGATAGAATTTGATAAATTAAATGTAGAAGATTTTTAAAGAAGATATATTCACGATTTTGGATAGTGAATATATTGTTAAGTAAAATGGATATGTTTCGGGAAAGCGATATTTGAAATGAAGTGATTGTTTTAAAAGATGTTTTAAAACGTGTTAAATATCGAAATCATAGATTTCAACATTTATTGTTGAAATAGACGTTTTTCGAAAAATAAGGAAATGGTGGACTATAACACTGTTGTTATAGTAAATGATTTCCGAAAGGAAATGTTTTATGTAGTATTGGGATTTATACATCTATCTAAAATCCGAATCCCTATACTAGTGATTTTGAGTCGTCGTAACGATGTTTTACGTAACATTCGTTTTGACTCAAATAAATGTTGTTATAATAAATGATTTCCTTAAAAGAATGAAATATATACTTAATTTGATTTAAGTATATTGAATATTTTCAAGTGTTGAAAATAAATAGATTTGTGAATTACTTATTATTATATAAGTGTGGAATTGCTTTTCCAATATGAAATGAACGTTTTTGAGATTTATCTTCTTAAAGATAAATCGAAATTGAATATTGAAATCGATTTGGAAATCGAATATCTGTAGATATTTTGAAAATATAAATTCACTATGGAATTTATAAAGGAAAGGGAAACTGTTTAGAAAAAAATAAATATTGATTTACCTTTGTAATGTGGAAATTTATTTGAAATCGTTTTTCAAATGGTTAAGTGTGGAAATTTTATATCTCGTAAAGATATTTTTGAAGATGAAATAATTTGGAAAATTATTTGGAATCTGATGATGTTACGCATCTTTATTGATAGTTAAATAACCGACTATCAATAATTACCTTGAGTAGGTATTTGTTGTGAATTGGATGAAATTGAATGCCACACTTATTTTTGAATAAGCGCTCACTATTCGGGTTAGCCGGGAAAGGACCATGGGGTCGTATAACCCATTCCGAATAAGTGATACGTCGTTATGAATTGCATTTGAAGACCGGTGTTGAAGACCGGATATTTTTGAAAACGGAAGGATTACCGTCGAGTTACTCTACACCGACTGATCTTCGGTTTAGAGGTTTTTATCACCCTTAGTGACGGGAAGTCCTGACGTGATTAGAAATTTATCTGGAAATGCAAGGGCTTCGTGAGAAGAGCCTTCGGTTCTGTTCGATCCCGGAACAGACTTGTATGGATTGTGTGTCTGACGTTACAATTTGAGATATAGAGCTGATTTCTTTCAAATACATTTCTGTTGGTGGCGGAGAATTTATTCTCTTAGCTTAACACCCTTCTCTGAGACGTACGAGCTCAGAGGTTATGTAGTTGAAATTTGTCAGCGATATATCCCAATTTGGTAACGTGGCATACTGAGTGTTGCTGTGAAATGATCAGTGTTTGATCATTTGTGATATGATCATTTGTTTGATCTTATATCTTTGTGATCATAGGTTGATCATTTTGTTTGACCCGAAGCAGGGCTTTTTGAGAAAGCGTAGCTTTGTGGACGAGACTTCATCGAGCCTCACACCCCGGAAATGGTCGAAACAGGAAGAATGCAGCAAGGTTCTAGGGAGTAGCGCCCCTTAGTGTATGTCATTCCTTCTGGATAAAGGTGGTATCATGGTATGGAGCCCAGATACTTAACCTCTGTGGTTGCTGCACAGTTATTATTACTTTGTGGTTTGTTGGAAATCGGGGATCCTCGGGAAGATCGGTGACGATCGGGGGATGGCATACGCGTGTCAGTAGTTACCTATTTTTGCAGAGGTAACCCGGCCTTGTGTTGGCAGAGATCCGGTTAGGTTCTCGGGTCGTCTATTCCAGGGACGTACCCATCGTGGATAGGAAGTTCCTTAGCCTGATAATTTGTTGGAAATCCAAAGAAACAATACGTGACTTGTACGGTTTTAGTTGTAGAACCTGCCATTTAACATGGTAGCTATAGCAAGCATACTATAATGGTACCTATGCTGGCTAAGATTTATATTCTACTTTCGAAATGTTTTCTACACTATGCACTAATAATAATATAAAAAAGAATTTGATTTTCGCGTAGTAAGCATCTTTGACTATCATAAGAAGAAATCTCCTCCAAGTCTGCGTTTGCATTGTGTGTGTGGTGGGAGGTCTTATGGTAGTTTCATTTTCCAAAAGCATTTCGAATTGACTTTAAAAATCTTCCTGTTGTTTATTTTAAAGAATAACTGTTTTACGATCTCACACCAGTCACCATGACTGACTCGGAGTTTATTGTTTTCCCTTCTAAACTCTGGGTGCCCACCAATTTCCACACGGGCAGTCTAGAGTATATTATCAAGATATTCAGGATATTCTGGAGCTTTGGAGATAAGCTGGAGGACGAGACGTAGTATTTGTATCTGATAGTATTTATTCCGCTGTGTATTCTGTATGAGGACAAGTTTATATAACTGTCCATTGTTGTATATTGACTCTGATTGATGTATGTATAAACTGATAAAATTCTTTGTTTAAAAGATTACTGATTTATCTATTATATATTGTTCCGCTGTGATGTGTAAGATTCTGATATTGTTTTCTGTCTAATGTTGTTCAGTTGTTCTTTCTTTCTCTTCTTCTTCTCTTTTTCTTCTATTTCTTCTTTCTAAAACCCTCACTATTGGAGTTTCCGGCACTCGATTGCTCGGCAGTCGATAAAGTGAGTATCGATGTCGAATTTTCGAAAGTCGAAAATTTCGGGATGTGACAATTACATTTCATCCCAATTACATTCTTATCATTAAATCACAAATTTTTAATTCCTCCAACATTAAATCACAAAACTTGATTAAATTAAATATTTTAATTAACGAAAATTACAGGTCATTACAGTGGATTTATAAACAATGTTTATAAATAAATCGAAATGATTTTAATTTGATAAATTGAAGTTATAAATTCACGGGGAGAATTTATAATGAGATGGGCCAATCGGTTTAAAAAGGAATGACAAATTTTTCTTTTAGAAATGTGAAAAAGGGATTTTATGAAATTGGGGACGTAAGTCGATTGGTGATAAATCTCGAGAGAGATTATAAATATTAGATTGGTTGTATAGGAATTTAAAAATATATTTTTGTCAAGTAGTTGAGTTTGTTTAAAAAGAGGGTTTTTAATTATTGAACTAGGAAATCTTAAAAATGTTTTAGCATAGAAAATTGGTGTTTCAAAGTTAAGTAATTATTTTAAATTGTTTAAAAGTATATTTAATTATTAATTAAAGTTATCTTATAATGATTTTTTTTAAAGTTAATTATTATTTAAGAATTAATCAGTATTATTGATTTAGAAGGAACCTGATCGGAGTCCGCACTAGAGAAGTCGAGTGAGCAATGCTTGTTCAGGAGTGATATTTGTGTGATCGAACGAGTGATCGAATTTAATATTAAGCAAGGACGACATATGTATATCGTACGTACTTTAAATTAATGATATGCTTTTGACATTAAAAAAATGCAAGTTGTTTGGTTACCTATCATTTGTAACTGAGTTACAAGTTCATGGAAGCAAAAGCTAGTTTGATGCTTTTGGTTTCATGGGTAGAGTTTGATTGCTCAACCAACATGTACACATTCATGTTGTTGTTTGATGGTTTTATGCCCTAGATATGGGAAGCCACTTTGGGGCTTTTGTTTTCTTTTGTTGGTTTGGACCATTGTGGCAAATTGTAGTTTTTCCAAATCGAGCCGCGCAAAGGAGATGCTGCCGAAATTTTCCATAACTTATGAGATTTGAAAAGTTTAACAATTCATTTAAGTAAATTGGTTTTAAATGCTTAAGGGTTTGGTAATATTTTTCTATCTTTAGGAAGTTCAAGGACGAAATTCTTTTAAGGGGAGAAGAATGTAACGACCCGAATTTTTGAACAGTTTACAAACAAATATCGAAATTATTTAAATATTTGAATCTTGGATTTAATGTGAATAAAAATGATTTCGAAAGCTTTTTTAAGTTCATTTTAAATAATAATTCTAATAGTAAACTTTTAATTTAGAATTAAAAGTGATTAAATTGGTTCTAATAATAATTCATTTTAATTAATGTGTGAAATTATCATTCCGGGGCACTATTTCAGATTTTGACAAAATCAGTGCCATTGGATCCAGAATAATGAATTATTATGTGCCGACAAGTTTCACGATCAAACGTATCGTGTGATCATGCGAGCTTGAAACGTGTAGCATTTAAATTTAAGTGAATAAAATATAATATCAATTTACTATTAATACTCATTAAAATCCAACTTAATTTCCCATTCCTCTTTCATTCATCAGTTTTCATAGCCACCACCAAAACGAACATTTTTTGGTTGCGTTTTTGTTTGTATATTTTTTTTGATTTTTTGTAGCGTTTTTAAAATGCAACTATATAATTTTTTAAATTAGTTTATGTAACGCCCCACTCTGAGACCCACTGTAACAAAGAGTATTACAGGAGTAATACTGTCTGTTAAAGCGGAGAATAGAGTATAGTGGAAGCAACCATTTGTAATCAAGCTATAACTATCTACTGAATACGTCGAAAGGTGGAATCTATTTAAATTTTTCTCAAACAGGTGGTTCGACATATTCGGTAAATACTTATAACGAAATTACAAATGGCTAAAGATCTATCAGGACAAAGCATAATAACATAATGAAATAGCATCACAGAACAGAATCACATAACAGATATAAAATCCCAGAACAATACATCATCAATACAGATCCAAATACTATAAGTGGGTACAAAGCCACTGCTCACACATGTGAGTCAAAAATATGTACATATCAAAGTCTGAATAATAACAGAGTAGCGGAATAGTGGACAAATAAAAGCGTTATCTATCAGCATAGCAGATAATGTCCAAGCGGAAGCACAGAAGCTAAGTCCAGAGACCTAACCTGAAACAACTCGGTCTGACCCGAGTGAAAACACTCGGGTCAGGCTAGCTAAACAATCGGTAATAACTGAGATATATAATAATGCGGTACATAAACAAAACAATACTTATCCAAAGAGAAGTATATTATGAACCTCATGAATATAATGACGATCCCTAATCATCAATAAACAATAAAAATCTCCAAAGAGAAATCAACACCAAAGTGTAGAATAAATAAAATAGCCTCATATCATCGGCGTAGCCAAAGCTATAAAAAGATGCCCATAGGCAATAATCCCAAGAGTGACCAGAGTCTGTAATCAATGCCCAAGCAAAGATCGATGCTCCAAAGAGCAATGGGGATATACTGAAAAGTCAATGAAATCAAACACTAAAAAGCAGTGTCCAGAGACACTGTGAATCCACAAGGCAATCGCACTTACATCGTATGGTTCCATAGAACCAACACCGAATGGCGGTACTCGAATGGATATAAAAATCATCAAATAATAACAATATTGCACGTGCACCGACCAGAGTCGTTGTTGCCAAGTACTGTAGAGTTGTGATCGATCACTCGCACAGATGCGGAACACGCGAGACGGCGAGATCCTTCCCAGAAGGATAAAGGCCCAGAGGCGCACGCCGAAAAATAAACTGCTCCATAGAGCAGGTGTCCAGAGACGGTTGCCCAGAGGCATGGTGACCCAGAGGTCCAGTACTGGCCGCCCAGAGGCTAATGTGTCACTAACTTCTTGGAGAGGAACCCGTAAAGTGTTAACAATGAGTCCCATACCCCACGTTCGCACTAAACGGTTTACTAACCAATAGCAAGCTCACACTCCAAACAATAAAAAGTTCACCTCGTATCATCGGTAAACTAGACCCAAAGGTCAAAACGATCAATCGAATAGGTCTGGGATTAACCGGAAAGAAAATACACACGGTTCCATAAGCCGGAGTTTTTCCCAACCGTTTAAGCACCTTTCCACTTCGCTCGAAATGCTAAAGTGTGAGTGTGGGGTTTTTATTATAGAAAATAATTGTGCGAAACAGATTTATAATTGATTTTTGAAATCACTTTAAAACGGCTTTTGAAAACTCTCCTATTATGGAGTAATTAATTTAATAATTAAAAATAATATTATATAATAATTTCGAAAGCCATTTAGGAGTGCAAAATCTTTTGAAAAGGATTCATAAAACCCGTGTACGAAATCTAGAGACAAATTTCAAAGAAATCAATAAAACCAGAAAATCACTGAAAATTATTCAAGTGTTTGTAAACATTTAAAAACAGCTGCGAACCCAAGTTTGGCAATTTATTTGGACCAGCAAATTGTGTCCAAATGTCATGAAAATTTGCAGGCGTGTAGTCCAACATCCCTACTTTAAGATGCAAAAAGAATTTCAGGATTCCGAGTTGAGACGAAGTGGCAGCGACGTCTCAAAGTTGGACCCAGAACAAGATTTACACTGTTTACAAACAGCGACTAGAGTTCAACTTCGACACGAAATTCGAAGTACCAAACGAACTCCAATGTTGTCCAAATTTTACTGAGATGGAGTTCGGAACTCCACCCTTCTAACGAGACCAAAAACGTTGAATTCCGACTTTCGGTGCGAACATGGCGGCATCGCGGAGTGGCGCTCAAAAGCTGGAAACAGAAGGGATATTTGATTTTCATTCTAAGTGTTTGACCATTCAAAAACTGCTGCGAACCCAAGTTCGACAATTTATTTGGACCAGCAAACTGAATCCAAATGACATGAAAACTGGTAGGCCTATAGTCCAACATCCCTACTATAAGATACAAAAAGAATTTCTGGAATCCGAGTTGAGACGAAGTAGCAGCGACGTCTCAAATTTGGACCCAGAACAAGATTCACACTGTTTACAAACAGCGACAAAAGTTAAACTTCGACACGAAATTCGAAGTACCAAACGAATGCCGATGATGCCTAAATTTTACAGAGATGGAGTTCGAAACTCCATCTTTCCAACGAGACCAAAAACGTCGAATTCCGATTTCGGATGCGATCGTGGCGGCATTGCGAAGTGGAGATAAAAAATCTGGAACAGGGTTTAAAAAAAAAATTATTTATTATTTTTTTTCTTTTTTTTTCTCGGGACAGTGGTAAGAATGTACAATTTTAACCAAAATAACTTCGAAATTTCATGAAACTCAAAACATGAAAGTTTTAGCTCTAAATCTAAGCTTTCCAGAACATCCAAAATTATTAGATTTGGATAAGAAACGAGAGAGATACATGCAAAACAATATCAGATTGAAACTCAAGATAACTTGTTAAAGACGGAATTGGTCTTCTGTCTTTGAACGCATTTCAGGTCATCTAAATGGCAATATTACAGAAAACTCACTGAACAAAAATTGTAGCATATGTTTTAAGCTTTCCGGAACATTCAAAATTATCTAATTCGGATCAAAAACGAGTAACTTATGGCCAAATCAATTTCAGGGTTTTATTTTATCAACCTTGTAGTTTGTTGTCAGGTCAGCGACAAACAAACGTGATTTCGACCATTGAAACCATAAAATTAGGAAAGGCTCAAAACATGAAAGTTATAGGCTACAGAACAAGCTTTCCAGAACTTCAAGAAAATCTTAATTCCGATTTAAGATGAATGAGATATGCCTAATTTACTAACAGCAATAAACTAATTATAATTTCAGCTAGCATATATTACCTCTTTCCAAGCAATGAAAAGAAGATCAAAGAGTTTCACAATCCAAATGCACAAAAAAAGAGGATTACAGAATAATTTCAGAAATTAAAGAATGAATTAGAGGTGGGTTTTGTGATTGCTATTACCTCTTTTAGTAGTTTGGATTAACTCTCTTTGATTTGGTGTAGATTGGAGTCTTGCTTAGGAGGCCATGACTAGGTTTTGGAGCTTTCTAATTAAGTTTTAGTGGTTATGAAATGAAGTGTTGGCTGAAATGGGAGAGTAAAAGATACTTTATAGGCTAATGGTTAGGGTTATTGGATCTAATACCCATTAGGACTTTGTATTATTCATGTGCATACATATATAGACAATTTTCTCTAAGTACACTCTACATACAAATTACTAAATACATTTCAAACCATAGAAAATTATGAAAATATGTTAACAATTACTTTTAGCCATTTCATAAAATCCTATATCAACAATATTTTACATTTTAACCCCTAATTTTTCCAAAACACCGTTTATAGTTAATATTAGCCAAAATCACCATTTTGAAAATAAATTGCAAATTAATTTCCCAAATCAAATATTGCACTATTTTACACATATAAAATTTTGCAATAATATGAATTACAAATTTCCCTAATTAATTTCCTTGAAATGCTCCATTTTACGCTTAAGCCCAAAATATTAATTTATTCAAAATGACTAAATTTTGAACAAATTAGCCACATTAAAAATTCATTAATAGCTCCAATTAAATTAAAATCCCAATTTTAATTTATTATTTGGTAACCACAATCACGGGTTGTTACAGACTCCCCCCCTTAAGAAAATTGCGTCCCCGCAATTCCTTAAATATAGAAGTCGTCTATAACATCTAATCCACAAAAGGAATACAGAAGACGGAGCTCGATTTCGAATATCACACATAGAAAGAGTCTCAAGAATATCGTCGATGAAAACCAGAACGAATCTATTGATGTATTCCCGGAATACTCGATTCATGAGATCGACGAAGAAAGCCGGAGCGTTCGTCAAGCCGAACGGCATGACCAACCACTCAAAAGAACCATGACGAGTGCGAAATGCTGTAAGAGGAATGCTGTCTTCCATGACTCGTAGCTGATGGAATCCGGTGGCAAGGTCAAACTGAGAGAAGACCTTCGCACCGCTCAAATGGTCAAACATGTCGTAACGGGAATTAGAGTTAGACATGATTCAATGATAGATAATTAATTAAGGAATACTACGGAATATAACGGATTCCTATACATATTCCTAACTTATCTATCAATAAACATGAGGAAGGGATATGATTTAATTCGGATCTAATTTAAAATGTATTGTACTAAGTGTATCTGTTCTGTGTTTATTATGCTTATTCCTGAAACCAGGCTCTGATACCAAGCTGTAACGCCCCACTCTGAGACCCACTGTAACAAAGAGTATTACATGAGTAATACTGTCTGTTAAAGCGGAGAATAGAGTATAGTGGAAGCGACCATTTGTAATCAAGCTATAACTATCTACTGAATACGTCAAAAGGTGGAATCTATTTAAATTTTTCTCAAACAGGTGGTTCGACATATTCGGTAAATACTTATAACGAAATTACAAATGGCTAAAGATCTATCAGGATAAAGCATAATAACATAATGAAATAGCATCACAGAACAGAATCACATAACAGATATAAAATCCCAAAACAATACATCATCAATACAGATCCAAATACTATAAGTGGGTACAAAGCCACTGCTCACACATGTGAGTCAAAAATATGTACATATCAAAGTATGAATAATAACAGAGTAGCGGAATAGTGGACAAATAAAAGCGCTATCTATCAGCATAGCAGATAATGTCCAAGCGGAAGCACAGAAGCTAAGTCCAGAGACCTAACCTGAAACAACTCGGTCTGACCCGAGCGAAAACACTCGGGTCAGGCTAGCTAAACAATCAGTAATAACTGAGATATATAATAATGCGGTACATAAACAAAACAATACTTATCCAAAGAGAAGTATATTATGAACCTCATGAATATAATGACGATCCCTAATCATCAATAAACAATAAAAATCTCCAAGAGAAATCAACACCAAAGTGTAGAATAAATAAAATAGCCTCATATCATCGGCGTAGCCAAAGCTATAAAAAGATGCCCATAGGCAATAATCCCAAGAGTGACCAGAGTCTGTAATCAATGCCCAAGCAAAGATCGATGCTCCAAAGAGCAATGGGGATATACTGAAAAGTTAATGAAATCAAACACTGAAAAGCAGTGTCCAGAGACACTGTGAATCCACAATGCAATCGCACTTACATCGTATGGTTCCATAGAACCAACATCGAATGGCGGTACTCGAATGGATATAAAAATCATCAAATAATAACAATATTGCACGTGCACCGACCAGAGTCGTTGTTGCCAAGTACTTTAGAGTTGTGATCGATCACTCGCACAGATGCGGAACGCGCGAGACAGCGAGATCCTTCCCAGAAGGATAAAGGCCCAGAGGCGCACGCCGAAAAATAAACTGCTCCACAGAGCAGGTGTCCAGAGACGGTTGCCCAGAGGCATGGTGACCCAGAGGTCCAGTACTGGCCGCCCAGAGGCTAATGTGTCACTAACTTCTTGGAGAGGAACCCGTAAAGTGTTAACAATGAGTCCCATACCCCACGTTCGCACTAAACGGTTTACTAACCAATAGCAAGCTCACACTCCAAACAATAAAAAGTCCACATCGTATCATCGGTAAACTAGACCCAAAGGTCAAAACGATCAATCGAATAGGTCGGGGATTAACCGGAAAGAAAATACACACGGTTCCACAAGCCGGAGTTTTTCCCAACCGTTTAAGCACCTTTCCACTTCGCTCGAAATGCTAAAGTGTGAGTGTGGGGTTTTTATTATAGAAAATAATTGTGCGAAACGGATTTATAATTGATTTTTGAAATCACTTTAAAACGGCTTTTGAAAACTCTCCTATTATGGAGTAATTAATTTAATAATTAAAAATAATATTATATAATAATTTCGAAAGCCATTTAGGAGTGCAAAATCTTTTGAAAAGGATTCATAAAACCCGTGTACGAAATCTAGAGACAAATTTCAAAGAAATCAATAAAACCAGAAAATCACTGAAAATTATTCAAGTGTTTGTAAACATTCAAAAACAGCTGCGTACCCAAGTTCGGCAATTTATTTGGACCAGCAAATTGTGTCCAAATAACATGAAAATTTGCAGGCATGTAGCCCAACATTCCTACTTTAAGATGCAAAAAGAATTTCTGGATTCCGAGTTGAGACGAAGTGGCAGCGACGTCTCAAATTTGGACCCAGAACATGATTTACACTGTTTACAAACAGCGACTAGAGTTCAACTTCGACACGAAATTCGAAGTACCAAACGAACTCCAATGTTGTCCAAATTTTCCTGAGATGGAGTTCGGAACTCCACCTTTCTAACGAGACCAAAAACGTTGAATTCCGACTTCCAATGCGAACATGGCGGCATCGCGGAGTGGCGCTCAAAAGCTGGAAACAGAAGGGATATTTGATTTTCATTCTAAGTGTTTGACCATTCAAAAACTGCTGCGAACCAAAGTTCGACAATTTATTTGGACCAGCAAACTGAATCCAAATGACATGAAAACTGGTAGGCATATAGTCCAACATCCCTACTATAAGATACAAAAAGAATTTCTGGAATCCGAGTTGAGACGAAGTAGCAGCGACGTCTTAAAGTTGGACCCAGAACAAGATTCACACTGTTTACAAACAGCGACAAAAGTTAAACTTCGACATGAAATTCGAAGTACCAAACGAATGCCGATGATGCCTAAATTTTACAGAGATGGAGTTCGAAACTCCACCTTTCCAAGGAGACCAAAAACGTCGAATTCCGATTTCGGATGCGATCGTGGCGGCATTGCGAAGTGGAGATAAAAAATCTGGAACAGGGTTTAAAAAAAAAATTATTTATTATTTTTTTTCTTTTTTTTTCTCGGGACAGTGGTAAGAATGTACAATTTTAACCAAAATAACTTCGAAATTTCATGAAACTCAAAACATGAAAGTTTTAGCTCTAAATCTAAGCTTTCCAGAACATTCAAAATTATTAGATTTGGATAAGAAACGAGAGAGATACATGCAAAACAATATCAGATTGAAACTCAAGATAACTTGTTAAAGACAGAATTGGTCTTCTGTCTTTGAACGCATTTCAGGTCATCTAAATGGCAATATTATAGAAAACTCACTGAACAAAAATTGTAGCATATGTTTTAAGCTTTCCGGAACATCCAAAATTATCTAATTCGGATCAAAAACGAGTAAGTTATGGCCAAATCAATTTCAGGGTTTTATTTTATCAACCTTGTAGTTTGTTGTCAGGTCAGCGACAAACAAACGTGATTTCGACCATTGAAACCACAAAATTAGTCAAAGCTCAAAACATGAAAGTTATAGGCTACAGAATAAGCTTTCCATAACTTCAAGAAAATCTTAATTCCAATTTAAGATGAATGAGATATGCCTAATTTACTAACAGCAATAAACTAATTATAATTTCAGCTAGCATATATTACCTCTTTCCAAGCAATGAAAAGAAGATCAAAGAGTTTCACAATCTAAATGCACAAAAAAAAGAGGATTACAAAATAATTTCAGAAATTAAAGAATGAATTAGAGGTGGGTTTTGTGATTGCTATTACCTCTTTTAGTAGTTTGGATTAACTCTCTTTGATTTGGTGTAGATTGGAGTCTTGCTTAGGAGGCCATGACTAGGTTTTGGAGCTTTCTAATTAGGTTTTAGTGGTTATGAAATGAAGTGTTGGCTGAAATGGGAGAGTAAAAGATACTTTATAGGCTAATGGTTAGGGTTATTGGATCTAATACCCATTAGGACTTTGTATTATTCATGTGCATACATATATAGACAATTTTCTCTAAGTACACTCTACATACAAATTACTAAATACATTTCAAACCATAGAAAATTATGAAAATATATTAACAATTACTTTTAGCCATTTCATAAAATCCTATATCAACAATATTTTACATTTTAACCCCTAATTTTTCCAAAACACCGTTTATAGTTAATATTAGCCAAAATCACCATTTTGAAAATAAATTGCAAATTAATTTCCCAAATCAAATATTGCACTATTTTACACATATAAAATTTTGCAATAATATGAATTACAAATTTCCCTAATTAATTTCCTTGAAATGCTCCATTTTACGCTTAAGCCCAAAATATTAATTTATTCAAAATGACTAAATTTTGAACAAATTAGCCACATTAAAAATTCATTAATAGCTCCAATTAAATTAAAATCCCAATTTTAATTTATTATTTGGTAACCGCAATCACGGGTTGTTACAGTTTACATTTGTTTTTGTAGCATTTTTTAAACACTACTAAAAGTTATTGGTTGTTTGGCAGCATATTTTAAATGCTGTTATTTACGGTTGATGGCTTGTACCATTTCCAGCAACCGACAATCGATCAATCACATAATTTTCATATTCAAACGAACAATTAAATCACATAATTAGCATATACAAACAATCAATCAATCATATGATCATCATATTCAAATAATTGAAAAAACACGCTAATCTCATAATCAAATATAATATCCATAATCAATTCGATAGTAGGTTTTCAACAAAATAAGTCACATACTACAAGCATTCACAAACAAGTTTACACAAGTAGTACTAACAGAATAAAACAACATATATAACAATTAAAGTCATGTTCATTGCTTGGCTACCAATAATTCTTTGTTGTCGGCAGTCTTCACTTCGAAATAGCTAATTACCTGCAAACGATCAATCAACAATAAAAATTACAAACCAAAACTGAATGCTAAGTTACTGATTCAAAGACTATAGCACACTTATCAATCAATAGGTGCTAGAACATAATTTATTTAAACTATATTTGAGTTCTAGTTTCAAATAATTTCCTTTTATAAGTGTATTTCCCGTCATAGATTTGAGTGGGGACAGAGGTAAGGTCTCAAAATGAATTATAGTTTGAGTACATACCATATGAGTCCAACATCGTTTATTTACTTCAATTTCATTTTGTTTATAGTCTGTATATCAATTTTTTTAGTTAATGCAATACATAATTTTTCTAAGCTAACGTTTGTTGTGGAAGTTTGATATTATCTTATAAGTTTTTAGAACTTAAAGAATGGTTGTCTTATTTAAACATTCAAGTCTTTACTTTGGTTAGCAAATTATTTATTTCAATATTTATTTATTTGATTATTAATATTTCCCATGCTCAATTTGCAATAAAAATTCTAAAGTTGTTTATGTACGCTCAATTTCAAAATATATTGAAATACAATTTGAGGAATTAACATTAATTTTTTTTAAGTTTAAGTTAAACTATAAAAATCAAGAGAGAAAATAAAATAACATTTTGGCATAATAAATGTCAGGTTACATTTGAACTGTCGAAACCACTTTATTTACAACCGTGGAACTTCCTAAAATGCATCTTTACTTTTAAAGCTACTAGACTTATGGTGTAACGGTTATGGAATAAATAGTGTGAGCCTATTTTGATGTTGAAGGGTACTACAGTAGAGAGAGGTACCCTCTTTTCTGCTTTGGAAATTAACTTTGGATTATTGACCATAGATCTTCAAATTAAACCCCGTTTTAGTAGTTTTATAATGGGAAAAACTAATTTTGAATGTGACATAACTAAGATATAAATCCATTAAAGTCACAACTTCAACTATCCTTCAGAAAACATTTAATGGTGACTTTCATGTGTTTTACTGTACTAATGTGCAGAGAAAGGAAGTAGTTTTCTAACGTAGATGCATAGTAGATATAACGACCCGTAAATTTTAGTGGTTTATTTATTTAATTAGTTGAAATCTTTGTGAATTTTTAAACATTAATATTTTAAAATTTTGTGAAATTTTAAATGATAAAATTTTGAAATAAAAATTTGATATTTGGAATAAGTCTGTTTAAACATAGCAAATGGTAAATTTTTATCTGATAATATTAAAGTTTATTTTCTTGTGTAATTCTATTTCACTTTAAACCAGTGAAAATTGATGTTAATAAAATATTTTCCAAACCTAAATATTTTTCTATAGAAAATTTGTAAATTATCTTCTGAGTGAGACGTCATAATTCGTTTCTTCAAATTTGGACTTCTATTGCTCCATTTATCTTATTTCTGACAAATTAGCAGCATTTTCGGTACTAATTATTGACTTTTGATACGATGATCGTACCATTGATATCTATATACTGTTTTGATCGCCTCGTCGCGCTGATCTCTGCGGTATATTCAATTCTGTGTTTTGAAGTCCGGTGCACAGCGGAATCCATGAAACCAGTAACCGTATCGGTATCGGTTCCATTTCTTTTTGTTTTCGTGATCTTTTAATATTCCACTATGGAATCGAATAGTCGCTGGCTCCCTAATTCCACCGTTTCATGAATTTTTTTGCCTTTTCATTTCATACGTTGATTGAAAAATAACGCATGTTATCTCCGCCC
Organism: Allium fistulosum; assembly: GCA_030737815.1. Classification (NCBI taxonomy): domain Eukaryota; kingdom Viridiplantae; phylum Streptophyta; class Magnoliopsida; order Asparagales; family Amaryllidaceae; genus Allium; species Allium fistulosum. Next base: position 405,213,869 of record CM060906.1, read on the forward strand.
AGCCACTCTTTCTCTTCCACTCTCTACATCTCCTCATCCACGTACGCTAGCCCTTCCCATTTCTCTCAACCTACCTCTCTGCTTTACACGTTAGCCTCCCTACTCCGCCCAAGCTAGCCGACCACCTCACTTCAGACCGCGTGCTTCACGTGCTTTCCTGATCTCGACCACCCGAGCAACGTCGGCGAGCACCCTCACTCTACTCCGTGCTTCCGTTTTCCGCCCATACAGCCCACCTAGGCCGAGAGTAGCCTCAACCGCACCACAACTTTCTCACTTGACAAGCATGACCCCTTCCCTGTTGCTGAGCTTCCTCCCCTTCTCCAATGTACAACATCTACTTCCTCTGTTTTTAAGGTACTATATGTATAGGTATAGGGTTGCATTTTATAAGTCTTATAGATATATTAGTTTATATATATTGTGTCATCTGCATTTATATCAATCTATATGCATTCTTATACAAACCTGTTACATGATTCGAATATATATATAGTTTACATGGTTTGTCGTTTTAAGTTATATATATATATAGTGATATGTTCGTGTATTTATATACATAAGTTGTGTTATACTATATAAGTTCTATATATATATATATATTAGTGTATAGATTTTTTTCTGTTGGGTTTAAGTTTGTATGAATTCTTAATGATATGGTGTATATATATTATTATTTATGGCATGTTGTAATGTCAATTCAAATATGTATGTAGTTTGTACGAGTTTGTTTACTTTATGTTGTATATATTATTTTATAAAAGTCTACTATATATATGTCAATGTATTTTATATATATGTTACAGTGCTATATTTTACAAGTCTACAGCATTATATGATTGTACGGTAAGTGTATATAGTTTGCTCATATCCTGTTGCTATATATTATAAAATATGAAAGTTATTTAAATATATACAAGTTGCAGATGAATTGTTTGTTTATATGTGTATGTCTAAGTTTGTTATAAGTTAATATATACATATCTATTGTTTTGATGAGTACAATATATATATATAGCCGCAGTAAGTTATATTTTTTAAACTTACATTTTAATTTTTATGACTGAGTGTTTAAGTTGATATATTATATAGATAAGCTTTTGTATTCATTTTTGGTGAAGTCTACATGTAATAGCATGCGATTTGAACATATAATTGAAAATTTTTAGTGTCTGCATGAGTATGCAGTGTTATACATTTGTGTTTAGATCTTTACAATGGTTTTTTAATAGTTTCAATATATAATTTATGTTAATGATATTGAAATGAATATATATATATATATATATATTGTGCAGTTTATATTGGATATGTTTTGTGTTATATATATATATATATATACAGGTTATATAAACCTTATATGATCTTAGTTTATAATATATTTTTTTATACGTATGTTTGTTTATATATCTTATTTCTGTATGAGTTTATATATAGCTTTCTTTTATTTTATTTCAATAACTTGAAGTTAGATAAAATGTTAGTTTATAGGTATTTAAATAAATGTAAGTTTGCAAGTGGTATTTGCTGTTGCTTATGTATATTGGTTTTTATAATAAATTTTGATTTGAAAATTAAAATAAGTTTGTAAATTAATATTTATGTTTATATATTTGTTTATATGGGTATAGACAAGTTAGTTTCAATAAACCAATATATTTGGATATTTTATTCCTTATGTGTCTGAATCAATATTGATTTGAAGCAAATATATATATATATATATATTTATTTATTTAAAATCTTGTTTCATCAATCTCTTGTCCATCTTGACTTACAATCTCAATGTTGATTTTCACAGCCGTTCTCTAGCCTTATCGCTTATCTGTGCCCATATTTGTTGCATCCCATTCTCATCGTTCTCTGGCCTCGAAAGGTGAGCAATCAGTCATGATTAACACTCTTATATTTATTAAATTTGATTTCAATTGAAACCACAATTGAAATATTCTTCTGTTAGTTATTTACATTGATATATGTCATTACCTGTATCTGTTCACCTATGACATCTGACACCATTATCTATTATTTATCACTGATGATATATGCTTGTTACTGATTGTTATATTATTATCATATCTGTTATCACTCTACAAGTTCCCTGTTAGTATAGAATTCACTATGGGTTGAAATGATACATACCCAAACAATCTGTAGAATAGGAGAAAATCGTTATGGGTTGAAATGATAAACCCAAGCGATTTTCATTGACACTGAATTTCGGATTGCGGGTTGAAAAGGTATACCCCCGTATATATATTTAAATTACGGATTGAAAAGATAAACATCCGTATCACTTGACCATAGGGTAGAGAATTATATACAAACACCGTTGGTTTATATATAAATATTTTGAAAATGAATCCTATCATTTTGGAAAGAAATATATGGTTTTATAAAAATAGTGATTTTAGATATGATATAAATGTTATTTTATATATAGTTAAATTCTTGATTTTAAGCTATGTATAAATTTGTTTTAATATAAAATAAGTTTAATAATAAAGTTTGATTTATTCAAATATAATATGGTTAAGTATTTATTTAAATTTTATTTTAATATAGAGTTTGTAATGATTTAATAAATTAAGGTTGAGTAGATAGATTTGAAATGGCATTTAAATTAAGAATTATATTTAATTAAATCGATCTGAACTTATGGAGTTGGGGTTTTAAAAGATATGATTTTATAACTTGATTTTTGGTTTAAGATGATTTAAAATGAATATTTCAAGTTTAAATAAATTGAAGGAAATATTTAGTGATTTGAAATTTAGGGCTTTTATTTAAATGCTATTGAATTTATTTAGTGAATATTGCAAAACTAAATAATAATGAAGTTAAATTAAAATATATATGAAATTATCAGATTTAGTTTTGAAATGGTGGAATATATATAAAGCTTTGAAGTATATTGAAATTGAAATGGTTTAATTTGAGGTTCAAATATGTATTTGAAATCGATATAATTTGAAATAGTTTATTTAGAACTGAATTGAATTGAAATCGATGAATTGAGATTGAAAAAAAATATGAATTTTATAATTCGAGTTGATTTGAATTGATTTATGAAATTTCTGGAAACTATTTTATTATATAAAGTATTTTAAATTATATTTAAAACTATTTTTAATATAAACTATTTTAACTATAATAATTATTTTAATATAACTATTTTAACTTATAACTATTTTATATAAACTATTTTATTTTATAAACTATTTTATTATATATACTAATTTTTAATATCTAAACTGTTTAAGAGGAAAGTGTTATGAATTTCAAGGTTTTTATTTCCAAAGTGTTTTGATTTTTAAAAGACTTGTGATTTCGAAAGCGTTATAACTTTGGAAAGTGATATGATTTTGGAAATAAATATTATTTTAAGTGAGAAATGATATCGTATAGATATGGTTTTGAAATGAGAATGATATTTTGGTTTTGAAGTACAAACTATTTTGAAATGACCACGGTGTTATAATAACGATTGTTTGTTAAAGAGACCGGGATCGGATATGGGCATACTCTCTGTCGATACCGAAAACCACTTTAACAACTATATACGCAGTGGAGATTCCAGAATGAAGTATGATGGTGGCGACGATCCTAAGGTATATTTACGTGGACCTAACTCCTGTGAGTTAGCATAAGGTGGCTAAAACAGGAGCGATTCTGGGCCAGTGAGGTTGCTCCTCTGATCGGACACACTCTATTGTATGCCATTCTATTACTTTGTGATTGGTTTGGTGCGCACCCTTGATTCAGGAGTGTGGCTCGAGGTGGGCGATTGCTGCAGCTCTGTGTCACCACCAGTCCGTATGCGTAATTGGTATATCTACCCTGGCATTTCCTTGTTGTGCCGTGTCACCTACCATAGCGTGCTTTAATACGAGTTTGATTTGTGTCGTACCTATGGAGTATCCTCTGGTAGCCCCAGTTTACGGGGTATTACGATACTGTATAGACTATTGGCACTATAAAATGTGTTAAGGGGGATATGGGTAATGCCTTAACGTTATTTTAATAGTTTAATTTACTTTAGACATATTATAATAGTGTATATTACTACATAGTAGATAGTTTAACGGATCCTTAAAGGATGGTTATCCCAAACATCCTTTGAGTTACTTGTATTTCAGTTGATATTTCACTAGAGTTGGATTTATTGATATAAGAATGTTAATCCTGACTCGAGTGTTTTGTGTTTTGCTTTACGCTCGGGTCAGACTGAGTGATACATCATTTGAGACTCACCTTTGGAGTTGGAGCTTCGCTTGGAGATCCAGCAATCTATCCAGTTTCTGTTATTCTGTTGACTCCAGAGATATATTCTGATCTTGTATTTGATTATTGCATTGAGACTTCTATGTATTCGAAACTTCTATTGTATTTTGTTTAACTCTGTTATATATATATAGTAGCTTCCTGATCTACTATTCTTTTGTTTCAACTGCATTATTGTTATATTACTTTGTGTTTGTGATTCTGTGATTATTTATTTACTGTATATGCTGAGTTTTGCCAAATTTAAATTAACAATCTGATATTTTGAGCAATTCAAATCTGGCATGTATGGATGCGAATGGTTGAAAATTTCGGGATGTTACAGTTGGAATAAAAGCTCTGGTTTTAGGCAAAACTTGGCATATGTAGTAAATTTAATTACGGAATCACTTTCGTTCGAGCTTGAATCTCTTCCTCTTTGATTCAGTTTCTTTGAATTTTGGAACTCCCCTATTTGTTCTAAAATCCACTCTTGTCTTCCCGTATCCAAATTCTTCTTGATCCTAGAGTATCCCATAGCTCCACTGAATGATTGTAAAGGGGTGAAACTCCTTTACAATTGGTATTGATTCACCGGAGATATCTGTATCCCCGGTTTACGATGCTGCTATCTTTTCCTATACCCGAATTCTATCTCTGGCAATCGAATGTCGATTTTCTCCAGAATTCTGCCTCGATCTTACCTTGAAGTCACGGATAACCCGGTTAAGGTTGCCCGCGATTTATATAAGTCTATCCATCTTTCTATTTTGTAATCCGATCGTTTTATTTCCTTTTCAAGCCTATCTTCCTTGTTAGAATTCTTTTGATTAGGATTCCTCTAATTTGGATCTCTATCCTTGTTTTGGAATCTATTTTGTATCATCGAGTGAGGGAGTGTATTTGTAATTAATATTAAATGTTTTATAGTGTGTTGTTTAAATTGTTAATGTTGGTTTGGATTTTCGATCGATTCGTCTGATCAATGCTATCGATAGGATTTTCAAAACACTTGAACAGAGCAAACTGACATGATAATATTTTCAAAATTGGGTAAATGAAATAAATCTGTATGATTATATTATATATAAATATATAAGTAAAATTTTCTGAAAATTAATAGTTAATTAAATAGGTTGTTTGAAATGAAATATTTGATTATCATTTTTGTTCTATAAATGAATTTATAAACATGGTTTATAAATTGATTTGAAATTTAAATGAATCTAATCAAGAATTTGAGAATTTAATTTTCGGAGAATTCCAACTTTTTTTTAAGTTTTAAAGTGCATATTATTTAAAGTATTTTCAAATAGAAATCTTTTCAAAGAATTTTAAAAGTTTTAAATCAGTACTCTTCTCTTTTGTCGCTAGAAAATAATTTCGGTGATGACTGCAGCATCATCGATATTCATTTTCGAGTTTCGAAAAGGAGAGACCACTTAGTAGCTTTGCTACACTTTTGTTTTAGGAATTAAATTTGATTTGAATTTCCGGGGTATGATTTGATTTATTATGTATATAGAGGTATATGTTTATAAATTTGATTTGAAAATATAATATGCTTATCTCTAAATAATTTGAAATGAAATCGAAAATTTAACTCTTAAATTCTTGAATAAATATTTAAACTTGAAATGATTGAATTGGAAAATTTACCCGTATAATACCCAATTTCATTATAATACAATTTACCTAAATTATTCAGAAGTTGAATATGAATGTGATAATATACAATGTTTTATAAGTAAAATTTGAGTGTTTATAATAAATGCTATACACTTAATTTTTAAATTATAAAATGTTAATTGAGATAAATAGAATAATAAGTTAATTGAATAATAAATGGGATAAATAAAATAAAACTTTGTTTTGAGGGAATTAATAAATTGAAATTAAATCAACTTAATGAAATACCTTGAATTTAAAATCAATTATTGAATATTAATTAATTTAAGTTGAAATCTATATGGTTTTAAATTAATTATTTTATTTTGTTTTAAATCTATTTTCTTTTGGTTGTTTTTATTCTCCTACCTCGTTCCTTTTCGGGGACGAAAAGTTTTGAGTGGGGGAGAGTGTAATGACCCGTAAATTTTAGTGGTTTATTTATTTAATTAGTTGAAATCTTTGTGAATTTTTAAACAATAATATTTTAAAATTTTGTGAAATTTTAAACGATAAACATTTGATATTTGGAATACGTCTGTTTAAACATAGCAACTGGTAAATTTTCATCTGATAATATTAAAGTTTATTTTCTTGTGTAATTCTATTTCACTTTAAACCAGTGAAAATTGATGTTAATAAAATATTTTCTAAACCTGTATATTTTTCTATAGAAAATTTGTAAATCATCTTCTGAGTGAGACGTCATAATTCGTTTCTTCAAATTTGGACTTTTATTGCTCCGTTTATCTTGTTTTTGACAAATTAGCAGCATTTTCGGTACCGATTATCGACCTTTGATACGATGATCATATCACTAATATTTATATATCGTTTTGATCGCCTCGTCGCGCTGATCTCTACGGTATATTCAATTCTGTGTTTTGAAGTCCAGTACACAGCGGAATCCATGAAACCGGTAATCGTATTGGTATCGGTTCTGTTTCTTTTTGTTTTCGTGATCTTTCAATATTCCACCGTGGAATCGAATAGTCGCTGGCTCCTTAATTCCACCGTTTCACGAATTTTTTTGCCTTTTCATTTCATACGTTGATTGAAAAAAAAACACATGTTATCTCCGCCCAGCCACTCATTCTCTTCCACTCTCTACATCTCCTTATCCACGTACGCTAGCCCTTCCCATTTCTCTCGACCTACCTCTCTGCTCCACACGTCGGCCTCCCTACTCCGCCCAAGCTAGCCGACCACCTCACTTCAGACCGCACGCTTCACGTGCTTTCCTAATCCCGACCACCCGAGCAACGTCGGCAAGCACCCTCACTCCACACCGTGCTTCTGTTTTCCGCCCACGCAGCCCACCTAGGCCGAGAGTAGCCTCAACTGCACCACAACTTTCTCACCTGACAAGCATGACATCTTCCCTGTTGCTGAGCTTCCTCCCCTTCTCCAATGTACAACATCCACTTCCTCTGTTTTGAAGGTATTATATATATAGGTATAGGGTTGCATTTTATAAGTCTTATAGATATATTAGTTTATATATATTGTGTCGTCTGCATTTATATCAATCTATATGCATTCTTATATAAACCTGTTACCTAATTCGAATATATACCTAGTTTACATGGTTTGCCGTTTTAAGTTATATATATATAGTGATATGTTCGTGTATTTATATATATAAGTTAAGTGTTATACTATATAAGTTCTATATATAGTGTATAGATTTTTTTCTATTGGGTTTAAGTTTGTATGAATTCTTAATGATATGGTATATATATATTATTATTTATGGCATGTATGTAATGTCGGTTCGAATATGTATGTAGTTTGTACGAGTTTGTTTACTTTATGTTGTATATTTTATTTTATAAAAGTCTACTATATATGTCACAGTATTATATATATATGTTACAGTGCTATATTTTACAAGTCTACAACATTATATGATTTTACAGTATTTATTGTATAGTTGTTTGTTGTGTAAGTGTATATAGTTTGCTTATATCCTGTTTCTATATATTATAAAATATGAAAGTTATCTAAATTTATACAAGTTGTAGATGAATTGTTTGTTTATGTGTGTATATCTAAGTTTGTATAAGTTTAATATGTTAATATATACATATTTATTATTTTGATGAGTACAATATATATATATATATAGCCACCGTAGGTTATATTTTATAAACTTGCATTTTAATTTTTATGACCGAGTGTTTTAGTTGATATATTATATAGACAAGATTTTGTATTCATTTTTGGTGAAGTCTGCATATAATAGCATGCGATTTGAACATATAATTGAAAAATTTTAGTGTCTGCATGAGTATGCAGTGTTATACATTTGTGTTTAGATCTTTACAATGGTTTGTAATAGTTTCAATATATAATTTATGTTAATGATTTTGAAATGAATATATATATATATATATATTATGCAGTTTATATTGGATATGTTTTGTGTTGTATATATATATATATACAGGTTATATAAACCTTATATGATCTTAGTTTATAATATATTTTTATACGTATGTTTGTTTGTATATCTTATTTTTGTATGAGTTTATATATAGCTTTCTTTTCTTTTCTTTCAATAACTTGTAGTTAGATAAAATGTTAGTTTATAAGTATTTAAATAAATGTAAGTTTGCAAGTGGTATTTGTTGTTGCTTATGTATATTGGTTTTTATAATAAATTTTTATTTGAAAAGTAAAATAAGTCTGTAAATTAATATTTATGTTTATATATTTGTTTATATCGATATAGATAATTAGTTTCAATAAACCAATATATTCGGATATTTTATTCCTTATGTGTTTGAATCAATATTGATTTGAAGCAAATATATATATATATATATATATATATTTAAAATCTTGTTTCATCAATCTCTTGTCCATCTTGACTTACCATCTCAATGTCGATTTTCGCAGCCGTTCTCTAGCCTTATCGCTTATCCGTGCGCGTATCTGTATCTGTTGCATCCCATTCTCATCGTTCTCTAGCCTCGAAAGGTGAGCAATCACTCACGATTAACACTCTTATATTTATTAAATTTGATTTCAATTGGAACGATAATTGAAATATGTTGCTGTTAGTTATTTACCTTGATATATATGCCATTACCTGTATCTGTTCACCAGTGACATCTGACACCATTATCTGTTATTTATCACTGATGATATATGCCTGTTACTGATTGTTATATTATTATCATATCTGTTATCACTCTGCAAGTTCCATGTTAGTATAGAATTCACTATGGGTTGAAATGATACGTACCCGAACGATCTGTAGAATAGGAGAAAATCGTTATGGGTTGAAATGATAAACCCAAGCGATTTTCATTGACATTGAATTTGGGATTGCGGGTTGAAAAGATATACACCCGTATATATATTTAAATTACGGATTGAAATGATAAATATTTGTATCACTTGACCATAGGGTGGATAATTATATACAGACACCGTTGGTCTATATATAAATATTTTGAAAATGAATTCTGTGGTTTTGGAAAGAAATATATGGTTTTATAAAAATATTGATTTTAGATATGATATAAATGTTATTTTATATATAGTTAAATTCTTGATTTTAAGCTCTGTATAAATTTGTTTTAATATAAAATAAGTTTAATAATAAAATTTGATTTTATTAAAATATAATATGGTTAAGTATTTATTTAAATTTTATTTTAATATAGAGTTTGTAATGATTTAATAAATTAAGGTTGAGAAGATAGATTTGAAATTGCATTTAAATTAAGAATTATATTTAATTAAATCGATCTGAACTTATGGAGTTGGGGTTTTAAAAGATATGATTTTATAACTTGATTTACGGTTTAAGATGATTTAAAATGAATATTTCAAGTTTAAATAAATTGAAGGAAATATTTAGTGATTTGAAATTTAGGGCTTTTATTTAAATGATATTGAATTTATTTAGTGAATATTGCAAAACTAAATAATAATGAAGTTAAATTAAAATATATATGAAATTATTAGATTTAGTTTTGAAATGGTGGAATATATATAAAGCTTTGAAGTATATTGAAATTGAAATGGTTTAATTTGAGGTTCAAATATGTATTTGAAATCGATATAATTTGAAATAGTTTATTTAGAACTGAATTGAATTGAAATCGATGAATTGAGATTGAAAAAAAAATTGTGAATTTTAGAATTCAAGTTGATTTGAATTGATTTATGAAATTTGTGGAAACTATTTTATTATATAAAGTATTTTAAATTATATTTAAAACTATTTTTAATATAAACTATTTTAACATAAACTATTTTAACTATACTAATTATTTTAATATAACTATTTTAACTTATAACTACTTTATATAAACTATTTTATATAAACTATTTTATTTTATAAACTATTTTATTATATATACTAATTTTTAATATCTAAACTGTTTAAGAGGAAAGTGTTATGAATTTCAAGGTTTTGATTTCCAAAGTGTTTTGATTTTTAAAAGACTTGTGATTTCGAAAGCGTTATAACTTTGGAAAGTGATATGATATTGAAAATAAATATTATTTTAAGTGAGAAATGATATCGTATAGATATTGGTTTTGAAGTACAAACTATTTTGAAATGACCACGGTGTTATAATAACGATTGGTTGTTAAAGAGAACAGGATCTGTAACAACCCGTAAATTTCAGTAGTTTTATTTATTAAATTAATTGAATTTTTGTGAAATTTTAAACAATAAAATTTTGAAATTAAAATTTGATAATTGAAATGCGTCTGTTTTAACATAGCAACTGGTAAATTTTCATCAGAAAATTTGGAAGTTTATTTTCTAGTGTAATTTTATTCCAATTTATATCAGTTAAAATTGATGATAATAAAATGTTTTCCAAACCTAAATATTTTTACATAGAAAATGTGTAAATCATCTTCTGAGTGAGACGTCATCTTTCGTTTCGTTAAATTTGACCATCTATTGCTCCGTTTATCTTATTTTCGACAGCTTTGCAGCATTTTCGGTACCGATTATCGACTTTTGATAGGTTAATCGTACTACCGATATCTGTATACCGTTTTGATCGTGTAACGACCCGGCTTTTTCTCCACAGAAAAATTCGTATCATCATGAAGAAAGAAAGGGATAGAAGAAGAAAGGAAAGAAAAGAAGAAAGAATAACAACATCAGAAACTCACAACGGAACGAATGAAATATAATATATCATATAAAATATTACATAGTATCATATACATCAGAGTTACACAACTTATACAACACATATTAGACAGTTATAAACATCTGTCTAATTCATACAACTCAAGTATCACAGATACAGACACAACATATACACAGCGGAATCATCATATATATACACGGTGAAGCCTCCTGCTCCAAATCTCCTCCAGAATTCGTCAAAGCTAACCTGAATCCCTCGACTACTCAATACAATATTGAGTACCCAAGAGTTTAATAAAACAGAAAATAAACACTTGGGTCAGACATGGGTCTGGTGTGAGTAAACGGTTAGATTGCTTAACTTTGAAAACTTTTGAAAACAAAAGTATCACGTAAGACTCCCCACAAATAAACATGGGTAAGTTTTTACCTTACGCTAACTAAAACTGTAACGACCCAGAATTTTGAACGAATTAAATTGAGGATATTTAATTAATTTTAAATATTTAAACGATGATTTAATTTGTGTCCCCGATATAATTTTGAAAATCGGCAATTAAATTATAAAATTTAATCGATTGAAGTTAAATAAAAATTTGATTCTACAATTTTAAGCTGAAGAAAAATATTTCGAAAGCTTTTAAAATTCGTATTGATAATACTGAAAATGATAGAAGCTTCAGAATTTAATTTCGAACTGTTTTGTTCAGTTTTGAAAATAATCACTCGAACCGATATTTATAAAAATAGTCAATTTTCAAACAGTCTCGGAATGCGACGAAACCAGTTCCATTGGGTCCGGAATATTGGATTATTGCCGGGTTTCAAATTTCGTAATATTTGGATTTGTTATGTGAGCGTACGACGAATAAACGCGTTAAATTTTAAAAACGGATTCAATTTAAATTTAAATTTAAATTGGTCGACACGTCACCACGTTTTCTCCCCTAAAATCACGCCTATTATCACGCAGACAATCACGAAGAAATCGTGCAAAACCCATCCCTCTCCTCGTTTAAAATAAAATGGCGAACGCGTTCAAAAAGAAAAGAAAAAAAAAAGAGAAATGTCGAAATCAAATTTTCGTTCGACTGGGGAGGTTGTCGCGATCTCGTACGCGCGTGGGAGGAACAAAGCGGCGTCAGGGGGGAGGCGATCGAATTTCGTGGCCGGTCGTTCGACAAGGCTATGGGCTCGCGATGTTGGGCGTGCGCAATTGGGGTGAGGGCGATGCGTGGGGCGACGTTCTGATGGATGTTGGACTTCGGTGGTTGTGGTCGCGATTGAGATAGGGGCTGGCGACCGCAAATTGATTTGGGCTTCGACCACGGCAAGGTTTGGGGCGCGTTCCAGGCACGCGCACGTGGCTCGTGGACGCGATGGTGGCAGTCTCGAGCATCGGCGGTGGCATTTTGGCTCGCGATTGGATGGAGCACAGCAGCGACTTCGTTATCTGGGAGGCGTACGCGAGCGATTTCGTGGGCTTGGCCGCGAGTAGGAGGCGAACGACAGCAGGCATGGGTCGAGGCTGGTGAGGGGTTGTTCGCGAAGCTGGCGATCGGCAGTGGAGTGAGGTATACCTAATTTATTTTTTATTTAATTCGTTAAATTTTGTAAATAAAAATAGGAATTTTGGTGAAGCTTATATTTGCAAAGTTGAAAATAAATTCATATGCAGAAGTTAGAGAAAAAAAATGTAACTGTAATAATTTTTTTTGATATAGGCAGAAGTATTTAAAATAAATAAATGATGTATAAGAGATTTATCAGTTAATTAGCTTATTATTATTTCTAGTTACTAAAGATAATTTATTTGCTAGGAAGATGAATTCATTTCTTTAGAAAAGTATGTATATATATATGGATTTTTAATGAGGTTTGAAAGTCATATAAAATCAGATTTCTATTTAAATATATATATATGTAATAAAAGAAAAAGATATACTCATGCCTATTTGAGTTAATTTAAGAAATTGGTTTAGATAAAATCATAAGTTAATTTAATTATCAAATGAAAATATTATTTATAAAGTGAATTTGTTAGAAGTTCAATCTATTAGGTGAAATGATTTTTAAAGGAAATTTTTGGTTTAAAATTAAATTTATAAATTCATTAGATAATTAAAATTACAAAACGGAAATTTGTTATTCGATTATTTCGAATTTTAATAAATTGTATAAATTATTATACAAGGTTAAAAATCAAGGAAACGAACTGGAATGGGAAATGGATGGCGAATTTAAAGGCTAAGGTGAGATCTTCTCACTCACATTGAAAAGTGGAAATTTTCAGTTATTGATTTGATTGACTGTTTGATTGCTATGTTGATGTGATATTAGATATGATAGGATATATCTATATATATAGCAGTATATACATATTGGCATATGTATATATTGGATTGATTGATTCCCGCCTCGTATAGCGGATGAGACCCTATTGCGCCGTTAGTAAGCGGATTTATAAAAACCTATATACCGCGATAATTCCGTACTGGAGCGGAATTGGTATTGTGGTAACATCTTTGGATGCAGGGAAACAGGTTGGAGGGATCCAACTGGATTCCTCAACTGTATTTATTATTTACAGATATTGTGATATATTCTGTTATCATATGATGATATATGATATTAGATTGTTGTGATTGATTGTTTGATGCTGTAGCGTCATCGGATTCAAGTTTTAAAAATAACGACTTTTAATTTAAAAGGATTTTTAAAGTGATCTTTGAAATTATACGTTTTATTAAATTTTTGAAGTGATTTATTTTAAATAAATAGACGTTCAAATTTTAAAGTTATAAAAGTCAAGACCTTTGTGAAATCTAACCGAAAAGTGATTTTTGGAATAAACAGTTGATTGATTTATAAAATGGTTTAAGTTGAGATTTTTAAAAATATTATAAACGGTTTATTTAAAAAGTTTATAAAGTTGACACTTTATAAATTAAAAATGTTGGTATTATAAAACGAGTTTTTGTAAGTGTTAAAATGAATTTTTAAGAATTTATAAATAAATGAAATTTATAAATTGTGAACTTATAAATGGAAAATGATTTTTGTGGAATAAATGAAATTATAAGTATTTAACTTATAATATGGATTGTGGTAGAAAAATTGAATTGTGAATTGAATAGATCATTAAAGAAGATTTATAGATCAAATTGGTAATAAAGGAGATTTATTAAATTGAAGTCGTTAGAAAATAGAAATAGGATTTATAAACGTTGTTTTATAAATTCGAAATCAATTGGATTTGATAAATTAAAATGTATTACGAATCGAAACCATAGATTTCAACATTTATTGTTGAAATAGACGTTTTCGAGAAACTTAAGGAAATGATGGACTATAACACTGTTGTTATAGTAAATGATTTCCGAAAGGAAATGTTTTATGTAGTATTGGGATTTATATATCTATCTAAAAATCCGAATCCCTATACTAGTGATTTTTGAGTCGTCGTAACGATGTTTTACGTAACACTCGTTTTGACTCAAATTGATGTTGTTATAGAAAATAGATTTCCTTAAAGAAATGAATATATACTTACTTTGATTTAAGTATATCGAACATTTTCAAATGTTGAAAATAAATAGATTTGTGAAATACTTATTTTTGAATAAGTATGGAAATACTTTTCCAGAATGAAATGAAACGTTTTAAGCTTTTATCTTCTTAAAGATAAATTGAAAATGAATATTGGAATCGATTTGAAAATCGAATATCAGTAGATATTCGAAAATATAAATTCACTATGGAATTTATAAAAGGAATGGGAATTAGTAAAAATAAACGTCGATTTATTTTTGAAGTGTGGAAATTTTATATCTAGTAAAGATATTTTTGAAGATGAAACAATTTGGAAAATTATTTGGAATCTGATGATGTTGCGCATCTTTATTGATAGTTAAATAACCGACTATCAATAATTACCTTGAGTAGGTATTTGTTGTGAATTGGATGAAATTGAATGCCACACTTATTTTTGAATTTACGCTCACTATTCGGGTTAACCGGGAAAGGACCATGGGGTCGTATAACCCATTCCGAATATGTGATACGTCGTTATGAATCGCATTTGAAGACCGGTGTTGAAGACCGGATATTTTTGAAAACGGAAGGATTACCGTCGAGTTACTCTACATCGACTGATCTTCGATTTAGAGGTTTTATCACCCTTAGTGACGGGAAGTCCGGACGTGATTAGAAAATTATCCGGAAATGCAAGGGCTTCGTGAGAAGTGCCTTCGGTTCTGTTCGATCCCGGAACAGACTTGTATGGATTGTGTGTCTGACGTTACAATTTGAGATATAAAGCTGATTTCTTTCAAATACATTTCTGTTGGTGGCGGAGAATTTATTCTCTTAGCTTAACACCCTTCTCTGAGACGTACGAGCTCAGAGGTTATGTAGTTGAAATTTATCAGCGATATATCTCAATTTGGTAACGTGGCATACTGAGTGTTGCTGTGAAATGATCAGTGTTTGATCATTTGCGATATGATCATTTGTTTGATCTTATATCTTTGTGATCATAGGTTGATCATTTTATTTGACCCGAAGCAGGGCTTTTTATAGAAAGCGTAGCTTTGTGGACGAGACTTCGTCGAGCCTCACACCCCGGAAATGGTCGAAACAGGAAGAATGCAGCAAGGTTCTAGGGAGTAGCGCCCCTTAGTGTATGTCATTCCTTCTGGATAAAGGTGGTATCATGGTATGGAGCCCAGATACTTAACCTCTGTGGTTACTGCATTATTATTATCTATGTGGTTTGTTGGAAATCGGGGATCCTCGGGAAGATCGGTGACGATCGGGGGATGGCATACGCGTGTCAGTAGTTACCTATTTTTGCAGAAGTAACCCGGCCTTGTGTTGGCAGAGATCTGGTTAGGTTCTCGGGTCGTCTATTCCAGGGACGTACCCATCGTGGATAGGAAGTTCCTTTGCCTGACCATTTGTTGGAAATCCAGACTCCAATACGAACTTTGTACGGTATTAGTTGTAGAACCTGCCATTTACGTACGGTGGTCACCACTGTTTAGATGGTAGCTATAGTAGGCATACGATACTGGTCGTATGTTGGCTAAGATTAATATTATACTTTCGAAATATTTTCTACACTATGCACTAATAATAATATCAAAAAAAAAAAATGATTTGATTTTGCGTAGTAAGCATCTTTGACTATCATAAGAAGAAATCTCCTCCAATTCTGCGTTTGCATTGTGTGTGTGGTGGGAGGTCTTATGGTAGTTTCATTTTCCAAAAGCATTGCGAATTGACTTTAAAAACTTCCTGTTGTTTATTTTAAAGAATAACTGTTTTACGATCTCACACCAGTCTTGCTATATTACAGCATGATAGGGGATTCTCGCTTCGCGGTTTGGTGGCGAACGGGAGACTCTTACCCCTACATGTTCCTGAGAGGGATGGGTTGGTTAGGCAGATGCCGTGACAGTCGAGAGGCTGGCCGTAAAAGCAAGTTTGGGGTACCATTGTCAGCCACGGTGGGGCCGGGATGGTTGAAAAGCCTACCGGTTGTGACCGCTTCTTTCGGGATGTGACAAAGTGGTATCAGAGCATATGGTTAAGCGACAACCCTGCTCTGTTGGGTGTTACTCATTAGAGATAGAGTCAGCAGTACTCTAGAATGAGTTGAGTGTAATAATAGATATGAGCGCGTATTTGTTATTGAATATAAAAATTGTTTTATATTGTGATGATTGATTTGTTGAGTGGTATATGGATTCTGGTCAATACGAGTAATTAACGATCATTGATAGGGATCTCTAAACACTTGAATAGAACAATTCGGCACAGTATTGTTTTAAAATAGGGTGAATGAAATAATTTTACCCAAAGCTATTTTTGTATATAAAAGAAATGATTTTTCTATGAATTATCATAGTATATGGTTGCATGGTTGTTAGAAAGTGATAATATTGAAATGTTATCATTATTATATGAAATTGAATACGAAATGGAAATTGTAACTCCAAAGTTAAGAAATAAATTTATATACAAATGAAATTTAAGAATGTAAATTATAAATGTGACTATAATTTGAAACGGAATTCCAGAAAAGTTTTTGGAAATGTTTTGAAAAGAAATTTTGGAGATTTGGAAAGTTTAAATTCTTTTTGAAGTTGGAAATGAATTTCAAAGGTTTTGAAAAGTATTTTGAAGAGATGAAAGGCTCTAAACTCTTTTTGTCGCTGGAAAATAATTCCGATGATGATCGCGACATCACCGGTGTTCATTTTCGGGTTTCCAAAGGAGGAATTGCTGCCAAATTTGTTTTAAATGGAAGTTGTTTGAAAAATTCGGGTTTGTTTTGGAAATTCAAAAGACAAATTTGAATTGTTTTCAGAAATGGTTTTGAAAATGTTATTAAGACTCCGGAATACTATATAAAGATATTTATGAAATAGTACTAAGTTGATAACTTATACCAATTGAATTTTGGTAAAATAAATTTAACTTAAAAGAATGAGTTAAATAAATGTAAGTATAAGTGAATCAATGTAATGAAAGTAAAATTTAAAGTTGAGATTCATTGCGAATCTGTAAGCGATAGAATTGAAATTTAAAATGAAATGAGACTTGAATCCGAATAAGCTACTTTGATAATTTATTAATTCACGAAATACAGAAATGGAAGTTGAATTAGTTAAATTGAAACTTGAATTGTGAACTAAATAAAAGAATGGTTCGGAATTGCAAATAAATTCAAGTAAGAAGAAATAAATTTCAAATGAATGGAATTTACAATTGTAAGTGAATAAAATTGAAACTGAATGTTGAAACAAATTTGAATTGTGTGAAATAAAATGAAGCTTTAAGATTAGTTTGAAGTGAACTAAAGATAATTGATGAAATGCAATATTCAGAAGTAAACTGAATCTAAATTAGATTGAAAGTGTAGATTAAATTCAAATGAATGTGGAATGTGAAATTGAATAATAATGGATATAACTTCTATAGTAAACTAGAAATGGTATAAGAAGTTGATATTAGAAGTTTGTAATAAAATTTGCAAAATAGTTGGATGTTATAACTAGATATTATGGCTAGTAGATATACAGGTATAAAGGGAATTGAATTTGATTTCACAGATAATTTGAATTGCTCGAAAAAGGTATGTATTTAAATTTCTATATGAGATTTACTGATTTCTGGTCTAGCCGCTTGGCTTTTTCTTTTTCTTTTTGAAATCTGAGAGTCCGTAGGGACGTTTTGTAGTCGTACCGTATTAGCCGCGCAAAGGAGACGCTGGCAAAAATTTTCGAAAATTTAGGGCGTTAGAAAATTTTTGAGAAAATTTTGAAAGTTAAAATTTGAATTTAAACTCGAATTTGAATTTTGAAGTTAAACAATGATGTTTTGAAACTTATAATTGAAGTTGGAAATTTAGTATGAATAATAACGAATCTTTAGTAGAAAGATTTGTTTTGGAAAATTGATAAAACTATTTGAATGTGGAAAGATAGTAAACGAGTTAAGGACCTTTTTCTCTAACTTGTAATTTCGGGACGAAATTCTTTTAAGGAGGGAAGTTTGTAACGACCCAGAATTTTGAACGAATTAAATTGAGGATATTTAATTAATTTTAAATATTTAAACGATGATTTAATTTGTGTCCCCGATATAATTTTGAAAATCGGCAATTAAATTATAAAATTTAATCGATTGAAGTTAAATAAAAATTTGATTCTACAATTTTAAGCTGAAGAAAAATATTTCGAAAGCTTTTAAAATTCGTATTGATAATATTGAAAATGATAGAAGCTTCAGAATTTAATTTCGAACTGTTTTGTTCAGTTTTGAAAATAATCACTCGAACCGATATTTATAAAAATAGTCAATTTTCAAACAGTCTCGGAATGCGACGAAACCAGTTCCATTGGGTCCGGAATATTGGATTATTGCCGGGTTTCAAATTTCGTAATATTTGGATTTGTTATGTGAGCGTACGACGAATAAACGCGTTAAATTTTAAAAACGGATTCAATTTAAATTTAAATTTAAATTGGTCGACACGTCACCACGTTTTCTCCCCTAAAATCACGCCTATTATCACGCAGACAATCACGAAGAAATCGTGCAAAACCCATCCCTCTCCTCGTTTAAAATAAAATGGCGAACGCGTTCAAAAAGAAAAGAAAAAAAAAAGAGAAATGTCGAAATCAAATTTTCGTTCGACTGGGGAGGTTGTCGCGATCTCGTACGCGCGTGGGAGGAACAAAGCGGCGTCAGGGGGGAGGCGATCGAATTTCGTGGTCGGTCGTTCGACAAGGCTATGGGCTCGCGATGTTGGGCGTGCGCAATTGGGGTGAGGGCGATGCGTGGGGCGACGTTCTGATGGATGTTGGACTTCGGTGGTTGTGGTCGCGATTGAGATAGGGGCTGGCGACCGCAAATTGATTTGGGCTTCGACCACGGCAAGGTTTGGGGCGCGTTCCAGGCACGCGCACGTGGCTCGTGGACGCGATGGTGGCAGTCTCGAGCATCGGCGGTGGCATTTTGGCTCGCGATTGGATGGAGCACAGCAGCGACTTCGTTATCTGGGAGGCGTACGCGAGCGATTTCGTGGGCTTGGCCGCGAGTAGGAGGCGAACGACAGCAGGCATAGGTCGAGGCTGGTGAGGGGTTGTTCGCGAAGCTGGCGATCGGCAGTGGAGTGAGGTATACCTAATTTATTTTTTATTTAATTCGTTAAATTTTGTAAATAAAAATAGGAATTTTGGTGAAGCTTATATTTGCAAAGTTGAAAATAAATTCATATGCAGAAGTTAGAGAAAAAAAAATGTAACTGTAATAATTTTTTTTGATATAGGCAGAAGTATTTAAAATAAATAAATGATGTATAAGAGATTTATCAGTTAATTAGCTTATTATTATTTCTAGTTACTAAAGATAATTTATTTGCTAGGAAGATGAATTCATTTCTTTAGAAAAGTATGTATATATATATGGATTTTTAATGAGGTTTGAAAGTCATATAAAATCAGATTTCTATTTAAATATATATATATGTAATAAAAGAAAAAGATATACTCATGCCTATTTGAGTTAATTTAAGAAATTGGTTTAGATAAAATCATAAGTTAATTTAATTATCAAATGAAAAATATTATTTATAAAGTGAATTTGTTAGAAGTTCAATCTATTAGGTGAAATGATTTTTAAAGGAAATTTTTGGTTTAAAATTAAATTTATAAATTCGTTAGATAATTAAAATTACAAAACGGAAATTTGTTATTCGATTATTTCGAATTTTAATAAATTGTATAAATTATTATACAAGGTTAAAAATCAAGGAAACGAACTGGAATGGGAAATGGATGGCGAATTTAAAGGCTAAGGTGAGATCTTCTCACTCACATTGAAAAGTGGAAATTTTCAGTTATTGATTTGATTGACTGTTTGATTGCTATGTTGATGTGATATTAGATATGATAGGATATATCTATATATATAGCAGTATATACATATTGGCATATGTATATATTGGATTGATTGATTCCCGCCTCGTATAGCGGATGAGACCCTATTGCGCCGTTAGTAAGCGGATTTATAAAAACCTATATACCGCGATAATTCCGTACTGGAGCGGAATTGGTATTGTGGTAACATCTTTGGATGCAGGGAAACAGGTTGGAGGGATCCAACTGGATTCCTCAACTGTATTTATTATTTACAGATATTGTGATATATTCTGTTATCATATGATGATATATGATATTAGATTGTTGTGATTGATTGTTTGATGCTGTAGCGTCATCGGATTCAAGTTTTAAAAATAACGACTTTTAATTTAAAAGGATTTTTAAAGTGATCTTTGAAATTATACGTTTTATTAAATTTTTGAAGTGATTTATTTTAAATAAATAGACGTTCAAATTTTAAAGTTATAAAAGTCAAGACCTTTGTGAAATCTAACCGAAAAGTGATTTTTGGAATAAACAGTTGATTGATTTATAAAATGGTTTAAGTTGAGATTTTTAAAAATATTATAAACGGTTTATTTAAAAAGTTTATAAAGTTGACACTTTATAAATTAAAAATGTTGGTATTATAAAACGAGTTTTTGTAAGTGTTAAAATGAATTTTTAAGAATTTATAAATAAATGAAATTTATAAATTGTGAACTTATAAATGGAAAATGATTTTTGTGGAATAAATGAAATTATAAGTATTTAACTTATAATATGGATTGTGGTAGAAAAATTGAATTGTGAATTGAATAGATCATTAAAGAAGATTTATAGATCAAATTGGTAATAAAGGAGATTTATTAAATTGAAGTCGTTAGAAAATAGAAATAGGATTTATAAACGTTGTTTTATAAATTCGAAATCAATTGGATTTGATAAATTAAAATGTATTACGAATCGAAACCATAGATTTCAACATTTATTGTTGAAATAGACGTTTTCGAGAAACTTAAGGAAATGATGGACTATAACACTGTTGTTATAGTAAATGATTTCCGAAAGGAAATGTTTTATGTAGTATTGGGATTTATATATCTATCTAAAAATCCGAATCCCTATACTAGTGATTTTTGAGTCGTCGTAACGATGTTTTACGTAACACTCGTTTTGACTCAAATTGATGTTGTTATAGAAAATAGATTTCCTTAAAGAAATGAATATATACTTACTTTGATTTAAGTATATCGAACATTTTCAAATGTTGAAAATAAATAGATTTGTGAAATACTTATTTTTGAATAAGTATGGAAATACTTTTCCAGAATGAAATGAAACGTTTTAAGCTTTTATCTTCTTAAAGATAAATTGAAAATGAATATTGGAATCGATTTGAAAATCGAATATCAGTAGATATTCGAAAATATAAATTCACTATGGAATTTATAAAAGGAATGGGAATTAGTAAAAATAAACGTCGATTTATTTTTGAAGTGTGGAAATTTTATATCTAGTAAAGATATTTTTGAAGATGAAACAATTTGGAAAATTATTTGGAATCTGATGATGTTGCGCATCTTTATTGATAGTTAAATAACCGACTATCAATAATTACCTTGAGTAGGTATTTGTTGTGAATTGGATGAAATTGAATGCCACACTTATTTTTGAATTTACGCTCACTATTCGGGTTAACCGGGAAAGGACCATGGGGTCGTATAACCCATTCCGAATATGTGATACGTCGTTATGAATCGCATTTGAAGACCGGTGTTGAAGACCGGATATTTTTGAAAACGGAAGGATTACCGTCGAGTTACTCTACATCGACTGATCTTCAATTTAGAGGTTTTATCACCCTTAGTGACGGGAAGTACGGACGTGATTAGAAAATTATCCGGAAATGCAAGGGCTTCGTGAGAAGTGCCTTCGGTTCTGTTCGATCCCGGAACAGACTTGTATGGATTGTGTGTCTGACGTTACAATTTGAGATATAAAGCTGATTTCTTTCAAATACATTTCTGTTGGTGGCGGAGAATTTATTCTCTTAGCTTAACACCCTTCTCTGAGACGTACGAGCTCAGAGGTTATGTAGTTGAAATTTATCAGCGATATATCTCAATTTGGTAACGTGGCATACTGAGTGTTGCTGTGAAATGATCAGTGTTTGATCATTTGCGATATGATCATTTGTTTGATCTTATATCTTTGTGATCATAGGTTGATCATTTTATTTGACCCGAAGCAGGGCTTTTTATAGAAAGCGTAGCTTTGTGGACGAGACTTCGTCGAGCCTCACACCCCGGAAATGGTCGAAACAGGAAGAATGCAGCAAGGTTCCAGGGAGTAGCGCCCCTTAGTGTATGTCATTCCTTCTGGATAAAGGTGGTATCATGGTATGGAGCCCAGATACTTAACCTCTGTGGTTACTGCATTATTATTATCTATGTGGTTTGTTGGAAATCGGGGATCCTCGGGAAGATCGGTGACGATCGGGGGATGGCATACGCGTGTCAGTAGTTACCTATTTTTGCAGAGGTAACCCGGCCTTGTGTTGGCAGAGATCCGGTTAGGTTCTCGGGTCGTCTATTCCAGGGACGTACCCATCGTGGATAGGAAGTTCCTTTGCCTGACCATTTGTTGGAAATCCAGACTCCAATACGAACTTTGTACGGTATTAGTTGTAGAACCTGCCATTTACGTACGGTGGTCACCACTGTTTAGATGGTAGCTATAGTAGGCATACGATACTGGTCGTATGTTGGCTAAGATTAATATTATACTTTCGAAATATTTTCTACACTATGCACTAATAATAATATCAAAAAAAAATGATTTGATTTTGCGTAGTAAGCATCTTTGACTATCATAAGAAGAAATCTCCTCCAATTCTGCGTTTGCATTGTGTGTGTGGTGGGAGGTCTTATGGTAGTTTCATTTTCCAAAAGCATTGCGAATTGACTTTAAAAACTTCCTGTTGTTTATTTTAAAGAATAACTGTTTTACGATCTCACACCAGTCACCATGACTGACCCGGAGTTTATTGTTTCCCTTCTAAACTCTGGGTGCCCACAAATTTCCACACGGGCAGCCTAGAGTTATATTATCAGGATATTCTGGATATTCTGGAGCTTGGAGATAAGCTGGAGTTCGAGACGTAGTATTTGTATCTGATATTATTTTATTCCGCTGTGTATTCTGTATGAGGACGAGTTTATATAACTGTCCATTGTTGAATATTGACTCTGATGATTGATGTATGTATAAACTGATATAGTTCTTTGTTTTTAAAAGACTAGTGTTATCTATTATATATTGTTCCGCTGCGATATGTGAGATTCCGATATTGTTCTGTCTCTGTTCTGTATCTGTTGTTGTTTGTTGTTCTTCTTCTCTTTTTCTTCTATCTTCTTCTTCTTCTACCTTTTTCTTCTTTCTTAAACCCTCACTATTGGAGTTTCCGGCACTCGATTGCTCGACAGTCGATAAAGTGAGTATCGATGTTGAATATTCGAAAGTCGAAAATTTCGGGATGTGACAAAAACATTTGATAGGAAATCTGATTGTATTATAATAGGGTCTAGGGTTTTCAAGTAAAATACAGAAATAGCTGAAATGCTTACATCTCACATTCCAACATAGTTGGGCACAACTAATACGTACGGCACTTATTGGAGTTTGGATTCCATACAATGGCAGGGCTACTGGGGTACCGCCCGTCACAGTACGTGGCCTAGATCACCGTACTGAGGAGTACGCCCGCTCCCCTGCAACACAAAGCCGGAACCATCCCTTACTGGACAATCCCGAACAAGACAATCCCGTAGTTGGCGCGACCAACCACACACTAAGCCGAATAAAAGAAAAGGGACCTCTAGACAGGGATCTATCTTGCTCTCAGTGGGTGCTACCCACGAAGCCTTGCTGCACCTCTCCTGTTTTAGCCATTCCTGGTTGATGAGGCTTGAGGTTACGATTACCTTTAATCAGAACATATCACTTAGAATGCTCATCGTCCGCCTGACGATGTGCTGAAAGCATTCAATCCATATAAGTTCGTTCCGGGTTCGAACGAAACCGAAGGCATTATCTCGTTACACTCGTTTTGGAATCACCCTCAGAGTTAACGACAATAACCCTTGCACTCTAAATCTTCATCTTCACTTGAGATTCACGACCTATCGTTAATTTGGATCGATGTGGTATTCGGGTCTCCAGACCTGGAATACCGGTATACGGAAACCCGATCCCGGTCTCATCGAAATCCAAAACGTATCTTTTAAGGCCAAGTTGTTTAAAGGTTTAAACATTTAAACTTATATTCTGAATGATATAAACAGATAGATAAATAACATTATCACAATAGATAATTCATATCAACATTCATCTCACAAAGCAGCATATATCATATATATATCAGAGACATACAAATCATCCAATATCAACCAATCACCCAATATCAAACATCCAGTATTAATCAATTATCTAAACAGAATTGATTTACTCTAATCAATTTAATTAACCTTTAATTAAATTAATTACTATCCTTTAATTACTTGGATTATCTTAATCCTGCTCACTATCATTAATTAATTACAAATTAATTAATTAAACATCTAAATGATCTTCCTTAATTAATCTCCTTTGATTAATTATCTTTAATTACATCAAGTAATTATCCTTAACCATATACAGTAATTAACTTTTAATTACTATCATTAATTACAATAATTAATGAACCTTCATAAATTAATTAACTATAATTAATTATATTAATCCTCAATTAACTACAATTAATTAATTATACTTAAATTAATTACTTTTATTAATCAACCTTGATTAATTCATTAATTAAATAATCCTTACTAATTAATTAACCTTTTAATTAATTAATTAATTTTAATCAACCACTTCATTATTTAGTCTTAATAAATCATAAACAGTAATTAACAATTTGTAATTACTTATCTTAATTTATTTATATTAATCTTGATTAATTAATCTAATTAATTAATCTTTAATTACTTCATTAAGTAATTATTAATCAATTATATTAACAAATAATCCTTAATTTATTTACTTTATTAATTAATTACTTTTTTTTAATTAATTACCCTTAGTAATTATCCTCAAATTAATCACATTCCTTAATTAATTAATTACTTTAATTACTTAACTAAAATAATTAAGTAATTTAACTCTTAATTACTTACATAAGTAATTATCTTCTAATTACTTCCATTAATAATCTTGATTACTTTCTTAATTAATTACTTAACAAATAAGTAATTCCATTACTAAATAATCCTTAATTCATTAATTAATTAATTATTCCATAATTATTTAATCTCAACAATTATATTAATCAATTCCTTAGATTAATAACATCAAGTGATTACCCTTTTATCACTTTAACTAATTACCCCATGAGTAATTTTCCTATTAATTACTCCCATAAGTAATTTCATTCAATAATTAACCAATAATTACTTTATTAAGTAATTACTCTTAATTAATCCATAATTAAGTGATTATTTAAAATTAAATAAATAATTAACTAATTATTTAAAATTAATTAAACAATTAAATTAATCAACATTCTATATTTAAAAATCCTAAATTAATTATGGAAACATCATTCTTAATTAAACTTTACTTATTAACAAACCATATTTAAATTAAGTATTCTTAAATTTATATCAATACTAATTTAACCTTATTATTCTCATAAATAAATTATTTGAATTACTTAAATCTTAATATTCAAAACAAATTATTAAACTTGATTTACAAAATCATAATAATAACAACCTTATTTGGAGATAAAGCATTTATAAATCATTTCCAAATTTACCAAATACTTAAAAACTTGTTTATGCTTTAAATTTAAAACCCAGATATGAATTGCTTTTTAAAATTTCAAAAACCAGGTTACTTAAATTAAAACACCCGAGTAAACCACACTAAAACCCTGAGTCACTCGCGAGTAAACCCACACTCGTCTCTGCTTCGAGTCTTCCACGCGAACAACACGAGAGCGTCCCGAGTCTCTTCCTTCTTCCCCAATGCAAACGAAACCGATAGCACAAACGTGCACGTGGTGCACGTACACCACCAACTCCGACCCCCGGAGACCATCGTGGTGACATTCGACCATCACCTACAACCTCGCAAACCTCTACGCAAATCCAGATCGTTCATAACCCATTCGAATCGAAATCGAGTTAATCTCGATCAAACTGAAACCACCATTGAACAGCACCTCGCCTGAAAATTCATCAACCTCACGATGTCGACCATCGTTCTTCACGAAATTCCAGCCACGACACCCCAATACCTCCATGCTACTATGCCCTAAATCCTACGCAACTCGATTCACTCCAAAATTCCCAGTTATCCCATTTCCAGTCGCGACCCAAAATAATGTTAAACCCTAAATCAACTCGGTCTGAACTCCACAGTGAACTAAAATTCATACGAGCATTTTTCTGATAATCACCTATCCTCCAGCCATCACTAACTTGAACCCCGCCATCCAGTTCATGGCCGATCGCCAGCAAATGCCAAAACTAACAATATTGATCAACTCATAAATTCCCATAAATTTTGACTTTAAAAATCTCAATATTGTTATCAAAATTCATAGATTTCAGGTACGAATTCAATCATATAAATGAGGCTAGAAATTATAACACTTGAATTTTCTGATAAAAATGTTTTTCACTGTAATTTTAAAATTTTAGAATGTCCACTTCATAAATACACTTGAAAATATTTTTAGAATTTGTATTATACTGATATGATCAACTTCATTTAGAAATCATTACCTAAATCTATTTATAATCTGAGATACGAATTTTCTTGAGTTTTGGCTATTCTGTTACTAACAGAAACTTATTTATACAAAGACAGGAATACACATCTATTTCATATATATATATATATTCACGCATATTCATATTCATACCAGGGATATAGCATCAACAACAAGTTTTTATCACTACATCAATAATTCACAGATCAACACATGCATTATAGATACAAATTTAAACTGTTTTTAAGAAAAGTTTACTCACTTGGTAGAGATGTTGAACAGAGCTTTGAAATTGAGATGTTTGAAAAGCTAAACTTGAACAGCTTGGATCTGGAACTTTAAATTGCTTAGTTACTGGAAATCTGTTGTAATCTCCCTTGATTTTTAATTGAATCTTAAGTTGAATTATGAACAACTCAGTTGCAAGCTTGAAGCAGTAGTTTTGTTGATCTTTCTGGTTTTGTTTCTTTGTTTTGAAAATGGTTTTCAGGCTTTAGATTTTGAGAAGGCTTTTACTTGAATTTGTTTCAGATTTGGGATTGTGGAGAGGAATTTGCTATAGGTTTATTTCTTGAATTTTAGATTTGCCTTGAAGATGATTTCAGGTTTTTGGGTAAATTTTCTCTGTTTTGAAAACGTGGCTGCAGATTTGAATTCTTAGAAATGAGGTAGAAAAGTGAAAGAAGAATGAGAAGTATTGTTATATAGATTTTAGTTTTTGATTTATTAAAATTTAAAGAAAATAAAATAAAAATGTGACACTTGTCACTAAACTCTTTTAATAACTTGACACATGTTATTTAAGAGGATTTATAAGCTAACACCTAAACTTTACATGCATAATTAAATTTATATTCTTATAAATGGGTTTAAAAGCTTTTATTATTAAATTTTCCTAATTAATAAATACATATCCTAACTTATAAATGCTTTTCTTAATTTATAAAAATAAAACTTTTAAAAGAAAATAAAATAAAAACCAATTAGATTTTAACTAAATAATATATAGTATATTTAATCCATTTTAAATGATAATATAAAACTTTTATATTTATTTACTATTTACTAAATACTTTATAAATTCATATAAATAAATTCCTTTAAGGAAAATGATATAAAAGAAATCTTATTTTAAAAAAATAAAAACTTTTATTCATATATTTTAAATCCAAACTATATTTTTAAGATATATATCTTTTAAATTCAAATTCAAATTCAAATTTCAAATTCCATTTAAAAATCCAATTTAAAATCAACTCAGACATATATAAAATTAAATAAACACATCATTACTCTGAAAATAATAATTCTATTTTAAAACCTACTTATATCTATATTTATAAACATCTCTTTATTAAATGGTTTGAAAATATCAACTTTACAAATTTTAATTAATTTAATTAAGGAGATTATCACAATTCAAACTTCTTGAAATTCCGGGATATCACATTCCTCCCCCCTTAAAATAATTTCGTCCTCGAAATTTAAAACAAAAGATAATCCAATGTTTTTATTTTATTTCAAAAATTTTCAAACAATTTTAGCATACATATTAGTCAACACAAACAAACAAACAATTTCATCCAAACAAACAATTCAATCAAACAAACAATTCTAGCTATCTGGACAAAGATCCGGATAAGTTTCCTAAATTTCCTCGAGTTTCCCCAAGTATATATATATACCGGGATACTCGCTCAACAGAATCCAAAACTAGCTATACTACTGAGCTACAGAGCTCCTACACAACTCTATCTATAATCTGAACAAGATATCAGACCACAGACAAGATCAACTCAACTACCAAACCTTTCAGAACTGCTGGTTCCAAAACTAGAGATAGATCGAACACGTACTTCCTCAAAGATACGCGATATACTCCGAATCCCAGTTATCCAAACTGGCAATTCAAATCTTATAGCTCTTATAATCGAGGAAAATTTAAACAGTTTCCAATTTCCAACTCCGAATTCCAAACTCTGACTCATATCTGCATAGCTCACCAGACGATCCCGAGCTACCTCATCTCTTCCTGATCAGCTCAACCTTTGCTGATGCTTTTTGAAACAATTATGAACCAAGCACAAAATGATCTTCAAATCTGCTGAAATCCACAAACTCTACTCCACAAGAAATAGAAGACTGAACTTCCTTCTTCCAAATTCCAGAAAATTCTATACCCACTTAGAAATTCACATAAACTTCTTGTAGAAATCTGAGGTCACTTCCTTTCTTGCACAGCTACTACTTTTGCTTCCGCTGCACAACTCTGATTCTGAAGTAGATGAGAATGTCGATGAACTTGAGCACAAACTAGATCCACAAACAAGCGGAAACATTGGTTATCTTAAAGACATAACCAACTTCTCAAAGAATAGACGAGTCCTCGGTCAAGGGTACTGTCTTTAGCTATCCTTGGCTAGAGGAAACTCGAAACTAGAAGAAGAAGAGAAAACACAGATACTCCATACAAAAGATTACTCAAGATGAACTCTCAAACTAATCGCAAGTCACTTTTGCGATCCTACCTAGTTCGGATTCTAAAGATACTGTTCTCTCTTTACCAATTAAAACAGCCTTAAACTTTTCCGAACAAGGTTAACCCTTCAAGAAAACATTCACCATCTTCCTGGACTGCTGATAGAAGAACCACAAAGATTCCGGGACCATCGAGGAAACGAGCCACACTATTGCTTCCAAACGCTATTTCTGGGACACTGCTAAGCCGAAGACCTTCTCGTCAGCACACCGAACACTTCGAACTGCACTGTTACCACAGTTAACCAAAAGCTTCTAATCCAA
Source organism: Allium fistulosum (assembly GCA_030737815.1). NCBI lineage: Eukaryota > Viridiplantae > Streptophyta > Magnoliopsida > Asparagales > Amaryllidaceae > Allium > Allium fistulosum. The sequence continues at coordinate 405,243,984 of CM060906.1, forward strand.
AGGCTTCTCAAAACCAAAACCATCAACAAACCTCACAACGAACCTCCGAGATGGCAGACATTCGGGCTCCAAACCAAACGCCAACAACTTACTCTTCTTAATCTTGCTCCAAAAAGAACATCTCCTTCGGGAACATCCATAGATACTGCGTCTCATCACACAGCTGCTCCTTCCTGAAGTCGCCAAGCTACCATCACTTACTTCTGCACAACCGACAGATCCAACTCTAGAAAATCTGCTCACTCGAGCTCAACTAATCTTACATTCCAATAATGGACTCCGAATCTTGAAAAGGATTTTCTTCAGAGATCCGAGACATCCTTACTCCATACTGCCAACTTACTCGAGACGATATTGGGTTTACAGTCTCGATATATACTTCCAACCTCAAACATTCAAACTCCAACTATTGGTAATTGTGTTACACACACTACCACCTTATCTACCTTTATAACTTATATTGGAAAACCCGAACAGGTAACCCAATAAATAGGTAGAAATACATAAATATATATATTTAAAATGATATTTTTTTTTTATATAGAAATTATTTCTGGGTAAAATTATTTCATCTACCTCTTTAAAACAATATTGTGTCCGTTGGCCTGGTTCAAGTGTTTAGAGATCCCTATCAATAACGTTAGCTACTCGTATTGACCAGAATCCATATACCACTCAACCGATCAATTAACACAATATAAAACCATTTTTATATAACTAACAATTACGCGCTCTCAAGATAGACATCACTTCAGAGCCTAGGTATTCACTCAACCTACTGCTCTGATATTCACTTAACCAAAAGCTTAGGCATTCGCTCAACCTTCGCTCTGATACCAACTGTAACGACCCGGCTTTTTCTCCACAGAAAAAGTCGTATCATCATGAAGAAAGAAAGGGATAGAAGAAGAAAGGAAAGAAAAGAAGAAAGAACAACAACATCAGAAACTCACAGCGGAACGAATGAAATATAATATATCATATAAAATATTACATAGTATCATATACATCAGAGTTACACAACTTATACAACACATATTAGACAGTTATAAACATCTGTCTAATTCATACAACTCAAGTATCACAGATACAGACACAACATATACACAGCGGAATCATCATATATCTACACGGTGAAGCCTCCTGCTCCAAATCTCCTCCAGAATTCGTCAAAGCTAACCTGAATCCCTCGACTACTCAATACAATATTGAGTACCCAAGAGTTTAATAAAACAGAAAATAAACACTTGGGTCAGACATGGGTCTGGTGTGAGTAAACGGTTAGATTGCTTAACTTTGAAAACTTTTGAAAACAAAAGTATCACGTAAGACTCCCCACAAATAAACATGGGTAAGTTTTTACCTTACGCTAACTAAAACGTTTGATAGGAAATCTGATTGTATTATAATAGGGTCTAGGGTTTTCAAGTAAAATACAGAAATAGCTGAAATGCTTACATCTCACATTCCAACATAGTTGGGCACAACTAATACGTACGGCACTTATTGGAGTTTGGATTCCATACAATGGTAGGGCTACTGGGGTACCGCCCGTCACAGTACGTGGCCTAGATCACCGTACCGAGGAGTACGCCCGCTCCCCTGCAACACAAAGCCGGAACCATCCCTTACTGGACAATCCCGAACAAGACAATCCCGTAGTTGGCGCGACCAACCACACACTAAGCCGAATAAAAGAAAAGGGACCTCTAGACAGGGATCTATCTTGCTCTCAGTGGGTGCTACCCACGAAGCCTTGCTGCACCTCCCCTGTTTTAGCCATTCCCGGTTGATGAGGCTTGAGGTTACGATTACCTTTAATCAGAACATATCACTTAGAATGCTCATCGTCCGCCTGACGATGTGCTGAAAGCATTCAATCCATATAAGTTCGTTCCGGGTTCGAACGAAACCGAAGGCATTATCTCGTTACACTCGTTTTGGAATCACCCTCAGAGTTAACGACAATAACCCTTGCACTCTAAATCTTCATCTTCACTTGAGATTCACGACCTATCGTTAATTTGGATCGATGTGGTATTCGGGTCTCCAGACCTGGAATACCGGTATACGGAAACCCGATCCCGGTCTCATCGAAATCCAAAACGTATCTTTTAAGGCCAAGTTGTTTAAAGGTTTAAACATTTAAACTTATATACTGAATGATATAAACAGATAGATAAATAACATTATCACAATAGATAATTCATATCAACATTCATCTCACAAAGCAGCATATATCATATATATATCAGAGACATACAAATCATCCAATATAAACCAATCACCCAATATCAAACATCCAGTATTAATCAATTATCTAAACAGAATTGATTTACTCTAATCAATTTAATTAACCTTTAATTAAATTAATTACTATCCTTTAATTACTTGGATTATCTTAATCCTGCTCATTATCATTAATTAATTACAAATTAATTAATTAAACATCTAAATGATCTTCCTTAATTAATCTCCTTTGATTAATTATCTTTAATTACATCAAGTAATTATCCTTAACCATATACAGTAATTAACTTTTAATTACTATCATTAATTACAATAATTAATGAACCTTCATAAATTAATTAACTATAATTAATTATATTAATCCTCAATTAACTACAATTAATTAATTATACTTAAATTAATTACTTTTATTAATCAACCTTGATTAATTCATTAATTAAATAATCCTTACTAATTAATTAACCTTTTAATTAATTAATTAATTTTAATCAACCACTTCATTATTTAGTCTTAATAAATCATAAACAGTAATTAACAATTTGTAATTACTTATCTTAATTTATTTATATTAATCTTGATTAATTAATCTAATTAATTAATCTTTAATTACTTCATTAAGTAATTATTAATCAATTATATTTACAAATAATCCTTAATTTATTTACTTTATTAATTAATTACTTTTTTTTTAATTAATTACCCTTAGTAATTATCCTCAAATTAATCACATTCCTTAATTAATTAATTACTTTAATTACTTAACTAAAATAATTAAGTAATTTAACTCTTAATTACTTACATAAGTAATTATCTTCTAATTACTTCCATTAATAATCTTGATTACTTTCTTAATTAATTACTTAACAAATAAGTAATTCCATTACTAAATAATCCTTAATTCATTAATTAATTAATTATTCCATAATTAATTAATCTCAACAATTATATTAATCAATTCCTTAGATTAATAACATCAAGTGATTACCCTTTTATCACTTTAACTAATTACCCCATGAGTAATTTTCCTATTAATTACTTCCATAAGTAATTTCATTCAATAATTAACCAATAATTACTTTATTAAGTAATTACTCTTAATTAATCCATAATTAAGTGATTATTTAAAATTAAATAAATAATTAACTAATTATTTAAAATTAATTAAACAATTAAATTAATCAACATTCTATATTTAAAAATCCTAAATTAATTATGGAAACATTATTCTTAATTAAACTTTACTTATTAACAAACCATATTTAAATTAAGTATTCTTAAATTTATATCAATACTAATTTAACCTTATTATTCTCATAAATAAATTATTTGAATTACTTAAATCTTAATATTCAAAACAAATTATTAAACTTGATTTACAAAATCATAATAATAACAACCTTATTTGGAGATAAAGCATTTATAAATCATTTCCAAATTTACCAAATACTTAAAAACTTGTTTATGCTTTAAATTTAAAACCCAGATATGAATTGCTTTTTAAAATTTCAAAAACCAGGTTACTTAAATTAAAACACCCGAGTAAACCACACTAAAACCCCGAGTCACTCGCGAGTAAACCCACACTCGTCTCTGCTTCGAGTCTTCCACGCGAACAACACGAGAGCGTCCCGAGTCTCTTCCTTCTTCCCCAATGCAAACGAAACCGATAGCACAAACGTGCACGTGGTGCACGTACACCACCAACTCCGACCCCCGGAGACCATCGTGGTGACATTCGACCATCACCTACAACCTCGCAAACCTCTACGCAAATCCAGATCGTTCATAACCCATTCGAATCGAAATCGAGTTAATCTCGATCAAACTGAAACCACCATTGAACAGCACCTCGCCTGAAAATTCATCAACCTCACGATGTCGACCATCGTTCTTCACGAAATTCCGGCCACGACACCCCAATACCTCCACGCTACTATGCCCTAAATCCTACGCAACTCGATTCACTCCAAAATTCCCAGTTATCCCATTTCCAGTCGCGACCCAAAACAATGTTAAACCCTAAATCAACTCGGTCTGAACTCCACAGTGAACTAAAATTCATACGAGCATTTTTCTGATAATCACCTATCCTCCAGCCATCACTAACTTGAACCCCGCCATCCAGTTCATGGCCGATCGCCAGCAAATGCCAAAACTAACAATATTGATCAACTCATAAATTCCCATAAATTTTGACTTTAAAAATCTCAATATTGTTATCAAAATTCATAGATTTCAGGTACGAATTCAATCATATAAATGAGGCTAGAAATTATAACACTTGAATTTTCTGATAAAAATGTTTTTCACTGTAATTTTAAAATTTTAGAATGTCCACTTCATAAATACACTTGAAAATATTTTTAGAATTTGTATTATACTGATATGATCAACTTCATTCAGAAATCATTACCTAAATCTATTTATAATCTGAGATACGAATTTTCTTGAGTTTTGGCTATTCTGTTACTAACAGAAACTTATTTATACAAAGACAGGAATACACATCTATTTCATATATATATATATTCACGCATATTCATATTCATACCAGGGATATAGCATCAACAACAAGTTTTTATCACTACATCAATAATTCACAGATCAACACATGCATTATAGATACAAATTTAAACTGTTTTTAAGAAAAGTTTACTCACTTGGTAGAGATGTTGAACAGAGCTTTGAAATTGAGATGTTTGAAAAGTTAAACTTGAACAGCTTGGATCTGGAACTTTAAATTGCTTAGTTACTGGAAATCTGTTGTAATCTCCCTTGATTTTTAATTGAATCTTAAGTTGAATTATGAACAGCTCAGTTGCAAGCTTGAAGCAGTAGTTTTGTTGATCTTTCTGGTTTTGTTTCTTTGTTTTGAAAATGGTTTTCAGGCTTTAGATTTTGAGAAGGCTTTTACTTGAATTTGTTTCAGATTTGGGATTGTGGAGAGGAATTTGCTATAGGTTTATTTCTTGAATTTTAGATTTGCCTTGAAGATGATTTCAGGTTTTTGGGTAAATTTTCTCTGTTTTGAAAACGTGGCTGCAGATTTGAATTCTTAGAAATGAGGTAGAAAAGTGAAAGAAGAATGAGAAGTATTGTTATATAGATTTTAGTTTTTGATTTATTAAAATTTAAAGAAAATAAAATAAAAATGTGACACTTGTCACTAAACTCTTTTAATAACTTGACACATGTTATTTAAGAGGATTTATAAGCTAACACCTAAACTTTACATGCATAATTAAATTTATATTCTTATAAATGGGTTTAAAAGCTTTTATTATTAAATTTTCCTAATTAATAAATACATATCCTAAATTATAAATGCTTTTCTTAATTTATAAAAATAAAACATTTAAAAGAAAATAAAATAAAAACCAATTAGATTTTAACTAAATAATATATAGTATATTTAATCCATTTTAAATGATAATATAAAACTTTTATATTTATTTACTATTTACTAAATACTTTATAAATTCATATAAATAAATTCCTTTAAGGAAAATGATATAAAAGAAATCTTATTTTAAAAAAATAAAAACTTTTATTCATATATTTTAAATCCAAACTATATTTTTAAGATATATATCTTTTAAATTCAAATTCAAATTCAAATTTCAAATTCCATTTAAAAATCCAATTTAAAATCAACTCAGACATATATAAAATTAAATAAACACATCATTACTCTGAAAATAATAATTCTATTTTAAAACCTACTTATATCTATATTTATAAACATCTCTTTATTAAATGGTTTGAAAATATCAACTTTACAAATTTTAATTAATTTAATTAAGGAGATTATCACAATTCAAACTTCTTGAAATTCCGGGATATCACAGATCGTCTCGTCGTGCTGATCTCTACGGTATACTCAATCCTGTATTTTGAAAGTCCAGTTCATTACGGAATCGATAAAACGATTTCGTATCAATGCCGCTTTCATGACTTTCTGTTCTCGTGATCTTTTAAATCCCTAGTACGTTCAACTCCTTTAACTCAACAGCTATTTTCTTTATTTTCTCCATAAATTCTAATTATGACTTGCCGCTGTTCACAATTTTATTTTGAGAGCACGTTTGTAACGACCCGTATTTTTCACGGATCGAAAAGTGTGTCAAATCTGGAATTTTAGCATTTTTAAGTCATTTCAGATTTTTAGGCAGATTTGTCTAAGTCCTAGGTCGTGAACGACCTAAGAGCTAAGTCGTGACCGAGTTAAAGACTTCGGCGAGTTAGTGTTAGGTCGTAGGTTAGTTGGAGCGACCTATAGAATTATGCAACCTAGGATTTGGTTAAGTATTAGGTCGGCAGGGTGAGTTAACGACCTAAAGAACTGACCGACTTAAGGGTATGGCGACTCAAGGGTAGGCAGACCTAGTGGAGTAAGCGACCTAGTGGTTACTGGGTTAGTGTGGTTAGGTCGGCAACGACTTAGAGCGTATAGAAGTTAGGTCGGTTGGACGAGTTAGTGGGTTGACCGACTTATGGTTGTAGACGACCTAAGGTTAGAGTTAGGTCGTAGTAACCGAGTTAAGGGATAGGTCGCTGTGTTAGGACGTCTGGTGGCTTGGTTGGTTAGGTCGTAAGCGACCTAAGGAGTTAGCGTGTTAGCGACCTAAGGAGTTAGCGTGTTAGCGACCTAAGGAGTTAGCGTGTTAGCGACCTAAGGAGTTAGCGTGTTAGCGACCTAAGGAGTTAGCGTGTTAGCGACCTAAGGAGTTAGCGTGTTAGCGACCTAAGGAGTTAGCGTGTTAGTGACCTAAGGAGTTAGCGTGTTAGCGACCTAAGGAGTTAGCATGTGGAGTTAAGTCGCATAAGTGTTAGGTCGCTGGGTTTTGCCTAGGTGTTAGGTCGTTGAGGTTATAGGTCGTAGCCTTGTTAGGTCATGAGTCGTTGGGTTCTGTTAGGTCGCAAGGTTTTATAAGTCGTATAAGTTGTTAAGTCGTGACCGACTTAGGTCGTAGCAGTTGTTAGGTCGCAGATGCTTCTGGTTAAGTCGTAGGATGGCTAAGTGTTAGGTCGTAGGTCGGCAGTGTTAAGTCGGCAGCGACTTAAGGAGATAGCCGAGTTACGACTTAGGGGCAGTTTTCAGCTATAAATAGGAGAGCTTCTCTTCATTTTTGGGATCCGGATTTTGAAGCGACGAAGTGCTGCCATTTTGAGAGCTCGACATCTACACTTCTTCACTTCTTTTCTCCACTCTAATCTAGTGCTTCCATCCATCCAAATCGAAGATCAAGATTGAAGATTCAAGAGCTTAGATTGAAGATCTTCATCTTTTCAAGAGAGATTTCTTCATTTGAAGCGGATTTGTGGTAGATCTAGCTTCATCCTTCGCTGTCCAGATCTGGAGTGTGTTGATTTGAGGTTGTTTAGGTGATTTGGTGAGTGGTGATTATCTCTCACACGGATCCAAAGGAGTATATCGGATTGTTGGCTCGATTTGGTGTTAAAATAGTGATTTCCATGCATTTTCTTCATCCTATGTGTAGATCCATATAGATCCATTGTTCATGATGATGTTGTATCCATTTTATCATATGTTAACCTATGCAAGTTCATTCATCAAGTTTGTAGAGATATAATACATGTTTTCATGCTTATTGGACTTTCAACTCTTTAATTACGAAAATGCCATTATTGTTATAATTGTCTACTTAGATCATATTTGAATGCTTGATTGCTTGGATTGATGTTTGATTTGATTGATTGTTATGTACTAGATGATTGATGATTAGATTTAGACCAAAGGTGATTCAAAAGCTAAAGGAAAGGCTCTTGGATTGGGAAAGCTGCTCGGGGCATATGTAGCGGGATGATGAAGCTCTTATGCATAGATTTGATGATGTGATGTTGAGATGAGGCTTCGCGAGGATGTTATGAAGCGAGGCAATCATATGATGAAGACTTGGTCTAATCCAGGCGGGATCATTCCAAGCATGTTGATAACTCGGTGATATGATTCGAGTTGAGGATAATGGATGCTCGAGAGGCGCTTGAGCTAGTATGGCAATAGTCGTCGAGGAGGATGACTAGGAGGTTGAGATCTCATCGTTGTTGAAGGTTCTAGCATGCTCTAAGCAAGAGTACATGGGGACGCCCAAAAGACTAAGTTGATGGTCAAGTACTCTGGGTAGATTCGATAATCCTAGGCACGGGTCACGATGACGTGCGGGAGTTATGTCTAGAACCGGGGTTACCATTAGCCCTTGACGGACGGCTGAAAGAATGTGCCGGTCATTTAATTAACGGTGATATCGCAACAATGATAACAGTGATAGCCGAGTCATGGATGTTTGGTTGTATCGTCATTCGGTCTCAAGAGCGGTATTTCCTAGGTGCTTATCTGACCTTGGTTTTAGACCTTGGGATTTGTACTTGGAAAACATCGCTCTTGACTCGAGTGACAATTGCTTTACTTTAAATTGTATGCTCTGCTATGTTTGCTTCTGCTTAGTGTGTGTCTGGGGGCTATCACTGTAGAATGAGGTTGGAGTGGGAGGGTTGTATTCCTATTCCTTTTCCTTTATGCTCTTTTGGTATGTTGTTAGTTAATTTACTGCTCACTAAGACTGTTGTCTGACTCAAGGCTTTATGTTTTAATTCTTATTGCCTTGGGCTGTTCGTCCATTTTGGGACGGGCAGACTAGGTAGCAGGTGACAGGTGCTGTTCTCTTCTCACGATGCTGATATCGAAGACGAGCTAGAGGGTTGCATATTATCTTCTTATATGTACTGGATATTCCGCTGTTTTGTATTCTCTGAGAGATATGTAGTGAGGCTTGATGTATTGACTATGTGGATGCTTGTATTCAACTATTATGGAGTTTTATATGATGTCACTTTGTTCTGTAAAGCTTCACTATACTTATGTTCTATTGTATTTTGTCCATGCGCTGTGAGTAATACGATAGATTCTGTTGTTTTAAATTCTTACCTTGACAATCGTCCATGGTCGCCTGGCACACTTTACAGCGCTTTATCTCTAGATTCGGTGCAGGGGTCATGGGCGGTCGTCACATTTGGTATCAGAGCATTGGTTAATCGATTTTACCCAACGCTCGCTGAAGTAACTACGTATGAGAGACGTAATTGTATTTTGATGGATGAATACTATATATAATATAGTCGCTTAGTAGGGTTTGAGTCCTTTATGCAGTTGTTTCTCTAGATGTTCTAATCATTCCTTTTTATAGATATTGAGAATGAGTCGAAGAGGGAGACCAGCTGCTAGGGGAGGCCGTGCTACTGAAGGGGCTGCTGATTACGTTGCTATGTTCGAGACCATGATGACTTCGATCAGGAGAAGGATGTCAGCCCCGGGGCCATCGGTAGATGTTGGAGATCAAGTACAGGCTCCAAGATTGATGGATCACTTGGACGATTCATTTAGGAAGCTTGTGGAGGAAGCTCTCAGACACGAGAATCTGTTTCCTAAGGAAGGATCTGTTGTTGCTGTAACCAGGGAAGAGTCTAAACCCCAGCAGGGTAGAAACAAGAAAAGGAAGCAGCAGCAGCAGAAGGGTAAGGATGGTCAGAAGAGGCCGAAAGGCGAAGTGACTTGCTACAACTGTCAGCAGAAAGGCCATCTCTCCAAGGATTGCAAGAATCCGAAGGCGCCGGCGAAGTGCCACAACTGTGACAAGCCAGGGCATTTCAGGAAGAATTGTCCAGAACCGAGTAGGGACAAGCAGATTGTGCAGGCTTATACTTTGGGAGCTGTTCCGTCATCTTCAAAAGCTCCTACTGCAGAAGAGAAGGGAAAGAGTGTGGTGGTTCAAGGTACTCTTTTCCTATGTGGTGTTCCAGTTAGAGTTTTGTTGGATACCGGAGCGTCGCACTCGTTTGTTTGTAGTGAACTCATAGGTCGGTTAGGTTTGGAACCGGGTATTGTTGATAGGCCATTGGTTGTGACTAATCCAGTTGGGGGTTCGTCTTGTTTGTGTATGTTATGCCGTGGTCTAGTTGTGTCGAGTCATGGTTGCTCTTTTGTTTGTGATTGCTTTGTTCTGAACTTTGCGGGGTTCGGAATTATCTTGGGTATGGACTGGCTTAGGAAGTATGCGGCTAAGGTTGATTGCGAAAGGTTGGAAGTGACAGTCGAGAATGTGGAGGGGCGAAAGATTGTGATACGATGTAAGCATGAAGAAGGCGTCTTCATGAGCTTCATGTACTCGCTAGTTGTTCCACGGGATGGACTGTCATCAGTGCCGATCGCTAATGGATTCGAGGATGTCTTTGACGAAGTCAAAGGGTTGCCGCCGCATAGAGAGATCGAGTTTCGGATAGATCTAGTTGAAGGAGCCAGACCTGTTGTGATGCCTCTTAGGCGGATGGCGCCTAGGGAACAGCAGGAGTTGAGGGTGCAAGTTGATGACCTTTTACAGAAAGGATTCATTCGGCGTAGTGTGTCCGAGTGGGGTGCACCAGTTGTGTTTGCAACCAAGGCAGATGGGTCGTTGAGATTGTGCGTCGATTATCGTGAGCTGAATAAGGTGACTAAGAAGAACAAGTATCCATTACCGAGAATAGATGACTTGTTTGATCAGCTTCACGAAGCCAAGGTGTTTTCTCAGATGGATTTGGCAACGGGATTTCACCAGTTGAGAGTAGCGAAGGATAGTGTGCCGAAGACTGCTTTCAGGACACCATCCGGTTTCTTTGAGTGGCTGGTAATGCCGTTTGGATTGACTAACGCGCCAGCATATTTTGTGGATCTTATGAATAGAGTGTTCAGAGATCAGTTGAACAAGTTCGTACTTGTGTTCGTGGATGATATTCTGATTTATTCCAGAACGGAAGAAGAGCACAAGACGCACTTGCGTGTTGTTTTGGAGATCTTACGGAAACATCAGCTGAAGGCTAAGTTTTCGAAGTGTCACTTCTGGAAGAGTGAAGTGAGGTTCTTAGGCCATGTGATTTCTGGAAATGGAATAGCGGTTGATCCCGCTAAGGTGGCAGCAATCCAGGATTGGGTTAGACCTAAGAATGCATCCGATGTGAGAAGTTTTCTTGGATTAGCAGGATATTATCGACGGTTTATCAAAGACTTCTCCAAGATAGCTGCACCGTTAACAGGATTGACGAAGAAGAACCAAGTGTTCAGTTGGAATGCTAAGTGTGAGCAAGCCTTCGGAATCCTGAAAGAGAGATTGACGAGTGCTCCTGTTTTGACTATTCCAAGTGGAAATGATGAGATGGTGGTTTACACCGACGCATGTGGTACGGGACTTGGAGCAGTTCTGATGCAGAAGGATAAAGTTGTTGCGTATGCCAGTCGACAACTGAAGCCGCATGAAAGGAATTACCCAACTCATGATTTGGAGTTAGCGGCGATTGTATTTGCTCTGAAGATGTGGAGACATTATCTGTTGGGAGTTCGATTCGAGTTGTTTACGGATCACAAGTCGTTGAAGTACCTTTTCTCCCAAAAGGATTTGAATCTTCGGCAGCAACGTTGGCTAGAGTTTTTGGCATCATATGATTTTGGTATAGCTTATACTCCGGGAAAAGGTAACGCAGTGGCAGATGCGTTAAGTCGAAGACATGCAGGATTGGGAGCCATGTTTTCAGAATGGAAGAGTCTCGAGTATTTAGCTGGATTTGACTTCAGGCCTAGATGTGAATTGGAACCTGAGATGTTGGCAAACTTATCGATAAGACCCACTCTTGTGGAAAGGATTGGCGAGGGCCAAAAGCGAAATGATAAGCTTGTCAAGATTGTCCGTGAATTGGAATCCGGATTGGATCCAGAAAAGGATAAAGGATTCGAGGTCGATCGAGAGGGTTGGCTTCGGAAGCAAGGACGACTAGTTGTTCCCGATATAGATGAATTGAGGAGTGAAGTTCTGAAGGAAAGTCATCACTCGAAGTTGACAATTCATCCAGGTGGAAACAAGATGTATCGGGATATGAAGAGAACCTACTACTGGGAAGGCATGAAGAAGGATGTTGGAAATTTTATTTCCAAATGTATGAATTGCCAGTTGGTAAAAGCCGAACAGAAGAAGCCAAGTGGATTGCTTCAGCCATTAGAAGTTCCTACGTGGAAGTGGGAACAAGTGTCGATGGATTTTATCGATGGATTGCCTAGAACCAGAACGGGAAATGAAGGGATTTGGGTCATTATGGATCGTCTGACTAAGAGTGCACGATTCATTCCTGTCCGATCGACTAGGACTGCGTCAAAGTTGGCTGAGTTGTATGTTAAGTGGATAGTTCGATTCCATGGTATTTCGAAGAGTATAGTGAGCGATTGAGACCCATTGTTCACTAGTGGATTTTGGAAGAGCTTCCAGAAAGTCTTGGGAACCGAGTTGTGTTTGAGTACAGCTTATCATCCCCAAACAGATGGTCAGACCGAGAGAGTCAACCGAGTTTTGGAAGATCTTCTCAGAGCATGTGTTTTGGACTTCGGAGGATCATGGGAAGATCACCTTCATTTGGTGGAGTTTGCGTACAACAACAGTTACCAGTCAAGCATTGGTATGGCACCGTATGAGGCATTGTATGGAAGACCGTGTAACTCTCCAACATGTTGGTTGGAAACTGGAGAAAAGCTGATGCTTGGGCCAGAGATGATTCGTCAGACTTCAGATTGTATAGAAATCATTCGGCAACGAATGAAGGCAGCCCAAGATCGTCAGAAGAGTTATGCCGATAAGCGTCGAAAGGATTTGGAATTCGACGTAGGAGATATGGTTTTTGTGAAGATTTCTCCACTAAAGAATGTTATTCGATTCGGGAAGAAAGGAAAATTGACTCCGAGATTTGTTGGACCATTCCCGATCATCGAGCGAATTGGAAAGCTCGCCTACAGATTGGAGTTACCGGAGAAGATGTCGGGTATGCACAATGTTTTTCATGTATCGTATCTACGGAAGTATGTGCACGACTCGAGTACAGTGGTTTCTGCTAATAGCTGTGAAGACTTAGAAGTTGATCCAGTCGATAGAAGACCTCGTAAGCCGCTTCGTGTTGTTGAAACTGACACGAAACAGCTTAGGAGGAAGGTGGTTAAGTTGCTCAAGATACAATGGAGTGATGATGATAACGACTGTACGTGGGAGGTGGAAGAGAGGATGAAGGCAGCTCATCCTGAACTCTTCGAGGTATGGCCCTAAGGTGTCGTGTCATCTCGCGATGTTGTAACTTGTTCAAAGTCTTAGAATTCTGTACGCTAAGTTAGAATTGGATGCATGATTTGATGATTGCTATGGATGGTAGGCGTATAGAATAGTTTTGATTGCTATGATTGTTTGGGATTTCGGGGGCGAAATTCCTAAGGGGGAGAGAATGTAACGACCCGTATTTTTCACGGATCGAAAAGTGTGTCAAATCTGGAATTTTAGCATTTTTAAGTCATTTCAGATTTTTAGGCAGATTTGTCTAAGTCCTAGGTCGTGAACGACCTAAGAGCTAAGTCGTGACCGAGTTAAAGACTTCGGCGAGTTAGTGTTAGGTCGTAGGTTAGTTGGAGCGACCTATAGAATTATGCAACCTAGGATTTGGTTAAGTATTAGGTCGGCAGGGTGAGTTAACGACCTAAAGAACTGACCGACTTAAGGGTATGGCGACTCAAGGGTAGGCAGACCTAGTGGAGTAAGCGACCTAGTGGTTACTGGGTTAGTGTGGTTAGGTCGGCAACGACTTAGAGCGTATAGAAGTTAGGTCGGTTGGACGAGTTAGTGGGTTGACCGACTTATGGTTGTAGACGACCTAAGGTTAGAGTTAGGTCGTAGTAACCGAGTTAAGGGATAGGTCGCTGTGTTAGGACGTCTGGTGGCTTGGTTGGTTAGGTCGTAAGCGACCTAAGGAGTTAGCGTGTTAGCGACCTAAGGAGTTAGCGTGTTAGCGACCTAAGGAGTTAGCGTGTTAGCGACCTAAGGAGTTAGCGTGTTAGCGACCTAAGGAGTTAGTGTGTTAGCGACCTAAGGAGTTAGCGTGTTAGCGACCTAAGGAGTTAGCGTGTTAGTGACCTAAGGAGTTAGCGTGTTAGCGACCTAAGGAGTTAGCATGTGGAGTTAAGTCGCATAAGTGTTAGGTCGCTGGGTTTTGCCTAGGTGTTAGGTCGTTGAGGTTATAGGTCGTAGCCTTGTTAGGTCATGAGTCGTTGGGTTCTGTTAGGTCGCAAGGTTTTATAAGTCGTATAAGTTGTTAAGTCGTGACCGACTTAGGTCGTAGCAGTTGTTAGGTCGCAGATGCTTCTGGTTAAGTCGTAGGATGGCTAAGTGTTAGGTCGTAGGTCGGCAGTGTTAAGTCGGCAGCGACTTAAGGAGATAGCCGAGTTACGACTTAGGGGCAGTTTTCAGCTATAAATAGGAGAGCTTCTCTTCATTTTTGGGATCCGGATTTTGAAGCGACGAAGTGCTGCCATTTTGAGAGCTCGACATCTACACTTCTTCACTTCTTTTCTCCACTCTAATCTAGTGCTTCCATCCATCCAAATCGAAGATCAAGATTGAAGATTCAAGAGCTTAGATTGAAGATCTTCATCTTTTCAAGAGAGATTTCTTCATTTGAAGCGGATTTGTGGTAGATCTAGCTTCATCCTTCGCTGTCCAGATCTGGAGTGTGTTGATTTGAGGTTGTTTAGGTGATTTGGTGAGTGGTGATTATCTCTCACACGGATCCAAAGGAGTATATCGGATTGTTGGCTCGATTTGGTGTTAAAATAGTGATTTCCATGCATTTTCTTCATCCTATGTGTAGATCCATATAGATCCATTGTTCATGATGATGTTGTATCCATTTTATCATATGTTAACCTATGCAAGTTCATTCATCAAGTTTGTAGAGATATAATACATGTTTTCATGCTTATTGGACTTTCAACTCTTTAATTACGAAAATGCCATTATTGTTATAATTGTCTACTTAGATCATATTTGAATGCTTGATTGCTTGGATTGATGTTTGATTTGATTGATTGTTATGTACTAGATGATTGATGATTAGATTTAGACCAAAGGTGATTCAAAAGCTAAAGGAAAGGCTCTTGGATTGGGAAAGCTGCTCGGGGCATATGTAGCGGGATGATGAAGCTCTTATGCATAGATTTGATGATGTGATGTTGAGATGAGGCTTCGCGAGGATGTTATGAAGCGAGGCAATCATATGATGAAGACTTGGTCTAATCCAGGCGGGATCATTCCAAGCATGTTGATAACTCGGTGATATGATTCGAGTTGAGGATAATGGATGCTCGAGAGGCGCTTGAGCTAGTATGGCAATAGTCGTCGAGGAGGATGACTAGGAGGTTGAGATCTCATCGTTGTTGAAGGTTCTAGCATGCTCTAAGCAAGAGTACATGGGGACGCCCAAAAGACTAAGTTGATGGTCAAGTACTCTGGGTAGATTCGATAATCCTAGGCACGGGTCACGATGACGTGCGGGAGTTATGTCTAGAACCGGGGTTACCATTAGCCCTTGACGGACGGCTGAAAGAATGTGCCGGTCATTTAATTAACGGTGATATCGCAACAATGATAACAGTGATAGCCGAGTCATGGATGTTTGGTTGTATCGTCATTCGGTCTCAAGAGCGGTATTTCCTAGGTGCTTATCTGACCTTGGTTTTAGACCTTGGGATTTGTACTTGGAAAACATCGCTCTTGACTCGAGTGACAATTGCTTTACTTTAAATTGTATGCTCTGCTATGTTTGCTTCTGCTTAGTGTGTGTCTGGGGGCTATCACTGTAGAATGAGGTTGGAGTGGGAGGGTTGTATTCCTATTCCTTTTCCTTTATGCTCTTTTGGTATGTTGTTAGTTAATTTACTGCTCACTAAGACTGTTGTCTGACTCAAGGCTTTATGTTTTAATTCTTATTGCCTTGGGCTGTTCGTCCATTTTGGGACGGGCAGACTAGGTAGCAGGTGACAGGTGCTGTTCTCTTCTCACGATGCTGATATCGAAGACGAGCTAGAGGGTTGCATATTATCTTCTTATATGTACTGGATATTCCGCTGTTTTGTATTCTCTGAGAGATATGTAGTGAGGCTTGATGTATTGACTATGTGGATGCTTGTATTCAACTATTATGGAGTTTTATATGATGTCACTTTGTTCTGTAAAGCTTCACTATACTTATGTTCTATTGTATTTTGTCCATGCGCTGTGAGTAATACGATAGATTCTGTTGTTTTAAATTCTTACCTTGACAATCGTCCATGGTCGCCTGGCACACTTTACAGCGCTTTATCTCTAGATTCGGTGCAGGGGTCATGGGCGGTCGTCACAACGTTTCAACTTGGTACGGTTCATTTCTTTCCTTTCTTGGTTGCTATTCTTTTATAAAGCCTGCATATCTTCCTCTTGAATCACCTGTTCATATTTTCCCCATCGTTTTGCCTCCCTCTCTCTCGTCTCCCGTACCTTCCTTCCTTTCACCCTCCGCCTGGCCACAATCTCCGATCTGACCTCACATCTTCCCACCTTCAGTTCGACCATAGCTTAGCAACCTCGACCGTAAATTTCTCCATCCTTCCCAGCCACTTCGGCCATCTCCTCAACCACCATGGCCAAAGCATAGCACGTGCCGAGCATCAAACCCGAAGCTCCACTCGCTTGTGCAACGCCTCCGTCCGGATCTGCTTGAGTCGCTCAGCTCTTCCTCACACGAGCTCCAACCGACTTATCATCGTTGTCATTCGCCAATGCTAGACTTTCTTTTTGTCTACATATTTATGTAAGTCTTTCAACTGTTGATCTGTTCTTTGATATAAAAGTTTATATATTTATATACACGTGGGTTAAGTTATTTATATATACATATTTTCTGGTTTTAGAAATCCTTAGTAAAGTATTTATATAGTTATATATGTTCGTTCATATTGATTTATATATAGTATTTTAAAAGTTCTGGTATATATGTATGTTAATATAAGATTTACAATCTATTTTATTTTATATTTTTTTTTTGATTTTATATTGGTTAGCTTGGTATATGTCTGGTTGATCAATTTTTTTTAAAACTAAAATGGGTACATGATTATCTGCTGTTTTTCGTATTATATAATATAGTTAGGGTGCCTATCTTCTATGTTTACAGTTTAATATGTTTACAGTTACAATATAATGGTTGTATTACATGTTTCGATCTTCTTTGTATAATATTGATATTATAAAATTTATATAAAAAATTCTATATGGTCCAAACAATGGTCTGTGTTTACTTATCTGCTCATATATAATACAGATGTATGTTTTGATTTTGAAATGTATACAGGTTTTAAGTGTAAGTTTATATTTTATAGTATATATATATATTCCATGTTATATATACACGAGTATATGATTCACATATGTTAGTAACATGTAGGTAAGTATTCGTACTGTTGTACACTAGCTTTATACTAATTTTATGTATACTCGTATACGTATTTTAAATCATAGTGTATGGGTATTGTTTATATATGTTATGTATGGATTTAAAATTGATTTTACATACAGATGTATATAGTTTTGGGTCAGTCAGTTTATTTATATATTTAAGTATAGAGTTAAAGTATCTCATATATTCTAAAAGTAATATACATTACTTTATGCGGTTGCTCTGTTTTAAATATATGTGTCAGTCTATATTTTGATATAATATGTAGTACAGGTTGGACAATATATATACACATATGTTTATCTTTTAGCTGATTACAGCTGGGTTGGGTTTTATATTTGGTTTTAATATGAGTAGCTTATAGATTAGCTGATATATATAGTGGACGTGAGCTCTATATTGATTTGAAAATTTTATATAGATATAAAATTTTATTTTAGTGTAAATGAGTTTGTTATGTTTATATACTTATTTATAGGGAGATAAGTATACAAACGTTGGGATTTTATTTAATGGACTAAGACTTTATTTATTTGTGTTGAATTTAGTATTTATTATATATATTAGTTTCAAATAAATATTCGTTTAAGAAATATATAAACTAAATTTTATTTTGTTTCGGTCTATCAAGCAGATTCTGATTATTTCATCAATTTCTTATCTATCAGCTTTGCCAAATTCATTCCAATCTAGATTGATTTGGAATTCATCCCCGGATCCGTAACCCATTCCATTGTCTATTCCTCTAGCCTCGAAAGGTGAGCAATCACTCTGATTAACGTTCTTATGTTTATTAAATTTGATTTCAATTGAAACGACAATTGAAATATGCTGCTGCTAGTTATTTACATTGCTATATATATGCCATTACCTGTATATGTTCACCTATGACATTCGACACCATTATCTGTTAGTTATACTGATGATATATGCCTGTTACTGTTGTTATTTTATTATCATATCTGTTATCACTCTGCAAGTTCCCTGTTACTATAGAATCACTATGGGTTGAAATGATACATACCCGAACGATCTGTAGGATAGGAGAAAATCGTTATGGGTTGAAATGATAAACCCAAGTGATTTTCATTGAATTGAATTTGGGATTTCGGGTTGAAAAGATATATACCCGAATATATTTTAAATTTTGGATTGAAATGATAAATATCCGTATCACTTGACCATAGGATAGAAAAATTATATACAGACACCGTTGGTCTATTTATATATTTTTGAAATGAATTTCTAAGGTTTTGAAAGGAAATATATGGTTTCAAATAAATATTGATTTTAAATATTTATTAAAGTTGATTTAATAAAGTTGATAAATAATATGTTTAAGTATTTATTTAATATCTATATTTTCAAATATAGAATTTATAATGATTTGAAATTGATTGAAATTATATTTATTTAAGAATTATACTTAAATAAGTTTGATTTGAAATGTATTGAATTTGAAATTTAAAGAAGTGATTTACAACTTGAAATTTGAAAAGGTGACTTAAATGGATATTTCAAACGTATAAATATTTAAATGAGATATTTTGTTTATTTAAAATTGTACATTGAAAATTGTATTCAAATGTTATGGAAATGTTAAGTTAATATTTCAAAACTAAATAATTGTAAAGTGAATTTGACAGGTATATAAATTGATCGAATTTAGTTTTGAAATGTTGAATATTTAAAGCTTTGAAATATAATAAAAATTGAAATGGCTTATTTTATGGTTCAGATATGTATTTGAAATCGATAATTTGAAATGGTTTATTTAGAAGCTGAATCGAGTTGAAACTAATGATTTGAGATTTGATTTGTAACGACCCGTAAATTTCAGTGGTTTTATTTATTTAATTAAACGAATTTTGTGAAATTTTAAATGATAAAATTTTGAAATATAAATTTGATATTTGGAATGCATCTAATTAAACATAGCAACTGGTAATTTTCATTCGAAAATATGAAAATTTATTTCGCGCGTAAATTTACTTCAATTTAATCAGTTAAAAGTGATGAAAATAAAATGTTTCCGGTACCTAAATATTTTTACATCGAAAAATTCTAAACCATCTTCTGAGCAAGATGTCAGTTTGTCGTTTTTCCAAATTTGGACATCTATTGCTCTGTCGATCTTATTTTCGGCAAAATAGCAGCATTTCGTACCGATATCGATTTTTGATCGGATGATCGTACCACTGACATCTGTATACCGTTTTGATCGTCTCGTCATGCTGATCTCCATAGTATATTCATTTGTATATTTCAGGATCGGGTACGCCACGAAATCAGTAAACGATTATCGTAGCGGTACTAGTTTCGAGTCTTCAAACTTTGTGCCCATTCATTTGCCCAACGGCTAAAAAATTTATATAACCATTGGTTATTAACTTTTGATATTCTCTGACTTTTTACCCTTTCAATAAAGTGTGTTTTGGTTCATACATTTTGTTCGTTCAAATTCTTTTCCGATAGTTTTGCCTTTCATTTCCAGTTTTTTTCTCTGACCATTTATTTCCTTTGAACGGTTACGTGGGGGATATTATATTTTTATTATGGATGTTGTAGACCATTTGCTTGCTATTGTTTGCCGAGAAACCCCTGCCAATTCATCTTTAACGTGAAGCCTCTCCGCCTCCACTCTCTCTCGCCCATCCTCGCTCCAGCCTTCCCCTCTGCCTACACTTCGAACCCCAATTCCCTCTGCCAGATCACGAGACCTACCACGCCTACTCATCAGCCACCACCCCACTCCACCACCGTGAGAACCTCCAACCCCATGCCAGAGAACCCCACGTCAACCACCAGACCAAGCCCTTGCCCATTCACTCCACCACCGAGACCAGTCCCCTCATCTCCAACACGCCGAAGCCAACCCACCGTTCCTCTCTCTCTTTCCCTCAGCCACGTGTGATCATTCCGGGCTGCAAATCCTCCATATTTTTCACCTGCAATTGTTCCCATCGCATCACTATTTTGCCTCCTCCGTTATAGTAAAGGTATTTGCATGATCGGTTGATATATACATTAGTTTTATATGTATATGTTTATATTTTTTTTCTAATAAACTTTGTATATAAAAATATTTGCTACAGTTTCCCTGAAGCTTCCTTATAACTTTCGGTTTGCATTCATATTGATTGTTGCATTGTCATCGCTACTTTCATGTTATAGGGGGGGTCAACATATAGGTTTAGTTATATTATATATGATTGTATTACATGTGTAATGTATGTAGGTTTCTGTAATATGCATTTGTAGTTATTTTGGTTACTATGTCTAATGTGTTATATCGTATACTGTTAAGTATATATATTTTGAGGTTGTAGTTAGTTGTACATATGTTTTGCTGCTTCTAAAATATAAAATACATGTTGTTTTCATGTTATATAACATAGTAGTGTAACCTTTTCATGTTATATAAGTATAAGTTTGCAGGTTTTATATATGGTCATATACATTTGGTTATGTCTGGTTTCATGTTTATTATTTATTCATTTTGGTCTGCATTGTTGGTAGTATATAAATAAGAGCTTCATTTATATTTTAGTATCCTTAGTCATAATGTATAAATGTTTATATTTCTGTTTTATATCACATGTCAATGCAATTGTAAGCATATGTCACAGTATATATAATTAAAAGTGTATGTAAGTTTGTATATGAAACTCTTTTGTTTGTATTCGTCTTAAAGCTTAGCTTGCATATGGGTTTTCGTTGTAAAATTTTAATATATGTAAGCTCATATTTGGCATGCGTGTTGTGTAAAACTTATATATTCTAAGTCATATATTAGTATGTATAGTTATTGGCTTTAAGAATATGATTTTCGGGTGGTATGCATAAAAATATATTTCAGGTTGCAGATATATTATTTGAAATATGAAAATTCAAAGCTTTTGATTTCTATTTGCCTATTTATAAAGTTATAATCGGTTAAAAAAAATTGCATTAGAGAGTTGTCTACATGTCTGCATATTTATGCGTGCACCCATGCCCATTTTTTTTGTATAAAGTTGTAAACAAAGAGTAAATATATTTCGTATGGCTTCAGCATAGGTTGCTTACTATATTATAATATTTCATAAAGGTAGGTTATATTTTACATTTTATTTTTATGTAAAGTTTATACAATAACTGTATAGTTAATTGAAACAACCCGACTTCCATAGCCCAGAAAGTCGCATCGTTTTGAAGAAAGAAAGGGATAGAAAGAGAAAAGAAGAGAAGAAAGAAAGAAATAACAACAACGATCTCACAGCGGAACGAATAAATTATATTAATAACATAAACTATTACATAGTATACAACAATTTACAGAGTTACACAGCATATACATCACTTACTAGACAGTTATAAACATCTGTCTAGACATTTCAACTCAATACACTAC
Organism: Allium fistulosum; assembly: GCA_030737815.1. NCBI lineage: Eukaryota > Viridiplantae > Streptophyta > Magnoliopsida > Asparagales > Amaryllidaceae > Allium > Allium fistulosum. The sequence continues at coordinate 405,265,969 of CM060906.1, forward strand.
AGAGATACAGACACAGTGGAACTACTATATATATCTACAACGCTGAAGCCTCCTGCTCCATTGCTCCTCCACAATTCGTCAAAGCTAAACCTGAATCCCTTGGCTACTCGTAAAAATTTGAGTACCCAAGAGTTTATAAAACAAAATAAACACTTGGGTCAGACATGGGTCTGGTGTGAGTAACAGGTTAAACTTGTTTAACTTCAAAACCTTTTAAAAGAAAAGGTATCACGTAAGACTCCCCACAAATAAACATGGGTAAGTTTTTACCTTACGCTAACCAAAACATTTGATAGGAAATCTGATTTTTATTATAATAGGGTCTAGGGTTTTCAAGTAAAATATAGAAATAGCTGAAATGCTTACATCTCACATTCCAACATAGTTGGGCACAACTAATACGTACGGCACTTATTGGAGTTTGGATTTCATACAATGGCAGGGCTACTGGGGTACCGCCCGTCACAGTACGTGGCCTAGATCACCGTACCAAGGAGTACGCCCGCTCCCCTGCAACACAAAGCCGGAACCATCCCTTACTGGATAATTCCGAACAAGACAATCCCGTAGTTGGCGCGACCAACCACACACTAAGCCGAATAAAAGAAAAGGGACCTCTAGACAGGGATCTATCTTGCTCTCAGTGGGTGCTACCCACGAAACCTTGCTGCACCTCCCCTGTTTTAGCCATTCCCGGTTGATGAGGCTTGAGGTTACGATTACCTTTAATCAGAACATATCACTTAGAATGCTCATCGTCCGCCTGACGATGTGCTGAAAGCATTCAATCCATACAAGTTCGTTCCGGGTTCGAACGAAACCGAAGGCATTATCTCGTTACACTCGTTTTGGAATCACCCTCAGAGTTAACGACAATAACCCTTGCACTCTGAATCTTCATCTTCACTTGAGATTCATGACCTATCGTTAATTTGGATCGATGTGGTATTCGGGTCTCCAAACCTGGAATCCCGGTATACGGAAACCCTATCCCGGTCTCATCGAAATCCAAAACGTATCTTTTAAGGGCCAAGTTGTTTTAAGGTTAAAACAATTCAATTCTTATCTATATACACAAAGATAGATAATTCAATAGATAATCTACATTATCATCCCAAACAGATAATTCACATTATCATTATAATTCAACCAAACATCCATATCATATATCAATCATATCTCATCAGAGATATCAAACAATGAAATACATTCAATCTCATTCATCCATCCTTAAGCAATGATTTATATCATCTAATTAATTTAAAGTGAATTAAACTAATTACTTCATTCTATAAATCCTGCTTACTTAATTATTAATTAAACCAATTAATTAATCATTACTCTAAGTATCCATCTTAATTAATCATTCCTGATTAATTACCCTTTAATTACTTTAAGTAATTAATACTTAATTAATTTCACAAATTAATTATCTTAAACCATTCAGTAATTAATCTTTAATTACTTCATTAATTAATTAACTATATTTAATTACATTAATCCTTAATTAATTACAATTAATTAATTAATTTAATCACTAATTATTTATTAATTAATCTTAATTAACCAATCCTTAATTACATCATTAATTAATTAATTAATGATCCTTAATTATTCTTAATTAATTATCTTATTTAAATTAATAATTAATTAGTCACATTTATAAATCACCTTTGATTAATAACATTTAGTAATTAACTACCCTTAATTACTCTTCCATAAATTAATTTCTCCAAAATTAATTATCCTTTAATTAATCCCTTGATTAATTATACAAAAGTAATTAAACTAAAATTACTTTTATTATTAAAAATCTTCTTTAGTTAATTACATCCTCTAATTAACTTTAATTACTTTCCTAAGTAATTACTCTTCACTAATTACATTTAAGTAATTATATTTATCACATCTCTAAGTGATTATCTTAAATTAATTTAATTAATTAATTTAACTTAATCAAATTTATTTAATTAATTACCTTAAGTAATTAATTACCTTAATTACTTCCATTATGTAATTATACTTAACACATTTTATAAATGATTATCATTAATTAATTAATCTAATTGATTATCAAAATTAATCATATTAATTAATTATCTAATAATCCTCAATTAATAATCCCTCATTAATTATTAACCATTCTTTAATTACTTTCTTTAAGTAATTAATCTTTAATCAACTATTATTAATTACAAATTAATAAATCCTTAATTACAAATTAATTAATTTCTAATTACTAAATTAATTACCAAATTAATCTTTAATCACTTGATTAATTAATTCTTAATCATTTATTAATAATCCTTACTTATTTAATTAAATGATCCTTAATCCCAAATTAATTAACCCCTAATTAATTAACTTAAATTTCTAATTATTTAATTAAACACCAAATCATTAATTAAATAAATTATTAAATTATTCTTTAATTACTTTATTAATTTAATAAATTCTAAACCATTAAACCTTTATTAATCTCTAAATTAAAGTATTAATCCTTTATAACAATTTTAATTATTATTAACAAAAGACTTTAAAACATTTTTACTTTCAAATCTTTCTTTTAATTTATTTTAAATTAAAGATTTAAAATAAATTACAAATTTAACTTTAACCAAATTTAAATCAAATTTACAATTCCCTTTTTAAAATCAAATGTTAAAGAAACACTTAACATTTAAAAGATTTTTAAACCAATTTATTTAAATTCAAAACCTTTTTAAAATATACTTTTAACAATTTAAATTTGTTAAAACATTATAAATTTTATAAACTTATTTATTTCAAACTAGGATATAAATTTAAATTTGAATCCATACCTCTTAATTTGATTTAAAACTTTGTTTTAAATCCTGCTTTACATTTTAAAACTCATTTTAAAATTTTAAAATACTGTCAGGTTTAAAACATAACATCAAAAGTTACCCGAGCCTACCTCCATTTACTTCGAGTAAACCACTAACTTGCTTCGACCTACTCACGTGATTTACCCTAAAAAACTCGAGTTCCACTCCTTCCTCTAACTTAACAACTAACCAAACCCAAATGCACAGTTGACACTGTGCACATGCACGATAGAACAGATCGACGCCGACCAACTACGATGACTTCCCCATGTCGACGATCAACCACCTACCCAAACTCGATCACCAGATCTTCGGCAATCACTCGAATTCGAAATCGAGCTTCCATCCAATCCTGGAACAAAAAGTCATGAACACCCACAAAGCCTGAAAACGCCTCGTCAACACATCTCCGACCACCAGAACGCCTGCGCTTCCAACCACAGCTTCGTCAACACCCCAGATATCATTTCCCAATGACCGGTATCACTCGATCACTTAGAGGCCTCGCGAAAAATCAAACATCCCAGCACTGCAAAACTAGGTTTACAGACATTCTCGATCAATTCCCATCGCCACAGTCGTCAATACGGCCACCCACTATTTTTCCCGTCCTCACCCATCATTCAACTATCTCCAGTGAAGACCACGACCTCGCCGAACACTTAGGTCATCAGAATTTCGACAAAACCCATTCCACGTTCATCTTCCTAATGCTCTAGATTTACTCAATTAAAAATCGTGATTTTTCTTTCAAAAATCATTATTTTGTATAAGGAATCAATTTATAAACCTGGATTAATAAATAAAGATATTTGAATTTTCACTTATTTGAACATGCACTGTTGTTTTTTTTTCAGTTTCTAGAGACATTCATATTTATTTTAACTTAATTAAATTTTTAAACTCTAATCTATGATTAACCATCAATTATTGTTTATAATTTAAATCATAACAATGCCTAGGTCCAGAGATACAAAATTTAAATCAAATCTTGAACTTGAAACTGGGACAGAGCAAATAACAGACATGCACACCAACATTCCTATCAACATTCATAACATATGCAACTTATTCACAAACATTCATTAATATTAATTATATGCAAACCAAAATGTGTATAAGGTTATGGGTTTGCTCACTTTAAACAAAGAAAACTTGAGAAGTTTTCAAAACTGGAAGCTATACAGGGTTGATATCAGACATGCATACAAAAATATCAACATATATATATACAATTCATATTAAACAACATGCAGGCATATTAAATCGTAGATTCAAGAATTTATAGCATGCAAACAGATATCATATACTTAAGTTTAAAAATGAAAGTTACTCACCATAAAACAGATGAACAGAGCTTCCAGATTTTGAAAAGCTTTTGTCATTTTTAAAACTTTGTGTTGCCTTTGAATGCTTTTAAACTGAGATGTCTTTTTGATCTTTAAAACTTTTTAAACTTGAATGCTGGCTTTGGAAACTTGCATGCATGCTATTTGTTTTGTTGTGATGTTGCTTTAGATTCCAGTTTACTTGCTTTCAGATTTGAATAAGAAATTGCAGGCTTTGAAGAATGGTTACAGATTGAAGAGATGAGTTACAGGCCGTTGGTTTTTGAAATGAATTACAGGGATTTGATAATTTTCTGGTTTGAGAGGTGAATTGAGATACATATTTTTGTTTTGAGATTATGTTTTGGGGAATTTGATTACAGATTGTGGTTTGAGAGGAGAATTTATCTTCAGCTATATTTTGTTTACAGCTGAACGTTTTCTTAGTTTTGAAAAAGAATAAAAGGAAATGTAGATAAGAAGTAGATGCATATATAAGTGAAAATGATTTATTCAAATAAAAGAAAAACAAAAATCTAAAACTTGACATTTGTCATTTACTTAACTTCATTAACTAACACTTGTTACTAATAAGCCTTTAGAAAATTACACTTGTCTTTTAAGTAACACTTATTTATTTTAAATGTAAATAAAATGCCTTTTCTTAATTTATTAATTACTTATCTATATATAATTTGTATTTTAAACTTATATAGATATACTCTTAAATCATATTTATTTAGAAATTAATAAGAAAATAAAATAAACCTTATTACTAATCTTATTTAAAACCATATTTGTTATTTGTTTAAATAGCTTTGAAAAGCTAATATTAAATAAATCCAAATCTCCAAACTATCAATATATATATATTAGAAATTTTAAACAAGATTTCATTTATTTATTTAATTTCAAACCAAAGTCAATCTATTTACAATATATACTCATATATATATATATATATTGTAAACAGAAATCATTTTATTAGTTTTTAAAAGATAATTCCCTAATTAAATATTCATTTAATCAGATTATTAAATCAATTCAAATTTATTATCAAAGATCATCAAATCAATTTAATTATTTAGACAGATTATTAAATTGATATTGCCCCAAATTTCCGGGATATCACATTCCTCCCCCCTTAAAATAATTTCGTCCCCGAAATTTAAAACAAAGGTAATTTAATAATCTATTTAAATCACAATCAAATATTATCATCCATATGCTAACAACCATAGCAAACAATTCACCCAATCTAACAATTCTAACTATCCAGCGAAAAAAAATTCTGAATAGAATTTCCTCGAGTTTCCCCAGGCATATATATACCGGAATACTCGCTCTACAAACAATCCAAACAACCAATACTACTAAGCTATAGAGCTCCTACTCATCTAGATCTACAAAACTAAACAGAATATCAGACTACAGACGAGTCTGACTCAACAACCAATTCCTCCAGAACTGCTCGTTCTATAACCAGAGATAGATCAAACACGTATTCCCTCAGAGATACGTAAAACACAATGAATTCCAGTCATCCAAACTGACAATTTAATCCAGTAGATCAAACTCTTATCCAAATCAGAACACAGAAAAGATCCAATATTCCTCGGAACTGACTTCCGAGACTTACCCAATCTGGTAACTCCCGTTCACAAGAGAAAACTTCACAACAACGAAGTCTTCAACTTCGAATTTCAAATTCCTTCGTCTCTTATCCACAAAATCCTTCAGACGATCTTGGGCTCTCTACAGATCCTTCCTGATCAGCTTAACCTTCGCTGATACTTCTTGAAACAAACAAGACCAAAAATAACTCAACAAAATGATCTCCTCAAGATCAACCAAGACCAGGAACACCAACTCTACTCACACTCATCAGAAGACCGAACTAACTTCTCCATCTGGAAAAGACAAACAGGAGCACTCGCCAAACTGCTTCCGCTGCACAACTCTGATTTGGAGTAGAATGAAAATGCTGATGAAGAACACAAGCACAAACTGGACAACACATCCCAGAAAATCTCGGATAACCCAAGAGAATACTCAAACTATCGCAAGTCACTTTTGCGATCAACCCAGCCAAATCCAAATAAAACTGTTCTATCTTTACCAATCAGAACAGTCCACACTTATCTGTCAAATCCATCGAAGAAATGGATACACTCTGCTGCTTCTGAACTCCTTCTTCAGAAAACTGCTCATCCAGGAAAACTTACTGCCAATACACAGAATACTCCGAGCTGCACCGCTGCCACAGATGCCAAAGACTTCCTTACCAAAGCTTTTCGAGAAACTCGAACTTCAAACCAAACAGAATCACCATGCTGAACTCAGCCACAACACCGAAGCAGACACACTTCATTAACTTGTTCCAAAGAAAAAATCTTCGGGAACATCCATAGTCACTGCGTTTCATCACACAGCTACTCTTCCTGAGGTATCAAGATACCATCACTCGCTTCTGTCTAACTGACAGATCCAACTCTACTCATCCAACTTCAAAGATAAACTCCGAACCTTAACAGGTTTTTCTTCAAAGATTGTGAAATCCTTACACCACAACAAAGCTTACTCGAGACGGTATTAGGTCTATAGTCTCGACAAATACACTTCCAACCTCAACACTCAGACTCCTAATCCTAGATGATAAATTATTATCATCTCAACCAATCAATACAAATACCATATACTTTTAAAATGATACTTTTTATATATAGAAAATTTATCTGGGTAAAATTATTTCACCTTCCCTTTTAAAACAATATTGTGTCCGTTGGCCTGGTCCAAGTGTTTAGAGATCCCTATCAATAACGTTAGCTATTCGTATTGACCAGAATCCATATACCACTCAACCGATCAATTAACGCAATATAAAACCATTTTATATAACTAACAAATATGCGCTCTCGAATATATATACACTCAGACTCAAATAGGTTGCTACAGATCCTATCTCTAATGAACAATCCTTCCGAACCTAGGTATTCACTCAACCTAGTGTTCTGATATTCACTTAACCAAAAGCTTAGGCATTCGCTCAACCTCGCTCTGATACCAAATGAAACAACCTGACTTCCATAGCCCAGAAAGTCGCATCGTTTTGAAGAAAGAAAGGGATAGAAAGAGAAAAGAAGAGAAGAAAGAAAGAAATAACAACAACGATCTCACAGCGAAACGAATAAATTATATTAATAACATAAACTATTACATAGTATACAACAATTTACAGAGTTACACAGCATATACATCACTTACTAGACAGTTATAAACATCTGTCTAGACATTTCAACTCAATACACTACAGAGATATAGACACAGCGGAACTACTATATATATCTACAACGCTGAAGCCTCCTGCTCCATTGCTCCTCCACAATTCGTCAAAGCTAAACCTGAATCCCTTGGCTACTCGTAAAAATTTGAGTACCCAAGAGTTTATAAAACAAAATAAACACTTGGGTCAGACATGGGTCTGGTGTGAGTAACAGGTTAAACTTGTTTAACTTCAAAACCTTTTAAAAGAAAAGGTATCACGTAAGACTCCCCACAAATAAACATGGGTAAGTTTTTACCTTACGCTAACCAAAACATTTGATAGGAAATCTGATTTTTATTATAATAGGGTCTAGGGTTTTCAAGTAAAATATAGAAATAGCTGAAATGCTTACATCTCACATTCCAACATAGTTGGGCACAACTAATACGTACGGCACTTATTGGAGTTTGGATTCCATACAATGGCAGGGCTACTGGGGTACCGCCCGTCACAGTACGTGGCCTAGATCATCGTACCGAGGAGTACGCCCGCTCCCCTGCAACACAAAGCCGGAACCATCCCTTACTGGATAATTCCGAACAAGACAATCCCGTAGTTGGCGCGACCAACCACGCACTAAGCCGAATAAAAGAAAAGGGACCTCTAGACAGGGATCTATCTTGCTCTCAGTGGGTGCTACCCACGAAACCTTGCTGCACCTCTCCTGTTTTAGCCATTCCCGGTTGATGAGGCTTGAGGTTACGATTACCTTTAATCAGAACATATCACTTAGAATGCTCATCGTCCGCCTGACGATGTGCTGAAAGCATTCAATCCATACAAGTTCGTTCCGGGTTCGAACGAAACCGAAGGCATTATCTCGTTACACTCGTTTTGGAATCACCCTCAAAGTTAACGACAATAACCCTTGCACTCTGAATCTTTATCTTGACTTGAGATTCATGACCTATCGTTAATTTGGATCGATGTGGTATTCGGGTCTCCAGACCTGGACTCCCGGTATACGGAAACCCGATCCCGGTCTCATCGAAATCCAAAACGTATCTTTTAAGGGCCAAGTTGTTTTAAGGTTAAAACAATTCAATTCTTATCTATATACACAAAGATAGATAATTCAATAGATAATCTACATTATCATCCCAAACAGATAATTCACATTATCATTATAATTCAACCAAACATCCATATCATATATCAATCATATCTCATCAGAGATATCAAACAATGAAATACATTCAATCTCATTCATCCATCCTTAAGCAATGATTTATATCATCTAATTAATTTAAAGTGAATTAAACTAATTACTTCATTCTATAAATCCTGCTTACTTAATTATTAATTAAACCAATTAATTAATCATTACTCTAAGTATCCATCTTAATTAATCATTCCTGATTAATTACCCTTTAATTACTTTAAGTAATTAATACTTAATTAATTTCACAAATTAATTATCTTAAACCATTCAGTAATTAATCTTTAATTACTTCATTTATTAATTAACTATATTTAATTACATTAATCCTTAATTAATTACAATTAATTAATTAATTTAATCACTAATTATTTATTAATTAATCTTAATTAACCAATCCTTAATTACATCATTAATTAATTAATTAATGATCCTTAATTATTCTTAATTAATTATCTTATTTAAATTAATAATTAATTAGTCACATTTATAAATCACCTTTGATTAATAACATTTAGTAATTAACTACCCTTAATTACTCTTCCATAAATTAATTTCTCCAAAATTAATTATCCTTTAATTAATCCCTTGATTAATTATACAAAAGTAATTAAACTAAAATTACTTTTATTATTAAAAATCTTCTTTAGTTAATTACATCCTCTAATTAACTTTAATTACTTTCCTAAGTAATTACTCTTCACTAATTACATTTAAGTAATTATATTTATCACATCTCTAAGTGATTATCTTAAATTAATTTAATTAATTAATTTAACTTAATCAAATTTATTTAATTAATTACCTTAAGTAATTAATTACCTTAATTACTTCCATTAAGTAATTATACTTAACACATTTTATAAATGATTATCATTAATTAATTAATCTAATTGATTATCAAAATTAATCATATTAATTAATTATCTAATAATCCTCAATTAATAATCCCTCATTAATTATTAACCATTCTTTAATTACTTTCTTTAAGTAATTAATCTTTAATCAACTATTATTAATTACAAATTAATAAATCCTTAATTACAAATTAATTAATTTCTAATTACTAAATTAATTACCAAATTAATCTTTAATCACTTGATTAATTAATTCTTAATCATTTATTAATAATCCTTACTTATTTAATTAAATGATCCTTAATCCAAAATTAATTAACCCCTAATTAATTAACTTAAATTTCTAATTATTTAATTAAACACCAAATCATTAATTAAATAAATTATTAAATTATTCTTTAATTACTTTATTAATTTAATAAATTCTAAACCATTAAACCTTTATTAATCTCTAAATTAAAGTATTAATCCTTTATAACAATTTTAATTATTATTAACAAAAGACTTTAAAACATTTTTACTTTCAAATCTTTCTTTTAATTTATTTTAAATTAAAGATTTAAAATAAATTACAAATTTAACTTTAACCAAATTTAAATCAAATTTACAATTCCCTTTTTAAAATCAAATGTTAAAGAAACACTTAACATTTAAAAGATTTTTAAACCAATTTATTTAAATTCAAAACCTTTTTAAAATATACTTTTAACAATTTAAATTTGTTAAAACATTATAAATTTTATAAACTTATTTATTTCAAACTAGGATATAAATTTAAATTTGAATCCATACCTCTTAATTTGATTTAAAACTTTGTTTTAAATCCTGCTTTACATTTTAAAACTCATTTTAAAATTTTAAAATACTGTCAGGTTTAAAACATAACATCAAAAGTTACCCGAGCCTACCTCCATTTACTTCGAGTAAACCACTAACTTGCTTCGACCTACTCACGCGATTTACCCTAAAAAACTCGAGTTACACTCCTTCCTCTAACTTAACAACTAACCAAACCCAAATGCACAGTTGACACTGTGCACATGCACGATAGAACAGATCGACGCCGACCAACTACGATGACTTCCCCATGTCGACGATCAACCACCTACCCAAACTCGATCACCAGATCTTCGGCAATCACTCGAATTCGAAATCGAGCTTCCATCCAATCCTGGAACAAAAAGTCATGAACACCCACAAAGCCTGAAAACGCCTCGTCAACACATCTCCGACCACCAGAACGCCTGCGCTTCCAACCACAGCTTCGTCAACACCCCAGATATCATTTCCCAATGACCGGTATCACTCGATCACTTAGAGGCCTCGCGAAAAATCAAACATCCCAGCACTGCAAAACTAGGTTTACAGACATTCTCGATCAATTCCCATCGCCAGAGTCGTCAATACGGCCACCCACTATTTTTCCCGTCCTCACCCATCATTCAACTATCTCCAGTGAAGACCACGACCTCGCCGAACACTTAGGTCATCAGAATTTCGACAAAACCCATTCCACGTTCATCTTCCTAATGCTCTAGATTTACTCAATTAAAAATCGTGATTTTTCTTTCAAAAATCATTATTTTGTATAAGGAATCAATTTATAAACCTGGATTAATAAATAAAGATATTTGAATTTTCACTTATTTGAACATGCACTGTTGTTTTTTTTTTCAGTTTCTAGAGACATTCATATTTATTTTAACTTAATTAAATTTTTAAATTCTAATCTATGATTAACCATCACTTATTGTTTATAATTTAAATCATAACAATGCCTAGGTCCAGAGATACAAAATTTAAATCAAATCTTGAACTTGAAACTGGGACAGAGCAAATAACAGACATGCACACCAACATTCCTATCAACATTCATAACATATGCAACTTATTCACAAACATTCATTAATATTAATTATATGCAAACCAAAATGTGTATAAGGTTATGGGTTTCCTCACTTTAAACAAAGAAAACTTGAGAAGTTTTCAAAACTGGAAGCTATACAGGGTTGATATCAGACATGCATACAAAAATATCAACATATATATATACAATTCATATTAAACAACATGCAGGCATATTAAATCGTAGATTCAAGAATTTATAGCATGCAAACAGATATCATATACTTAAGTTTAAAAATGAAAGTTACTCACCATAAAACAGATGAACAGAGCTTCCAGATTTTGAAAAGCTTTTGTCATTTTTAAAACTTTGTGTTGCCTTTGAATGCTTTTAAACTGAGATGTCTTTTTGATCTTTAAAACTTTTTAAACTTGAATGCTGGCTTTGGAAACTTGCATGCATGCTATTTGTTTTGTTGTGATGTTGCTTTAGATTCCAGTTTACTTGCTTTCAGATTTGAATAAGAAATTGCAGGCTTTGAAGAATGGTTACAGATTGAAGAGATGAGTTACAGGCCGTTGGTTTTTGAAATGAATTACAGGGATTTGATAATTTTCTGGTTTGAGAGGTGAATTGAGATACATATTTTTGTTTTGAGATTATGTTTTGGGGAATTTGATTACAGATTGTGGTTTGAGAGGAGAATTTATCTTCAGTTATATTTTGTTTACAGCTGAAAGTTTTCTTAGTTTTGAAAAAGAATAAAAGGAAATGTAGATAAGAAGTAGATGCATATATAAGTGAAAATGATTTATTCAAATAAAAGAAAAACAAAAATCTAAAACTTGACATTTGTCATTTACTTAACTTCATTAACTAACACTTGTTACTAATAAGCCTTTAGAAAATTACACTTGTCTTTTAAGTAACACTTATTTATTTTAAATGTAAATAAAATGCCTTTTCTTAATTTATTAATTACTTATCTATATATAATTTGTATTTTAAACTTATATAGATATACTCTTAAATCATATTTATTTAGAAATTAATAAGAAAATAAAATAAACCTTATTACTAATCTTATTTAAAACCATATTTGTTATTTGTTTAAATAGCTTTGAAAAGCTAATATTAAATAAATCCAAATCTCCAAACTATCAATATATATATATATTAGAAATTTTAAACAAGATTTCATTTATTTATTTAATTTCAAACCAAAGTCAATCTATTTACAATATATATATATATATATATATATATATATTGTAAACAGAAATCATTTTATTAGTTTTTAAAAGATAATTCCCTAATTAAATATTCATTTAATCAGATTATTAAATCAATTCAAATTTATTATCAAAGATCATCAAATCAATTTAATTATTTAGACAGATTATTAAATTGATATTGCCCCAAATTTCCGGGATATCACATTAATAGACTCGCTATATATGTAGTTATACGTGTGCTTGCAGTGAAATATTTTACAATGAAGTTTAAATATTTATTTACAGGCTGAATATTATAATTTGTGATATGTTTGTTATACTAAAGCTATGATATAGTGTAACATCCCGAAAATTTTCGACTTTCGAAAATTCGACATCGATACTCACTTTATCGACTGCTGAGCCATCGAATGCCGGAAACCCGAAAGGTTATGGTTTTAAGAAAGCAGAAAAAGGTAGAAGAAGAAGATAGAAGAAAAAGAAAGAAGAACAACAACAGAACAAGAGCAGAAACAGAAAACAATATCAGAATCTTACACATCGCAGCGGAATAACATATAATAGATAATCAATAGTCTTTTAAAACAAAGAACTTTATCAGTTTATATATACATCAATCAAAGTCAATATACAACAATGGACAGTTTTATAAACTTGTCCTCATACAGAATACACAGCGGAATAAATACTATCAGATACAAATACTACGTCTCGCCATCCAGCTTATCTCCAAGCTCTAGAATATCCAGAATATCCTGATAATATAACTCTAGGCTGCCCGTGTGGAAAATTTGTGGGCACCCAGAGTTTAGAAGGGAACAATAAACTCCGAGTCAGTCATGGTGACTGGTGTGAGATCGTAAAACAGTTATTCTTTAAAATAAACAACAGGATAATTTTAAAGTCAATTCGAAATGCTTTTGGAAAATGAAACTACCATAAGACCTCCCACCACACACACAATGCAAACGCAGAATTGGAGGAGATTTCTTCTTATGATAGTCAAAGATGCTTACTACGCAAAAATCAAATTCTTTTTGATATTATTATTAGTGCATAGTGTAGAAAACATTTCGAAAGTATAATATTAATCTTAGCCAACATACGACCAGTATCGTATGCCTACTATAGCTACCATCTAAACAGTGGTGACCACAGTACGTAAATGGCAGGTTCTACAACTAATACCGTACAAAGTTCGTATTGGAGTTTGGATTTCCAACAAATGGTCAGGCTAAGGAACTTCCTATCCACGATGGGTACGTCCCTGGAATAGACGACCCAAGAAATAACCTAACATTACGGTTAGATCTCTGCCAACACAAGGCCGGGTTACCTCTGCAAAAATAGGTAACTACTGACACGCGTATGCCATCCCCCGATCGTAACCGATCTTCCCGAGGATCCCCGATTTCCAACAAACCACATAGATAATAATGCAGCAACCACATAGGTTAAGTATCTGGGCTCCATACCATGATACCACCTCTATCCAGAAGGAATGACATACACTAAGGGGCGCTACTCCCTAGAACCTTGCCGCATCCTTCCTGTTTCGACCATTTCCGGGGTGTGAGGCTCGTCGAAGTCTCGTCCACAAAGCTACGCTTTCTCAAAAAGCCCTGCTTCGGGTCAAACAAAATGATCAACCTATGATCACAAAGATATAAGATCAAACAAATGATCATATCACGAATGATCAAACACTGATCATTTCACAGCAACACTCAGTATGCCACGTTACCAAATTGGGATATATTGCTGATAAATTTCAACTACATAACCTCTGAGCTCGTACGTCTCAGAGAAGGGTGTTAAGCTAAGAGAATAAATTCTCCGCCACCAACAGATATGTATTTGAAAGAAATCAGCTTTATATCTCAAATTGTAACGTCAGACACACATCCATACAAGTCTGTTCCGGGATCGAACAGAACCGAAGGCACTTCTCACGAAGCCCTTGCATTTCCGGATAATTTCCAATCACGTCAGGACTTCCCGTCACTAAGGGTGATAAAACCTCTAAATCGGAGATCAGCCGATGTAGAGTAACTCGACGGTAATCCTTCCATTTTCAAAAATATCCGGTCTTCAACACCGGTCTTCAAATGCAATTCATAACGACGTATCACATATTCGGAATGGGTTATACGACCCCATGGTCCTTTCCCGGCTAACCCGAATAGTGAGCGTTTATTTAAAAATAAGTGTGGCATTCAAATTCATCCAATTCACAACAAATACCTATCTAAAGGTAATTATTGATAGTCGGTTATTTAACTATCAATAAAGATGCGCAACATCATCAGATTCCAAATAATTTTCCAAATTATTTCATCTTTCAAAATATCTTTTACTAGATATATAATTTCCACACTTAACCGTTTGAAAACAATTTCAAATCAATTTCCACATTTCTTTTTATCTTTGAAGATAAAATCTCAAACAGTTCATTTCATATTGGAAAAACATTTCCATACTTATTTAAAAATAAGTAATTCACAAATCATTTATTTTCAACATTTGAAAATATTCGATATACTTAAATCAATATTAAGTATATATTCATTCTTTAAGGAAATCATAAATTTTACATCTATTTGAGTCAAAACGAATGTTACGTAAAACATCGTTACGACGACTCAAAATCACTAGTATAGGGATTCGAATTTAGGTAGATATATAAATCCCAATACTACATTAAAAACATTTCCTTTCAGAAATTATTTACTATAACAACAGTGTTATAGTCCACCATTTCCTTATTTCTCGAAAACGTCTATTTCAACAATGAATGTTGAAATCTATGATTTCGATACTTAACACGTTTTAAAACATCTTTTAAAACAATTAACTTCATTTCAAATATCACTTTCCAAAACTATCCATTTTACTTAACGATATATTCACTATCCAAAATCGTGAATATACTTTACTATTTACATTTCACTATTTTCTACACGTTTTATTTCAATAATAATTCGCTATCCAAAATCGCGAATATATCTCCTTTGATAATCTTCTATATTCAATTTATCAAATTCAATCGATTGGTTTCCGAATTTATAAAACAACGTTTATAAATTCCATTTTCTATTTTCTATAACAACTCCGGTTTATAAATCTCATTTTAATAACTTCAAAAATTCACTTATAAGAATAAGTGATTTCGGATTTATAAAACAACGTTTATAAATCACATTTGTACTTTATAACGATTTCAACTTATAAAAAATCATTTCATTTTGCAATTTCTATTTATATCCCATCTAAGTGCAAAAGTCAAATTTATAAGTAAATTTCTTATAAATCTTTTATTCTACAATATCTATTTACTTTATAACTTCACGTTATAAATCTATTAATTTCATTCACTTATGAAATCCATTTATACTTCTTTCTAACACTTATAAAATTCGTTTTATAAGTCCAATATTTTGATTTATAAAATATCAATTTTATAAATCTTTCTATACAAATCGTTTATAGTTATTCAAAATCCCAACTTAAACCATTTTATAAATAAATCGACTTTTATTTCAAAAACAACACTTCGGTTATATTTCACTAAAAATTATAAATTTTATAACTTTAAAATTTTACGTTTATAAATCGATTCAAAAATTCCATAAAACGTATATTTTCAAAAATCACTTTAAAAATCCTTTTAAAGTAAAAGTCGTTATTTTTACATTTCAAAACTGAATCTGATGATGTAACAACACCAATCAGTCCATCACAACAGTCAAATATCATATATCATCATATGATAACAGAATATATCAAAATATCTGTAAATAATCAATATGGTGAGGAATCTAGTCGGATCCCTCCAACCTGTTTCCCTGCATCCACAGATGTTAGCACAATACCAATTCCGCTCCAGTACGGAATTATCGCGGTATATAGGTTTTTATAAATCCGCTTACTAACGGCGCAATAGGGTCTCATCCGCTATACGAGGCGGGAATCAATCAATCCAATATATACATATGCCAATATGTATATATTGCTATATATAGATATATATCCTACTATATCTAATATCACATCGAATAGCAATCATCAAATCAATAACTGTAAAAATTCCACATTCAATTTGAGTGAGAAGATCTCACCGTGATTTCAATTCTGATTTCAGCGTTTATTTCGAATAAAATTAAACGCGCGTTTAATTTTACCCGAAATTTTCGTTAACTCCAAACGACTCCAAACCAATTGCATCGCGTAGTGTTCGACGATACGATTCCAATGCTTCCTGTTTCGTCGAATTTCGACAACATATGACGAAGTTATAGCATTACAAAGTTTTACACGAATTTAATTAAAATAAATTTTACAATATTTATTTATTTTTATAACCTACGCTCAATCACGATCGCACGTTTTGAAATCATCAGATCTCGACCGTTACTTGCTTCCCCTTCACGCGTTCATCTTCTCCCCTTCCCTCCAGTTTTCATTCGCGACTAACAACCCATAACCGTTCGAAATATCGAACTGCCGCACCCCACCAAACTCAACGAAACTTCATCAACCAACCCTCATTCGAACCGCCTCAACCCCCAACACCACCGCCCAGAACCATGGCGCACTCGGCTTCGTCGTTTGCACGCAGTTCGAGGATGAACGGTGGGTCTTCACGCAAACATTATCGCCAATACACTCAACGAAATACGATCTTAACCGTTCACACTATAGATCTCGACGTGTAGAACATATCTCCAGTTGAAACTTTTTGAAATCGCTGCTTGGATTTCGAGATTTTTGAGGGAGAACGAAAGAAGATATCGACCATTAATCTCTATAAGTGGCGGTCGTCTGTTATGAGCTAGGGTTTGGAGAATCATTAATGTATATAAGGATTTTAATATTATTTAATTAAGAAAATTTCTCGATTTAACAGTTAAAGCAAACGGCCTCTAATCCTCACGTTCCGACAAGTTATCCTAAGGTTTTTCCGCGTTCCGAACACAATGGAACAGGTTTCGGAAGCTAATTCGATCGTCTGTGTGAGATATGATGATAACCGATCAATTTAAATTAAACCGATTTAAATCGATTTCGAGGCGTTTTAGTTTGCCCCGGACAATCGGTAAATCCAAAAATTATGAAATTTGAAATCTTACAATAATATCACATTACGGATCCGATGAAACTGGTTTCGTCGAAATCCGAGACCGTTTGAAAAATGACTATTTTTAACTCGACGATTTAAAATTAAAACGATATCGGTGCGTTTCGAGCTGCCACGGTCAAACGATAACTTCGATTGATACGAAAATTGAAATCCGATAATAACTAACTATTACGGATCCAATGGAACTGGTCTCGTTCAATTCTGAGACTGTTCGAAAATTGGCTAATTTTCAGTCGATAATTAAATATTAAAATATTCAATTTTCACAGATTAACTCCAAATTCAATTTTAAGAGTCCTATAACCTTTCTATAACTCCAGTATGATTAAATAAAATTTTCCAAATCATTTTCATTCATATTCAATCATATTCAATCCAGATTTCAATTATTTCTAGAATTTCACTATTAAATTATTGATTTAATTATCAAATTAAATCCAATATTCTTTAAATAAATCATTTGACTTCTTAATTCCATTTATAAATATTTAAAATTAATTAAATATTCGAATTTTAATTATCAAAAATTCTGGGTCGTTACATATAGTATATAACATGTAGTGTATATATATGTTATAGTATTATTGTTTTAAAAGTATGTTATACAATATTAATTTTTTTTTATACCATACATGTGTATTTAGTTTTCAATTATAAATTGCACACATTGAGATTCAATACTGATTTGAAATAAATGTATATGTTTTAAATATATGTTTGGTTTAATAAAGTGATCCTGGGATATATAAAGATTTTATATTGTTATATGTATGGTTAAATTATAATGTTGATTTCTATATATGTGTTTGATTAAACAATGATTTTGAATTTGAAAATATAAAAATATGTAAATTATTTTGGTTCTCATCGATTTCCATTTATCAGCTCTTGATTCGTCGTGCCTGCTTTCTCCATCAAATTCGTGCTATCTCATTTTGCTTTGGAATTCATAGCTTGCTCTGTTATCAAACTCTCTAGCCTCGAAAGGTGAGCAATCACTCACGATTAATGTTCTTATATTTATTAAATTTGATTTCAATTGAAATGTCAATTGAAATATGCTGCTGTTAGTTATTTACATTGTTATATATGTCATTTTCTGTATCTGTTCACCTGTGACATCTGACACCATTATCTGTTATTTATATTGTTGATATATGCCTGTTGCTGTTGTTATTTTTTTGTTATCATATCTGTTATCACTCTGCAAGTTCCCTGTTAGTATAAAATCATTATGGGTTGAAATGATACATACCCGAACGATCTGTAGAATAGGAGGAAATCGTTATGAGTTGAAATGATAGACCCAAGCGATTTCCAATTGAATTGAATTTGGGATTTCGGGTTGAAAAGATATATACCCGAATATGTTTTAAATTTCGGATTGAAATGATAAATATCCGTATCACTTGACCATAGGATAGAAAATTATATACAGGCACCGTTGGTCTATATATAAACGTTTTGAAAATGATTTTCTATGGTTTTGAAAAGAAATATATGGTTTTGATAAATATTGATTTTTAAGATTTATTAAAGTTGATTTAATAAAGTTGATAAATAATATGTTTAAGTATTTATTTAATATCTATATTTTTAAAATATAGAATTTAAAATGATTTGAAATTGATTGAAATTATATTTATTTAAGAATTATACTTAAATAAGTTTGATTTGAAATGTATTGAATTTGAAATTTAAAGAAGTGATTTACAACTTGAAATTTGAAAGGGTGACTTAAATGGATATTTCGAACGTATAAATATTTAAATGAGATATTTTGTTTATTTAAATTGTAAAATTGAAATTGTATTCAAATGTTATCTAAATGTTAAGCTAATATTTCAAAACTAAATAATTGTAAAGTGTGACAACCCGGGATTTTCGAGCAATATCAATTTAATAATCTGTATTTAAATATTAAATTGATTTGGTATATCTTTGTTAAAAAGATTTGAATTGATCTTTTCTTTTAATAAATATCTAATTAGTGAATTTTATCTTTTAAAATTAATTGATTGTTTTCTATTTATATATGTATATATTTGTATACATTGTAAATGGGAAAGTATTGTTTTAATTTTAACTAATAAATTTATGTTTTCAAATTTCTAATATACATTTTAGTGATTTGGGAATTATGATTTATTTAAAATAAGCTTTTCAAAGCTATTAAATAAATATATGATTTTAAATACTTAAGATAAATGTTTAAATAGTTTAAAACTTATTCTAGCTTAAGTTTAGATTTAAAATTTATTAACAAAAAGATTTGTTTTATTTTCTTTTTAGTATAGCTTGATAAAAGATGGTTTAAAAATATATGTAAGTTTTAATACAATATTTGTCAAACGATACTTTAATATATTATAAAATAAGTAGCTTATAGTAAAGAGATAGTTTCTTTTATAAATCATTTCAAATTTGATAAATAGGTTATTTTTAAATAATATTAATAAATAAATGTACTTGTAGAAATACATGGCTATAAGTATTAAGCTAGGATAGAAAATAAAACAAGACAACAATACAAACAAGATACAAAACAAAATAATGTAAGCTCATACATAAATTCAAAACATATATACCAGATTGTACAAAAGCAACATGACTAAATAAATATATCCAATAATGAGTCAACAATTTAACCACAAACAAAGTATATATATTCAAGTTTTGTACAAACCAATATGGATATGTGTGCAGGCTGAAAATTTAAAAAGGAAATAAAATAAAAATATTCATGTACACTTAAACAAAACAGGAAAACATAAATATCAATGTAAGCTTGTAAAGGAAGACACTAGCATATACATCCAAGTATAAACAAATAAAAGTAAGTGTGATTTGTACAAAAGCAATTAATACTAATATCTATAGCACACAATACGTTTCATATCAGCCACCAAATATAAAATATAAGTATATTTGTAAGTTGCATATGATAAGTATATGAACAAATAAATTTTCAAGTGTAGACTGGCAAGAGGAAACAGTAGCATATACAGTTTCAAATAACAAAGGGCAAGATATATACAAGATTAGTATAAAATATAGGGCCAACATGATTTGTACAAAGCATTAAATGCCAGCAATAACATATCTTATATCAGCCACCGAAATAAGATTTTTAGTCAAACAAAACAAAAATATCTTTGTTTGGTATAAAACATATACACTGTATGGTACAAGAGACCATAATATCACTCTGTACAAATGGTTTCTCTGGTAAGCTATCTTTTATATATATATTTATCTTCCTAGCAGTTCGAGTATAAATCTAAAGTAAGCTTAAATTAAAACTCAAACAAACATCCAACATTCAACTACAACTAAACAAAAGCAAGAAGATTAGAGGAAGATCAGAGCAAAATCTTTTCCAGTTTTAAAAGGGATTTTTAGTGCAAACTGTCTGGTTTCAGAGCATTCAATCTTAAGAAATCAAGTCTTATGTCTTCAACAAAGTTCCATTAGCATGCAACTACAGTTTCAAAACGAAGAAGACAACTCAAGTTTTTAAAAGCTAATGCATATCCCAGTTTTCAAAATAAAGTGCTCTGTTCATTTCTAAAGTCAGGTGAGTAACAATTTTCTTAAAAATATAATGGTTTGAACCTGTGCAAGATTGATTTAAAATATGTATGTTATGCACATATTTATCATCTGTATATATGGGTAGCTTGATAGTATAATGCAGGCTGTTGTTTGAATGCATCGGTTCCTGGTTTAAAGTGCAACTGTGGTATTCAAAAATCATTTACTCTCTATCTGATGGATGATTTAACTTCAGATTCAAACAAAGGTTGGACGTATCATCATAAACTAGGTTTTAAATTTTATTTAAGATTAAAACAATTTAAGATAGTCTCTGGAAACCCAAAACTACCTGAACTAATTCAAGATTTGTCCATTTTCGAATCTCTTGATTTTCGAATTCAGATATCTAAACTGAATTCCCATACGACAACATGATTTTTAAAGGTTGTATCATGATTTTTAGAGATAGGGATGGGCAGCAGTTTGTGTGTATCTATTTTTGACATTTCCAGTCGCTGGGGTCGGTCTCGTTGATCAGAGGGCCCGGAACTTGAACTGGGAATGAAGGAGTGTGAGGGTGTCACGGGAAAAATACTGGGTGGTTGAACGAAGTGTGGGGGTGATGGCAGAAGACATTAGAAGTATGGTGACCTAGTTTGGACGGGGCTGATGTTTTCGCCTCGTTCATCGCCGTTCGTCGATCGAGTGGCTCTCACTGGTGGGGTTTGGTAAAGGGGTCGATGACGAGACCATGGCCGGAGGCGCTAGTGGTCTAATGGTCAAAACGACGAGTATTTGACGTGGACAGGTTTGTGGTGGGAGGCTACGAGTGTTTCCAGGCTTTGGGTTTTTGCGCGAAATTTCGTTCGAATTGAACTGGAGTGGATCGGAGGGTCGGAGGTGGAACTGGGAATGATCGTCGATAAGTTCGACGGCGTCGCGGCGACCGGAGCTGGCAGACGACCGTGTGCACGTGTACGGTGATTTGTTTCTGGTGGATTGATTTTTTGTGGTTGGTTTTCGAGTTGGAATTAAATGACTCGAAGGAAATAGTCGATTTTATCGGGGGTACTCGAAGTGATTGGAGAGGCTTGGGTTGATGTAGGTTGATCGAAGCAGGTTCGTGTCTTTCTCGGGGAAGCTGCAAGTATTACTCGAAGTAGAAATGGGGAGGCTCGGGGTAATGTTGTAACAGATTTAATGTGAAAGGGTTTTAAACCTGTAATAGTTTTAACAGATTTTAAATTTTAGTTTTAAATTTAAAATCAAAGTAAACTGATTCTCTAAATAAAAGTTTAAATATGTGAATTCAAGTTAGTTTTATAACTGATTTGGAAATAAAATAAAGTTTATAATTTTAAATGATTTAAAGGATTTTAAGTATAAAAAAATATGCTTTTAAACATGAGGGTTTAAAAAGGTTTTGGAAAATTAGTTTTAACTTTGTTAAGGGTAAAATGGAATTTATTTAGGAACTAATCTGAAATAAATGTTTTAAACATATTGATAGTGAAAATTTAATCAATAATAAAAATAAGTTTACTTTAAGAAATGAAGATTTAAGAATTATATTCATTAACTATTAAGACAAATTTGAATAGATAATTGATAATTTATATCAATTAAATTAGTAAATATAAGTTGAATATATTGATTAAAATTTAAATAATGGAATAAGTAATTAATATGTAATTAAGAACCATAGATTAAATTTTTATTAATAAATGAATTATTAATGGTTAATTGAACTTAAAATTAATAATGACTAAGGAAGTTAATTATTTTAGAAAGTAATTAAATGAATGTTAATAAAGGTCATTAACTAGATTATTCTTATAATATATTAATGTGATTAATATATTTAGTAATTAATTGGATTAATTAATCTAATAATAATCATTGAAAGTGTTAAATGTAATTACTTATTGGAAAGTAATTAAGGAATGAATTGCTTATTGTAATTAATTAAGTAATTTGGTTAATTTGAATTAATTAATTTAGATTAATCACTTGATAATTTTGGAAGTATAATTACTTGGAGAAGTAATTAATGAGAAATTAATAGATGTAATTAATTGGATGATGGGTAATGGAAGTAATTGGAGTATAATTACTTGAACTTAATCATGGGATTAATTAAGTTGTTATTGTGAAGTAATTAACTAAGGAAGTTAATTACTATATGATATTAATCAAAGGTGGTTAATATATGTGATTTGAAGATCAAGTTTTCTTAATATAATTAATCAATAAAATAACTAATTAGAGATCATTAATTATTATAACTAATGATGTGATTACGAATTGATTAATTTGCAAATAATAAATCAATATAGTAATTAAAATGTAATAAATTCAATATGAATGTAAATAATTATGAATAATTAATTTATGGATTTATTTAAAGATTAATTACTGAAATTAATTAAAGGGTAATTACTGGAATGCAAGTAATAGTTGATTAATCAAAGATGATTAATCGGAAGTAATAAATAATTGATGATTGATTAATTGATTGGTTTACTGGTTATGTAAGCAAGTTTATATTGATGAAGTAATTAATTTAATTCATTTTAAATTAATTATAGTATGATTGTTTAATTCTTGCTTATGTATGAATTGAATGGTTTAATATCCCTGATATGAGATAATTGATGCTATATGATATGGATGCTTTGATTTGAAGTATGTTGTGAATTATCTGTTATGATAATGTTGATTATCTATTGTGATGCTGTGAATTATCTATCTGTATTGATATAGATAATGTATTGAAATTGTTTAAAACCTTTAAAACAACTTGGCCTTAAAAGACACGGTTTGGATTTCGATGAGACCGGGATCGGGTTTCCGTATACCGGGATTCCAGGTCTGGAGACCCGAATACCACATCGATCCAAAATAACGTTAGGTCGTGAAATTCAAATGGAGCAAGTGAAGACTCGAGGTATAAGAACTATACGTCAGTATAACTCTGTGGGTGATTCCGTAATGAGTTTGACGGTGATAGTACTTATAGATTCGAGATGGTGATTCAGAGTGCAAGGGTTATTGTCGTTAACTCTGAGGGTGATTCCAAAACGAGTGTAACGAGATAATGCCTTCGGTTTCGTTCGAACCCGGAACGAACTTGTATGGATCGAATGCTTTCAGAACATCGTCAGGCGGACGATGAGCATTCTAAGTGATGAGTTCTATAAAGGTAATCGTGACCTCAAGCCTCATCAACCGGGAATGGCTAAAACAGGGGAGGTGCAGCAAAGCTTCGTGGGTAGCACCCACTTGAGAGTAGGATATACCCCTGTCTAGAGGTTCCTTTTTATTCGGTAGTGGCAGTTGGTCTGCAGCCATCTGCGGGGTTATTCTATTTGGAACTGTTCAGTAAGGAACGGGTCCGGCTTTGTGTTGCAGGGGAGCGGGCGTACTCCTCGGTACGGTGATCTAGGCCACGTACTGTGACGGGCGGTACCCCAGTAGCCCAGCCATTGTATGGAATCCAATCTCCAATAAGCGCCGTACGTTTTGATTGTGCCCAACTATGTTGAAATGTGAGATGCAAGCATTTCAGCTATTTTCTATTTACTTGAAAACCCTAGACACTATTATAATATCACTGGATTTCTTAAAAATGTTTGGTTAGCGTAAGGTAAAAACTTTTCCATATTTATTTGTGGGAAGTCTTACGTGATACCTTTGTTTTCAAATAATTTTAAAAGTTAAGCAACTTTAACCTGTTACTCATACCAGACCCATGTCTGACCCGAAGTTTATTTCTGTTTTTCATAAACTCTCGGGTACCCAAATTTTTACGGGTAGTCAAGGGATTCAGGTTAGCTTTGACGAGTTCTGGAGGAGCAAATGGAGCAGGAGGCTTCAGCGTATAGATATATATATTGGTTCAGCTGTGTTAGAGTTTATTCTGTATTTCCGCTGTGTTGTATCTCTGTGATGTGTGAGTTGTATTAACTAGACAGGTGTTTATAACTATCAAGTATGTGTTGTATTATCTGTGTACTCTGATGTATATGATACTATGTAATATTTATGTGATATATTATATTTTATTCGTTCCGCTGTTGAGATTCTGTTGTTGTTTCTTCTTCTTCTCTACCTTTTCTATTTTCTCACCTCTTTCTTTTCTTCAAAACGATACGACTTTCTGGGCGTAGGAAGTCGGGTCGTTACAGTTGGTATCAGAGCACTAGGTTGAGCGAATACCTAGGCTCTTAAGTGATTTCTTTCTTGAGAGAGCGTATTTGTATTTTTGATATATATATATATTTATATATTCCTACCTATCTGTTGGGTTACCTGTTCGGGTTTTCCAATATATGTTATAAAGGTAGATAGGGTGGTGGTGTGTGTAACACGACTACCAATGGTTGAATTTGTTGGGGTTGGAAGTGTCTGACGAGACTGTAGACCTAATACCGTCTCGAGTGAATTTGTGGTGTAAGGATTTCACCAAGTCTCTGAAGGAATCTGTTAAGATTTGGAGATCATTTTTGAAATGTATAAGTTGGATGAGTAGAGTTTGGATCTGTCGGGTGGACAGAAGAAAGTGATGATATCTTGATATCTCAGGATGTTGTAGTTGTGTGATGGGACACAGTGACTATGGATGTCTCCGAAGATGTTTCTTTGGAACGAGTTAAGGAAGTAAGTTTGCTTCGGTGTTGTGGCTGTGTTCAGCATGAAGTTTCTGGTTGGTTTGAAGTCCGAGTTTCTCGAAGAGCTTTGGATTTAGATTTCCTTGGTATTGGTGTCAGCAGTGCAGCTCGGAGTATTCTGTGTATTGGCAGGAAGCTTTCTAGCTTAGCAGTGAAGTTCAGAAGCAGCAGAGTGGTTTCGTTTCTTTGTTGGATTGGCCAGTGAAGCTTGGGCTGTTCTGTTTGGTAAAGAGAGAACAGTTTTTCTTTGGATCAGGCTGGATTAATCGCAAAAGTGACTTGCGATAGTTGGAGCGTTCTCGTGTGTTTCAGAGATATTTTCTGGATGACTTCAGGGAGTCAGAGTTTTGTTAGCATCTGGAGATTGAGTTTGGTATCGACTGGATTCCAGAAGTGGTACCGATGGTTCAGCTTAATAGTGGGATGGTTTTTGGAGGAAGTTTTTAGTAGAGCGACTCAGGTTTTGGAGGAACTTCTAAGCTTTATTTTTGGATCTGTTGGACTATATTTTTGGAATTTGTTGTCCCGTGTTTGCTTGTGTTCGTCATCAGCATTGTCATCTACTCAGATTAGCGTTGTGCAGCGGAAGCAGTTGGGAGTGCATCTACTTTTCTTTCCTGGAGAAGAGAAGTTGTTTTCTACGGATGATAGTAAAGGTTGTGCTCTTGATTTTTGTCGATCTTGAGAAGATCATTCTACTGGATTGTTTTTGGATTCAGATGGTTCAGAAAGGCATCTGCGGAGATTTAGCTGATCAGTAGGGTTGAAGGTAGCTTTGGATCGTCCGAAGAGTTTGGTGGATAAGAGATGGGGGAATTTGGATTTTAGAGTCGGAGATTTGATTTTGGATGAATTTTCTCTGATTCAAAGGAGCTCTATAATTTGGTACGAGATGTTCTGGATTTTCTATGTGTTCTGGAGAGGTTAAGTGTTTGGTCTTCTGGAGTGAATTGCCAGTTTGGATAACTGAGATTCGATATGTTTCACGTATCTCTGAGGGAATACGTGTATAATCCATCTCTAGTTTGGAACCAGCAGTTCTAGAAGTTTTGGTTGTGAGTCAGACTCGTCTGTAGTCTGGTATCAGTGCAGTTTTGTAGATCTTGATGAGTAGGAGATCTATGGCTTAGTAGTATAGACTGTTTGGATTGTGTAGATTGAGTATTCCGGTATTATACCTGGAAAACTCTAGGAAGCTTTATCCAGAATTTTTCTGGGTAATTTGATTTGTTTGATTGGGTGGATTGGTTGTGATGATTGTTAACATATGATTGATATATACTTGTGATTTAAAATTAAAATCTTAAATAGACTATTAAATTACCTTTGCTTTTAAATTTCGGGGACGAAATTCTTTTAAGGAGGGAGGAATGTGACAACCCGGGATTTTCGAGCAATATCAATTTAATAATCTGTATTTAAATATTAAATTGATTTGGTATATCTTTGTTAAAAAGATTTGAATTGATCTTTTCTTTTAATAAATATCTAATTAGTGAATTTTATCTTTTAAAATTAATTGATTGTTTTCTATTTATATATGTATATATTTGTATACATTGTAAATGGGAAAGTATTGTTTTAATTTTAACTAATAAATTTATGTTTTCAAATTTCTAATATACATTTTAGTGATTTGGGAATTATGATTTATTTAAAATAAGCTTTTCAAAGCTATTAAATAAATATATGATTTTAAATACTTAAGATAAATGTTTAAATAGTTTAAAACTTATTCTAGCTTAAGTTTAGATTTAAAATTTATTAACAAAAAGATTTGTTTTATTTTCTTTTTAGTATAGCTTGATAAAAGATGGTTTAAAAATATATGTAAGTTTTAATACAATATTTGTCAAACGATACTTTAATATATTATAAAATAAGTAGCTTATAGTAAAGAGATAGTTTCTTTTATAAATCATTTCAAATTTGATAAATAGGTTATTTTTAAATAATATTAATAAATAAATGTACTTGTAGAAATACATGGCTATAAGTATTAAGCTAGGATAGAAAATAAAACAAGACAACAATACAAACAAGATACAAAACAAAATAATGTAAGCTCATACATAAATTCAAAACATATATACCAGATTGTACAAAAGCAACATGACTAAATAAATATATCAAACAATATACTCTCAAGCATGATTAGGCAAGTAGAAACATACCCAATAATGAGTCAACAATTTAACCACAAACAAAGTATATATATTCAAGTTTTGTACAAACCAATATGGATATGTGTGCAGGCTGAAAATTTAAAAAGGAAATAAAATAAAAATATTCATGTACACTTAAACAAAACAGGAAAACATAAATATCAATGTAAGCTTGTAAAGGAAGACACTAGCATATACATCCAAGTATAAACAAATAAAAGTAAGTGTGATTTGTACAAAAGCAATTAATACTAATATCTATAGCACACAATACGTTTCATATCAGCCACCAAATATAAAATATAAGTATATTTGTAAGTTGCATATGATAAGTATATGAACAAATAAATTTTCAAGTGTAGACTGGCAAGAGGAAACAGTAGCATATACAGTTTCAAATAACAAAGGGCAAGATATATACAAGATTAGTTTAAAATATAGGGCCAACATGATTTGTACAAAGCATTAAATGCCAGCAATAACATATCTTATATCAGCCACCGAAATAAGATTTTTAGTCAAACAAAACAAAAATATCTTTGTTTGGTACAAAACATATACACTGTATGGTACAAGAGACCATAATATCACTCTGTACAAATGGTTTCTCTGGTAAGCTATCTTTTATATATATATTTATCTTCCTAGCAGTTCGAGTATAAATCTAAAGTAAGCTTAAATTAAAACTCAAACAAACATCCAACATTCAACTACAACTAAACAAAAGCAAGAAGATTAGAGGAAGATCAGAGCAAAATCTTTTCCAGTTTTAAAAGGGATTTTTAGTGCAAACTGTCTGGTTTCAGAGCATTCAATCTTAAGAAATCAAGTCTTATGTCTTCAACAAAGTTCCATTAGCATGCAACTACAGTTTCAAAACGAAGAAGACAACTCAAGTTTTTAAAAGCTAATGCATATCCCAGTTTTCAAAATAAAGTGCTCTGTTCATTTCTAAAGTCAGGTGAGTAACAATTTTCTTAAAAATATAATGGTTTGAACCTGTGCAAGATTGATTTAAAATATGTATGTTATGCACATATTTATCATCTGTATATATGGGTAGCTTGATAGTATAATGCAGGCTGTTGTTTGAATGCATCTGTTCCTGGTTTAAAGTGCAACTGTGGTATTCAAAAATCATTTACTCTCTATCTGATGGATGATTTAACTTCAGATTCAAACAAAGGTTGGACGTATCATCATAAACTAGGTTTTAAATTTTATTTAAGATTAAAACAATTTAAGATAGTCTCTGGAAACCCAAAACTACCTGAACTAATTCAAGATTTGTCCATTTTCGAATCTCTTGATTTTCGAATTCAGATATCTAAACTGAATTCCCATACGACAACATGATTTTTAAAGGTTGTATCATGATTTTTAGAGATAGGGATGGGCAGCAGTTTGTGTGTATCTATTTTTGACATTTCCAGTCGCTGGGGTCGGTCTCGTTGATCAGAGGGCCCGGAACTTGAACTGGGAATGAAGCAGTGTGAGGGTGTCACGGGAAAAATACTGGGTGGTTGAACGAAGTGTGGGGGTGATGGCAGAAGACATTAGAAGTATGGTGACCTAGTTTGGACGGGGCTGATGTTTTCGCCTCGTTCATCGCCGTTCGTCGATCGAGTGGCTCTCACTGGTGGGGTTTGGTAAAGGGGTCAATGACGAGACCATGGCCGGAGGCGCTAGTGGTCTAATGGTCAAAACGACGAGTATTTGACGTGGACAGGTTTGTGGTGGGAGGCTACGAGTGTTTCCAGGCTTTGGGTTTTTGCGCGAAATTTCGTTCGAATTGAACTGGAGTGGATCGGAGGGTCGGAGGTGGAACTGGGAATGATCGTCGATAAGTTCGACGGCGTCGCGGCGACCGGAGCTGGCAGACGACCGTGTGCACGTGTACGGTGATTTGTTTCTGGTGGATTGATTTTTTGTGGTTGGTTTTCGAGTTGGAATTAAATGACTCGAAGGAAATGGTCGATTTTATCGGGGGTACTCGAAGTGATTGGAGAGGCTCGGGTTGATGTAGGTTGATCGAAGCAGGTTCGTGTCTTTCTCGGGGAAGCTGCAAGTATTACTCGAAGTAGAAATGGGGAGGCTCGGGGTAATGTTGTAACAGATTTAATGTGAAAGGGTTTTAAACCTGTAATAGTTTTAACAGATTTTAAATTTTAGTTTTAAATTTAAAATCAAAGTAAACTGATTCTCTAAATAAAAGTTTAAATATGTGAATTCAAGTTAGTTTTATAACTGATTTGGAAATAAAATAAAGTTTATAATTTTAAATGATTTAAAGGATTTTAAGTATAAAAAAATATGCTTTTAAACATGAGGGTTTAAAAAGGTTTTGGAAAATTAGTTTTAACTTTGTTAAGGGTAAAATGGAATTTATTTAGGAAGTAATCTGAAATAAATGTTTTAAACATATTGATAGTGAAAATTTAATCAATAATAAAAATAAGTTTACTTTAAGAAATGAAGATTTAAGAATTATATTCATTAACTATTAAGACAAATTTGAATAGATAATTGATAATTTATATCAATTAAATTAGTAAATATAAGTTGAATATATTGATTAAAATTTAAATAATGGAATAAGTAATTAATATGTAATTAAGAACCATAGATTAATTTTTATTAATAAATGAATTATTAATGGTTAATTGAACTTAAAATTAATAATGACTAAGGAAGTTAATTATTTTAGAAAGTAATTAAATGAATGTTAATAAAGGTCATTAACTAGATTATTCTTATAATATATTAATGTGATTAATATATTTAGTAATTAATTGGATTAATTAATCTAATAATAATCATTGAAAGTGTTAAATGTAATTACTTATTGGAAAGTAATTAAGGAATGAATTGCTTATTGTAATTAATTAAGTAATTTGGTTAATTTGAATTAATTAATTTAGATTAATCACTTGATAATTTTGGAAGTATAATTACTTGGAGAAGTAATTAATGAGAAATTACTAGATGTAATTAATTGGATGATGGGTAATGGAAGTAATTGGAGTATAATTACTTGAACTTAATCATGGGATTAATTAAGTTGTTATTGTGAAGTAATTAACTAAGGAAGTTAATTACTATATGATATTAATCAAAGGTGGTTAATATATGTGATTTGAAGATCAAGTTTTCTTAATATAATTAATCAATAAAATAACTAATTAGAGATCATTAATTATTATAACTAATGATGTGATTACGAATTGATTAATTTGCAAATAATAAATCAATATAGTAATTAAAATGTAATAAATTCAATATGAATGTAAATAATTATGAATAATTAATTTATGGATTTATTTAAAGATTAATTACTGAAATTAATTAAAGGGTAATTACTGGAATGCAAGTAATAGTTGATTAATCAAAGATGATTAATCGGAAGTAATAAATAATTGATGATTGATTAATTGATTGGTTTACTGGTTATGTAAGCAAGTTTATATTGATGAAGTAATTAATTTAATTCATTTTAAATTAATTATAGTATGATTGTTTAATTCTTGCTTATGTATGAATTGAATGGTTTAATATCCCTGATATGAGATAATTGATGCTATATGATATGGATGCTTTGATTTGAAGTATGTTGTGAATTATCTGTTATGATAATGTTGATTATCTATTGTGATGCTGTGAATTATCTATCTGTATTGATATAGATAATGTATTGAAATTGTTTAAAACCTTTAAAACAACTTGGCCTTAAAAGACACGGTTTGGATTTCGATGAGACCGGGATCGGGTTTCCGTATACCGGGATTCCAGGTCTGGAGACCCGAATACCACATCGATCCAAAATAACGTTAGGTCGTGAAATTCAAATGGAGCAAGTGAAGACTCGAGGTATAAGAACTATACGTCAGTATAACTCTGTGGGTGATTCCGTAATGAGTTTGACGGTGATAGTACTTATAGATTCGAGATGGTGATTCAGAGTGCAAGGGTTATTGTCGTTAACTCTGAGGGTGATTCCAAAACGAGTGTAACGAGATAATGCCTTCGGTTTCGTTCGAACCCGGAACGAACTTGTATGGATCGAATGCTTTCAGAACATCGTCAGGCGGACGATGAGCATTCTAAGTGATGAGTTCTATAAAGGTAATCGTGACCTCAAGCCTCATCAACCGGGAATGGCTAAAACAGGGGAGGTGCAGCAAAGCTTCGTGGGTAGCACCCACTTGAGAGTAGGATATACCCCTGTCTAGAGGTTCCTTTTTATTCGGTAGTGGCAGTTGGTCTGCAGCCATCTGCGGGGTTATTCTATTTGGAACTGTTCAGTAAGGAACGGGTCCGGCTTTGTGTTGCAGGGGAGCGGGCGTACTCCTCGGTACGGTGATCTAGGCCACGTACTGTGACGGGCGGTACCCCAGTAGCCCAGCCATTGTATGGAATCCAATCTCCAATAAGCGCCGTACGTTTTGATTGTGCCCAACTATGTTGAAATGTGAGATGCAAGCATTTCAGCTATTTTCTATTTACTTGAAAACCCTAGACACTATTATAATATCACTGGATTTCTTAAAAATGTTTGGTTAGCGTAAGGTAAAAACTTTTCCATATTTATTTGTGGGAAGTCTTACGTGATACCTTTGTTTTCAAATAATTTTAAAAGTTAAGCAACTTTAACCTGTTACTCATACCAGACCCATGTCTGACCCGAAGTTTATTTCTGTTTTTCATAAACTCTCGGGTACCCAAATTTTTACGGGTAGTCAAGGGATTCAGGTTAGCTTTGACGAGTTCTGGAGGAGCAAATGGAGCAGGAGGCTTCAGCGTATAGATATATATATTGGTTCCGCTGTGTTAGAGTTTATTCTGTATTTCCGCTGTGTTGTATCTCTGTGATGTGTGAGTTGTATTAACTAGACAGGTGTTTATAACTATCAAGTATGTGTTGTATTATCTGTGTACTCTGATGTATATGATACTATGTAATATTTATGTGATATATTATATTTTATTCGTTCCGCTGTTGAGATTCTGTTGTTGTTTCTTCTTCTTCTCTACCTTTTCTATTTTCTCACCTCTTTCTTTTCTTCAAAACGATACGACTTTCTGGGCGTAGGAAGTCGGGTCGTTACATAAAGTGAATCTGATATGTACATAATTTATCGAACTTAGTTTTGAGATGTTGAATATTTAAAGCTTTGAAATGTATTAAAACTGAAATGGCTTATTTTATGGTTCAGATATGTATTTGAAATTGATAATTTAAAATGGTTTATTT
The DNA here is from genome assembly GCA_030737815.1 of Allium fistulosum. Taxonomy (NCBI): domain Eukaryota; kingdom Viridiplantae; phylum Streptophyta; class Magnoliopsida; order Asparagales; family Amaryllidaceae; genus Allium; species Allium fistulosum. The sequence goes on from CM060906.1 coordinate 405,299,331, forward strand.
AGAAGCTAAATCGAGTTGAAACGGATTATTTGAGATTTGATTTAAAATAAATTAATTTTTTGAAAATCGAGTTAATTTGAAAATCGATTTGTGAAATTTGAGGAAACTAATTTATTTTATAACGAAATTTTAATATCTAAACTGTTTAAAAGGAAAGTGTTATGATTTCCAAAATACTGTGATTTCCAGAATATGATTTCGAAAGCATTATAACTTTGGAAAGTAATATGATTTTGAAAATGGATATATTTGAAGTGAAATGATATTGTATTAAATTGGGTTTTGAAATGATAATGATTTTGGTTTGAAGTATAAACTATTTTGAAATGACCACGGTGTTATAATAACGTTTGGTTGGCAAAGAGACCGGGATCGGATATGGACATACTCTCTGTCGATACCGAAAACCACTTTGACAACCGTGTACGCGGTGGAGTTTCCAGAATGAAGTAGGATGGTGGCGACGTTCTTAAGGTATGTTACGTGGACCCAACTCCCGTGAGTTGGCATAAGGTGGCTAAAACAGGAGCGATCTCGGACCAGTGAGGTAGCACCTCTTCTCGGACGCATTTCTTCGATATTATACTCTTACTTGTGATTTGACTAGATGGCCATCCTCCGATTTGGGAGTGTTGTTCGAGGTGGAACGGTAGTGGCTGCTATGCGTATCCATCAGTCCATGTGCGTAATTGGTATATCTACCCTGGCATTGCCTAGTTGTGCCGTGTCACCTACCATACTGAGCTTTACTACGATTATGATTTTAAGATCCGACCGCGTTAAGGTTCTCCATCCCCTTAATGCTATTTTCCGATATGATTATACTTTACTTATTTAGACACTATTATAATAGCGAATATTACTACATAGTAAATAGTTTAACGGACCCTTAGAGGATGGTTATCCCAAACATCCTTTAAGTTACTTGTATTCCAGTTGATATTTCACTTGAGTGGATTTATTGAATATAAGAATGTTAATCCTGACTCGAGTGTTTTGTGTTTTGCTTTACGCTCGGGTCAGACTGAGTGATACAGCATTTGAGACTCACCTTTGGAGTCGGAGCTTCGCTTGGAGATCCAGCAATCTATCGATCCTGCTTTCAGTTATTCTGTTGATTCCAGTGATGTATTCAGATCTGGTATTTGATTATTGTATTGAGACATCTATTGTATTCGAGACTTCTGTTGTATCTTGTTTAACTCTGTTATATATATAGTAGCTTCATGAACTACTATCCCTTTTGTTTCCGCTGCATTATTGTTATATTACTCTGTGTCTGTGATCTATAATTATTTTATTTACTGTATATGCTGAGTTTTGCCAAATTTTATTTACAACGCAGTATTTTGAGCAATTCAACTCCAGCATGAGTGTCTACCTATACACTTATAATGGATGCGAATGGTTGAAAATACTGGATCGTTACATGTGGTATCAGAGCTCTGGTTTTAGGCAAAACTCAGCATATAGAGTAAAATTCAATTACAGAATCACTTTCGTTCGAGCCTGAATTCCTTCTTCTTTGACTCGGTTCCTCTGAATTTTGGAACGTTAACTTCGGTTCCAAAGTCCATTCGTGTCTTCCCCGTTCGTGTCTTTTGATTCTGGAGTACCCCATAACTCCACTTCGAATGATCTCTATAGTAAATCGGCGGTCTTGCCAATCTTCGAATAAATTTGTACTGGGGTGAAACTCCTTTACAATCGGTATTGATTCACCGGAGATTTCTGTATCCTCGGTTTACGATGTTGCTATCTTATGCTATACCCGAATTCTACCTCTAGTAATCGAATGTCGATTTGCTTCAGAATTGTAACATCCCGAAAATTTTCGACTTTCGAAAATTCAACATCGATCCTCACTTTATCGACTGCTGAGCCATCGAATGCCGGAAACCCGAAAAGTTATGGTTTTAAGAAGAAGAAAAAGGTAGAAGAAGAAGATAGAAGAAAAAGAAAGAAGAACAACAACAGAACAAGAGCAGAAACAGAAACAATATCAGAATCTCACATATCGCAGCGGAACAATATATAATAGATAAATCAGTAATCTTTAAAACAAAGAACTATATCATTTTATACATACATCATTCATCAGAGTCAATATACAACAATGGACAGTTATATAAACTTGTCCTCATACAGAATACACAGCGGAATAAATACTATCAGATACAAATACTATGTCTCGTCATCCAGCTTGCTTCCAAAGCTCCAGAATATCCAGAATATCCTGATAATATAACTCTAGGCTGCCCGTGTGGAAATTGGTGGGCACCCAGAGTTTAGAAGGGAACAATAAACTCCGAGTCAGTCATGGTGACTGGTGTGAGATCGTAAACAGTTATTTATCTTTAAAATAAACAATAGAGAATTTTAAAGTAAATTCGCAATGCTTTTGGAAAATGAAACTACCATAAGACCTCCCGCCACACACACAATGCAAACGCAGACTTGGAGGAGATTTCTTCTTATGATAGTCAAAGATGCTTACTACGCAAAATCAAATTCTTTTTGATATTATTATTAGTGCATAGTGTAGAAAACATTTCGAAAGTATAATATAAATCTTAGCCAACATACGACCAGTATCGTATGCCTACTATAGCTACTATGTTCAATAGCAGGTTACCGCCACATTCCATAGTAGGTAATACAACTAAAACCGTACACGTCACGTATTGTTTCTTTGGATTTCCAACAAATGGTCAGGCTAAGGAACTTCCTATCCACGATGGGTACGTCCCTGGAATAGACGACCCGAGAACCTAACCGGATCTCTGCCAACACAAGGCCGGGTTACCTCTGCAAAAATAGGTAACTACTGACACGCGTATGCCATCCCCCGATCATCACCGAACTTCCCGAGGATCCCCGATTTCCAACAAACCACATAGATAATAATAATGCAGTAACCACAGAGGTTAAGTATCTGGGCTCCATACCATGATACCACCTTTATCCAGAAGGAATGACATACACTAAGGGGCGCTACTCCCTAGAACCTTGCCGCATCCTTCCTGTTTCGACCATTTCCGGGGTGTGAGGCTCGACGAAGTCTCGTCCACAAAGCTACGCTTTCTCAAAAAGCCCTGCTTCGGGTCAAACAAAATGATCAACCTATGATCACAAAGATATAAGATCAAACAAATGATCATATCACAAATGATCAAACACTGACCATTTCACAGCAACACTTAGTATGCCACGTTACCAAATTGGGATATATCGCTGATAAATTTCAACTACATAACCTCTGAGCTCGTACGTCTCAGAGAAGGGTGTTAAGCTAAGAGAATAAATTCTCCGCCACCAACAGAAATGTATTTGAAAGAAATCAGCTTTATATCTCAAATTGTAACGTCAGACACACAATCCATACAAGTCTGTTCCGGGATCGAACAGAACCGAAGGCACTTCTCACGAAGCCCTTGCATTTCCGGATAATTTCTAATCACGTCTGGACTTCCCGTCACTAAGGGTGATAAAACCTCTAAATCGGAGATCAGCCGATGTAGAGTAACTCGACGGTAATCCTTCCGTTTTCAAAAATATCCGGTCTTCAACACCGGTCTTCAAATGCAATTCATAACGACGTATCACATATTCGGAATGGGTTATACGACCCCATGGTCCTTTCCCGGTTAACCCGAATAGTGAGCGTTTATTTAAAAACAAGTGTGGCATTCAATTTCATCCAAATTCATGACAAATACCTACTCAAGGTAATTATTGATAGTCGGTTATTTAACTATCAATAAAGATGCGCAACATCATCAGATTCCAAATAATTTTCCAAATTATTTCATCTTCCAAAATATCTTTATTAGATATAAAATTTCCACACTTAATCATTTGAAACAAATTTCAAATAAATTTCCACATTTCAATTTATCTTTAAAAGATAAAATCTCAAAACAGTTCATTTCATATTGGAAAAGCATTTCCATACTTATTTAAAATAAGTAATTCACAAAACTATTTATTTTCAACACTTAGAAAATATTCGATATACTTAAATCAAAATCAAGTATATATCTCATTCTTTAAGGAAATCATTCTTTTAAACACATTTTATTTGAGTCAAAACGAATGTTACGTAAAACATCGTTACGACGACTCAAAATCACTAGTATAGGGATTCGAAATTAAGATAGATATGTAAATCCCAATACTAGATAAAAACATTTTCTTTCGAAAATCATTTACTATAACAACAGTGTTATAGTCCACCATTTCCTTCTACTTCTCGAAAACGTCTATTTCAACAATAAATGTTGAAATCTATGATTTCGATAATTCACACGTTTTAAAACATCTTTTTAAAACAATTACTTCATTTTATAATATCGCTTTCCCAAAGCATATCCATTTCACTTAACAATATATTCACCGTCCAAAATCGTGAATATACTTCACTATCCAAATTCAACATTTCTACACATCTTATTTAAAAGTTTATCCACTGTCCAAAATCGTGAATATAATTCACTTAACCCAATTTCAATCATTTCTACACATTTTTATCTCAATAAAAATTCGCTATCCAAAATCGCGAATATATCTTCTTTAAAAATCTTCTATATTTAAATTCTCAAATTCAACTGATTTTGAATTTATAAACCACGTTTATAAATTCTATTTCTATTTTAATAACAACTTCGACTTATAAATTTTCTTTTATTTACTTCTATAATTTACTTATCAAGATAAGTGATTTCGGATTTATAAACAACGTTTATAAATCGCATTTATACTTTATAATAATTTCTACTTATAAAATCATTTCATTTATCAATTTCTATTCATATCTCATCTAAGTGTAAAAGTCAAATTTATAAGTAAATTTCTTATAAATCCTTTATTCTACAGTATCTATTCACTTTATAACTTCACGTTATAAATCTATTTATTTCATTCACTTATACTTCTTTTTAACACTTATAAAAAAAAAATCGTTTTATAAGTCCAATATTTTTTATTTATAAATTATCAAATTTATAAACCTTTTTATACAAATCATTTATATTTATTCAAAAATCCCACTTAAACCATTTTATAAATAAATCGACTTTTATTTCAAAAACGACACTTCGGTTATATTTCACTAAAAATTATAACTTTTATAACTTTAAAATTTTACGTTTATAAATTGATTCAAAAATTCCATAAAACGTATATTTTCAAAAATCACTTTAAAAACCCTTTTAAAGTAAAAGTCGTTATTTTTACATTTCAAAACTGAATCCGATGATGCTACAGCACCAATTGGTCAATCACAACAAAAACATCATATATCAACATATGATAACAGAATATACATCAATCCTGTAAATAAATAACTACGGGTGAGGAATCCAGTTGGATCCCTCCAACCTGTTTCCCTGCATCCAAAGACATTAGCACAATACCAATTCCGCTCCAGTACGGAATTATCGCGGTATATGGGTTTTATAAAAATCCGCTTACTAACGGCGCAATAGGGTCTCATCCGCTATACGAGGCGGGAAATCAATCAATCCAATATATACATATGCCAATATGTATATATTGCTATATATATATAGATATATCCTACTATATCTAACATCACATCCAAACAGTCAATCATCAATCAATAACTGTAAAAATTCCACATTCAATTTGAGTGAGAAAATCTCACCTTGATTTTAAATTCCGTTCCAGCGTTTATTTCGAATGAAACTAAACGGACGTTTAATTTCACTCAAAATTTTCACTGACCCCGATCGTCTCCAATCAAGTTGCATCGCATAGAGCTCGTCGAGACGATTCCAACGCACTTTGTTTCGTATTTTTCTGATAACGTATGACAAAGATATCAATTTTTAAAGTTTACACCTTTATAATTACAAAACAATTAACTTTTATTTTTATTTTTAATCTCACTGAATCTGGGCCGTTGATTCTCTTCATCAAATCAGTGCCGTCCTTCATCTTTCTTCCTCCTACAGGCAACGTGCAAATCACGAACCCAAGCCGCCACTAGGGTTTAAATTTTCGAGCCACTTCCGTTCCACTTCGCTCCGATCAAGTACCCCCACTCGAAACGCCTCTGCAAACTCCATCATCGGCCACATAGGCGTGAAGCTCGGCTCACTCTTGCCACCTAGAATTGCGTGCGAACGTGCCGGGTTCGAGCTCACTTTGTCGTTGATTTACTTCACCTACGACGATCATCCCCGTATAGAATTAAAGCCCTCACGAATCTCTACAACATTAAAGTTGATCACTTCAGCCAAAAACGTGTGGATTGGGAGGGATTAAGGAATGAATTTCGAAGCTTTCTGGCCGTTCATTTTATAAGAGGCGGCTGTGAAAATAGATTAGGGTTTTCTTTTTATTTGTGAATGAATGGCCTATTTATAGAAGTTTGAACGAACACTATTCATCCGGAATTTCCAAACTCCAATTTACGCGCGGTGACTATCGTTTCTAGGGTTTATCCCGCGTTCCGAACGCAATGGAACAGGTTTCAAAAGCTAATTCGATCGTATGTGTGAGATATGCAATAAAACGATCAATTTAAATTAAACCGATTTAAATCGATTTCGAGGCGTTTTGACTTGCCCCGGACAAACGGTAAATCCAAAAATTACGAAATTTGAAATCTTACAATAATATCACATTACGGATCCGATGAAACTGGTTTCGTCGAAATTCGAGACCGTTTGAAAAATGACTATTTTAACTCGACGATTTAAAATTAAAACGATATCGATGCGTTTCGAGTTGCCACGGTCAATCGACAACTCCGATTGATACGAAAATTGAAATCCGATAATAACTAACTATTACGGATCCAATGGAACTAGTTTCGTTCAATTCTGAGACTGTTCAAAAATTGGCTATTTTTCAGTCGATAATTAAATATTAAAATATTCAATTTTCACAAATTAACTCCAAATTCAATTTTAAGAGTTCTAAAATATTTCTATAACTCCAGTATGATTTAATATAACTTTATAAATCATTTCCAGCACATTAAACCCATATTTCAATTATTTCTGGAATTTCAACTATTAAATTATCGATTTAATTGACCAAATTAAATCCAATATCCGAATAATAAATTATTCGACTTCTTAAATTCATTTATTAATATTTAAAATCAATCAAATATTCGAATTTTAATTATCAAAAATTCTGGGTCGTTACAGACTTCCCCCCTTAAAAGAATTTCGTCCTCGAAATTACAAGTTAGGAAAAAGATACAAAATCCGTTAACTTTCCAAAACAAACCGTTCAAATTAGATTTTCAACTCTGTTAAGTGTTTAACTTCTCCAAAATTCATAGTTAACTTCTCACAAAATCTTTACTAAGTTTTCAAATCATAACTTAGTTTTCAAAATTCTCAAATTTCTCAAAAATATTCTAACGCCTTAAATTTTCAGAAAATTTCTCCAGCGTCTCCTTTGCGCGGCTCGATCCGAAAAAAAAATGACAGTGTATATATATCATAAATATACATCCCATCAAGTGATGAGGCATCCCGTAGGGAAAAAAGTGTAAAAGTACGATATTTAATCCAAGATATGTACCTTATTATTTATTTAGCGAGCGTATACGGCTAATATAGCGCGAAAGCGAGCTCCAAATGCGAAGCAAACGCCATCCGCACCTACTAAACACTCAACAAACCATATGAGAACACGTAGATATGAAAATAAAATCAATATACATCGTATAGCAACATAACTACATATGCTAACATAATAATGCATTCAAAAGCAACAATGCAACCATCAAACAATCATCCAACTATCATCCAACAACTTCATAACCAAATCAATATAGATTCACTTCTCATTAACATTCATTGAATTGGTTTTCAATTTTAAATCATATTCGATTCATTTACATTGGATTTAATCAACATTCTCTTTCAATTCAATTAGTTTACATTCACTAATTCACATTCGTTCACTTCCAATTTGAATTTAATCACATAGCTTTCCAACTTGCTAATTCAATTTCATTAATACTTAATGAATTTTTATACACAATCAACTAACAATCAAATAACAACCAATGTATATTCAACACAACCAAATTATAAATTTTACATTCGATTTGGTTCAACACTTTTAAATTAAATTGACTTCCATTCAATTTATTTAATTTCTCAACTTCATTAGCTTTTAATGAATTAACACTTATATTCATTATTTCATATCAATACTTCACATTAGATTGATTAACATCCAATCCATTTATTCAATTCAATTGCTAGTTCATTTAACAAAAAAAGTTGAATTTCATTTATATAACTCAAGTTCACATTCATTTAATAAATTCCCTTTATTAATTTACTTTGATATCAAAATCAACTTCGTTCAACATTACTTAAGTTATATTCCAATTAAACATCATTTGTTTAACTTAACTTACATTTCCACTTATAAATCCAAATTCAAATTTCAATCCTATTTAACTTTTACCAAGGTCAAATTTCTTCACTTATTCAAAATTCATATTAGATCCAGATTTCATATTCCACAATCTCAACTTAGATTTAATTGATTCACTTATACTTACTTTAATTTAACTTCATCCTTTAAGTTAAATTTATTCTATCAGAATTTAAATTATATAAGTTATCAATCCATTCAATTCCAGAGTCTTTTCAATCTTTTAAAACTATTTTGAAATCTGTTCAAATTTATCTTTTGAATTCCCAAAACAAAATCCAAAATTTCCCAATCAACTTTTATTCAAAATATTCTGGCAGCAATTCCTCTTTTGGAAACCCGAAAATGAATTCTAATGATGTGGCCATCATCATCAGGATTATTTTCCAGCGACCTGAAAAGAGTTTAGAGCTTTCATCACTCTAAAACATTTTTCCAAAATATCAAATCCTTTCAAAACACTTCTCTGGAATTTTATTTCAGATTATAAATCACAATTACAAATCTTTTACTTATATAACTTCACTTTATATATATAAGATTATTCCACAATTGTAAATCATATTAATTATAACTTCATCTTTATAATTCATTGGTTTATACAATTTACTCTTTCACAACTGTTGTTTTATTTAACTTATTCAAACAACTTAACAATCAATTCATATACACTTTAATAATTCTGAAAAATTATTTCTTTATATACAAAATATAATCAAGGTAAAATTATTTCATTTACCCAATTTTAAAACAATACTGTGCCGAATTGTTCTATATAAGTGTTTAGAGATCCCTATCGATAGAGTGTACGGACAATACCGACCAGAATCCATATACCACTCAATAAACCAATCATCACAATATAAAACAATTTTATATTAACTAACAAATACGCGCTCGTATCTATTATTACACTCAACTCATTCTAGAGTACTACTGACTCTATCTCTAATGAGTGACACCCAACAGAGCAGGGTTGTCGCTTAACCATATGCTCTGATACCAAATGTAACATCCCGAAAATTTTCGACTTTCGAAAATTCAACATCGATCCTCACTTTATCGACTGCTGAGCCATCGAATGCCGGAAACCCGAAAAGTTATGGTTTTAAGAAGAAGAAAAAGGTAGAAGAAGAAGATAGAAGAAAAAGAAAGAAGAACAACAACAGAACAAGAGCAGAAACAGAAACAATATCAGAATCTCACATATCGCAGCGGAACAATATATAATAGATAAATCAGTAATCTTTAAAACAAAGAACTATATCATTTTATACATACATCATTCATCAGAGTCAATATACAACAATGGACAGTTATATAAACTTGTCCTCATACAGAATACACAGCGGAATAAATACTATCAGATACAAATACTACGTCTCGTCATCCAGCTTGCTTCCAAAGCTCCAAAATATCCAGAATATCCTGATAA